>OZ032127.1:639919-1239919 GCA_964026355.1 Pseudorhiza aurosa | reverse complement strand
ACACGTTTGCAAGCGTTGTTTTACAAAGTCTTCTTTCAATTCTTACTATTATCTGCAAACATTACTAAATCACAGTTATTAGCTTTGTAACTGCAAAGAGTACAACTTTTGGAGTTATCTTGTCATATAACGTTGCACTAATTCTTACTGTTAACTGCAATTGCAGCAACTAGTTACAATTTTGTCCAAATTTAACTAGTAACATTGCATTGCAAACTGTGTATTAACACTGTTGTTATAGAGTAAATGCATTTTCTAAGTTAAACTCAACGCCAAAGCAGATAATAACATTGAATTAATGCAATATGTAAAGATTTTACAGTAGTTTTGATGAATAAATATGTTTTGTGCTTTAAAAACACGTTTGCAAGCGTTGTTTTACAAAGTCTTCTTACAATTCTTACTATTATCTGCAAACATTACTAAAACACTGTTATTAGCTTTGTAACTGCAAAGAGTACAACTTTTGGAATTAACTTGTCATATAACGTTGCACTAAGTCTTACTGTTAACTGCAATTGCAGCAACTAGTTACAAACTTGTGCAAGTTTAACTAGTAACATTGCATTGCAAACTGTGTATTAACAGTGTTGTCATAGAGTAAATGCATTTTCTAAGTTAAACTCAACGCCAAAGCAGATAATAACATTAAATTAATGCAATATGTAAAGATTTTACAGTAGTTTTGATGAATAAATATGTTTTGTGCATTAAAAACACGTTTGCAAGCGTTGTTTTACAAAGTGTTCTTGCAATTCTTACTCTTATCTGCAAACATTACTAAATCACAGTTATTAGCTTTGTAACTGCAAAGAGTACAACTTTTGGAGTTAACTTGTCATATAACGTTGCACTAAGTCTTACTGTTAACTGCAATTGCAGCAACTAGTTACAAACTTGTGCAAATTTAACTTGTAACATTGCATTGCAAACTGTGTATTAACACTGTTGTCATAGAGTAAATGCATTTTCTAAGTTAAACTCAACGCCAAAGCAGACAATAACATTAAAATAATGCAATATGTAAAGATTTTACGGTAGTTTTGATGAATAAATATGTTTTGTGCATTAAAAACACGTTTGCAAGCGTTGTTTTACATAGTCTTTCTGCAATTCTTACTATTATCTGCAAACATTACTAAATCACAGTTATTAGCTTTGTAACTGCAAAGAGTACAACTTTTGGAGTTAACTTGTCATATAACGTTGCACTAATTCTTACTGTTAACTGCAATTGCAGCAACTAGTTACAATTTTGTCCAAATTTAACTAGTAACATTGCATTGCAAACTGTGTATTAACACTGTTGTTATAGAGTAAATGCATTTTCTAAGTTAAACTCAACGCCAAAGCAGATAATAACATTGAATTAATGCAATATGTAAAGATTTTACAGTAGTTTTGATGAATAAATATGTTTTGTGCATTAAAAACACGTTTGCAAGCGTTGTTTTACAAAGTCTTCTTGCAATTCTTACTATTATCTGCAAACATTACTAGAACACAGTTATTAGCTTTGCAACTGCAAAGAGTAAAACTTTTGGAGTTAACTTGTCATATAACGTTGCACTACGTCTTACTGTTAACTGCAATTGCAGCAAATAGTTACAAACTTGTGCAAATTTAACTAGTAACATTTTATTGCAAACTGTGTATCAACAGTGTTGTCATAGAGTAAATGCATTTTCTAAGTTAAACTCAACGCCAAAGCAGATAATAACATTAAATTAATGCAATATGTAAAGATTTTACAGTACTTTTCATGAATAAATATGTTTTAAGCATTAAAAACACGTTTGCAAGCGTTGTTTTACAAAGTCTTCTTGCAATTCATACTATTATCTGCAAACATTACTAAAACACAGTTATTAGCTTTGTAACTGCAAAGAGTACAACTTTTGGAGTTAACTTGTCATATAACGTTGCACTAAGTCTTACTGTTAACTGCAATTACAGCAACTAGTTACAAACTTGTGCAAGTTTAACTAGTAAAATTGCATTGCAAACTGTGTATTAACACTGTTGTCATAGAGTAAATGCATTTTCTAAGTTAAACTCAACGCCAAAGCAGATAATAACATGGAATAAATGCAATATGTAAACATTAACAGTAGTCTTGATGAATAGATATGTTTTAAGCATTAAAAACACGTTTGCAAGCGTTGTTTAACAAAGTTTTCTTGCAATTCAGACTATTATCTGCAAACATTACTAAAACACAGTTATTCGCTTTGTAACTGCAAAGAGTACAACTCTTGGAGTTAACTTGTCTTATAACGTTGCACTAAGTCTTACTGTTAAATGCAATTGCAGCAACTAGTTACAAACTTGTGCAAATCTAATTAGTTACATTGCATTGCTCAACGCCAAAGCAGATAATAACATTGAATTAATGCAATATGTAAAGATTTTACAGTAGTTTTGATGAATAAATATGTTTTGTGCATTAAAAACACGTTTGCAAGCGTTGTTTTACAAAGTGTTCTTGCAATTCTTACTATTATCTGCAAACATTACTAAAACACTGTTATTAGTTTTGTAACTGCAATAAGTACAACTTTTGGAGTTAACTTGTCATATAACGTTGCACTAAGTCTTACTGTTAAATGCAATTGCAGCAACTAGTTACAATCTTGTGCAAATCTAACTAGTAACATTGCATTGCAAACTGTGTATTAACTCTGTTGTCATAGAGTAAATGCATTTTCTAAGTTAAACTCAACGCCAAAGCAGATAATAACATTGAATAAATGCAATATGTAAGAATTTTACAGCAGTTTTGATGAATAAATATGTTTTGTGCATTAAAAACACGTTTGCAAGCGTTGTTTTACAAAGTCTTCTTTCAATTCTTACTATTATCTGCAAACATTACTAAATCACAGTTATTAGCTTTGTAACTGCAAAGAGTACAACTTTTGGAGTTATCTTGTCATATAACGTTGCACTAATTCTTACTGTTAACTGCAATTGCAGCAACTAGTTACAATTTTGTCCAAATTTAACTAGTAACATTGCATTGCAAACTGTGTATTAACACTGTTGTTATAGAGTAAATGCATTTTCTAAGTTAAACTCAACGCCAAAGCAGATAATAACATTGAATTAATGCAATATGTAAAGATTTTACAGTAGTTTTGATGAATAAATATGTTTTGTGCTTTAAAAACACGTTTGCAAGCGTTGTTTTACAAAGTCTTCTTACAATTCTTACTATTATCTGCAAACATTACTAAAACACTGTTATTAGCTTTGTAACTGCAAAGAGTACAACTTTTGGAATTAACTTGTCATATAACGTTGCACTAAGTCTTACTGTTAACTGCAATTGCAGCAACTAGTTACAAACTTGTGCAAGTTTAACTAGTAACATTGCATTGCAAACTGTGTATTAACAGTGTTGTCATAGAGTAAATGCATTTTCTAAGTTAAACTCAACGCCAAAGCAGATAATAACATTAAATTAATGCAATATGTAAAGATTTTACAGTAGTTTTGATGAATAAATATGTTTTGTGCATTAAAAACACGTTTGCAAGCGTTGTTTTACAAAGTGTTCTTGCAATTCTTACTCTTATCTGCAAACATTACTAAATCACAGTTATTAGCTTTGTAACTGCAAAGAGTACAACTTTTGGAGTTAACTTGTCATATAACGTTGCACTAAGTCTTACTGTTAACTGCAATTGCAGCAACTAGTTACAAACTTGTGCAAATTTAACTTGTAACATTGCATTGCAAACTGTGTATTAACACTGTTGTCATAGAGTAAATGCATTTTCTAAGTTAAACTCAACGCCAAAGCAGACAATAACATTAAAATAATGCAATATGTAAAGATTTTACGGTAGTTTTGATGAATAAATATGTTTTGTGCATTAAAAACACGTTTGCAAGCGTTGTTTTACATAGTCTTTCTGCAATTCTTACTATTATCTGCAAACATTACTAAATCACAGTTATTAGCTTTGTAACTGCAAAGAGTACAACTTTTGGAGTTAACTTGTCATATAACGTTGCACTAATTCTTACTGTTAACTGCAATTGCAGCAACTAGTTACAATTTTGTCCAAATTTAACTAGTAACATTGCATTGCAAACTGTGTATTAACACTGTTGTTATAGAGTAAATGCATTTTCTAAGTTAAACTCAACGCCAAAGCAGATAATAACATTGAATTAATGCAATATGTAAAGATTTTACAGTAGTTTTGATGAATAAATATGTTTTGTGCATTAAAAACACGTTTGCAAGCGTTGTTTTACAAAGTCTTCTTGCAATTCTTACTATTATCTGCAAACATTACTAGAACACAGTTATTAGCTTTGCAACTGCAAAGAGTACAACTTTTGGAATTAACTGGTCATATAACGTTGCACTAAGTCTTACTGTTAACTGCAATTGCAGCAACTAGTTACAAACTTGTGCAAATTTAACTAGTAACATTGCATTGCAAACTGTGTATTAACACTGTTGTCATAGAGTAAATGCATTTTCTAAGTTAAAGTCAACGCCAAAGCAGATAATAACATTGAATTAATGCAATATGTAAAGATTTAACAGTTGTTTTGATGAATAAATATGTTTTGTGCATTAAAAACACGTTTGCAAGCGTTGTTTTACAAAGTATTCTTGCAATTCTTTGTATTATTTGCAAACATTACTAAAACACAGTTATTAGCTTTGTAACTGCAAAGAGTACAATTTTTGGAGTTACCTTGTCATATAACGTTGCACTAAGTCTTACTGTTAACTGCAATTGCAGCAACTAGTTACAAACTTGTGCAAGTCTTACTAGTTACATTGCATTGCAAACAGTGTATTAACACTATTGTCATAGAGTAAATGCATTTTCTAAGTTAAACTCAACGCCAAAGCAGATTATAACATTGAATAAATGCAATATGTAAAAGTTTAACTGTAGTTTTGATGAATAAATATGTTTTGTGCATTAAAAACACGTTTGCAAGCGTTGTTTTACAAAGTCTTCTTGTAATTCTTACTATTATCTGCAAACATTACTAAAACACAGTTATTAGCTTTGTAACTGCAAAGAGTACAACTTTTGGAGTTAACTTGTCATATAACGTTGCACTAAGTCTTACTGTTAACTGCAATTGCAGCAACTAGTTACAATTTTGTCCAAATTTAACTAGTAACATTGCATTGCAAACTGTGCATTAACACTGTTGTTATAGAGTAAATGCATTTTCTAAGTTAAACTCAACGCCAAAGCAGATAATAACATTAAATTAATGCAATATGTAGAGATTTTACAGGAGTTTTGATGATAGGATATGTTTTGTGCATTAAAAACACGTTTGCAAGAGTTGTTTTACAAAGTCTTCTTGCAATTCTTACTATTATCTGCAAACATTACTAAAACACAGTTATTAGCTTTGTAACTGCAAAGAGTAAAACTTTTGGAGTTAACTTGTCATATAACGTTGCACTAAGTCTTACTGTTAACTGCAATTGCAGCAACTAGTTACAAACTTGTGCAAGTTTAACTAGTAACATTGCATTGCAAACTGTGTATTAACACTGTTGTTATAGAGTAAATGCTATTTCTAAGCTAAATTCAATGCCAAAGCAGATAATAACATTGAATAGATGCAATATGTAAAAATTTTAATGTAGTTTTGATGAATAAATATGTTTTGTGCATTAAAAACACGTTTGCAAGCGTTGTTTTACAAAGTGTTCTTGCAATTCTTACTATTATCTGCAAACATTACTAAAACACTGTTATTAGTTTTGTAACTGCAATAAGTACAACTTTTGGAGTTAACTTGTCATATAACGTTGCACTAAGTCTTACTGTTAAATGCAATTGCAGCAACTAGTTACAATCTTGTGCAAATCTAACTAGTAACATTGCATTGCAAACTGTGTATTAACTCTGTTGTCATAGAGTAAATGCATTTTCTAAGTTAAACTCAACGCCAAAGCAGATAATAACATTAAATTTATGCAATATGTAATGATTTTACAGTAATTTTGATGAATAAATATGTTTTGTGCATTAAAAACACGTTTGCAAGCGTTGTTTTACAAAGTCTTCTTTCAATTCTTACTATTATCTGCAAACATTACTAAATCACAGTTATTAGCTTTGTAACTGCAAAGAGTACAACTTTTGGAGTTAACTTGTCATATAACGTTGCACTAATTCTTACTGTTAACTGCAATTGCAGCAACTAGTTACAATTTTGTCCAAATTTAACTAGTAACATTGCATTGCAAACTGTGTATTAACACTGTTGTTATAGAGTAAATGCATTTTCTAAGTTAAACTCAACGCCAAAGCAGATAATAACATTGAATTAATGCAATATGTAAAGATTTTACAGTAGTTTTGATGAATAAATATGTCTTGTGCATTAAAAACACGTTTGCAAGCGTTGTTTTACAAAGTCTTCTTGCAATTCTTAATATTATCTGCAAACATTACTAAAACACAGTTATTAGCTTTGTAACTGCAAAGAGTACAACTTTTGGAATTAACTTGTCATATAACGTTGCACTAAGTCTTACTGTTAACTGCAATTGCAGCAACTAGGTACAAACTTGTGCAAGTTTAACTAGTAACATTGCATTGCAAACTGTGTATTAACAGTGTTGTCATAGAGTAAATGCATTTTCTAAGTTAAACTCAACGCCAAAGCAGATAATAACATTAAATTAATGCAATATGTAAAGATTTTACAGTAGTTTTGATGAATAAATATGTTTTGTGCATTAAAAACACGTTTGCAAGCGTTGTTTTACAAAGTGTTCTTGCAATTCTTACTCTTATCTGCAAACATTACTAAAACACAGTTATTAGCTTTGTAACTGCAAAGAGTACAACTTTTGGAATTAACTTGTCATATAACGTTGCACTAAGTCTTACTGTTAACTGCAATTGCAGCAACTAGGTACAAACTTGTGCAAGTTTAACTAGTAACATTGCATTGCAAACTGTGTATTAACAGTGTTGTCATAGAGTAAATGCATTTTCTAAGTTAAACTCAACGCCAAAGCAGATAATAACATTAAATTAATGCAATATGTAAAGATTTTACAGTAGTTTTGATGAATAAATATGTTTTGTGCATTAAAAACACGTTTGCAAGCGTTGTTTTACAAAGTCTTCTTGCAATTCTTACTCTTATCTGCAAACATTACTAAATCACAGTTATTAGCTTTGTAACTGCAAAGAGTACAACTTTTGGAGTTAACTTGTCATATAACGTTGCACTAAGTCTTACTGTTAACTGCAATTGCAGCAACTAGTTACAAACTTGTGCAAATTTAACTTGTAACATTGCATTGCAAACTGTGTATTAACACTGTTGTCATAGAGTAAATGCATTTTCTAAGTTAAACTCAACGCCAAAGCAGATAATAACATTAAATTAATGCAATATGTAAAGATTTTACGGTAGTTTTGATGAATAAATATGTTTTGTGCATTAAAAACACGTTTGCAAGCGTTGTTTTACATAGTCTTTCTGCAATTCTTACTATTATCTGCAAACATTACTAAATCACAGCTATTAGCTTTGTAACTGCAAAGAGTACAACTTTTGGAGTTAACTTGTCATATAACGTTGCACTAATTCTTACTGTTAACTGCAATTGCAGCAACTAGTTACAATTTTGTCCAAATTTAACTAGTAACATTGCATTGCAAACTGTGTATTAACACTGTTGTTATAGAGTAAATGCATTTTCTAAGTTAAACTCAACGCCAAAGCAGATAATAACATTGAATTAATGCAATATGTAAAGATTTTACAGTAGTTTTGATGAATAAATATGTTTTGTGCATTAAAAACACGTTTGCAAGAGTTGTTTTACAAAGTCTTCTTGCAATTCTTACTATTATCTGCAAACATTACTAAAACACAGTTATTAGCTTTGTAACTGCAAAGAGTAAAACTTTTGGAGTTAACTTGTCATATAACGTTGTACTAAGTCTTACTGTTAACTGCAATTGCAGCAACTAGTTAAAAATTTGTGCAAGTTTAACTAGTAACATTGCATTGCAAACTGTGTATTAACACTGTTGTTATAGAGTAAATGCTATTTCTAAGTTAAACTCAACGCCAAAGCAGATAATGACATTAAATTAATGCAATATGTAAAGATTTTACAGTAGTTTTGATGAATAAATATGTTTTGTGCATTAAAAACACGTTTGCAAGCGTTGTTTTACAAAGTGTTCTTGCAATTCTTACTCTTATCTGCAAACATTACTAAATCACAGTTATTAGCTTTGTAACTGCAAAGAGTACAACTTTTGGAGTTAACTTGTCATATAACGTTGCACTAAGTCTTACTGTTAACTGCAATTGCAGCAACTAGCTACAAACTTGTGCAAATTTAACTTGTAACATTGCATTGCAAACTGTGTATTAACTCTGTTGTCATAGAGTAAATGCATTTTCTAAGTTAAACTCAACGCCAAAGCAGATAATAACATTAAATTTATGCAATATGTAATGATTTTACAGTAATTTTGATGAATAAATATGTTTTGTGCATTAAAAACACGTTTGCAAGCGTTGTTTTACAAAGTCTTCTTTCAATTCTTACTATTATCTGCAAACATTACTAAATCACAGTTATTAGCTTTGTAACTGCAAAGAGTACAACTTTTGGAGTTAACTTGTCATATAACGTTGCACTAATTCTTACTGTTAACTGCAATTGCAGCAACTAGTTACAATTTTGTCCAAATTTAACTAGTAACATTGCATTGCAAACTGTGTATTAACACTGTTGTTATAGAGTAAATGCATTTTCTAAGTTAAACTCAACGCCAAAGCAGATAATAACATTGAATTAATGCAATATGTAAAGATTTTACAGTAGTTTTGATGAATAAATATGTTTTGTGCATTAAAAACACGTTTGCAAGCGTTGTTTTACAAAGTCTTCTTGCAATTCTTACTATTATCTGCAAACATTACTAAAACACAGTTATTAGCTTTGTAACTGCAAAGAGTACAACTTTTGGAGTTAACTTGTCATATAACGTTGCACTAAGTCTTACTGTTAACTGCAATTGCAGCAACTAGTTACAAACTTGTGCAAATTTAGCTAGTAACATTGCATTGCAAACTGTGTATTAACACTGTTGTCATAGAGTAAATGCATTTTCTAAGTTAAACTCAACGCCAAAGCAGATAATAACATTGAATTAATGCAATATGTAAAGATTTTACAGTAGTTTTGATGAATAAATATGTTTTGTGCATTAAAAACACGTTTGCAAGCGTTGTTTTACAAAGTCTTCTTGCAATTCTTACTATTATCTGCAAACATTACTAAAACACAGTTATTAGCTTTGTAACTGCAAAGAGTACAACTTTTGGAGTTAACTTGTCATATAACG
Organism: Pseudorhiza aurosa; assembly: GCA_964026355.1. Classification (NCBI taxonomy): domain Eukaryota; kingdom Metazoa; phylum Cnidaria; class Scyphozoa; order Rhizostomeae; family Lychnorhizidae; genus Pseudorhiza; species Pseudorhiza aurosa. The sequence goes on along the minus strand of OZ032127.1, from coordinate 1,230,533 downwards.
TTGCACTAAGTCTTACTGTTAACTGCAATTGCAGCAACTAGTTACAAACTTGTGCAAATTTAGCTAGTAACATTGCATTGCAAACTGTGTATTAACAGTGTTGTCATAGAGTAAATGCATTTTCTAAGTTAAACTCAACGCCAAAGCAGATAATAACATTAAATTAATGCAATATGTAAAGATTTTACAGTAGTTTTGATGAATAAATATGTTTTGTGCATTAAAAACACGTTTGCAAGCGTTGTTTTACAAAGTCTTCTTGCAATTCTTACTCTTATCTGCAAACATTACTAAATCACAGTTATTAGCTTTGTAACTGCAAAGAGTACAACTTTTGGAGTTAACTTGTCATATAACGTTGCACTAAGTCTTACTGTTAACTGCAATTGCAGCAACTAGTTACAAACTTGTGCAAATTTAACTTGTAACATTGCATTGCAAACTGTGTATTAACACTGTTGTCATAGAGTAAATGCATTTTCTAAGTTAAACTCAACGCCAAAGCAGACAATAACATTAAAATAATGCAATATGTAAAGATTTTACGGTAGTTTTGATGAATAAATATGTTTTGTGCATTAAAAACACGTTTGCAAGCGTTGTTTTACATAGTCTTTCTGCAATTCTTACTATTATCTGCAAACATTACTAAATCACAGCTATTAGCTTTGTAACTGCAAAGAGTACAACTTTTGGAGTTAACTTGTCATATAACGTTGCACTAATTCTTACTGTTAACTGCAATTGCAGCAACTAGTTACAATTTTGTCCAAATTTAACTAGTAACATTGCATTGCAAACTGTGTATTAACACTGTTGTTATAGAGTAAATGCATTTTCTAAGTTAAACTCAACGCCAAAGCAGATAATAACATTGAATTAATGCAATATGTAAAGATTTTACAGTAGTTTTGATGAATAAATATGTTTTGTGCATTAAAAACACGTTTGCAAGAGTTGTTTTACAAAGTCTTCTTGCAATTCTTACTATTATCTGCAAACATTACTAAAACACAGTTATTAGCTTTGTAACTGCAAAGAGTACAACTTTTGGAGTTAACTTGTCATATAACGTTGTACTAAGTCTTACTGTTAACTGCAATTGCAGCAACTAGTTAAAAATTTGTGCAAGTTTAACTAGTAACATTGCATTGCAAACTGTGTATTAACACTGTTGTTATAGAGTAAATGCTATTTCTAAGTTAAACTCAACGCCAAAGCAGATAATGACATTAAATTAATGCAATATGTAAAGATTTTACAGTAGTTTTGATGAATAAATATGTTTTGTGCATTAAAAACACGTTTGCAAGCGTTGTTTTACAAAGTGTTCTTGCAATTCTTACTCTTATCTGCAAACATTACTAAATCACAGTTATTAGCTTTGTAACTGCAAAGAGTACAACTTTTGGAGTTAACTTGTCATATAACGTTGCACTAAGTCTTACTGTTAACTGCAATTGCAGCAACTAGCTACAAACTTGTGCAAATTTAACTTGTAACATTGCATTGCAAACTGTGTATTAACTCTGTTGTCATAGAGTAAATGCATTTTCTAAGTTAAACTCAACGCCAAAGCAGATAATAACATTAAATTTATGCAATATGTAATGATTTTACAGTAATTTTGATGAATAAATATGTTTTGTGCATTAAAAACACGTTTGCAAGCGTTGTTTTACAAAGTCTTCTTTCAATTCTTACTATTATCTGCAAACATTACTAAATCACAGTTATTAGCTTTGTAACTGCAAAGAGTACAACTTTTGGAGTTAACTTGTCGTATAACGTTGCACTAATTCTTACTGTTAACTGCAATTGCAGCAACTAGTTACAATTTTGTCCAAATTTAACTAGTAACATTGCATTGCAAACTGTGTATTAACACTGTTGTTATAGAGTAAATGCATTTTCTAAGTTAAACTCAACGCCAAAGCAGATAATAACATTGAATTAATGCAATATGTAAAGATTTTACAGTAGTTTTGATGAATAAATATGTTTTGTGCATTAAAAACACGTTTGCAAGCGTTGTTTTACAAAGTCTTCTTGCAATTCTTACTATTATCTGCAAACATTACTAAAACACAGTTATTAGCTTTGTAACTGCAAAGAGTACAACTTTTGGAGTTAACTTGTCATATAACGTTGCACTAAGTCTTACTGTTAACTGCAATTGCAGCAACTAGTTACAAACTTGTGCAAATTTAGCTAGTAACATTGCATTGCAAACTGTGTATTAACACTGTTGTCATAGAGTAAATGCATTTTCTAAGTTAAACTTAACGCCAAAGCAGATAATAACATTAAATTAATGCAATATGTAAAGATTTTACAGTAGTTTTGATGAATAAATATGTTTTGTGCATTAAAAACACGTTTGCAAGCGTTGTTTTACTTAGTCTTTCTGCAATTCTTACTATTATCTGCAAACATTTCTAAAACACAGTTATTAGCTTTGTAACTGCAAAGAGTACAATTTTTGGAGTTACCTTGTCATATAACGTTGCACTAAGTCTTACTGTTAACTGCAATTGCAGCAACTAGTTACAAACTTGTGCAAGTCTTACTAGTTACATTGCATTGCAAACAGTGTATTAACACTATTGTCATAGAGTAAATGCATTTTCTAAGTTAAACTCAACGCCAAAGCAGATTATAACATTGAATAAATGCAATATGTAAAAGTTTAACTGTAGTTTTGATGAATAAATATGTTTTGTGCATTAAAAACACGTTTGCAAGAGTTGTTTTACAAAGTCTTCTTGCAATTCCTACTATTATCTGCAAACATTACTAAAACACAGTTATTAGCTTTGTAACTGCAAAGAGTAAAACTTTTGGAGTTAACTTGTCATATAACGTTGCACTACGTCTTACTGTTAACTGCAATTGCAGCAAATAGTTACAAACTTGTGCAAATTTAACTAGTAACATTTTATTGCAAACTGTGTATCAACAGTGTTGTCATAGAGTAAATGCATTTTCTAAGTTAAACTCAACGCCAAAGCAGATAATAACATTAAATTAATGCAATATGTAAAGATTTTACAGTACTTTTCATGAATAAATATGTTTTAAGCATTAAAAACACGTTTGCAAGCGTTGTTTTACAAAGTCTTCTTGCAATTCATACTATTATCTGCAAACATTACTAAAACACAGTTATTAGCTTTGTAACTGCAAAGAGTACAACTTTTGGAGTTAACTTGTCATATAACGTTGCACTAAGTCTTACTGTTAACTGCAATTACAGCAACTAGTTACAAACTTGTGCAAGTTTAACTAGTAAAATTGCATTGCAAACTGTGTATTAACACTGTTGTCATAGAGTAAATGCATTTTCTAAGTTAAACTCAACGCCAAAGCAGATAATAACATGGAATAAATGCAATATGTAAACATTAACAGTAGTCTTGATGAATAGATATGTTTTAAGCATTAAAAACACGTTTGCAAGCGTTGTTTAACAAAGTTTTCTTGCAATTCAGACTATTATCTGCAAACATTACTAAAACACAGTTATTCGCTTTGTAACTGCAAAGAGTACAACTCTTGGAGTTAACTTGTCTTATAACGTTGCACTAAGTCTTACTGTTAAATGCAATTGCAGCAACTAGTTACAAACTTGTGCAAATCTAATTAGTTACATTGCATTGCTCAACGCCAAAGCAGATAATAACATTAAATTTATGCAATATGTAATGATTTTACAGTAATTTTGATGAATAAATATGTTTTGTGCATTAAAAACACGTTTGCAAGCGTTGTCGTACAAAGTTTTCTTGCAATTCCTACTATTATCTGCAAACATTACTAAAACAAAGTTATTAGCTTTGTAACTGCAAAGAGTACTTCTTTTGGAGTTAACTTGTCATATAACGTTGCACTAAGTCTTACTGTTAACTGCAATTGCAGCAACTAGTTACAATTTTGTCCAAATTTAACTAGTAACATTGCATTGCAAACTGTGTATTAACACTGTTGTTATAGAGTAAATGCATTTTCTAAGTTAAACTCAACGCCAAAGCAGATAATATTATTGAATTAATGCAATATGTAAAGATTTTACAGTAGTTTTGATGAATAAATATGTTTTGTGCATTAAAAACACGTTTGCAAGCGTTGTTTTACAAAGTCTTCTTGCAATTCTTACTATTATCTGCAAACATTACTAAAACACAGTTATTAGCTTTGTAACTGCAAAGAGTACAACTTTTGGAGTTAACTTGTCATATAACGTTGCACTAAGTCTTACTGTTAAATGCAATTGCAGCAACTAGCTACAAACTTGTGCAAATTTAACTTGTAACATTGCATTGCAAACTGTGTATTAACTCTGTTGTCATAGAGTAAATGCATTTTCTAAGTTAAACTCAACGCCAAAGCAGATAATAACATTAAATTTATGCAATATGTAATGATTTTACAGTAATTTTGATGAATAAATATGTTTTGTGCATTAAAAACACGTTTGCAAGCGTTGTTTTACAAAGTCTTCTTTCAATTCTTACTATTATCTGCAAACATTACTAAATCACAGTTATTAGCTTTGTAACTGCAAAGAGTACAACTTTTGGAGTTAACTTGTCATATAACGTTGCACTAATTCTTACTGTTAACTGCAATTGCAGCAACTAGTTACAATTTTGTCCAAATTTAACTAGTAACATTGCATTGCAAACTGTGTATTAACACTGTTGTTATAGAGTAAATGCATTTTCTAAGTTAAACTCAACGCCAAAGCAGATAATAACATTGAATTAATGCAATATGTAAAGATTTTACAGTAGTTTTGATGAATAAATATGTTTTGTGCATTAAAAACACGTTTGCAAGCGTTGTTTTACAAAGTCTTCTTGCAATTCTTACTATTATCTGCAAACATTACTAAAACACAGTTATTAGCTTTGTAACTGCAAAGAGTACAACTTTTGGAGTTAACTTGTCATATAACGTTGCACTAAGTCTTACTGTTAACTGCAATTGCAGCAACTAGTTACAAACTTGTGCAAATTTAGCTAGTAACATTGCATTGCAAACTGTGTATTAACACTGTTGTCATAGAGTAAATGCATTTTCTAAGTTAAACTCAACGCCAAAGCAGATAATAACATTGAATTAATGCAATATGTAAAGATTTTACAGTAGTTTTGATGAATAAATATGTTTTGTGCATTAAAAACACGTTTGCAAGCGTTGTTTTACAAAGTCTTCTTGCAATTCTTACTATTATCTGCAAACATTACTAAAACACAGTTATTAGCTTTGTAACTGCAAAGAGTACAACTTTTGGAGTTAACTTGTCATATAACGTTGCACTAAGTCTTACTGTTAACTGCAATTGCAGCAACTAGTTACAAACTTGTGCAAATTTAGCTAGTAACATTGCATTGCAAACTGTGTATTAACACTGTTGTCATAGAGTAAATGCATTTTCTAAGTTAAACTTAACGCCAAAGCAGATAATAACATTAAATTAATGCAATATGTAAAGATTTTACAGTAGTTTTGATGAATAAATATGTTTTGTGCATTAAAAACACGTTTGCAAGCGTTGTTTTACTTAGTCTTTCTGCAATTCTTACTATTATCTGCAAACATTTCTAAAACACAGTTATTAGCTTTGTAACTGCAAAGAGTACAATTTTTGGAGTTACCTTGTCATATAACGTTGCACTAAGTCTTACTGTTAACTGCAATTGCAGCAACTAGTTACAAACTTGTGCAAGTCTTACTAGTTACATTGCATTGCAAACAGTGTATTAACACTATTGTCATAGAGTAAATGCATTTTCTAAGTTAAACTCAACGCCAAAGCAGATTATTACATTGAATAAATGCAATATGTAAAAGTTTAACTGTAGTTTTGATGAATAAATATGTTTTGTGCATTAAAAACACGTTTGCAAGAGTTGTTTTACAAAGTCTTCTTGCAATTCCTACTATTATCTGCAAACATTACTAAAACACAGTTATTAGCTTTGTAACTGCAAAGAGTAAAACTTTTGGAGTTAACTTGTCATATAACGTTGCACTACGTCTTACTGTTAACTGCAATTGCAGCAAATAGTTACAAACTTGTGCAAATTTAACTAGTAACATTTTATTGCAAACTGTGTATCAACAGTGTTGTCATAGAGTAAATGCATTTTCTAAGTTAAACTCAACGCCAAAGCAGATAATAACATTAAATTAATGCAATATGTAAAGATTTTACAGTACTTTTCATGAATAAATATGTTTTAAGCATTAAAAACACGTTTGCAAGCGTTGTTTTACAAAGTCTTCTTGCAATTCATACTATTATCTGCAAACATTACTAAAACACAGTTATTAGCTTTGTAACTGCAAAGAGTACAACTTTTGGAGTTAACTTGTCATATAACGTTGCACTAAGTCTTACTGTTAACTGCAATTACAGCAACTAGTTACAAACTTGTGCAAGTTTAACTAGTAAAATTGCATTGCAAACTGTGTATTAACACTGTTGTCATAGAGTAAATGCATTTTCTAAGTTAAACTCAACGCCAAAGCAGATAATAACATGGAATAAATGCAATATGTAAACATTAACAGTAGTCTTGATGAATAGATATGTTTTAAGCATTAAAAACACGTTTGCAAGCGTTGTTTAACAAAGTTTTCTTGCAATTCAGACTATTATCTGCAAACATTACTAAAACACAGTTATTCGCTTTGTAACTGCAAAGAGTACAACTCTTGGAGTTAACTTGTCTTATAACGTTGCACTAAGTCTTACTGTTAAATGCAATTGCAGCAACTAGTTACAAACTTGTGCAAATCTAATTAGTTACATTGCATTGCTCAACGCCAAAGCAGATAATAACATTAAATTTATGCAATATGTAATGATTTTACAGTAATTTTGATGAATAAATATGTTTTGTGCATTAAAAACACGTTTGCAAGCGTTGTCGTACAAAGTTTTCTTGCAATTCCTACTATTATCTGCAAACATTACTAAAACAAAGTTATTAGCTTTGTAACTGCAAAGAGTACTTCTTTTGGAGTTAACTTGTCATATAACGTTGCACTAAGTCTTACTGTTAACTGCAATTGCAGCAACTAGTTACAATTTTGTCCAAATTTAACTAGTAACATTGCATTGCAAACTGTGTATTAACACTGTTGTTATAGAGTAAATGCATTTTCTAAGTTAAACTCAACGCCAAAGCAGATAATATTATTGAATTAATGCAATATGTAAAGATTTTACAGTAGTTTTGATGAATAAATATGTTTTGTGCATTAAAAACACGTTTGCAAGCGTTGTTTTACAAAGTCTTCTTGCAATTCTTACTATTATCTGCAAACATTACTAAAACACAGTTATTAGCTTTGTAACTGCAAAGAGTACAACTTTTGGAGTTAACTTGTCATATAACGTTGCACTAAGTCTTACTGTTAAATGCAATTGCAGCAACTAGTTACAACTTTGTCCAAATTAACTAGTAACATTGCATTGCAAACTGTGTATTAACACTGTTGTCATAAAGTAAATGCATTTTCTAAGTTAAACTCAAAGCCAAAGCAGATAATAACATTAAATTAATGCAATATGTAGAGATTTTACAGCAGTTTTGATGATAGGATATGTTTTGTGCATTAAAAACACGTTTGCAAGAGTTGTTTTACAAAGTCTTCTTGCAATTCTTACTATTATCTGCAAACATTACTAAAACACAGTTATTAGCTTTGTAACTGCAAAGAGTAAAACTTTTGGAGTTAACTTGTCATATAACGTTGCACTACGTCTTACTGTTAACTGCAATTGCAGCAAATAGTTACAAACTTGTGCAAATTTAACTAGTAACATTTTATTGCAAACTGTGTATCAACAGTGTTGTCATAGAGTAAATGCATTTTCTAAGTTAAACTCAACGCCAAAGCAGATAATAACATTAAATTAATGCAATATGTAAAGATTTTACAGTACTTTTCATGAATAAATATGTTTTAAGCATTAAAAACACGTTTGCAAGCGTTGTTTTACAAAGTCTTCTTGCAATTCATACTATTATCTGCAAACATTACTAAAACACAGTTATTAGCTTTGTAACTGCAAAGAGTACAACTTTTGGAGTTAACTTGTCATATAACGTTGCACTAAGTCTTACTGTTAACTGCAATTACAGCAACTAGTTACAAACTTGTGCAAGTTTAACTAGTAAAATTGCATTGCAAACTGTGTATTAACACTGTTGTCATAGAGTAAATGCATTTTCTAAGTTAAACTCAACGCCAAAGCAGATAATAACATGGAATAAATGCAATATGTAAACATTAACAGTAGTCTTGATGAATAGATATGTTTTAAGCATTAAAAACACGTTTGCAAGCGTTGTTTAACAAAGTTTTCTTGCAATTCAGACTATTATCTGCAAACATTACTAAAACACAGTTATTCGCTTTGTAACTGCAAAGAGTACAACTCTTGGAGTTAACTTGTCTTATAACGTTGCACTAAGTCTTACTGTTAAATGCAATTGCAGCAACTAGTTACAAACTTGTGCAAATCTAATTAGTTACATTGCATTGCTCAACGCCAAAGCAGATAATAACATTAAATTTATGCAATATGTAATGATTTTACAGTAATTTTGATGAATAAATATGTTTTGTGCATTAAAAACACGTTTGCAAGCGTTGTCGTACAAAGTTTTCTTGCAATTCCTACTATTATCTGCAAACATTACTAAAACAAAGTTATTAGCTTTGTAACTGCAAAGAGTACAACTTTTGGAGTTAACTTGTCATATAACGTTGCACTAAGTCTTACTGTTAAATGCAATTGCAGCAACTAGTTACAACTTTGTCCAAATTTAACTAGTAACATTGCATTGCAAACTGTGTATTAACACTGTTGTCATAAAGTAAATGCATTTTCTAAGTTAAACTCAAAGCCAAAGCAGATAATAACATTAAATTAATGCAATATGTAGAGATTTTACAGCAGTTTTGATGATAGGATATGTTTTGTGCATTAAAAACACGTTTGCAAGAGTTGTTTTACAAAGTCTTCTTGCAATTCTTACTATTATCTGCAAACATTACTAAAACACAGTTATTAGCTTTGTAACTGCAAAGAGTAAAACTTTTGGAGTTAACTTGTCACATAACGTTGCACTACGTCTTACTGTTAACTGCAATTGCAGCAAATAGTTACAAACTTGTGCAAATTTAACTAGTAACATTTTATTGCAAACTGTGTATCAACAGTGTTGTCATAGAGTAAATGCATTTTCTAAGTTAAACTCAACGCCAAAGCAGATAATAACATTAAATTAATGCAATATGTAAAGATTTTACGGTAGTTTTGATGAATAAATATGTTTTGTGCATTAAAAACACGTTTGCAAGCGTTGTTTTACATAGTCTTTCTGCAATTCTTACTATTATCTGCAAACATTACTAAATCACAGCTATTAGCTTTGTAACTGCAAAGAGTACAACTTTTGGAGTTAACTTGTCATATAACGTTGCACTAATTCTTACTGTTAACTGCAATTGCAGCAACTAGTTACAATTTTGTCCAAATTTAACTAGTAACATTGCATTGCAAACTGTGTATTAACACTGTTGTTATAGAGTAAATGCATTTTCTAAGTTAAACTCAACGCCAAAGCAGATAATAACATTGAATTAATGCAATATGTAAAGATTTTACAGTAGTTTTGATGAATAAATATGTTTTGTGCATTAAAAACACGTTTGCAAGAGTTGTTTTACAAAGTCTTCTTGCAATTCTTACTATTATCTGCAAACATTACTAAAACACAGTTATTAGCTTTGTAACTGCAAAGAGTAAAACTTTTGGAGTTAACTTGTCATATAACGTTGTACTAAGTCTTACTGTTAACTGCAATTGCAGCAACTAGTTAAAAATTTGTGCAAGTTTAACTAGTAACATTGCATTGCAAACTGTGTATTAACACTGTTGTTATAGAGTAAATGCTATTTCTAAGTTAAACTCAACGCCAAAGCAGATAATGACATTAAATTAATGCAATATGTAAAGATTTTACAGTAGTTTTGATGAATAAATATGTTTTGTGCATTAAAAACACGTTTGCAAGCGTTGTTTTACAAAGTGTTCTTGCAATTCTTACTCTTATCTGCAAACATTACTAAATCACAGTTATTAGCTTTGTAACTGCAAAGAGTACAACTTTTGGAGTTAACTTGTCATATAACGTTGCACTAAGTCTTACTGTTAACTGCAATTGCAGCAACTAGCTACAAACTTGTGCAAATTTAACTTGTAACATTGCATTGCAAACTGTGTATTAACTCTGTTGTCATAGAGTAAATGCATTTTCTAAGTTAAACTCAACGCCAAAGCAGATAATAACATTAAATTTATGCAATATGTAATGATTTTACAGTAATTTTGATGAATAAATATGTTTTGTGCATTAAAAACACGTTTGCAAGCGTTGTTTTACAAAGTCTTCTTTCAATTCTTACTATTATCTGCAAACATTACTAAATCACAGTTATTAGCTTTGTAACTGCAAAGAGTACAACTTTTGGAGTTAACTTGTCATATAACGTTGCACTAATTCTTACTGTTAACTGCAATTGCAGCAACTAGTTACAATTTTGTCCAAATTTAACTAGTAACATTGCATTGCAAACTGTGTATTAACACTGTTGTTATAGAGTAAATGCATTTTCTAAGTTAAACTCAACGCCAAAGCAGATAATAACATTGAATTAATGCAATATGTAAAGATTTTACAGTAGTTTTGATGAATAAATATGTTTTGTGCATTAAAAACACGTTTGCAAGCGTTGTTTTACAAAGTCTTCTTGCAATTCTTACTATTATCTGCAAACATTACTAAAACACAGTTATTAGCTTTGTAACTGCAAAGAGTACAACTTTTGGAGTTAACTTGTCATATAACGTTGCACTAAGTCTTACTGTTAACTGCAATTGCAGCAACTAGTTACAAACTTGTGCAAATTTAGCTAGTAACATTGCATTGCAAACTGTGTATTAACACTGTTGTCATAGAGTAAATGCATTTTCTAAGTTAAACTTAACGCCAAAGCAGATAATAACATTAAATTAATGCAATATGTAAAGATTTTACAGTAGTTTTGATGAATAAATATGTTTTGTGCTTTAAAAACACGTTTGCAAGCGTTGTTTTACAAAATGTTCTTGCAATTCTTACTATTATCTGCAAACATTACTAAATCACAGTTATTAGCTTTGTAACTGCAAAGAGTACAACTTTTGGAGTTAACTTGTCGTATAACGTTACACTAAGTCTTACTGTTAAATGCACTTGCAGCAACTAGTTACAAACTTGTGCAAGTTTAACTAGTAACATTGCATTGCAAACTGTGTATTAACACTGTTGTTATAAAGTAAATGCATTTTCTATGTTAAATTCAACGCCAAAGCAGATAATAACATTGAATAAATGCAATATGTAAAAATTTTACAGCAGTTTTGATGAATAAATATGTTTTGTGCATTAAAAACACGTTTGCAAGAGTTGTTTTACAAAGTCTTCTTGCAATTCCTACTATTATCTGCAAACATTACTAAAACACAGTTATTAGCTTTGTAACTGCAAAGAGTAAAACTTTTGGAGTTAACTTGTCATATAACGTTGCACTACGTCTTACTGTTAACTGCAATTGCAGCAAATAGTTACAAACTTGTGCAAATTTAACTAGTAACATTGCATTGCAAACTGTGTATCAACAGTGTTGTCATAGAGTAAATGCATTTTCTAAGTTAAACTCAACGCCAAAGCAGATAATAACATTAAATTAATGCAATATGTAAAGATTTTACAGTACTTTTCATGAATAAATATGTTTTAAGCATTAAAAACACGTTTGCAAGCGTTGTTTTACAAAGTCTTCTTGCAATTCATACTATTATCTGCAAACATTACTAAAACACAGTTATTAGCTTTGTAACTGCAAAGAGTAAAACTTTTGGAGTTAACTTGTCATATAACGTTGCACTAAGTCTTACTGTTAACTGCAATTGCAGCAACTAGTTACAAACTTGTGCAAATTTAGCTAGTAACATTGCATTGCAAACTGTGTATTAACACTGTTGTCATAGAGTAAATGCATTTTCTAAGTTAAACTTAACGCCAAAGCAGATAATAACATTAAATTAATGCAATATGTAAAGATTTTACAGTAGTTTTGATGAATAAATATGTTTTGTGCTTTAAAAACACGTTTGCAAGCGTTGTTTTACAAAATGTTCTTGCAATTCTTACTATTATCTGCAAACATTACTAAATCACAGTTATTAGCTTTGTAACTGCAAAGAGTACAACTTTTGGAGTTAACTTGTCGTATAACGTTACACTAAGTCTTACTGTTAAATGCACTTGCAGCAACTAGTTACAAACTTGTGCAAGTTTAACTAGTAACATTGCATTGCAAACTGTGTATTAACACTGTTGTTATAAAGTAAATGCATTTTCTATGTTAAATTCAACGCCAAAGCAGATAATAACATTGAATAAATGCAATATGTAAAAATTTTACAGCAGTTTTGATGAATAAATATGTTTTGTGCATTAAAAACACGTTTGCAAGAGTTGTTTTACAAAGTCTTCTTGCAATTCCTACTATTATCTGCAAACATTACTAAAACACAGTTATTAGCTTTGTAACTGCAAAGAGTAAAACTTTTGGAGTTAACTTGTCATATAACGTTGCACTACGTCTTACTGTTAACTGCAATTGCAGCAAATAGTTACAAACTTGTGCAAATTTAACTAGTAACATTGCATTGCAAACTGTGTATCAACAGTGTTGTCATAGAGTAAATGCATTTTCTAAGTTAAACTCAACGCCAAAGCAGATAATAACATTAAATTAATGCAATATGTAAAGATTTTACAGTACTTTTCATGAATAAATATGTTTTAAGCATTAAAAACACGTTTGCAAGCGTTGTTTTACAAAGTCTTCTTGCAATTCATACTATTATCTGCAAACATTACTAAAACACAGTTATTAGCTTTGTAACTGCAAAGAGTAAAACTTTTGGAGTTAACTTGTCATATAACGTTGCACTAAGTCTTACTGTTAAATGCAATTGCAGCAACTAGTTACAATCTTGTGCAAATCTAACTAGTAACATTGCATTGCAAACTGTGTATTAACTCTGTTGTCATAGAGTAAATGCATTTTCTAAGTTAAACTCAACGCCAAAGCAGATAATAACATTAAATTTATGCAATATGTAATGATTTTACAGTAATTTTGATGAATAAATATGTTTTGTGCATTAAAAACACGTTTGCAAGCGTTGTTTTACAAAGTCTTCTTGCAATTCTTACTATTATCTGCAAACATTACTAAATCACAGTTATTAGCTTTGTAACTGCAAAGAGTACAACTTTTGGAGTTAACTTGTCATATAACGTTGCACTAATTCTTACTGTTAACTGCAATTGCAGCAACTAGTTACAATTTTGTCCAAATTTAACTAGTAACATTGCATTGCAAACTGTGTATTAACACTGTTGTTATAGAGTAAATGCATTTTCTAAGTTAAACTCAACGCCAAAGCAGATAATAACATTGAATTAATGCAATATGTAAAGATTTTACAGTAGTTTTGATGAATAAATATGTTTTGTGCATTAAAAACTCGTTTGCAAGCGTTGTTTTACCAAGTCTTCTTGCAATTCTTACTATTATCTGCAAACATTACTAAAACACAGTTATTAGCTTTGTAACTGCAAAGAGTACAACTTTTGGAATTAACTTGTCATATAACGTTGCACTAAGTCTTACTGTTAACTGCAATTGCAGCAACTAGTTACAAACTTGTGCAAATTTAACTAGTAACATTGCATTGCAAACTGTGTATTAACAGTGTTGTCATAGAGTAAATGCATTTTCTAAGTTAAACTCAACGCCAAAGCAGATAATGACATTAAATTAATGCAATATGTAAAGATTTTACAGTAGTTTTGATGAATAAATATGTTTTGTGCATTAAAAACACGTTTGCAAGCGTTGTTTTACAAAGTGTTCTTGCAATTCTTACTCTTATCTGCAAACATTACTAAATCACAGTTATTAGCTTTGTAACTGCAAAGAGTACAACTTTTGGAGTTAACTTGTCATATAACGTTGCACTAAGTCTTACTGTTAACTGCAATTGCAGCAACTAGCTACAAACTTGTGCAAATTTAACTTGTAACATTGCATTGCAAACTGTGTATTAACACTGTTGTCATAGAGTAAATGCATTTTCTAAGTTAAACTCAACGCCAAAGCAGATAATAACATTAAATTAATGCAATATGTAAAGATTTTACGGTAGTTTTGATGAATAAATATGTTTTGTGCATTAAAAACACGTTTGCAAGCGTTGTTTTACTTAGTCTTTCTGCAATTCTTACTATTATCTGCAAACATTTCTAAAACACAGTTATTAGCTTTGTAACTGCAAAGAGTACAATTTTTGGAGTTACCTTGTCATATAACGTTGCACTAAGTCTTACTGTTAACTGCAATTGCAGCAACTAGTTACAAACTTGTGCAAGTCTTACTAGTTACATTGCATTGCAAACAGTGTATTAACACTATTGTCATAGAGTAAATGCATTTTCTAAGTTAAACTCAACGCCAAAGCAGATTATAACATTGAATAAATGCAATATGTAAAAGTTTAACTGTAGTTTTGATGAATAAATATGTTTTGTGCATTAAAAACACGTTTGCAAGAGTTGTTTTACAAAGTCTTCTTGAAATTCCTACTATTATCTGCAAACATTACTAAAACACAGTTATTAGCTTTGTAACTGCAAAGAGTAAAACTTTTGGAGTTAACTTGTCATATAACGTTGCACTACGTCTTACTGTTAACTGCAATTGCAGCAAATAGTTACAAACTTGTGCAAATTTAACTAGTAACATTTTATTGCAAACTGTGTATCAACAGTGTTGTCATAGAGTAAATGCATTTTCTAAGTTAAACTCAACGCCAAAGCAGATAATAACATTAAATTAATGCAATATGTAAAGATTTTACAGTACTTTTCATGAATAAATATGTTTTAAGCATTAAAAACACGTTTGCAAGCGTTGTTTTACAAAGTCTTCTTGCAATTCATACTATTATCTGCAAACATTACTAAAACACAGTTATTAGCTTTGTAACTGCAAAGAGTACAACTTTTGGAGTTAACTTGTCATATAACGTTGCACTAAGTCTTACTGTTAACTGCAATTACAGCAACTAGTTACAAACTTGTGCAAGTTTAACTAGTAAAATTGCATTGCAAACTGTGTATTAACACTGTTGTCATAGAGTAAATGCATTTTCTAAGTTAAACTCAACGCCAAAGCAGATAATAACATGGAATAAATGCAATATGTAAACATTAACAGTAGTCTTGATGAATAGATATGTTTTAAGCATTAAAAACACGTTTGCAAGCGTTGTTTAACAAAGTTTTCTTGCAATTCAGACTATTATCTGCAAACATTACTAAAACACAGTTATTCGCTTTGTAACTGCAAAGAGTACAACTCTTGGAGTTAACTTGTCTTATAACGTTGCACTAAGTCTTACTGTTAAATGCAATTGCAGCAACTAGTTACAAACTTGTGCAAATCTAATTAGTTACATTGCATTGCTCAACGCCAAAGCAGATAATAACATTAAATTTATGCAATATGTAATGATTTTACAGTAATTTTGATGAATAAATATGTTTTGTGCATTAAAAACACGTTTGCAAGCGTTGTCGTACAAAGTTTTCTTGCAATTCCTACTATTATCTGCAAACATTACTAAAACAAAGTTATTAGCTTTGTAACTGCAAAGAGTACTTCTTTTGGAGTTAACTTGTCATATAACGTTGCACTAAGTCTTACTGTTAACTGCAATTGCAGCAACTAGTTACAATTTTGTCCAAATTTAACTAGTAACATTGCATTGCAAACTGTGTATTAACACTGTTGTTATAGAGTAAATGCATTTTCTAAGTTAAACTCAACGCCAAAGCAGATAATATTATTGAATTAATGCAATATGTAAAGATTTTACAGTAGTTTTGATGAATAAATATGTTTTGTGCATTAAAAACACGTTTGCAAGCGTTGTTTTACAAAGTCTTCTTGCAATTCTTACTATTATCTGCAAACATTACTAAAACACAGTTATTAGCTTTGTAACTGCAAAGAGTACAACTTTTGGAGTTAACTTGTCATATAACGTTGCACTAAGTCTTACTGTTAAATGCAATTGCAGCAACTAGTTACAACTTTGTCCAAATTTAACTAGTAACATTGCATTGCAAACTGTGTATTAACACTGTTGTCATAAAGTAAATGCATTTTCTAAGTTAAACTCAAAGCCAAAGCAGATAATAACATTAAATTAATGCAATATGTAGAGATTTTACAGCAGTTTTGATGATAGGATATGTTTTGTGCATTAAAAACACGTTTGCAAGAGTTGTTTTACAAAGTCTTCTTGCAATTCTTACTATTATCTGCAAACATTACTAAAACACAGTTATTAGCTTTGTAACTGCAAAGAGTAAAACTTTTGGAGTTAACTTGTCATATAACGTTGCACTACGTCTTACTGTTAACTGCAATTGCAGCAAATAGTTACAAACTTGTGCAAATTTAACTAGTAACATTTTATTGCAAACTGTGTATCAACAGTGTTGTCATAGAGTAAATGCATTTTCTAAGTTAAACTCAACGCCAAAGCAGATAATAACATTAAATTAATGCAATATGTAAAGATTTTACAGTACTTTTCATGAATAAATATGTTTTAAGCATTAAAAACACGTTTGCAAGCGTTGTTTTACAAAGTCTTCTTGCAATTCATACTATTATCTGCAAACATTACTAAAACACAGTTATTAGCTTTGTAACTGCAAAGAGTACAACTTTTGGAGTTAACTTGTCATATAACGTTGCACTAAGTCTTACTGTTAACTGCAATTACAGCAACTAGTTACAAACTTGTGCAAGTTTAACTAGTAACATTTTATTGCAAACTGTGTATCAACAGTGTTGTCATAGAGTAAATGCATTTTCTAAGTTAAACTCAACGCCAAAGCAGATAATAACATTAAATTAATGCAATATGTAAAGATTTTACAGTACTTTTCATGAATAAATATGTTTTAAGCATTAAAAACACGTTTGCAAGCGTTGTTTTACAAAGTCTTCTTGCAATTCATACTATTATCTGCAAACATTACTAAAACACAGTTATTAGCTTTGTAACTGCAAAGAGTACAACTTTTGGAGTTAACTTGTCATATAACGTTGCACTAAGTCTTACTGTTAACTGCAATTACAGCAACTAGTTACAAACTTGTGCAAGTTTAACTAGTAAAATTGCATTGCAAACTGTGTATTAACACTGTTGTCATAGAGTAAATGCATTTTCTAAGTTAAACTCAACGCCAAAGCAGATAATAACATGGAATAAATGCAATATGTAAACATTAACAGTAGTCTTGATGAATAGATATGTTTTAAGCATTAAAAACACGTTTGCAAGCGTTGTTTAACAAAGTTTTCTTGCAATTCAGACTATTATCTGCAAACATTACTAAAACACAGTTATTCGCTTTGTAACTGCAAAGAGTACAACTCTTGGAGTTAACTTGTCTTATAACGTTGCACTAAGTCTTACTGTTTAATGCAATTGCAGCAACTAGTTACAAACTTGTGCAAATCTAATTAGTTACATTGCATTGCTCAACGCCAAAGCAGATAATAACATTAAATTTATGCAATATGTAATGATTTTACAGTAATTTTGATGAATAAATATGTTTTGTGCATTAAAAACACGTTTGCAAGCGTTGTCGTACAAAGTTTTCTTGCAATTCCTACTATTATCTGCAAACATTACTAAAACAAAGTTATTAGCTTTGTAACTGCAAAGAGTACAACTTTTGGAGTTAACTTGTCATATAACGTTGCACTAAGTCTTACTGTTAAATGCAATTGCAGCAACTAGTTACAACTTTGTCCAAATTTAACTAGTAACATTGCATTGCAAACTGTGTATTAACACTGTTGTCATAAAGTAAATGCATTTTCTAAGTTAAACTCAAAGCCAAAGCAGATAATAACATTAAATTAATGCAATATGTAGAGATTTTACAGCAGTTTTGATGATAGGATATGTTTTGTGCATTAAAAACACGTTTGCAAGAGTTGTTTTACAAAGTCTTCTTGCAATTCTTACTATTATCTGCAAACATTACTAAAACACAGTTATTAGCTTTGTAACTGCAAAGAGTAAAACTTTTGGAGTTAACTTGTCATATAACGTTGTACTAAGTCTTACTGTTAACTGCAATTGCAGCAACTAGTTAAAAATTTGTGCAAATTTAACTAGTAACATTTTATTGCAAACTGTGTATCAACAGTGTTGTCATAGAGTAAATGCATTTTCTAAGTTAAACTCAACGCCAAAGCAGATAATAACATTAAATTAATGCAATATGTAAAGATTTTACAGTACTTTTCATGAATAAATATGTTTTAAGCATTAAAAACACGTTTGCAAGCGTTGTTTTACAAAGTCTTCTTGCAATTCATACTATTATCTGCAAACATTACTAAAACACAGTTATTAGCTTTGTAACTGCAAAGAGTACAACTTTTGGAGTTAACTTGTCATATAACGTTGCACTAAGTCTTACTGTTAACTGCAATTACAGCAACTAGTTACAAACTTGTGCAAGTTTAACTAGTAAAATTGCATTGCAAACTGTGTATTAACACTGTTGTCATAGAGTAAATGCATTTTCTAAGTTAAACTCAACGCCAAAGCAGATAATAACATGGAATAAATGCAATATGTAAACATTAACAGTAGTCTTGATGAATAGATATGTTTTAAGCATTAAAAACACGTTTGCAAGCGTTGTTTAACAAAGTTTTCTTGCAATTCAGACTATTATCTGCAAACATTACTAAAACACAGTTATTCGCTTTGTAACTGCAAAGAGTACAACTCTTGGAGTTAACTTGTCTTATAACGTTGCACTAAGTCTTACTGTTTAATGCAATTGCAGCAACTAGTTACAAACTTGTGCAAATCTAATTAGTTACATTGCATTGCTCAACGCCAAAGCAGATAATAACATTAAATTTATGCAATATGTAATGATTTTACAGTAATTTTGATGAATAAATATGTTTTGTGCATTAAAAACACGTTTGCAAGCGTTGTCGTACAAAGTTTTCTTGCAATTCCTACTATTATCTGCAAACATTACTAAAACAAAGTTATTAGCTTTGTAACTGCAAAGAGTACTTCTTTTGGAGTTAACTTGTCATATAACGTTGCACTAAGTCTTACTGTTAACTGCAATTGCAGCAACTAGTTACAATTTTGTCCAAATTTAACTAGTAACATTGCATTGCAAACTGTGTATTAACACTGTTGTTATAGAGTAAATGCATTTTCTAAGTTAAACTCAACGCCAAAGCAGATAATATTATTGAATTAATGCAATATGTAAAGATTTTACAGTAGTTTTGATGAATAAATATGTTTTGTGCATTAAAAACACGTTTGCAAGCGTTGTTTTACAAAGTCTTCTTGCAATTCTTACTATTATCTGCAAACATTACTAAAACACAGTTATTAGCTTTGTAACTGCAAAGAGTACAACTTTTGGAGTTAACTTGTCATATAACGTTGCACTAAGTCTTACTGTTAAATGCAATTGCAGCAACTAGTTACAACTTTGTCCAAATTTAACTAGTAACATTGCATTGCAAACTGTGTATTAACACTGTTGTCATAAAGTAAATGCATTTTCTAAGTTAAACTCAAAGCCAAAGCAGATAATAACATTAAATTAATGCAATATGTAGAGATTTTACAGCAGTTTTGATGATAGGATATGTTTTGTGCATTAAAAACACGTTTGCAAGAGTTGTTTTACAAAGTCTTCTTGCAATTCTTACTATTATCTGCAAACATTACTAAAACACAGTTATTAGCTTTGTAACTGCAAAGAGTAAAACTTTTGGAGTTAACTTGTCATATAACGTTGTACTAAGTCTTACTGTTAACTGCAATTGCAGCAACTAGTTAAAAATTTGTGCAAGTTTAACTAGTAACATTGCATTGCAAACTGTGTATTAACACTGTTGTTATAGAGTAAATGCTATTTCTAAGCTAAATTCAATGCCAAAGCAGATAATAACGTTGAATAGATGCAATATGTAAGAATTGTAATGTAATTTTGATGAATAAATATGTTTTGTGCATTAAAAACACGTTTGCAAGCGTTGTTTTACAAAGTGTTCTTGCAATTCTTACTATTATCTGCAAACATTACTAAAACACTGTTATTAGTTTTGTAACTGCAATAAGTACAACTTTTGGAGTTAACTTGTCATATAACGTTGCACTAAGTCTTACTGTTAAATGCAATTGCAGCAACTAGTTACAATCTTGTGCAAATCTAACTAGTAACATTGCATTGCAAACTGTGTATTAACTCTGTTGTCATAGAGTAAATGCATTTTCTAAGTTAAACTCAACGCCAAAGCAGATAATAACATTAAATTTATGCAATATGTAATGATTTTACAGTAATTTTGATGAATAAATATGTTTTGTGCATTAAAAACACGTTTGCAAGCGTTGTTTTACAAAGTCTTCTTTCAATTCTTACTATTATCTGCAAACATTACTAAATCACAGTTATTAGCTTTGTAACTGCAAAGAGTACAACTTTTGGAGTTAACTTGTCATATAACGTTGCACTAATTCTTACTGTTAACTGCAATTGCAGCAACTAGTTACAATTTTGTCCAAATTTAACTAGTAACATTGCATTGCAAACTGTGTATTAACACTGTTGTTATAGAGTAAATGCATTTTCTAAGTTAAACTCAACGCCAAAGCAGATAATAACATTGAATTAATGCAATATGTAAAGATTTTACAGTAGTTTTGATGAATAAATATGTTTTGTGCATTAAAAACTCGTTTGCAAGCGTTGTTTTACAAAGTCTTCTTGCAATTCTTACTATTATCTGCAAACATTACTAAAACACAGTTATTAGCTTTGTAACTGCAAAGAGTACAACTTTTGGAATTAACTTGTCATATAACGTTGCACTAAGTCTTACTGTTAACTGCAATTGCAGATACTAGTTACAAACTTGTGCAAATTTAACTAGTAACATTGCATTGCAAACTGTGTATTAACAGTGTATTAACACATTTACTCTATTGTATGACAATAGAGTAAATGGATTTTCTAAGTTAAACTCAACGCCAAAGCAGATAATAACATTAAATTAATGCAATATGTAAAGATTTTACAGTAGTTTTGATGAATAAATATGTTTTGTGCATTAAAAACACGTTTGCAAGCGTTGTTTTACAAAGTGTTTTTGCAATTCTTACTCTTATCTGCAAACATTACTAAATCACAGTTATTAGCTTTGTAACTGCAAAGAGTACAACTTTTGGAGTTAACTTGTCATATAACGTTGCACTAAGTCTTACTGTTAACTGCAATTGCAGCAACTAGTTACAAACTTGTGCAAATTTAACCTGTAACATTGCATTGCAAACTGTGTATTAACACTGTTGTCATAGAGTAAATGCATTTTCTAAGTTAAACTTAACGCCAAAGCAGATAATAACATTAAATTAATGCAATATGTAAAGATTTTACAGTAGTTTTGATGAATAAATATGTTTTGTGCTTTAAAAACACGTTTGCAAGCGTTGTTTTACAAAATGTTCTTGCAATTCTTACTATTATCTGCAAACATTACTAAATCACAGTTATTAGCTTTGTAACTGCAAAGAGTACAACTTTTGGAGTTAACTTGTCGTATAACGTTACACTAAGTCTTACTGTTAAATGCACTTGCAGCAACTAGTTACAAACTTGTGCAAGTTTAACTAGTAACATTGCATTGCAAACTGTGTATTAACACTGTTGTTATAAAGTAAATGCATTTTCTATGTTAAATTCAACGCCAAAGCAGATAATAACATTGAATAAATGCAATATGTAAAAATTTTACAGCAGTTTTGATGAATAAATATGTTTTGTGCATTAAAAACACGTTTGCAAGAGTTGTTTTACAAAGTCTTCTTGCAATTCTTACTATTATCTGCAAACATTACTAAAACACAGTTATTAGCTTTGTAACTGCAAAGAGTAAAACTTTTGGAGTTAACTTGTCATATAACGTTGCACTAAGTCTTACTGTTAACTGCAATTGCAGCAACTAGTTACAAACTTGTGCAAGTTTAACTAGTAACATTGCATTGCAAACTGTGTATTAACACTGTTGTTATAGAGTAAATGCTATTTCTAAGCTAAATTCAATGCCAAAGCAGATAATAACATTGAATAGATGCAATATGTAAAAATTTTACAGTAGTTTTGATGAATAACTATGTTTTGTGCATTAAAAACACGTTTGCAAGCGTTGTTTTACAAAGTGTTCTTGCAATTCTTACTATTATCTGCAAACATTACTAAAACACTGTTATTAGTTTTGTAACTGCAATAAGTACAACTTTTGGAGTTAACTTGTCATATAACGTTGCACTAAGTCTTACTGTTAAATGCAATTGCAGCAACTAGTTACAATCTTGTGCAAATCTAACTAGTAACATTGCATTGCAAACTGTGTATTAACTCTGTTGTCATAGAGTAAATGCATTTTCTAAGTTAAACTCAACGCCAAAGCAGATAATAACATTAAATTTATGCAATATGTAATGATTTTACAGTAATTTTGATGAATAAATATGTTTTGTGCATTAAAAACACGTTTGCAAGCGTTGTTTTACAAAGTCTTCTTGCAATTCTTACTATTATCTGCAAACATTACTAAAACACAGTTATTAGCTTTGTAGCTGCAAAGAGTACAAATTTTGGAATTAACTTGTCATATAACGTTGCACTAAGTCTTACTGTTAACTGCAATTGCAGCAACTAGTTACAAACTTGTGCAAATTTAACCTGTAACATTGCATTGCAAACTGTGTATTAACACTGTTGTCATAGAGTAAATGCATTTTTTAAGTTAAACTCAACGCCAAAGCAGATAATAACATTAAAATAATGCAATATGTAAAGATTTTACAGTAGTTTTGATGAATAAATATGTTTTGTGCATTAAAAACACGTTTGCAAGCGTTGTTTTACATAGTCTTTCTGCAATTCTTACTATTATCTGCAAACATTACTAAAACACAGTTATTAGCTTTGTAGCTGCAAAGAGTACAAATTTTGGAATTAACTTGTCATATAACGTTGCACTAAGTCTTACTGTTAACTGCAATTGCAGCAACTAGTTACAAACTTGTGCAAATTTAGCTAGTAACATTGCATTGCAAACTGTGTATTAACACTGTTGTCATAGAGTAAATGCATTTTCTAAGTTAAACTCAACGCCAAAGCAGATAATAACATTAAATTAATGCAATATGTAAAGATTTTACAGTAGTTTTGATGAATAAATATGTTTTGTGCATTAAAAACACGTTTGCAAGCGTTGTTTTACAAAGTCTTCTTGCAATTCTTACTATTATCTGCAAACATTACTAAAACACAGTTATTAGCTTTGTAACTGCAAAGAGTACAACTTTTGGAGTTAACTTGTCATATAACGTTGCACTAAGTCTTACTGTTAACTGCAATTGCAGCAACTAGTTACAAACTTGTGCAAATTTAACTAGTAACATTGCATTGCAAACTGTGTATTAACACTGTTGTCATAGAGTAAATGCATTTTCTAAGTTAAACTCAACGCCAAAGCAGATAATAACATTAAATTGATGCAATATGTAAAGATTTTACAGTAGTTTTGATGAATAAATATGTTTTGTGCTTTAAAAACACGTTTGCAAGCGATGTTTTACAAAATGTTCTTGCAATTCTTACTATTATCTACAAACATTACTAAAACACAGTTATTAGCTTTGTAACTGCAAAGAGTACAACTTTTGGAGTTAACTTGTAATATAACGTTCCACTAAGTCTTACTGTTATAAGCAATTGCAGCAACTAGTTACAAACTTGTGCAAATCTAACTAGTTACATTGCATTGCAAACTGTGTATTAACACTGTTGTGATAGAATAAATGCAATTTCCAAGTCCAATTCAATGCCAAAGCAGATAATAACATTGAATTAGTTCAATATGTAAAGTTTTATTACTAGTTTTAATGAAGAAATATGTTTTGTGCATTAAAAACACGTTTGCAAGCGATGTTTTACAAAATGTTCTTGCAATTCTTACTATTATCTGCAAACATTACTAAAACACAGTTATTAGCTTTGTAACTGCAAAGAGTACAACTTTTGGAGTTAACTTGTCATATAACGTTGCACTAAGTCTTACTGTTAACTGCAATTGCAGCAACTAGTTACAAACTTGTGCAAATTTAGCTAGTAACATTGCATTGCAAACTGTGTATTAACACTGTTGTCATAGAGTAAATGCATTTTCTAAGTTAAACTTAACGCCAAAGCAGATAATAACATTAAATTAATGCAATATGTAAAGATTTTACAGTAGTTTTGATGAATAAATATGTTTTAAGCATTAAAAACACGTTTGCAAGCGTTGTTTTACAAAGTCTTCTTGCAATTCTTACTATTATCTGCAAACATTACTAAAACACAGTTATTAGCTTTGTAACTGCAAAGAGTACAACTTTTGGAGTTAACTTGTCATATAACGTTGCACTAAGTCTTACTGTTAACTGCAATTACAGCAACTAGTTACAATTTTGTCCAAATTTAACTAGTAACATTGCATTGCAAACTGTGTATTAACACTGTTGTTATAGAGTAAATGCATTTTCTAAGTTAAACTCAACGCCAAAGCAGATAATAACATTGAATTAATGCAATATGTAAAGATTTTACAGTAGTTTTGATGAATAAATATGTTTTGTGCATTAAAAACTCGTTTGCAAGCGTTGTTTTACAAAGTCTTCTTGCAATTCTTACTATTATCTGCAAACATTACTAAAACACAGTTATTAGCTTTGTAACTGCAAAGAGTACAACTTTTGGAATTAACTTGTCATATAACGTTGCACTAAGTCTTACTGTTAACTGCAATTGCAGCAACTAGTTACAAACTTGTGCAAATTTAACTAGTAACATTGCATTGCAAACTGTGTATTAACAGTGTTGTCATAGAGTAAATGGATTTTCTAAGTTAAACTCAACGCCAAAGCAGATAATAACATTAAATTAATGCAATATGTAAAGATTTTACAGTAGTTTTGATGAATAAATATGTTTTGTGCATTAAAAACACGTTTGCAAGCGTTGTTTTACAAAGTGTTCTTGCAATTCTTACTCTTATCTGCAAACATTACTAAATCACAGTTATTAGCTTTGTAACTGCAAAGAGTACAACTTTTGGAGTTAACTTGTCATATAACGTTGCACTAAGTCTTACTGTTAACTGCAATTGCAGCAACTAGTTACAAACTTGTGCAAATTTAACCTGTAACATTGCATTGCAAACTGTGTATTAACACTGTTGTCATAGAGTAAATGCATTTTCTAAGTTAAACTCAAAGCCAAAGCAGATAATAACATTAAAATAATGCAATATGTAAAGATTTTACAGTAGTTTTGATGAATAAATATGTTTTGTGCATTAAAAACACGTTTGCAAGCGTTGTTTTACATAGTCTTTCTGCAATTCTTACTATTATCTACAAACATTACTAAAGCACAGTTATTAGCTTTGTAACTGCAAAGAGTACAACTTTTGGAGTTAACTTGTAATATAACGTTGCACTAAGTCTTACTGTTAACTGCAATTGCAGCAACTAGTTACAAACTTGTGCAAATTTAACCTGTAACATTGCATTGCAAACTGTGTATTAACACTGTTGTCATAGAGTAAATGCATTTTCTAAGTTAAACTTAACGCCAAAGCAGATAATAACATTAAATTAATGCAATATGTAAAGATTTTACAGTAGTTTTGATGAATAAATATGTTTTGTGCTTTAAAAACACGTTTGCAAGCGTTGTTTTACAAAATGTTCTTGCAATTCTTACTATTATCTGCAAACATTACTAAATCACAGTTATTAGCTTTGTAACTGCAAAGAGTACAACTTTTGGAGTTAACTTGTCGTATAACGTTACACTAAGTCTTACTGTTAAATGCACTTGCAGCAACTAGTTACAAACTTGTGCAAGTTTAACTAGTAACATTGCATTGCAAACTGTGTATTAACACTGTTGTTATAAAGTAAATGCATTTTCTATGTTAAATTCAACGCCAAAGCAGATAATAACATTGAATAAATGCAATATGTAAAAATTTTACAGCAGTTTTGATGAATAAATATGTTTTGTGCATTAAAAACACGTTTGCAAGAGTTGTTTTACAAAGTCTTCTTGCAATTCTTACTATTATCTGCAAACATTACTAAAACACAGTTATTAGCTTTGTAACTGCAAAGAGTAAAACTTTTGGAGTTAACTTGTCATATAACGTTGCACTAAGTCTTACTGTTAACTGCAATTGCAGCAACTAGTTACAAACTTGTGCAAGTTTAACTAGTAACATTGCATTGCAAACTGTGTATTAACACTGTTGTTATAGAGTAAATGCTATTTCTAAGCTAAATTCAATGCCAAAGCAGATAATAACATTGAATAGATGCAATATGTAAAAATTTTACAGTAGTTTTGATGAATAAATATGTTTTGTGCATTAAAAACACGTTTGCAAGCGTTGTTTTACAAAGTGTTCTTGCAATTCTTACTATTATCTGCAAACATTACTAAAACACTGTTATTAGTTTTGTAACTGCAATAAGTACAACTTTTGGAGTTAACTTGTCATATAACGTTGCACTAAGTCTTACTGTTAAATGCAATTGCAGCAACTAGTTACAATCTTGTGCAAATCTAACTAGTAACATTGCATTGCAAACTGTGTATTAACTCTGTTGTCATAGAGTAAATGCATTTTCTAAGTTAAACTCAACGCCAAAGCAGATAATAACATTAAATTTATGCAATATCGAATGATTTTACAGTAATTTTGATGAATAAATATGTTTTGTGCATTAAAAACACGTTTGCAAGCGTTGTTTTACAAAGTCTTCTTTCAATTCTTACTATTATCTGCAAACATTACTAAATCACAGTTATTAGCTTTGTAACTGCAAAGAGTACAACTTTTGGAGTTAACTTGTCATATAACGTTGCACTAATTCTTACTGTTAACTGCAATTGCAGCAACTAGTTACAATTTTGTCCAAATTTCACTAGTAACATTGCATTGCAAACTGTGTATTAACACTGTTGTTATAGAGTAAATGCATTTTCGAAGTTAAACTCAACGCCAAAGCAGATAATAACATTGAATTAATGCAATATGTAAAGATTTTACAGTAGTTTTGATGAATAAATATGTTTTGTGCATTAAAAACACGTTTGCAAGCGTTGTTTTACAAAGTCTTCTTGCAATTCTTACTATTATCTGCAAACATTACTAAAACACAGTTATTAGCTTTGTAGCTGCAAAGAGTACAAATTTTGGAATTAACTTGTCATATAACGTTGCACTAAGTCTTACTGTTAACTGCAATTGCAGCAACTAGTTACAAACTTGTGCAAATTTAACTAGTAACATTGCATTGCAAACTGTGTATTAACAGTGTTGTCATAGAGTAAATGCATTTTCTAAGTTAAACTCAACGCCAAAGCAGATAATAACATTAAATTGATGCAATATGTAAAGATTTTACAGTAGTTTTGATGAATAAATATGTTTTGTGCATTAAAAACACGTTTGCAAGCGTTGTTTTACAAAGTGTTCTTGCAATTCTTACTCTTATCTGCAAACATTACTAAATCACAGTTATTAGCTTTGTAACTGCAAAGAGTACAACTTTTGGAGTTAACTTGTCATATAACGTTGCACTAAGTCTTACTGTTAACTGCAATTGCAGCAACTAGTTACAAACTTGTGCAAATTTAACTTGTAACATTGCATTGCAAACTGTGTATTAACACTGTTGTCATAGATTAAATGCATTTTCTAAGTTAAACTCAACGCCAAAGCAGATAATAACATTAAATTAATGCAATATGTAAAGATTTTACAGTAGTTTTGATGAATAAATATGTTTTGTGCATTAAAAACACGTTTGCAAGCGTTGTTTTACAAAGTGTTCTTGCAATTCTTACTCTTATCTGCAAACATTACTAAAACACAGTTATTAGCTTTGTAACTGCAAAGAGTACAACTTTTGGAGTTAACTTGTCATATAACGTTGCACTAAGTCTTACTGTTAACTGCAATTGCAGCAACTAGTTACAAACTTGTTCAAATTTAACTAGTAACATTGCATTGCAAACTGTGTATTAACACTGTTGTCATAGAGTAAATGCATTTTCTAAGTTAAACTCAACGCCAAAGCAGATAATAACATTAAATTAATGCAATATGTAAAGATTTTACAGTAGTTTTGATGAATAAATATGTTTTGTGCTTTAAAAACACGTTTGCAAGCGATGTTTTACAAAATGTTCTTGCAATTCTTACTATTATCTACAAACATTACTAAAACACAGTTATTAGCTTTGTAACTGCAAAGAGTACAACTTTTGGAGTTAACTTGTAATATAACGTTCCACTAAGTCTTACTGTTATAAGCAATTGCAGCAACTAGTTACAAACTTGTGCAAATCTAACTAGTTACATTGCATTGCAAACTGTGTATTAACACTGTTGTGATAGAATAAATGCAATTTCCAAGTCCAATTCAATGCCAAAGCAGATAATAACATTGAATTAGTTCAATATGTAAAGTTTTATTACTAGTTTTAATGAAGAAATATGTTTTGTGCATTAAAAACACGTTTGCAAGCGATGTTTTACAAAATGTTCTTGCAATTCTTACTATTATCTGCAAACATTACTAAAACACAGTTATTAGCTTTGTAACTGCAAAGAGTACAACTTTTGGAGTTAACTTGTCATATAACGTTGCACTAAGTCTTACTGTTAACTGCAATTGCAGCAACTAGTTACAAACTTGTGCAAATTTAGCTAGTAACATTGCATTGCAAACTGTGTATTAACACTGTTGTCATAGAGTAAATGCATTTTCTAAGTTAAACTTAACGCCAAAGCAGATAATAACATTAAATTAATGCAATATGTAAAGATTTTACAGTAGTTTTGATGAATAAATATGTTTTAAGCATTAAAAACACGTTTGCAAGCGTTGTTTTACAAAGTCTTCTTGCAATTCTTACTATTATCTGCAAACATTACTAAAACACAGTTATTAGCTTTGTAACTGCAAAGAGTACAACTTTTGGAGTTAACTTGTCATATAACGTTGCACTAAGTCTTACTGTTAACTGCAATTACAGCAACTAGTTACAATTTTGTCCAAATTTAACTAGTAACATTGCATTGCAAACTGTGTATTAACACTGTTGTTATAGAGTAAATGCATTTTCTAAGTTAAACTCAACGCCAAAGCAGATAATAACATTGAATTAATGCAATATGTAAAGATTTTACAGTAGTTTTGATGAATAAATATGTTTTGTGCATTAAAAACTCGTTTGCAAGCGTTGTTTTACAAAGTCTTCTTGCAATTCTTACTATTATCTGCAAACATTACTAAAACACAGTTATTAGCTTTGTAACTGCAAAGAGTACAACTTTTGGAATTAACTTGTCATATAACGTTGCACTAAGTCTTACTGTTAACTGCAATTGCAGCAACTAGTTACAAACTTGTGCAAATTTAACTAGTAACATTGCATTGCAAACTGTGTATTAACAGTGTTGTCATAGAGTAAATGGATTTTCTAAGTTAAACTCAACGCCAAAGCAGATAATAACATTAAATTAATGCAATATGTAAAGATTTTACAGTAGTTTTGATGAATAAATATGTTTTGTGCATTAAAAACACGTTTGCAAGCGTTGTTTTACAAAGTGTTCTTGCAATTCTTACTCTTATCTGCAAACATTACTAAATCACAGTTATTAGCTTTGTAACTGCAAAGAGTACAACTTTTGGAGTTAACTTGTCATATAACGTTGCACTAAGTCTTACTGTTAACTGCAATTGCAGCAACTAGTTACAAACTTGTGCAAATTTAACCTGTAACATTGCATTGCAAACTGTGTATTAACACTGTTGTCATAGAGTAAATGCATTTTCTAAGTTAAACTCAACGCCAAAGCAGATAATAACATTAAAATAATGCAATATGTAAAGATTTTACAGTAGTTTTGATGAATAAATATGTTTTGTGCATTAAAAACACGTTTGCAAGCGTTGTTTTACATAGTCTTTCTGCAATTCTTACTATTATCTACAAACATTACTAAAGCACAGTTATTAGCTTTGTAACTGCAAAGAGTACAACTTTTGGAGTTAACTTGTAATATAACGTTGCACTAAGTCTTACTGTTAACTGCAATTGCAGCAACTAGTTACAAACTTGTGCAAATTTAACCTGTAACATTGCATTGCAAACTGTGTATTAACACTGTTGTCATAGAGTAAATGCATTTTCTAAGTTAAACTTAACGCCAAAGCAGATAATAACATTAAATTAATGCAATATGTAAAGATTTTACAGTAGTTTTGATGAATAAATATGTTTTGTGCTTTAAAAACACGTTTGCAAGCGTTGTTTTACAAAATGTTCTTGCAATTCTTACTATTATCTGCAAACATTACTAAATCACAGTTATTAGCTTTGTAACTGCAAAGAGTACAACTTTTGGAGTTAACTTGTCGTATAACGTTACACTAAGTCTTACTGTTAAATGCACTTGCAGCAACTAGTTACAAACTTGTGCAAGTTTAACTAGTAACATTGCATTGCAAACTGTGTATTAACACTGTTGTTATAAAGTAAATGCATTTTCTATGTTAAATTCAACGCCAAAGCAGATAATAACATTGAATAAATGCAATATGTAAAGATTTTACAGCAGTTTTGATGAATAAATATGTTTTGTGCATTAAAAACACGTTTGCAAGAGTTGTTTTACAAAGTCTTCTTGCAATTCTTACTATTATCTGCAAACATTACTAAAACACAGTTATTAGCTTTGTAACTGCAAAGAGTAAAACTTTTGGAGTTAACTTGTCATATAACGTTGCACTAAGTCTTACTGTTAACTGCAATTGCAGCAACTAGTTACAAACTTGTGCAAGTTTAACTAGTAACATTGCATTGCAAACTGTGTATTAACACTGTTGTTATAGAGTAAATGCTATTTCTAAGCTAAATTCAATGCCAAAGCAGATAATAACATTGAATAGATGCAATATGTAAAAATTTTACAGTAGTTTTGATGAATAAATATGTTTTGTGCATTAAAAACACGTTTGCAAGCGTTGTTTTACAAAGTGTTCTTGCAATTCTTACTATTATCTGCAAACATTACTAAAACACTGTTATTAGTTTTGTAACTGCAATAAGTACAACTTTTGGAGTTAACTTGTCATATAACGTTGCACTAAGTCTTACTGTTAAATGCAATTGCAGCAACTAGTTACAATCTTGTGCAAATCTAACTAGTAACATTGCATTGCAAACTGTGTATTAACTCTGTTGTCATAGAGTAAATGCATTTTCTAAGTTAAACTCAACGCCAAAGCAGATAATAACATTAAATTTATGCAATATCGAATGATTTTACAGTAATTTTGATGAATAAATATGTTTTGTGCATTAAAAACATGTTTGCAAGCGTTGTTTTACAAAGTCTTCTTTCAATTCTTACTATTATCTGCAAACATTACTAAATCACAGTTATTAGCTTTGTAACTGCAAAGAGTACAACTTTTGGAGTTAACTTGTCATATAACGTTGCACTAATTCTTACTGTTAACTGCAATTGCAGCAACTAGTTACAATTTTGTCCAAATTTCACTAGTAACATTGCATTGCAAACTGTGTATTAACACTGTTGTTATAGAGTAAATGCATTTTCGAAGTTAAACTCAACGCCAAAGCAGATAATAACATTGAATTAATGCAATATGTAAAGATTTTACAGTAGTTTTGATGAATAAATATGTTTTGTGCATTAAAAACACGTTTGCAAGCGTTGTTTTACAAAGTCTTCTTGCAATTCTTACTATTATCTGCAAACATTACTAAAACACAGTTATTAGCTTTGTAGCTGCAAAGAGTACAAATTTTGGAATTAACTTGTCATATAACGTTGCACTAAGTCTTACTGTTAACTGCAATTGCAGCAACTAGTTACAAACTTGTGCAAATTTAACTAGTAACATTGCATTGCAAACTGTGTATTAACAGTGTTGTCATAGAGTAAATGCATTTTCTAAGTTAAACTCAACGCCAAAGCAGATAATAACATTAAATTGATGCAATATGTAAAGATTTTACAGTAGTTTTGATGAATAAATATGTTTTGTGCATTAAAAACACGTTTGCAAGCGTTGTTTTACAAAGTGTTCTTGCAATTCTTACTCTTATCTGCAAACATTACTAAATCACAGTTATTAGCTTTGTAACTGCAAAGAGTACAACTTTTGGAGTTAACTTGTCATATAACGTTGCACTAAGTCTTACTGTTAACTGCAATTGCAGCAACTAGTTACAAACTTGTGCAAATTTAACTTGTAACATTGCATTGCAAACTGTGTATTAACACTGTTGTCATAGAGTAAATGCATTTTCTAAGTTAAACTCAACGCCAAAGCAGATAATAACATTAAATTAATGCAATATGTAAAGATTTTACAGTAGTTTTGATGAATAAATATGTTTTGTGCATTAAAAACACGTTTGCAAGCGTTGTTTTACAAAGTGTTCTTGCAATTCTTACTCTTATCTGCAAACATTACTAAAACACAGTTATTAGCTTTGTAACTGCAAAGAGTACAACTTTTGGAGTTAACTTGTCATATAACGTTGCACTAAGTCTTACTGTTAACTGCAATTGCAGCAACTAGTTACAAACTTGTGCAAATTTAACTAGTAACATTGCATTGCAAACTGTGTATTAACACTGTTGTCATAGAGTAAATGCATTTTCTAAGTTAAACTCAACGCCAAAGCAGATAATAACATTAAATTAATGCAATATGTAAAGATTTTACAGTAGTTTTGATGAATAAATATGTTTTGTGCTTTAAAAACACGTTTGCAAGCGATGTTTTACAAAATGTTCTTGCAATTCTTACTATTATCTACAAACATTACTAAAACACAGTTATTAGCTTTGTAACTGCAAAGAGTACAACTTTTGGAGTTAACTTGTAATATAACGTTCCACTAAGTCTTACTGTTATAAGCAATTGCAGCAACTAGTTACAAACTTGTGCAAATCTAACTAGTTACATTGCATTGCAAACTGTGTATTAACACTGTTGTGATAGAATAAATGCAATTTCCAAGTCCAATTCAATGCCAAAGCAGATAATAACATTGAATTAGTTCAATATGTAAAGTTTTATTACTAGTTTTAATGAAGAAATATGTTTTGTGCATTAAAAACACGTTTGCAAGCGTTGTTTTACAAAGTCTTCTTGCAATTCTTACTATTATCTGCAAACATTACTAAAACACAGTTATTAGCTTTGTAACTGCAAAGAGTACAAATTTTGGAGTTAACTTGTCATATAACGTTGCACTAAGTCTTACTGTTAACTGCAATTGCAGCAACTAGTTACAAACTTGTGCAAATTTAACTAGTAACATTGCATTGCAAACTGTGTATTAACACTGTTGTGATAGAATAAATGCAATTTCCAAGTCCAATTCAATGCCAAAGCAGATAATAACATTGAATTAGTTCAATATGTAAAGATTTTACAGTAGTTTTGATGAATAAATATGTTTTAAGCATTAAAAAAACGTTCGCAAGCGTTGTTTTACAAAGTCTTCTTGCAATTCTTACTATTATCTGCAAACATTACTAAAACACAGTTATGAGCTTTGTAACTGCAAAGAGTACAACTTTTGGAGTTAACTTGTCATATAACGTTGCACTAAGTCTTACTGTTAACTGCAATTACAGCAACTAGTTACAATTTTGTCCAAATTTAACTAGTAACATTGCATTGCAAACTGTGTATTAACACTGTTGTTATAGAGTAAATGCATTTTCTAAGTTAAACTCAACGCCAAAGCAGATAATAACATTGAATTAATGCAATATGTAAAGATTTTACAGTAGTTTTGATGAATAAATATGTTTTGTGCATTAAAAACTCGTTTGCAAGCGTTGTTTTACAAAGTCTTCTTGCAATTCTTACTATTATCTGCAAACATTACTAAAACACAGTTATTAGCTTTGTAACTGCAAAGAGTACAACTTTTGGAATTAACTTGTCATATAACGTTGCACTAAGTCTTACTGTTAACTGCAATTGCAGCAACTAGTTACAAACTTGTGCAAATTTAACTAGTAACATTGCATTGCAAACTGTGTATTAACAGTGTTGTCATAGAGTAAATGGATTTTCTAAGTTAAACTCAACGCCAAAGCAGATAATAACATTAAATTAATGCAATATGTAAAGATTTTACAGTAGTTTTGATGAATAAATATGTTTTGTGCATTAAAAACACGTTTGCAAGCGTTGTTTTACAAAGTGTTCTTGCAATTCTTACTCTTATCTGCAAACATTACTAAATCACAGTTATTAGCTTTGTAACTGCAAAGAGTACAACTTTTGGAGTTAACTTGTCATATAACGTTGCACTAAGTCTTACTGTTAACTGCAATTGCAGCAACTAGTTACAAACTTGTGCAAATTTAACCTGTAACATTGCATTGCAAACTGTGTATTAACACTGTTGTCATAGAGTAAATGCATTTTCTAAGTTAAACTCAACGCCAAAGCAGATAATAACATTAAAATAATGCAATATGTAAAGATTTTACAGTAGTTTTGATGAATAAATATGTTTTGTGCATTAAAAACACGTTTGCAAGCGTTGTTTTACATAGTCTTTCTGCAATTCTTACTATTATCTGCAAACATTACTAAAACACAGTTATTAGCTTTGTAGCTGCAAAGAGTACAAATTTTGGAATTAACTTGTCATATAACGTTGCACTAAGTCTTACTGTTAACTGCAATTGCAGCAACTAGTTACAAACTTGTGCAAATTTAGCTAGTAACATTGCATTGCAAACTGTGTATTAACACTGTTGTCATAGAGTAAATGCATTTTCTAAGTTAAACTTAACGCCAAAGCAGATAATAACATTAAATTAATGCAATATGTAAAGATTTTACAGTAGTTTTGATGAATAAATATGTTTTGTGCTTTAAAAACACGTTTGCAAGCGTTGTTTTACAAAATGTTCTTGCAATTCTTACTATTATCTGCAAACATTACTAAATCACAGTTATTAGCTTTGTAACTGCAAAGAGTACAACTTTTGGAGTTAACTTGTCGTATAACGTTACACTAAGTCTTACTGTTAAATGCACTTGCAGCAACTAGTTACAAACTTGTGCAAGTTTAACTAGTAACATTGCATTGCAAACTGTGTATTAACACTGTTGTTATAAAGTAAATGCATTTTCTATGTTAAATTCAACGCCAAAGCAGATAATAACATTGAATAAATGCAATATGTAAAAATTTTACAGCAGTTTTGATGAATAAATATGTTTTCTGCATTAAAAACACGTTTGCAAGAGTTGTTTTACAAAGTCTTCTTGCAATTCTTACTATTATCTGCAAACATTACTAAAACACAGTTATTAGCTTTGTAACTGCAAAGAGTAAAACTTTTGGAGTTAACTTGTCATATAACGTTGCACTAAGTCTTACTGTTAACTGCAATTGCAGCAACTAGTTACAAACTTGTGCAAGTTTAACTAGTAACATTGCATTGCAAACTGTGTATTAACACTGTTGTTATAGAGTAAATGCTATTTCTAAGCTAAATTCAATGCCAAAGCAGATAATAACATTGAATAGATGCAATATGTAAAAATTTTACAGTAGTTTTGATGAATAAATATGTTTTGTGCATTAAAAACACGTTTGCAAGCGTTGTTTTACAAAGTGTTCTTGCAATTCTTCCTATTATCTGCAAACATTACTTAAACACTGTTATTAGTTTTGTAACTGCAATAAGTACAACTTTTGGAGTTAACTTGTCATATAACGTTGCACTAAGTCTTACTGTTAAATGCAATTGCAGCAACTAGTTACAATCTTGTGCAAATCTAACTAGTAACATTGCATTGCAAACTGTGTATTAACTCTGTTGCCATAGAGTAAATGCATTTTCTAAGTTAAACTCAACGCCAAAGCAGATAATAACATTAAATTTATGCAATATGTAATGATTTTACAGTAATTTTGATGAATAAATATGTTTTGTGCATTAAAAACACGTTTGCAAGCGTTGTTTTACAAAGTCTTCTTTCAATTCTTACTATTATCTGCAAACATTACTAAATCACAGTTATTAGCTTTGTAACTGCAATGAGTACAACTTTTGGAGTTAACTTGTCATATAACGTTGCACTAATTCTTACTGTTAACTGCAATTGCAGCAACTAGTTACAATTTTGTCCAAATTTCACTAGTAACATTGCATTGCAAACTGTGTATTAACACTGTTGTTATAGAGTAAATGCATTTTCGAAGTTAAACTCAACGCCAAAGCAGATAATAACATTGAATTAATGCAATATGTAAAGATTTTACAGTAGTTTTGATGAATAAATATGTTTTGTGCATTAAAAACACGTTTGCAAGCGTTGTTTTACAAAGTCTTCTTGCAATTCTTACTATTATCTGCAAACATTACTAAAACACAGTTATTAGCTTTGTAGCTGCAAAGGGTACAAATTTTGGAATTAACTTGTCATATAACGTTGCACTAAGTCTTACTGTTAACTGCAATTGCAGCAACTAGTTACAAACTTGTGCAAGTTTAACTAGTAACATTGCATTGCAAACTGTGTATTAACACTGTTGTTATAAAGTAAATGCATTTTCTATGTTAAATTCAACGCCAAAGCAGATAATAACATTGAATAAATGCAATATGTAAAAATTTTACAGCAGTTTTGATGAATAAATATGTTTTCTGCATTAAAAACACGTTTGCAAGAGTTGTTTTACAAAGCCTTTTTGCAATTCTTACCATTATCTGCAAACATTACTAAAACACAGTTATTAGCTTTGTAGCTGCAAAGAGTACAAATTTTGGAATTAACTTGTCATATAACGTTGCACTAAGTCTTACTGTTAACTGCAATTGCAGCAACTAGTTACAAACTTGTGCAAATTTAGCTAGTAACATTGCATTGCAAACTGTGTATTAACACTGTTGTCATAGAGTAAATGCATTTTCTAAGTTAAACTTAACGCCAAAGCAGATAATAACATTAAATTAATGCA
The DNA here is from genome assembly GCA_964026355.1 of Pseudorhiza aurosa. Classification (NCBI taxonomy): domain Eukaryota; kingdom Metazoa; phylum Cnidaria; class Scyphozoa; order Rhizostomeae; family Lychnorhizidae; genus Pseudorhiza; species Pseudorhiza aurosa. Next base: position 1,193,073 of record OZ032127.1, on the reverse strand, counting down.
ATATGTAAAGATTTTACAGTAGTTTTGATGAATAAATATGTTTTGTGCTTTAAAAACACGTTTGCAAGCGTTGTTTTACAAAATGTTCTTGCAATTCTTACTATTATCTGCAAACATTACTAAATCACAGTTATTAGCTTTGTAACTGCAAAGAGTACAACTTTTGGAGTTAACTTGTCGTATAACGTTACACTAAGTCTTACTGTTAAATGCACTTGCAGCAACTAGTTACAAACTTGTGCAAGTTTAACTAGTAACATTGCATTGCAAACTGTGTATTAACACTGTTGTTATAAAGTAAATGCATTTTCTATGTTAAATTCAACGCCAAAGCAGATAATAACATTGAATAAATGCAATATGTAAAAATTTTACAGCAGTTTTGATGAATAAATATGTTTTCTGCATTAAAAACACGTTTGCAAGAGTTGTTTTACAAAGTCTTCTTGCAATTCTTACTATTATCTGCAAACATTACTAAAACACAGTTATTAGCTTTGTAACTGCAAAGAGTAAAACTTTTGGAGTTAACTTGTCATATAACGTTGCACTAAGTCTTACTGTTAACTGCAATTGCAGCAACTAGTTACAAACTTGTGCAAGTTTAACTAGTAACATTGCATTGCAAACTGTGTATTAACACTGTTGTTATAGAGTAAATGCTATTTCTAAGCTAAATTCAATGCCAAAGCAGATAATAACATTGAATAGATGCAATATGTAAAAATTTTACAGTAGTTTTGATGAATAAATATGTTTTGTGCATTAAAAACACGTTTGCAAGCGTTGTTTTACAAAGTGTTCTTGCAATTCTTCCTATTATCTGCAAACATTACTTAAACACTGTTATTAGTTTTGTAACTGCAATAAGTACAACTTTTGGAGTTAACTTGTCATATAACGTTGCACTAAGTCTTACTGTTAAATGCAATTGCAGCAACTAGTTACAATCTTGTGCAAATCTAACTAGTAACATTGCATTGCAAACTGTGTATTAACTCTGTTGCCATAGAGTAAATGCATTTTCTAAGTTAAACTCAACGCCAAAGCAGATAATAACATTAAATTTATGCAATATGTAATGATTTTACAGTAATTTTGATGAATAAATATGTTTTGTGCATTAAAAACACGTTTGCAAGCGTTGTTTTACAAAGTCTTCTTTCAATTCTTACTATTATCTGCAAACATTACTAAATCACAGTTATTAGCTTTGTAACTGCAATGAGTACAACTTTTGGAGTTAACTTGTCATATAACGTTGCACTAATTCTTACTGTTAACTGCAATTGCAGCAACTAGTTACAATTTTGTCCAAATTTCACTAGTAACATTGCATTGCAAACTGTGTATTAACACTGTTGTTATAGAGTAAATGCATTTTCGAAGTTAAACTCAACGCCAAAGCAGATAATAACATTGAATTAATGCAATATGTAAAGATTTTACAGTAGTTTTGATGAATAAATATGTTTTGTGCATTAAAAACACGTTTGCAAGCGTTGTTTTACAAAGTCTTCTTGCAATTCTTACTATTATCTGCAAACATTACTAAAACACAGTTATTAGCTTTGTAGCTGCAAAGGGTACAAATTTTGGAATTAACTTGTCATATAACGTTGCACTAAGTCTTACTGTTAACTGCAATTGCAGCAACTAGTTACAAACTTGTGCAAGTTTAACTAGTAACATTGCATTGCAAACTGTGTATTAACACTGTTGTTATAAAGTAAATGCATTTTCTATGTTAAATTCAACGCCAAAGCAGATAATAACATTGAATAAATGCAATATGTAAAAATTTTACAGCAGTTTTGATGAATAAATATGTTTTCTGCATTAAAAACACGTTTGCAAGAGTTGTTTTACAAAGCCTTTTTGCAATTCTTACCATTATCTGCAAACATTACTAAAACACAGTTATTAGCTTTGTAACTGCAAAGAGTAAAACTTTTGGAGTTAACTTGTCATATAACGTTGCACTAAGTCTTACTGTTAACTGCAATTGCAGCAACTAGTTACAAACTTGTGCAAGTTTAACTAGTAACATTGCATTGCAAACTGTGTATTAACACTGTTGTTATAGAGTAAATGCTATTTCTAAGCTAAATTCAATGCCAAAGCAGATAATAACATTGAATAGATGCAATATGTAAAAATTTTACAGTAGTTTTGATGAATAAATATGTTTTGTGCATTAAAAACACGTTTGCAAGCGTTGTTTTACAAAGTGTTCTTGCAATTCTTACTATTATCTGCAAACATTACTAAAACACTGTTATTAGTTTTGTAACTGCAATAAGTACAACTTTTGGAGTTAACTTGTCATATAACGTTGCACTAAGTCTTACTGTTAAATGCAATTGCAGCAACTAGTTACAATCTTGTGCAAATCTAACTAGTAACATTGCATTGCAAACTGTGTATTAACTCTGTTGCCATAGAGAAAATGCATTTTCTAAGTTAAACTCAACGCCAAAGCAGATAATAACATTAAATTTATGCAATATGTAATGATTTTACAGTAATTTTGATGAATAAATATGTTTTGTGCATTAAAAACACGTTTGCAAGCGTTGTTTTACAAAGTCTTCTTTCAATTCTTACTATTATCTGCAAACATTACTAAATCACAGTTATTAGCTTTGTAACTGCAAAGAGTACAACTTTTGGAGTTAACTTGTCATATAACGTTGCACTAATTCTTACTGTTAACTGCAATTGCAGCAACTAGTTACAATTTTGTCCAAATTTCACTAGTAACATTGCATTGCAAACTGTGTATTAACACTGTTGTTATAGAGTAAATGCATTTTCGAAGTTAAACTCAACGCCAAAGCAGATAATAACATTGAATTAATGCAATATGTAAAGATTTTACAGTAGTTTTGATGAATAAATATGTTTTGTGCATTAAAAACACGTTTGCAAGCGTTGTTTTACAAAGTCTTCTTGCAATTCTTACTATTATCTGCAAACATTACTAAAACACAGTTATTAGCTTTGTAGCTGCAAAGAGTACAAATTTTGGAATTAACTTGTCATATAACGTTGCACTAAGTCTTACTGTTAACTGCAATTGCAGCAACTAGTTACAAACTTGTGCAAATTTAACTAGTAACATTGCATTGCAAACTGTGTATTAACAGTGTTGTCATAGAGTAAATGGATTTTCTAAGTTAAACTCAACGCCAAAGCAGATAATAACATTAAATTGATGCAATATGTAAAGATTTTACAGTAGTTTTGATGAATAAATATGTTTTGTGCATTAAAAACACGTTTGCAAGCGTTGTTTTACAAAGTGTTCTTGCAATTCTTACTCTTATCTGCAAACATTACTAAATCACAGTTATTAGCTTTGTAACTGCAAAGAGTACAACTTTTGGAGTTAACTTGTCATATAACGTTGCACTAAGTCTTACTCTTAACTGCAATTGCAGCAACTAGTTACAAACTTGTGCAAATTTAACTTGTAACATTGCATTGCAAACTGTGTATTAACACTGTTGTCATAGAGTAAATGCATTTTCTAAGTTAAACTCAACGCCAAAGCAGATAATAACATTAAATTAATGCAATATGTAAAGATTTTACAGTAGTTTTGATGAATAAATATGTTTTGTGCATTAAAAACACGTTTGCAAGCGTTGTTTTACAAAGTCTTCTTGCAATTCTTACTATTATCTGCAAACATTACTAAAACACAGTTATTAGCTTTGTAACTGCAAAGAGTACAACTTTTGGAGTTAACTTGTCATATAACGTTGCACTAAGTCTTACTGTTAACTGCAATTGCAGCAACTAGTTACAAACTTGTGCAAATTTAACTAGTAACATTGCATTGCAAACTGTGTATTAACACTGTTGTCATAGAGTAAATGCATTTTCTAAGTTAAACTCAACGCCAAAGCAGATAATAACATTCAATTGATGCAATATGTAAAGATTTTACAGTAGTTTTGATGAATAAATATGTTTTGTGCTTTAAAAACACGTTTGCAAGCGATGTTTTACAAAATGTTCTTGCAATTCTTACTATTATCTACAAACATTACTAAAACACAGTTATTAGCTTTGTAACTGCAAAGAGTACAACTTTTGGAGTTAACTTGTAATATAACGTTCCACTAAGTCTTACTGTTATAAGCAATTGCAGCAACTAGTTACAAACTTGTGCAAATCTAACTAGTTACATTGCATTGCAAACTGTGTATTAACACTGTTGTGATAGAATAAATGCAATTTCCAAGTCCAATTCAATGCCAAAGCAGATAATAACATTGAATTAGTTCAATATGTAAAGTTTTATTACTAGTTTTAATGAAGAAATATGTTTTGTGCATTAAAAACACGTTTGCAAGCGATGTTTTACAAAATGTTCTTGCAATTCTTACTATTATCTGCAAACATTACTAAAACACAGTTATTAGCTTTGTAACTGCAAAGAGTACAAATCTTGGAGTTAACTTGTCATATAACGTTGCACTAAGTCTTACTGTTAACTGCAATTGCAGCAACTAGTTACAAACTTGTGCAAATTTCACTAGTAACATTGCATTGCAAACTGTGTATTAACACTGTTGTGATAGAATAAATGCAATTTCCAAGTCCAATTCAATTCCAAAGCAGATAATAACATTGAATTAGTTCAATATGTAAAGATTTTACAGTAGTTTTGATGAATAAATATGTTTTAAGCATTAAAAAAACGTTTGCAAGCGTTGTTTTACAAAGTCTTCTTGCAATTCTTACTATTATCTGCAAACATTACTAAAACACAGTTATTAGCTTTGTAACTGCAAAGAGTACAACTTTTGGAGTTAACTTGTCATATAACGTTGCACTAAGTCTTACTGTTAACTGCAATTACAGCAACTAGTTACAATTTTGTCCAAATTTAACTAGTAACATTGCATTGCAAACTGTGTATTAACACTGTTGTTATAGAGTAAATGCATTTTCTAAGTTAAACTCAACGCCAAAGCAGATAATAACATGGAATTAATGCAATATGTAAAGATTTTACAGTAGTTTTGATGAATAAATATGTTTTGTGCATTAAAAACTCGTTTGCAAGCGTTGTTTTACAAAGTCTTCTTGCAATTCTTACTATTATCTGCAAACATTACTAAAACACAGTTATTAGCTTTGTAACTGCAAAGAGTACAACTTTTGGAATTAACTTGTCATATAACGTTGCACTAAGTCTTACTGTTAACTGCAATTGCAGCAACTAGTTACAAACTTGTGCAAATTTAACTAGTAACATTGCATTGCAAACTGTGTATTAACAGTGTTGTCATAGAGTAAATGGATTTTCTAAGTTAAACTCAACGCCAAAGCAGATAATAACATTAAATTAATGCAATATGTAAAGATTTTACAGTAGTTTTGATGAATAAATATGTTTTGTGCATTAAAAACACGTTTGCAAGCGTTGTTTTACAAAGTCTTCTTGCAATTCTTACTCTTATCTGCAAACATTACTAAATCACAGTTATTAGCTTTGTAACTGCAAAGAGTACAACTTTTGGAGTTAACTTGTCATATAACGTTGCACTAAGTCTTACTGTTAACTGCAATTGCAGCAACTAGTTACAAACTTGTGCAAATTTAACCTGTAACATTGCATTGCAAACTGTGTATTAACACTGTTGTCATAGAGTAAATGCATTTTCTAAGTTAAACTCAACGCCAAAGCAGATAATAACATTAAAATAATGCAATATGTAAAGATTTTACAGTAGTTTTGATGAATAAATATGTTTTGTGCATTAAAAACACGTTTGCAAGCGTTGTTTTACATAGTCTTTCTGCAATTCTTACTATTATCTGCAAACATTACTAAAACACAGTTATTAGCTTTGTAGCTGCAAAGAGTACAAATTTTGGAATTAACTTGTCATATAACGTTGCACTAAGTCTTACTGTTAACTGCAATTGCAGCAACTAGTTACAAACTTGTGCAAATTTAGCTAGTAACATTGCATTGCAAACTGTGTATTAACACTGTTGTCATAGAGTAAATGCATTTTCTAAGTTAAACTTAACGCCAAAGCAGATAATAACATTAAATTAATGCAATATGTAAAGATTTTACAGTAGTTTTGATGAATAAATATGTTTTGTGCTTTAAAAACACGTTTGCAAGCGTTGTTTTACAAAATGTTCTTGCAATTCTTACTATTATCTGCAAACATTACTAAATCACAGTTATTAGCTTTGTAACTGCAAAGAGTACAACTTTTGGAGTTAACTTGTCGTATAACGTTGCACTAAGTCTTACTGTTAACTGCAATTGCAGCAACTAGTTACAAACTTGTGCAAATTTAACCTGTAACATTGCATTGCAAACTGTGTATTAACACTGTTGTCATAGAGTAAATGCATTTTCTAAGTTAAACTCAACGCCAAAGCAGATAATAACATTAAAATAATGCAATATGTAAAGATTTTACAGTAGTTTTGATGAATAAATATGTTTTGTGCATTAAAAACACGTTTGCAAGCGTTGTTTTACATAGTCTTTCTGCAATTCTTACTATTATCTGCAAACATTACTAAAACACAGTTATTAGCTTTGTAGCTGCAAAGAGTACAAATTTTGGAATTAACTTGTCATATAACGTTGCACTAAGTCTTACTGTTAACTGCAATTGCAGCAACTAGTTACAAACTTGTGCAAATTTAGCTAGTAACATTGCATTGCAAACTGTGTATTAACACTGTTGTCATAGAGTAAATGCATTTTCTAAGTTAAACTTAACGCCAAAGCAGATAATAACATTAAATTAATGCAATATGTAAAGATTTTACAGTAGTTTTGATGAATAAATATGTTTTGTGCTTTAAAAACACGTTTGCAAGCGTTGTTTTACAAAATGTTCTTGCAATTCTTACTATTATCTGCAAGCATTACTAAATCACAGTTATTAGCTTTGTAACTGCAAAGAGTACAACTTTTGGAGTTAACTTGTCGTATAACGTTACACTAAGTCTTACTGTTAAATGCACTTGCAGCAACTAGTTACAAACTTGTGCAAGTTTAACTAGTAACATTGCATTGCAAACTGTGTATTAACACTGTTGTTATAAAGTAAATGCATTTTCTATGTTAAATTCAACGCCAAAGCAGATAATAACATTGAATAAATGCAATCTGTAAAAATTTTACAGCAGTTTTGATGAATAAATATGTTTTCTGCATTAAAAACACGTTTGCAAGAGTTGTTTTACAAAGTCTTCTTGCAATTCTTACTATTATCTGCAAACATTACTAAAACACAGTTATTAGCTTTGTAACTGCAAAGAGTAAAACTTTTGGAGTTAACTTGTCATATAACGTTGCACTAAGTCTTACTGTTAACTGCAATTACAGCAACTAGTTACAATTTTGTCCAAATTTAACTAGTAACATTGCATTGCAAACTGTGTATTAACACTGTTGTTATAGAGTAAATGCATTTTCTAAGTTAAACTCAACGCCAAAGCAGATAATAACATTGAATTAATGCAATATGTAAAGATTTTACAGTAGTTTTGATGAATAAATATGTTTTGTGCATTAAAAACTCGTTTGCAAGCGTTGTTTTACAAAGTCTTCTTGCAATTCTTACTATTATCTGCAAACATTACTAAAACACAGTTATTAGCTTTGTAACTGCAAAGAGTACAACTTTTGGAATTAACTTGTCATATAACGTTGCACTAAGTCTTACTGTTAACTGCAATTGCAGCAACTAGTTACAAACTTGTGCAAATTTAACTAGTAACATTGCATTGCAAACTGTGTATTAACAGTGTTGTCATAGAGTAAATGGATTTTCTAAGTTAAACTCAACGCCAAAGCAGATAATAACATTAAATTAATGCAATATGTAAAGATTTTACAGTAGTTTTGATGAATAAATATGTTTTGTGCATTAAAAACACGTTTGCAAGCGTTGTTTTACAAAGTGTTCTTGCAATTCTTACTCTTATCTGCAAACATTACTAAATCACAGTTATTAGCTTTGTAACTGCAAAGAGTACAACTTTTGGAGTTAACTTGTCATATAACGTTGCACTAAGTCTTACTGTTAACTGCAATTGCAGCAACTAGTTACAAACTTGTGCAAGTTTAACTAGTAACATTGCATTGCAAACTGTGTATTAACACTGTTGTCATAGAGTAAATGCATTTTCTAAGTTAAACTCAACGCCAAAGCAGATAATAACATTAAAATAATGCAATATGTAAAGATTTTACAGTAGTTTTGATGAATAAATATGTTTTGTGCATTAAAAACACGTTTGCAAGCGTTGTTTTACATAGTCTTTCTGCAATTCTTACTATTATCTGCAAACATTACTAAAACACAGTTATTAGCTTTGTAGCTGCAAAGAGTACAAATTTTGGAATTAACTTGTCATATAACGTTGCACTAAGTCTTACTGTTAACTGCAATTGCAGCAACTAGTTACAAACTTGTGCAAATTTAGCTAGTAACATTGCATTGCAAACTGTGTATTAACACTGTTGTCATAGAGTAAATGCATTTTCTAAGTTAAACTTAACGCCAAAGCAGATAATAACATTAAATTAATGCAATATGTAAAGATTTTACAGTAGTTTTGATGAATAAATATGTTTTGTGCTTTAAAAACACGTTTGCAAGCGTTGTTTTACAAAATGTTCTTGCAATTCTTACTATTATCTGCAAACATTACTAAATCACAGTTATTAGCTTTGTAACTGCAAAGAGTACAACTTTTGGAGTTAACTTGTCGTATAACGTTACACTAAGTCTTACTGTTAAATGCACTTGCAGCAACTAGTTACAAACTTGTGCAAGTTTAACTAGTAACATTGCATTGCAAACTGTGTATTAACACTGTTGTTATAAAGTAAATGCATTTTCTATGTTAAATTCAACGCCAAAGCAGATAATAACATTGAATAAATGCAATCTGTAAAAATTTTACAGCAGTTTTGATGAATAAATATGTTTTCTGCATTAAAAACACGTTTGCAAGAGTTGTTTTACAAAGTCTTCTTGCAATTCTTACTATTATCTGCAAACATTACTAAAACACAGTTATTAGCTTTGTAACTGCAAAGAGTAAAACTTTTGGAGTTAACTTGTCATATAACGTTGCACTAAGTCTTACTGTTAACTGCAATTACAGCAACTAGTTACAATTTTGTCCAAATTTAACTAGTAACATTGCATTGCAAACTGTGTATTAACACTGTTGTTATAGAGTAAATGCATTTTCTAAGTTAAACTCAACGCCAAAGCAGATAATAACATTGAATTAATGCAATATGTAAAGATTTTACAGTAGTTTTGATGAATAAATATGTTTTGTGCATTAAAAACTCGTTTGCAAGCGTTGTTTTACAAAGTCTTCTTGCAATTCTTACTATTATCTGCAAACATTACTAAAACACAGTTATTAGCTTTGTAACTGCAAAGAGTACAACTTTTGGAATTAACTTGTCATATAACGTTGCACTAAGTCTTACTGTTAACTGCAATTGCAGCAACTAGTTACAAACTTGTGCAAATTTAACTAGTAACATTGCATTGCAAACTGTGTATTAACAGTGTTGTCATAGAGTAAATGGATTTTCTAAGTTAAACTCAACGCCAAAGCAGATAATAACATTAAATTAATGCAATATGTAAAGATTTTACAGTAGTTTTGATGAATAAATATGTTTTGTGCATTAAAAACACGTTTGCAAGCGTTGTTTTACAAAGTGTTCTTGCAATTCTTACTCTTATCTGCAAACATTACTAAATCACAGTTATTAGCTTTGTAACTGCAAAGAGTACAACTTTTGGAGTTAACTTGTCATATAACGTTGCACTAAGTCTTACTGTTAACTGCAATTGCAGCAACTAGTTACAAACTTGTGCAAGTTTAACTAGTAACATTGCATTGCAAACTGTGTATTAACACTGTTGTCATAGAGTAAATGCATTTTCTAAGTTAAACTCAACGCCAAAGCAGATAATAACATTAAAATAATGCAATATGTAAAGATTTTACAGTAGTTTTGATGAATAAATATGTTTTGTGCATTAAAAACACGTTTGCAAGCGTTGTTTTACATAGTCTTTCTGCAATTCTTACTATTATCTGCAAACATTACTAAAACACAGTTATTAGCTTTGTAGCTGCAAAGAGTACAAATTTTGGAATTAACTTGTCATATAACGTTGCACTAAGTCTTACTGTTAACTGCAATTGCAGCAACTAGTTACAAACTTGTGCAAATTTAGCTAGTAACATTGCATTGCAAACTGTGTATTAACACTGTTGTCATAGAGTAAATGCATTTTCTAAGTTAAACTTAACGCCAAAGCAGATAATAACATTAAATTAATGCAATATGTAAAGATTTTACAGTAGTTTTGATGAATAAATATGTTTTGTGCTTTAAAAACACGTTTGCAAGCGTTGTTTTACAAAATGTTCTTGCAATTCTTACTATTATCTGCAAACATTACTAAATCACAGTTATTAGCTTTGTAACTGCAAAGAGTACAACTTTTGGAGTTAACTTGTCGTATAACGTTACACTAAGTCTTACTGTTAAATGCACTTGCAGCAACTAGTTACAAACTTGTGCAAGTTTAACTAGTAACATTGCATTGCAAACTGTGTATTAACACTGTTGTTATAAAGTAAATGCATTTTCTATGTTAAATTCAACGCCAAAGCAGATAATAACATTGAATAAATGCAATATGTAAAAATTTTACAGCAGTTTTGATGAATAAATATGTTTTCTGCATTAAAAACACGTTTGCAAGAGTTGTTTTACAAAGTCTTCTTGCAATTCTTACTATTATCTGCAAACATTACTAAAACACAGTTATTAGCTTTGTAACTGCAAAGAGTAAAACTTTTGGAGTTAACTTGTCATATAACGTTGCACTAAGTCTTACTGTTAAATGCAATTGCAGCAACTAGTTACAAACTTGTGCAAGTTTAACTAGTAACATTGCATTGCAAACTGTGTATTAACACTGTTGTTATAGAGTAAATGCTATTTCTAAGCTAAATTCAATGCCAAAGCAGATAATAACATTGAATAGATGCAATATGTAAAAATTTTACAGTAGTTTTGATGAATAAATATGTTTTGTGCATTAAAAACACGTTTGCAAGCGTTGTTTTACAAAGTGTTCTTGCAATTCTTACTATTATCTGCAAACATTACTAAAACACTGTTATTAGTTTTGTAACTGCAATAAGTACAACTTTTGGAGTTAACTTGTCATATAACGTTGCACTAAGTCTTACTGTTAAATGCAATTGCAGCAACTAGTTACAATCTTGTGCAAATCTAACTAGTAACATTGCATTGCAAACTGTGTATTAACTCTGTTGCCATAGAGTAAATGCATTTTCTAAGTTAAACTCAACGCCAAAGCAGATAATAACATTAAATTTATGCAATATGTAATGATTTTACAGTAATTTTGATGAATAAATATGTTTTGTGCATTAAAAACACGTTTGCAAGCGTTGTTTTACAAAGTCTTCTTGCAATTCTTACTCTTATCTGCAAACATTACTAAATCACAGTTATTAGCTTTGTAACTGCAAAGAGTACAACTTTTGGAGTTAACTTGTCATATAACGTTGCACTAAGTCTTACTGTTAACTGCAATTGCAGCAACTAGTTACAAACTTGTGCAAATTTAACCTGTAACATTGCATTGCAAACTGTGTATTAACACTGTTGTCATAGAGTAAATGCATTTTCTAAGTTAAACTCAACGCCAAAGCAGATAATAACATTAAAATAATGCAATATGTAAAGATTTTACAGTAGTTTTGATGAATAAATATGTTTTGTGCATTAAAAACACGTTTGCAAGCGTTGTTTTACATAGTCTTTCTGCAATTCTTACTATTATCTGCAAACATTACTAAAACACAGTTATTAGCTTTGTAGCTGCAAAGAGTACAAATTTTGGAATTAACTTGTCATATAACGTTGCACTAAGTCTTACTGTTAACTGCAATTGCAGCAACTAGTTACAAACTTGTGCAAATTTAGCTAGTAACATTGCATTGCAAACTGTGTATTAACACTGTTGTCATAGAGTAAATGCATTTTCTAAGTTAAACTTAACGCCAAAGCAGATAATAACATTAAATTAATGCAATATGTAAAGATTTTACAGTAGTTTTGATGAATAAATATGTTTTGTGCTTTAAAAACACGTTTGCAAGCGTTGTTTTACAAAATGTTCTTGCAATTCTTACTATTATCTGCAAACATTACTAAATCACAGTTATAAGCTTTGTAACTGCAAAGAGTACAACTTTTGGAGTTAACTTGTCGTATAACGTTACACTAAGTCTTACTGTTAAATGCACTTGCAGCAACTAGTTACAAACTTGTGCAAGTTTAACTAGTAACATTGCATTGCAAACTGTGTATTAACACTGTTGTTATAAAGTAAATGCATTTTCTATGTTAAATTCAACGCCAAAGCAGATAATAACATTGAATAAATGCAATATGTAAAAATTTTACAGCAGTTTTGATGAATAAATATGTTTTCTGCATTAAAAACACGTTTGCAAGAGTTGTTTTACAAAGTCTTCTTGCAATTCTTACTATTATCTGCAAACATTACTAAGACACAGTTATTAGCTTTGTAACTGCAAAGAGTAAAACTTTTGGAGTTAACTTGTCATATAACGTTGCACTAAGTCTTACTGTTAACTGCAATTGCAGCAACTAGTTACAAACTTGTGCAAGTTTAACTAGTAACATTGCATTGCAAACTGTGTATTAACACTGTTGTCATAGAGTAAATGCTATTTCTAAGCTAAATTCAATGCCAAAGCAGATAATAACATTGAATAGATGCAATATGTAAAAATTTTACAGTAGTTTTGATGAATAAATATGTTTTGTGCATTAAAAACACGTTTGCAAGCGTTGTTTTACAAAGTGTTCTTGCAATTCTTACTATTATCTGCAAACATTACTAAAACACTGTTATTAGTTTTGTAACTGCAATAAGTACAACTTTTGGAGTTAACTTGTCATATAACGTTGCACTAAGTCTTACTGTTAAATGCAATTGCAGCAACTAGTTACAATCTTGTGCAAATCTAACTAGTAACATTGCATTGCAAACTGTGTATTAACTCTGTTGCCATAGAGTAAATGCATTTTCTAAGTTAAACTCAACGCCAAAGCAGATAATAACATTAAATTTATGCAATATGTAATGATTTTACAGTAATTTTGATGAATAAATATGTTTTGTGCATTAAAAACACGTTTGCAAGCGTTGTTTTACAAAGTCTTCTTGCAATTCTTACTATTATCTGCAAACATTACTAAAACACAGTTATTAGCTTTGTAGCTGCACAGAGTACAAATTTTGGAATTAACTTGTCATATAACGTTGCACTAAGTCTTACTGTTAACTGCAATTGCAGCAACTAGTTACAAACTTGTGCAAATTTAACTAGTAACATTGCATTGCAAACTGTGTATTAACAGTGTTGTCATAGAGTAAATGCATTTTCTAAGTTAAACTCAACGCCAAAGCAGATAATAACATTAAATTAATGCAATATGTAAAGATTTTACAGTAGTTTTGATGAATAAATATGTTTTGTGCATTAAAAACACGTTTGCAAGCGTTGTTTTACAAAGTGTTCTTGCAATTCTTACTCTTATCTGCAAACATTACTAAATCACAGTTATTAGCTTTGTAACTGCAAAGAGTACAACTTTTGGAGTTAACTTGTCATATAACGTTGCACTAAGTCTTACTGTTAACTGCAATTGCAGCAACTAGTTACAAACTTGTGCAAATTTAACTAGTAACATTGCATTGCAAACTGTGTATTAACACTGTTGTCATAGAGTAAATGCATTTTCTAAGTTAAACTCAACGCCAAAGCAGATAATAACATCAAATTAATGCAATATGTAAAGATTTTACAGTAGTTTTGATGAATAAATATGTTTTGTGCATTAAAAACACGTTTGCAAGCGTTGTTTTACAAAGTCTTCTTGCAATTCTTACTATTATCTGCAAACATTACTAAAACACAGTTATTAGCTTTGTAGCTGCAAAGAGTACAAATTTTGGAATTAACTTGTCATATAACGTTACACTAAGTCTTACTGTTAAATGCACTTGCAGCAACTAGTTACAAACTTGTGCAAGTTTAACTAGTAACATTGCATTGCAAACTGTGTATTAACACTGTTGTTATAAAGTAAATGCATTTTCTATGTTAAATTCAACGCCAAAGCAGATAATAACATTGAATAAATGCAATATGTAAAAATTTTACAGCAGTTTTGATGAATAAATATGTTTTCTGCATTAAAAACACGTTTGCAAGAGTTGTTTTACAAAGTCTTCTTGCAATTCTTACTATTATCTGCAAACATTACTAAAACACAGTTATTAGCTTTGTAACTGCAAAGAGTAAAACTTTTGGAGTTAACTTGTCATATAACGTTGCACTAAGTCTTACTGTTAACTGCAATTGCAGCAACTAGTTACAAACTTGTGCAAGTTTAACTAGTAACATTGCATTGCAAACTGTGTATTAACACTGTTGTTATAGAGTAAATGCTATTTCTAAGCTAAATTCAATGCCAAAGCAGATAATAACATTGAATAGATGCAATATGTAAAAATTTTACGGTAGTTTTGATGAATAAATATGTTTTGTGCATTAAAAACACGTTTGCAAGCGTTGTTTTACAAAGTCTTCTTGCAATTCTTACTATTATCTGCAAACATTACTAAAACACAGTTATTAGCTTTGTAACTGCAAAGAGTACAACTTTTGGAGTTAACTTGTCATATAACGTTGCACTAAGTCTTACTGTTAACTGCAATTGCAGCAACTAGTTACAAACTTGTGCAAATTTAACTAGTAACATTGCATTGCAAACTGTGTATTAACACTGTTGTCATAGAGTAAATGCATTTTCTAAGTTAAACTCAACGCCAAAGCAGATAATAACATTAAATTGATGCAATATGTAAAGATTTTACAGTAGTTTTGATGAATAAATATGTTTTGTGCCTTAAAAACACGTTTGCAAGCGATGTTTTACAAAATGTTCTTGCAATTCTTACTATTATCTACAAACATTACTAAAGCACAGTTATTAGCTTTGTAACTGCAAAGAGTACAACTTTTGGAGTTAACTTGTAATATAACGTTCCACTAAGTCTTACTGTTATAAGCAATTGCAGCAACTAGTTACAAACTTGTGCAAATCTAACTAGTTACATTGCATTGCAAACTGTGTATTAACACTGTTGTGATAGAATAAATGCAATTTCCAAGTCCAATTCAATGCCAAAGCAGATAATAACATTGAATTAGTTCAATATGTAAAGTTTTATTACTAGTTTTAATGAAGAAATATGTTTTGTGCATTAAAAACACGTTTGCAAGCGATGTTTTACAAAATGTTCTTGCAATTCTTACTATTATCTGCAAACATTACTAAAACACAGTTATTAGCTTTGTAACTGCAAAGAGTACAAATTTTGGAGTTAACTTGTCATATAACGTTGCACTAAGTCTTACTGTTAACTGCAATTGCAGCAACTAGTTACAAACTTGTGCAAATTTAACTAGTAACATTGCATTGCAAACTGTGTATTAACACTGTTGTGATAGAATAAATGCAATTTCCAAGTCCAATTCAATGCCAAAGCAGATAATAACATTGAATTAATGCAATATGTAAAGATTTTACAGTAGTTTTGATGAATAAATATGTTTTGTGCTTTAAAAACACGTTTGCAAGCGATGTTTTACAAAATGTTCTTGCAATTCTTACTATTATCTGCAAACATTACTAAAACACAGTTATTAGCTTTGTAACTGCAAAGAGTACAACTTTTGGAGTTAACTTGTAATATAACGTTGCACTAAGTCTTACTGTTAACTGCAATTGCAGCAACTAGTTACAAACTTGTGCAAATTTAACTAGTAACATTGCATTGCAAACTGTGTATTAACACTGTTGTCATAGAGTAAATGCATTTTCTAAGTTAAACTCAACGCCAAAGCAGATAATAACATTAAATTGATGCAATATGTAAAGATTTTACAGTAGTTTTGATGAATAAATATGTTTTGTGCTTTAAAAACACGTTTGCAAGCGATGTTTTACAAAATGTTCTTGCAATTCTTACTATTATCTACAAACATTACTAAAACACAGTTATTAGCTTTGTAACTGCAAAGAGTACAACTTTTGGAGTTAACTTGTAATATAACGTTCCACTAAGTCTTACTGTTATAAGCAATTGCAGCAACTAGTTACAAACTTGTGCAAATCTAACTAGTTACATTGCATTGCAAACTGTGTATTAACACTGTTGTGATAGAATAAATGCAATTTCCAAGTCCAATTCAATGCCAAAGCAGATAATAACATTGAATTAGTTCAATATGTAAAGTTTTATTACTAGTTTTAATGAAGAAATATGTTTTGTGCATTAAAAACACGTTTGCAAGCGATGTTTTACAAAATGATCTTGCAATTCTTACTATTATCTGCAAACATTACTAAAACACAGTTATTAGCTTTGTAACTGCAAAGAGTACAAATTTTGGAGTTAACTTGTCATATAACGTTGCACTAAGTCTTACTGTTAACTGCAATTGCAGCAACTAGTTACAAACTTGTGCAAATCTAACTAGTAACATTGCATTGCAAACTGTGTATTAACACTGTTGTGATAGAATAAATGCAATTTCCAAGTCCAATTCAATGCCAAAGCAGATAATAACATTGAATTAGTTCAATATGTAAAGATTTTACAGTAGTTTTGATGAATAAATATGTTTTGTGCTTTAAAACACGTTTGCAAGCGTTGTCGTACAAAGTTTTCTTGCAATTCTTACTATTATCTGCAAACATTAATAAAACACAGTTATTAGCTTTGTAACTGCAAAGAGTACAAATTTTGGAATTAACTTGTCATATAACGTTGCACTAATTCTTACTGTTAACTGCAATTGCAGCAACTAGTTACAACTTTGTCCAAATTTAACTAGTAACATTGCATTGCAAACTGTGTATTAACACTGTTGTTATAGAGTAAATGCATTTTCTAAGTTAAACTCAACGCCAAATCAGATAATAACATTGAATTAATGCAATATGTAAAGATTTTACAGTAGTTTTGATGAATAAATATGTTTTGTGCATTAAAAACACGTTTGCAAGCGTTGTTTTACAAAGTGTTCTTGCAATTCTTACTCTTATCTGCAAACATTACTAAATCACAGTTATTAGCTTTGTAACTGCAAAGAGTACAACTTTTGGAGTTAACTTGTCATATAATGTTGCACTAAGTCTTACTGTTAACTGCAATTGCAGCAACTAGTTACAAACTTGTGCAAATTTAACTTGTAACATTGCATTGCAAACTGTGTATTAACACTGTTGTCATAGAGTAAATGCATTTTCTAAGTTAAACTCAACGCCAAGGCAGATAATAACATTAAAATAATGCAATATGTAAAGATTTTACAGTAGTTTTGATGAATAAATATGTTTTGTGCATTAAAAACACGTTTGCAAGCGTTGTTTTACATAGTCTTTCTGCAATTCTTACTATTATCTGCAAACATTTCTAAAACACAGTTATTAGCTTTGTAACTGCAAAGAGTACAATTTTTGGAGTTACCTTGTCATATAACGTTGCACTAAGTCTTACTGTTACTGTTAACTGCAATTGCAGCAACTAGTTACAAACTTGTGAAAATTTAACTAGTAACATTGCATTGCAAACTCTGTATTAACACTGTTGTTATAGAGTAAATGCATTTTCTAAGTTAAACTCAACGCCAAAGCAGATAATAACATTGAATAAATGCAATATGTAAAAGTTTAACAGTAGCTTTGATGAATAAATATGTTTTGTGCATTAAAAACACGTTTGCAAGCGTTGTTTTACAAAGTCTTCTTGCAATTCTTACTATTATCTGCAAACATTACTAAAACACAGTTGTTAGCTTTGTAACTGCAAAGAGTACAACTTTTGGAGTTAACTTGTCATATAACGTTGCACTAAGTCTTACTGTTAACTGCAATTGCAGCAACTAGTTACAAACTTGTGCAAATTTAACTAGTAACATTGCATTGCAAACTGTGTATTAACACTGTTGTCATAGAGTAAATGCATTTTCTAAGTTAAACTCAACGCCAAAGCAGATAATAACATTAAATTGATGCAATATGTAAAGATTTTACAGTAGTTTTGATGAATAAATATGTTTTGTGCTTTAAAAACACGTTTGCAAGCGTTGTTTTACAAAATGTTCTCGCAATTCTTACTATTATCTGCAAACATTACTAAATCACAGTTATTAGCTTTGTAACTGCAAAGAGTACAACTTTTGGAGTTAACTTGTAATATAACGTTCCACTAAGTCTTACTGTTAAATGCAATTGCAGCAACTAGTTACAAACTTGTGCAAATTTAACTAGTAACATTGCATTGCAAACTGTGTATTAACACTGTTGTCATAGAGTAAATGCATTTTCTAAGTTAAACTCAACGCCAAAGCAGATAATAACATTAAATTGATGCAATATGTAAAGATTTTACAGTAGTTTTGATGAATAAATATGCTTTGTGCTTTAAAAACACGTTTGCAAGCGTTGTTTTACAAAATGTTCTTGCAATTCTTACTATTATCTGCAAACATTACTAAAACACAGTTATTTTCTTTGTAACTGCAAAGAGTACAACTTTTGGAGTTAACTTGTAATATAACGTTCCACTAAGTCTTACTGTTAAATGCAATTGCAGCAACTAGTTACAAACTTGTGCAAATTTAACTAGTAACATTGCATTGCAAACTGTGTATTAACACTGTTGTCATAGAGTAAATGCATTTTCTAAGTTAAACTCAACGCCAAAGCAGATAATAACATTAAATTGATGCAATATGTAAAGATTTTACAGTAGTTTTGATGAATAAATATGCTTTGTGCTTTAAAAACACGTTTGCAAGCGTTGTTTTACAAAATGTTCTCGCAATTCTTACTATTATCTGCAAACATTACTAAATCACAGTTATTAGCTTTGTAACTGCAAAGAGTACAACTTTTGGAGTTAACTTGTAATATAACGTTCCACTAAGTCTTACTGTTAAATGCAATTGCAGCAACTAGTTACAAACTTGTGCAAATTTAACTAGTAACATTGCATTGCAAACTGTGTATTAACACTGTTGTGATAGAATAAATGCAATTTCCAAGTCCAATTCAATTCCAAAGCAGATAATAACATTGAATTAGTTCAATATGTAAAGATTTTACAGTAGTTTTGATGAATAAATATGTTTTAAGCATTAAAAAAACGTTTGCAAGCGTTGTTTTACAAAGTCTTCTTGCAATTCTTACTATTATCTGCAAACATTACTAAAACACAGTTATTAGCTTTGTAACTGCAAAGAGTACAACTTTTGGAGTTAACTTGTCATATAACGTTGCATTAAGTCTTACTGTTAACTGCAATTACAGCAACTAGTTACAATTTTGTCCAAATTTAACTAGTAACATTGCATTGCAAACTGTGTATTAACACTGTTGTTATAGAGTAAATGCATTTTCTAAGTTAAACTCAACGCCAAAGCAGATAATAACATTGAATTAATGCAATATGTAAAGATTTTACAGTAATTTTGATGAATAAATATGTTTTGTGCATTAAAAACACGTTTGCAAGCGTTGTTTTACAAAGTCTTCTTGCAATTCTTACTATTATCTGCAAACATTACTAAAACACAGTTATTAGCTTTGTAACTGCAAAGAGTACAACTTTTGGAGTTAACTTGTCATATAACGTTGCATTAAGTCTTACTGTTAACTGCAATTACAGCAACTAGTTACAATTTTGTCCAAATTTAACTAGTAACATTGCATTGCAAACTGTGTATTAACACTGTTGTTATAGAGTAAATGCATTTTCTAAGTTAAACTCAACGCCAAAGCAGATAATAACATTGAATTAATGCAATATGTAAAGATTTTACAGTAATTTTGATGAATAAATATGTTTTGTGCATTAAAAACACGTTTGCAAGCGTTGTTTTACAAAGTCTTCTTGCAATTCTTACTATTATCTGCAAACATTACTAAAACACAGTTATTTTCTTTGTAACTGCAAAGAGTACAACTTTTGGAGTTAACTTGTAATATAACGTTCCACTAAGTCTTACTGTTAAATGCAATTGCAGCAACTAGTTACAAACTTGTGCAAATTTAACTAGTAACATTGCATTGCAAACTGTGTATTAACACTGTTGTCATAGAGTAAATGCATTTTCTAAGTTAAACTCAACGCCAAAGCAGATAATAACATTAAATTGATGCAATATGTAAAGATTTTACAGTAGTTTTGATGAATAAATATGCTTTGTGCTTTAAAAACACGTTTGCAAGCGTTGTTTTACAAAATGTTCTCGCAATTCTTACTATTATCTGCAAACATTACTAAATCACAGTTATTAGCTTTGTAACTGCAAAGAGTACAACTTTTGGAGTTAACTTGTAATATAACGTTCCACTAAGTCTTACTGTTAAATGCAATTGCAGCAACTAGTTACAAACTTGTGCAAATTTAACTAGTAACATTGCATTGCAAACTGTGTATTAACACTGTTGTGATAGAATAAATGCAATTTCCAAGTCCAATTCAATTCCAAAGCAGATAATAACATTGAATTAGTTCAATATGTAAAGATTTTACAGTAGTTTTGATGAATAAATATGTTTTAAGCATTAAAAAAACGTTTGCAAGCGTTGTTTTACAAAGTCTTCTTGCAATTCTTACTATTATCTGCAAACATTACTAAAACACAGTTATTAGCTTTGTAACTGCAAAGAGTACAACTTTTGGAGTTAACTTGTCATATAACGTTGCACTAAGTCTTACTGTTAACTGCAATTACAGCAACTAGTTACAATTTTGTCCAAATTTAACTAGTAACATTGCATTGCAAACTGTGTATTAACACTGTTGTTATAGAGTAAATGCATTTTCTAAGTTAAACTCAACGCCAAAGCAGATAATAACATTGAATTAATGCAATATGTAAAGATTTTACAGTAGTTTTGATGAATAAATATGTTTTGTGCATTAAAAACTCGTTTGCAAGCGTTGTTTTACAAAGTCTTCTTGCAATTCTTACTATTATCTGCAAACATTACTAAAACACAGTTATTAGCTTTGTAACTGCAAAGAGTACAACTTTTGGAATTAACTTGTCATATAACGTTGCACTAAGTCTTACTGTTAACTGCAATTGCAGCAACTAGTTACAAACTTGTGCAAATTTAACTAGTAACATTGCATTGCAAACTGTGTATTAACAGTGTTGTCATAGAGTAAATGGATTTTCTAAGTTAAACTCAACGCCAAAGCAGATAATAACATTAAATTAATGCAATATGTAAAGATTTTACAGTAGTTTTGATGAATAAATATGTTTTGTGCATTAAAAACACGTTTGCAAGCGTTGTTTTACAAAGTGTTCTTGCAATTCTTACTCTTATCTGCAAACATTACTAAATCACAGTTATTAGCTTTGTAACTGCAAAGAGTACAACTTTTGGAGTTAACTTGTCATATAACGTTGCACTAAGTCTTACTGTTAACTGCAATTGCAGCAACTAGTTACAAACTTGTGCAAATTTAACCTGTAACATTGCATTGCAAACTGTGTATTAACACTGTTGTCATAGAGTAAATGCATTTTCTAAGTTAAACTCAACGCCAAAGCAGATAATAACATTAAAATAATGCAATATGTAAAGATTTTACAGTAGTTTTGATGAATAAATATGTTTTGTGCATTTAAAACACGTTTGCAAGCGTTGTTTTACATAGTCTTTCTGCAATTCTTACTATTATCTGCAAACATTACTAAAACACAGTTATTAGCTTTGTAGCTGCAAAGAGTACAAATTTTGGAATTAACTTGTCATATAACGTTGCACTAAGTCTTACTGTTAACTGCAATTGCAGCAACTAGTTACAAACTTGTGCAAATTTAGCTAGTAACATTGCATTGCAAACTGTGTATTAACACTGTTGTCATAGAGTAAATGCATTTTCTAAGTTAAACTTAACGCCAAAGCAGATAATAACATTAAATTAATGCAATATGTAAAGATTTTACAGTAGTTTTGATGAATAAATATGTTTTGTGCATTAAAAACACGTTTGCAAGCGTTGTTTTACAAAGTGTTCTTGCAATTCTTACTCTTATCTGCAAACATTACTAAATCACAGTTATTAGCTTTGTAACTGCAAAGAGTACAACTTTTGGAGTTAACTTGTCATATAACGTTGCACTAAGTCTTACTGTTAACTGCAATTGCAGCAACTAGTTACAAACTTGTGCAAATTTAACCTGTAACATTGCATTGCAAACTGTGTATTAACACTGTTGTCATAGAGTAAATGCATTTTCTAAGTTAAACTCAACGCCAAAGCAGATAATAACATTAAAATAATGCAATATGTAAAGATTTTACAGTAGTTTTGATGAATAAATATGTTTTGTGCATTTAAAACACGTTTGCAAGCGTTGTTTTACATAGTCTTTCTGCAATTCTTACTATTATCTGCAAACATTACTAAAACACAGTTATTAGCTTTGTAGCTGCAAAGAGTACAAATTTTGGAATTAACTTGTCATATAACGTTGCACTAAGTCTTACTGTTAACTGCAATTGCAGCAACTAGTTACAAACTTGTGCAAATTTAGCTAGTAACATTGCATTGCAAACTGTGTATTAACACTGTTGTCATAGAGTAAATGCATTTTCTAAGTTAAACTTAACGCCAAAGCAGATAATAACATTAAATTAATGCAATATGTAAAGATTTTACAGTAGTTTTGATGAATAAATATGTTTTGTGCTTTAAAAACACGTTTGCAAGCGTTGTTTTACAAAATGTTCTTGCAATTCTTACTATTATCTGCAAACATTACTAAATCACAGTTATAAGCTTTGTAACTGCAAAGAGTACAACTTTTGGAGTTAACTTGTCGTATAACGTTACACTAAGTCTTACTGTTAAATGCACTTGCAGCAACTAGTTACAAACTTGTGCAAGTTTAACTAGTAACATTGCATTGCAAACTGTGTATTAACACTGTTGTTATAAAGTAAATGCATTTTCTATGTTAAATTCAACGCCAAAGCAGATAATAACATTGAATAAATGCAATATGTAAAAATTTTACAGCAGTTTTGATGAATAAATATGTTTTCTGCATTAAAAACACGTTTGCAAGAGTTGTTTTACAAAGTCTTCTTGCAATTCTTACTATTATCTGCAAACATTACTAAAACACAGTTATTAGCTTTGTAACTGCAAAGAGTAAAACTTTTGGAGTTAACTTGTCATATAACGTTGCACTAAGTCTTACTGTTAACTGCAATTACAGCAACTAGTTACAATTTTGTCCAAATTTAACTAGTAACATTGCATTGCAAACTGTGTATTAACACTGTTGTTATAGAGTAAATGCATTTTCTAAGTTAAACTCAACGCCAAAGCAGATAATAACATTGAATTAATGCAATATGTAAAGATTTTACAGTAGTTTTGATGAATAAATATGTTTTGTGCATTAAAAACTCGTTTGCAAGCGTTGTTTTACAAAGTCTTCTTGCAATTCTTACTATTATCTGCAAACATTACTAAAACACAGTTATTAGCTTTGTAACTGCAAAGAGTACAACTTTTGGAATTAACTTGTCATATAACGTTGCACTAAGTCTTACTGTTAACTGCAATTGCAGCAACTAGTTACAAACTTGTGCAAATCTAACTAGTAACATTGCATTGCAAACTGTGTATTAACAGTGTTGTCATAGAGTAAATGGATTTTCTAAGTTAAACTCAACGCCAAAGCAGATAATAACATTAAATTAATGCAATATGTAAAGATTTTACAGTAGTTTTGATGAATAAATATGTTTTGTGCATTAAAAACACGTTTGCAAGCGTTGTTTTACAAAGTGTTCTTGCAATTCTTACTCTTATCTGCAAACATTACTAAATCACAGTTATTAGCTTTGTAACTGCAAAGAGTACAACTTTTGGAGTTAACTTGTCATATAACGTTGCACTAAGTCTTACTGTTAACTGCAATTGCAGCAACTAGTTACAAACTTGTGCAAATTTAACCTGTAACATTGCATTGCAAACTGTGTATTAACACTGTTGTCATAGAGTAAATGCATTTTCTAAGTTAAACTCAACGCCAAAGCAGATAATAACATTAAAATAATGCAATATGTAAAGATTTTACAGTAGTTTTGATGAATAAATATGTTTTGTGCATTAAAAACACGTTTGCAAGCGTTGTTTTACAAAGTCTTCTTGCAATTCTTACTATTATCTGCAAACATTACTAAAACACAGTTATTAGCTTTGTAACTGCAAAGAGTACAACTTTTGGAGTTAACTTGTCATATAACGTTGCACTAAGTCTTACTGTTAACTGCAATTGCAGCAACTAGTTACAAACTTGTGCAAATTTAGCTAGTAACATTGCATTGCAAACTGTGTATTAACACTGTTGTCATAGAGTAAATGCATTTTCTAAGTTAAACTTAACGCCAAAGCAGATAATAACATTAAATTAATGCAATATGTAAAGATTTTACAGTAGTTTTGATGAATAAATATGTTTTGTGCTTTAAAAACACGTTTGCAAGCGTTGTTTTACAAAATGTTCTTGCAATTCTTACTATTATCTGCAAACATTACTAAATCACAGTTATTAGCTTTGTAACTGCAAAGAGTACAACTTTTGGAGTTAACTTGTCGTATAACGTTACACTAAGTCTTACTGTTAAATGCACTTGCAGCAACTAGTTACAAACTTGTGCAAGTTTAACTAGTAACATTGCATTGCAAACTGTGTATTAACACTGTTGTTATAAAGTAAATGCATTTTCTATGTTAAATTCAACGCCAAAGCAGATAATAACATTGAATAAATGCAATATGTAAAAATTTTACAGCAGTTTTGATGAATAAATATGTTTTCTGCATTAAAAACACGTTTGCAAGAGTTGTTTTACAAAGTCTTCTTGCAATTCTTACTATTATCTGCAAACATTACTAAAACACAGTTATTAGCTTTGTAACTGCAAAGAGTAAAACTTTTGGAGTTAACTTGTCATATAACGTTGCACTAAGTCTTACTGTTAACTGCAATTGCAGCAACTAGTTACAAACTTGTGCAAGTTTAACTAGTAACATTGCATTGCAAACTGTGTATTAACACTGTTGTTATAGAGTAAATGCTATTTCTAAGCTAAATTCAATGCCAAAGCAGATAATAACATTGAATAGATGCAATATGTAAAAATTTTACAGTAGTTTTGATGAATAAATATGTTTTGTGCATTAAAAACACGTTTGCAAGCGTTGTTTTACAAAGTGTTCTTGCAATTCTTACTATTATCTGCAAACATTACTAAAACACTGTTATTAGTTTTGTAACTGCAATAAGTACAACTTTTGGAGTTAACTTGTCATATAACGTTGCACTAAGTCTTACTGTTAAATGCAATTGCAGCAACTAGTTACAATCTTGTGCAAATCTAACTAGTAACATTGCATTGCAAACTGTGTATTAACTCTGTTGCCATAGAGTAAATGCATTTTCTAAGTTAAACTCAACGCCAAAGCAGATAATAACATTAAATTTATGCAATATGTAATGATTTTACAGTAATTTTGATGAATAAATATGTTTTGTGCATTAAAAACACGTTTGCAAGCGTTGTTTTACAAAGTCTTCTTGCAATTCTTACTCTTATCTGCAAACATTACTAAATCACAGTTATTAGCTTTGTAACTGCAAAGAGTACAACTTTTGGAGTTAACTTGTCATATAACGTTGCACTAAGTCTTACTGTTAACTGCAATTGCAGCAACTAGTTACAAACTTGTGCAAATTTAACCTGTAACATTGCATTGCAAACTGTGTATTAACACTGTTGTCATAGAGTAAATGCATTTTCTAAGTTAAACACAACGCCAAAGCAGATAATAACATTAAAATAATGCAATATGTAAAGATTTTACAGTAGTTTTGATGAATAAATATGTTTTGTGCATTAAAAACACGTTTGCAAGCGTTGTTTTACATAGTCTTTCTGCAATTCTTACTATTATCTGCAAACATTACTAAAACACAGTTATTAGCTTTGTAGCTGCAAAGAGTACAAATTTTGGAATTAACTTGTCATATAACGTTGCACTAAGTCTTACTGTTAACTGCAATTGCAGCAACTAGTTACAAACTTGTGCAAATTTAGCTAGTAACATTGCATTGCAAACTGTGTATTAACACTGTTGTCATAGAGTAAATGCATTTTCTAAGTTAAACTTAACGCCAAAGCAGATAATAACATTAAATTAATGCAATATGTAAAGATTTTACAGTAGTTTTGATGAATAAATATGTTTTGTGCTTTAAAAACACGTTTGCAAGCGTTGTTTTACAAAATGTTCTTGCAATTCTTACTATTATCTGCAAACATTACTAAATCACAGTTATAAGCTTTGTAACTGCAAAGAGTACAACTTTTGGAGTTAACTTGTCGTATAACGTTACACTAAGTCTTACTGTTAAATGCACTTGCAGCAACTAGTTACAAACTTGTGCAAGTTTAACTAGTAACATTGCATTGCAAACTGTGTATTAACACTGTTGTTATAAAGTAAATGCATTTTCTATGTTAAATTCAACGCCAAAGCAGATAATAACATTGAATAAATGCAATATTTAAAAATTTTACAGTAGTTTTGATGAATAAATATGTTTTGTGCATTAAAAACACGTTTGCAAGAGTTGTTTTACAAAGTCTTCTTGCAATTCTTACTATTATCTGCAAACATTACTAAGACACAGTTATTAGCTTTGTAACTGCAAAGAGTAAAACTTTTGGAGTTAACTTGTCATATAACGTTGCACTAAGTCTTACTGTTAACTGCAATTGCAGCAACTAGTTACAAACTTGTGCAAGTTTAACTAGTAACATTGCATTGCAAACTGTGTATTAACACTGTTGTTATAGAGTAAATGCTATTTCTAAGCTAAATTCAATGCCAAAGCAGATAATAACATTGAATAGATGCAATATGTAAAAATTTTACAGTAGTTTTGATGAATAAATATGTTTTGTGCATTAAAAACACGTTTGCAAGCGTTGTTTTACAAAGTGTTCTTGCAATTCTTACTATTATCTGCAAACATTACTAAAACACTGTTATTAGTTTTGTAACTGCAATAAGTACAACTTTTGGAGTTAACTTGTCATATAACGTTGCACTAAGTCTTACTGTTAAATGCAATTGCAGCAACTAGTTACAATCTTGTGCAAATCTAACTAGTAACATTGCATTGCAAACTGTGTATTAACTCTGTTGCCATAGAGTAAATGCATTTTCTAAGTTAAACTCAACGCCAAAGCAGATAATAACATTAAATTTATGCAATATGTAATGATTTTACAGTAATTTTGATGAATAAATATGTTTTGTGCATTAAAAACACGTTTGCAAGCGTTGTTTTACAAAGTCTTCTTGCAATTCTTACTATTATCTGCAAACATTACTAAAACACAGTTATTAGCTTTGTAGCTGCACAGAGTACAAATTTTGGAATTAACTTGTCATATAACGTTGCACTAAGTCTTACTGTTAACTGCAATTGCAGCAACTAGTTACAAACTTGTGCAAATTTAACTAGTAACATTGCATTGCAAACTGTGTATTAACAGTGTTGTCATAGAGTAAATGCATTTTCTAAGTTAAACTCAACGCCAAAGCAGATAATAACATTAAATTGATGCAATATGTAAAGATTTTACAGTAGTTTTGATGAATAAATATGTTTTGTGCATTAAAAACACGTTTGCAAGCGTTGTTTTACAAAGTGTTCTTGCAATTCTTACTCTTATCTGCAAACATTACTAAATCACAGTTATTAGCTTTGTAACTGCAAAGAGTACAACTTTTGGAGTTAACTTGTCATATAACGTTGCACTAAGTCTTACTGTTAACTGCAATTGCAGCAACTAGTTACAAACTTGTGCAAATTTAACTTGTAACATTGCATTGCAAACTGTGTATTAACACTGTTGTCATAGAGTAAATGCATTTTCTAAGTTAAACTCAACGCCAAAGCAGATAATAACATCAAATTAATGCAATATGTAAAGATTTTACAGTAGTTTTGATGAATAAATATGTTTTGTGCATTAAAAACACGTTTGCAAGCGTTGTTTTACAAAGTCTTCTTGCAATTCTTACTATTATCTGCAAACATTACTAAAACACAGTTATTAGCTTTGTAGCTGCAAAGAGTACAAATTTTGGAATTAACTTGTCATATAACGTTACACTAAGTCTTACTGTTAAATGCACTTGCAGCAACTAGTTACAAACTTGTGCAAGTTTAACTAGTAACATTGCATTGCAAACTGTGTATTAACACTGTTGTTATAAAGTAAATGCATTTTCTATGTTAAATTCAACGCCAAAGCAGATAATAACATTGAATAAATGCAATATGTAAAAATTTTACAGCAGTTTTGATGAATAAATATGTTTTCTGCATTAAAAACACGTTTGCAAGAGTTGTTTTACAAAGTCTTCTTGCAATTCTTACTATTATCTGCAAACATTACTAAAACACAGTTATTAGCTTTGTAACTGCAAAGAGTAAAACTTTTGGAGTTAACTTGTCATATAACGTTGCACTAAGTCTTACTGTTAACTGCAATTGCAGCAACTAGTTACAAACTTGTGCAAGTTTAACTAGTAACATTGCATTGCAAACTGTGTATTAACACTGTTGTTATAGAGTAAATAGTATTTCTAAGCTAAATTCAATGCCAAAGCAGATAATAACATTGAATAGATGCAATATGTAAAAATTTTACGGTAGTTTTGATGAATAAATATGTTTTGTGCATTAAAAACACGTTTGCAAGCGTTGTTTTACAAAGTGTTCTTGCAATTCTTACTATTATCTGCAAACATTACTAAAACACTGTTATTAGTTTTGTAACTGCAATAAGTACAACTTTTGGAGTTAACTTGTCATATAACGTTGCACTAAGTCTTACTGTTAAATGCAATTGCAGCAACTAGTTACAATCTTGTGCAAATCTAACTAGTAACATTGCATTGCAAACTGTGTATTAACTCTGTTGCCATAAAGTAAATGCATTTTCTAAGTTAAACTCAACGCCAAAGCAGATAATAACATTAAATTTATGCAATATGTAATGATTTTACAGTAATTTTGATGAATAAATATGTTTTGTGCATTAAAAACACGTTTGCAAGCGTTGTTTTACAAAGTCTTCTTGCAATTCTTACTATTATCTGCAAACATTACTAAAACACAGTTATTAGCTTTTTAACTGCAAAGAGTACAACTTTTTGAGTTAACTTGTAATATAACGTTCCACTAAGTCTTACTGTTATAAGCAATTGCAGCAACTAGTTACAAACTTGTGCAAATTTAACTAGTAACATTGCATTGCAAACTGTGTATTAACAGTGTTGTCATAGAGTAAATGCATTTTCTAAGTTAAACTCAACGCCAAAGCAGATAATAACATTAAATTGATGCAATATGTAAAGATTTTACAGTAGTTTTGATGAATAAATATGTTTTGTGCATTAAAAACACGTTTGCAAGCGTTGTTTTACAAAGTGTTCTTGCAATTCTTACTCTTATCTGCAAACATTACTAAATCACAGTTATTAGCTTTGTAACTGCAAAGAGTACAACTTTTGGAGTTAACTTGTCATATAACGTTGCACTAAGTCTTACTGTTAACTGCAATTGCAGCAACTAGTTACAAACTTGTGCAAATTTAACTTGTAACATTGCATTGCAAACTGTGTATTAACACTGTTGTCATAGAGTAAATGCATTTTCTAAGTTAAACTCAACGCCAAAGAAGATAATAACATCAAATTAATGCAATATGTAAAGATTTTACAGTAGTTTTGATGAATAAATATGTTTTGTGCATTAAAAACACGTTTGCAAGCGTTGTTTTACAAAGTCTTCTTGCAATTCTTACTATTATCTGCAAACATTACTAAAACACAGTTATTAGCTTTGTAACTGCAAAGAGTACAACTTTTGGAGTTAACTTGTCATATAACGTTGCACTAAGTCTTACTGTTAACTGCAATTGCAGCAACTAGTTACAAACTTGTGCAAATTTAACTAGTAACATTGCATTGCAAACTGTGTATTAACACTGTTGTCATAGAGTAAATGCATTTTCTAAGTTAAACTCAACGCCAAAGCAGATAATAACATTAAATTGATGCAATATGTAAAGATTTTACAGTAGTTTTGATGAATAAATATGTTTTGTGCCTTAAAAACACGTTTGCAAGCGATGTTTTACAAAATGTTCTTGCAATTCTTACTATTATCTACAAACATTACTAAAGCACAGTTATTAGCTTTGTAACTGCAAAGAGTACAACTTTTGGAGTTAACTTGTAATATAACGTTCCACTAAGTCTTACTGTTATAAGCAATTGCAGCAACTAGTTACAAACTTGTGCAAATCTAACTAGTTACATTGCATTGCAAACTGTGTATTAACACTGTTGTGATAGAATAAATGCAATTTCCAAGTCCAATTCAATGCCAAAGCAGATAATAACATTGAATTAGTTCAATATGTAAAGTTTTATTACTAGTTTTAATGAAGAAATATGTTTTGTGCATTAAAAACACGTTTGCAAGCGATGTTTTACAAAATGTTCTTGCAATTCTTACTATTATCTGCAAACATTACTAAAACACAGTTATTAGCTTTGTAACTGCAAAGAGTACAAATTTTGGAGTTAACTTGTCATATAACGTTGCACTAAGTCTTACTGTTAACTGCAATTGCAGCAACTAGTTACAAACTTGTGCAAATTTAACTAGTAACATTGCATTGCAAACTGTGTATTAACACTGTTGTGATAGAATAAATGCAATTTCCAAGTCCAATTCAATGCCAAAGCAGATAATAACATTGAATTAATGCAATATGTAAAGATTTTACAGTAGTTTTGATGAATAAATATGTTTTGTGCTTTAAAAACACCTTTGCAAGCGATGTTTTACAAAATGTTCTTGCAATTCTTACTATTATCTGCAAACATTACTAAAACACAGTTATTAGCTTTGTAACTGCAAAGAGTACAACTTTTGGAGTTAACTTGTAATATAACGTTGCACTAAGTCTTACTGTTAACTGCAATTGCAGCAACTAGTTACAAACTTGTGCAAATTTAACTAGTAACATTGCATTGCAAACTGTGTATTAACACTGTTGTCATAGAGTAAATGCATTTTCTAAGTTAAACTCAACGCCAAAGCAGATAATAACATTAAATTGATGCAATATGTAAAGATTTTACAGTAGTTTTGATGAATAAATATGTTTTGTGCTTTAAAAACACGTTTGCAAGCGATGTTTTACAAAATGTTCTTGCAATTCTTACTATTATCTACAAACATTACTAAAACACAGTTATTAGCTTTGTAACTGCAAAGAGTACAACTTTTGGAGTTAACTTGTAATATAACGTTCCACTAAGTCTTACTGTTATAAGCAATTGCAGCAACTAGTTACAAACTTGTGCAAATCTAACTAGTTACATTGCATTGCAAACTGTGTATTAACACTGTTGTGATAGAATAAATGCAATTTCCAAGTCCAATTCAATGCCAAAGCAGATAATAACATTGAATTAGTTCAATATGTAAAGATTTTACAGTAGTTTTGATGAATAAATATGTTTTGTGCTTTAAAAACACGTTTGCAAGCGATGTTTTACAAAATGTTCTTGCAATTCTTACTATTATCTGCAAACATTACTAAAACACAGTTATTAGCTTTGTAACTGCAAAGAGTACAAATTTTGGAATTAACTTGTCATATAACGTTGCACTAAGTCTTACTGTTAACTGCAATTGCAGCAACTAGTTACAAACTTGTGCAAATTTAACTAGTAACATTGCATTGCAAACTGTGTATTAACAGTGTTGTCATAGAGTAAATGCATTTTCTAAGTTAAACTCAACGCCAAAGCAGATAATAACATTAAATTAATGCAATATGTAAAGATTTTACAGTAGTTTTGATGAATAAATATGTTTTGTGCATTAAAAACACGTTTGCAAGCGTTGTTTTACAAAGTGTTCTTGCAATTCTTACTCTTATCTGCAAACATTACTAAATCACAGTTATTAGCTTTGTAACTGCAAAGAGTACAACTTTTGGAGTTAACTTGTCATATAACGTTGCACTAAGTCTTACTGTTAACTGCAATTGCAGCAACTAGTTACAAACTTGTGCAAATTTAACTTGTAACATTGCATTGCAAACTGTGTATTAACACTGTTGTCATAGAGTAAATGCATTTTCTAAGTTAAACTCAACGCCAAAGCAGATAATAACATTAAATTGATGCAATATGTAAAGATTTTACAGTAGTTTTGATGAATAAATATGTTTTGTGCATTAAAAACACGTTTGCAAGCGTTGTTTTACATAGTCTTTCTGCAATTCTTACTATTATCTGCAAACATTTCTAAAACACAGTTATTAGCTTTGTAACTGCAAAGAGTACAATTTTTGGAGTTACCTTGTCATATAACGTTGCACTAAGTCTTACTGTTAACTGCAATTGCAGCAACTAGTTACAAACTTGTGCAAGTCTTACTAGTTACATTGCATTGCAAACAGTGTATTAACACTATTGTCATAGAGTAAATGCATTTTCTAAGTTAAACTCAACGCGAAAGCAGATAATAACATTAAATTAATGCAATATGTAAAGATTTTACAGTAGTTTTGATGAATAAATATGTTTTGTGCATTAAAAACACGTTTGCAAGCGTTGTTTTACAAAGTCTTCTTGCAATTCTTACTATTATCTGCAAACATTACTAAAACACAGTTATTAGCTTTGTAACTGCAAAGAGTACAACTTTTGGAGTTAACTTGTCATATAACGTTGCACTAAGTCTTACTGTTAACTGCAATTGCAGCAACTAGTTACAAACTTGTGCAAATTTAACTAGTAACATTGCATTGCAAACTGTGTATTAACACTGTTGTCATAGAGTAAATGCATTTTCTAAGTTAAACTCAACGCCAAAGCAGATAATAACATTAAATTGATGCAATATGTAAAGATTTTACAGTAGTTTTGATGAATAAATATGTTTTGTGCTTTAAAAACACGTTTGCAAGCGATGTTTTACAAAATGTTCTTGCAATTCTTACTATTATCTACAAACATTACTAAAACACAGTTATTAGCTTTGTAACTGCAAAGAGTACAACTTTTGGAGTTAACTTGTAATATAACGTTCCACTAAGTCTTACTGTTATAAGCAATTGCAGCAACTAGTTACAAACTTGTGCAAATCTAACTAGTTACATTGCATTGCAAACTGTGTATTAACACTGTTGTGATAGAATAAATGCAATTTCCAAGTCCAATTCAATGCCAAAGCAGATAATAACATTGAATTAGTTCAATATGTAAAGTTTTATTACTAGTTTTAATGAAGAAATATGTTTTGTGCATTAAAAACACGTTTGCAAGCGTTGTTTAACAAAGTCTTCTTGCAATTCTTACTATTATCTGCAAACATTACTAAAACACAGTTATTAGCTTTTTAACTGCAAAGAGTACAACTTTTTGAGTTAACTTGTCATATAAAATTGCACTAAGTCTTACTGTTAACTGCAATTGCAGCAACTAGTTACAAACTTGTGCAAATTTAACTAGTAACATCGCATTGCAAACTGTGTATCAACAGTGTTGTTATAGAGTAAATGCATTTTCTAAGTTAAACTCAACGCCAAAGCAGATAATAACATTAAATTAATGCAATATGTAAAGATTTTACAGTAGTTTTGATGAATAAATATGTTTTGTGCATTAAAAACACGTTTGCAAGCGTTGTCGTACAAAGTTTTCTTGCAATTCTTACTATTATCCGCAAACATTACTAAAACAAAGTTATTAGCTTTGTAACTGCAAAGAGAACTTTTTTTGGAGTTAACTTGTCATATAACGTTGCACTAATTCTTACTGTTAACTGCAATTGCAGCAACTAGTTACAACTTTGTCCAAATTTAACTAGTAACATTGCATTGCAAACTGTGTATTAACACTGTTGTTATAGAGTAAATGCATTTTCTAAGTTAAACTCAACGCCAAATCAGATAATAACATTGAATTAATGCAATATGTAAAGATTTTACAGTAGTTTTGATGAATAAATATGTTTTAAGCATTAAAAACACGTTTGCAAGCGTTGTTTTACAAAGTGTTCTTGCAATTCTTACTCTTATCTGCAAACATTACTAAATCACAGTTATTAGCTTTGTAACTGCAAAGAGTACAACTTTTGGAGTTAACTTGTCATATAATGTTGCACTAAGTCTTACTGTTAACTGCAATTGCAGCAACTAGTTACAAACTTGTGCAAATTTAACTTGTAACATTGCATTGCAAACTGTGTATTAACACTGTTGTCATAGAGTAAATGCATTTTCTAAGTTAAACTCAACGCCAAGGCAGATAATAACATTAAAATAATGCAATATGTAAAGATTTTACAGTAGTTTTGATGAATAAATATGTTTTGTGCATTAAAAACACGTTTGCAAGCGTTGTTTTACATAGTCTTTCTGCAATTCTTACTATTATCTGCAAACATTTCTAAAACACAGTTATTAGCTTTGTAACTGCAAAGAGTACAATTTTTGGAGTTACCTTGTCATATAACGTTGCACTAAGTCTTACTGTTACTGTTAACTGCAATTGCAGCAACTAGTTACAAACTTGTGAAAATTTAACTAGTAACATTGCATTGCAAACTCTGTATTAACACTGTTGTTATAGAGTAAATGCATTTTCTAAGTTAAACTCAACGCCAAAGCAGATAATAACATTGAATAAATGCAATATGTAAAAGTTTAACAGTAGTTTTGATGAATAAATATGTTTTGTGCATTAAAAACACGTTTGCAAGCGTTGTTTTACAAAGTCTTCTTGCAATTCTTACTATTATCTGCAAACATTACTAAAACACAGTTGTTAGCTTTGTAACTGCAAAGAGTACAACTTTTGGAGTTAACTTGTCATATAACGTTGCACTAAGTCTTACTGTTAACTGCAATTGCAGCAACTAGTTACAAACTTGTGCAAATTTAACTAGTAACATTGCATTGCAAACTGTGTATTAACACTGTTGTCATAGAGTAAATGCATTTTCTAAGTTAAACTCAACGCCAAAGCAGATAATAACATTAAATTGATGCAATATGTAAAGATTTTACAGTAGTTTTGATGAATAAATATGTTTTGTGCTTTAAAAACACGTTTGCAAGCGTTGTTTTACAAAATGTTCTCGCAATTCTTACTATTATCTGCAAACATTACTAAATCACAGTTATTAGCTTTGTAACTGCAAAGAGTACAACTTTTGGAGTTAACTTGTAATATAACGTTCCACTAAGTCTTACTGTTAAATGCAATTGCAGCAACTAGTTACAAACTTGTGCAAATTTAACTAGTAACATTGCATTGCAAACTGTGTATTAACACTGTTGTCATAGAGTAAATGCATTTTCTAAGTTAAACTCAACGCCAAAGCAGATAATAACATTAAATTGATGCAATATGTAAAGATTTTACAGTAGTTTTGATGAATAAATATGCTTTGTGCTTTAAAAACACGTTTGCAAGCGTTGTTTTACAAAATGTTCTTGCAATTCTTACTATTATCTGCAAACATTACTAAAACACAGTTATTTTCTTTGTAACTGCAAAGAGTACAACTTTTGGAGTTAACTTGTAATATAACGTTCCACTAAGTCTTACTGTTAAATGCAATTGCAGCAACTAGTTACAAACTTGTGCAAATTTAACTAGTAACATTGCATTGTAAACTGTGTATTAACACAGTTGTCAAAGAGTAAATGCATTTTCTAAGTTAAACTAAACAACAAAGCAGATAATAACATTGAATAAATGCAATATGTAAAGATTTTACAGTAGTTTTGATGAATAAATATGTTTTGTGCATTAAAAACACGTTTGCAAGCGTTGTTTTACAAAGTCTTCTTGCAATTCTTACTATTATCTGCAAACATTACTAAAACACAGTTATTAGCTTTGTAACTGCAAAGAGTACAACTTTTGGAGTTAACTTGTCGTATAACGTTACACTAAGTCTTACTGTTAAATGCACTTGCAGCAACTAGTTACAAACTTGTGCAAGTTTAACTAGTAACATTGCATTGCAAACTAGTAGTTAGAAACTAGCGGTTCGACCCCTTTTTTGGAAAACCATTTTTTATACCGGTTGTTATCAATTTTAAGCCAATTTAAGCCTATTTTTCCCGTATATCATTTTGTCCAATCTCCTTTTCCCGCAACACAAGCATAATTATTTTTTCATTTAGAGTTTTAACTTTACTAATGTATATAAGAGTTACAAAGTTTACAACGCTATACAACAAAACAATGGAAGAAGCAAAAACCTATTCACCAAGATGCAACTGGTTATTAGTTGGTCATAAAAAATCTTGTCAAAGAGCAGCAACACAAAGCGGTTATTGTAATTACCATAATTATCGGAATATAACACCAACCCCTTGTAACTCCTGTGGCAAAGGAACAAGATCATCAGTTAATGTTTGCATGGATAAAAACTGTAATTATCAAAAGCTAAGATATAAAAAGGAAAAAGAAGATAAAGAGGCTGAGTTTGAAGAGTTTTATGAAACGATGTGGCCAACATATTGTAGTAGTGAAGTTATTTTAAATATTGATCATCCCGTTTGTGTAATTCCAGCAAGTTATTAAATTAAATATCAAAATCAAAACTTTTTTTTAAGTAATTTAGTTTTTGGTAACAATAATTATTTTTTCATTTAGAGTTTTAAATTTACTAATGTATATAAGAGTTACAAAGTTTACAAGCAGAGTAAAAACAACAAGTCACACAGCAAACTCAAAGATGCATCAATCATATGTACCGTTTTCAAAGCTCGACGTTGACGCCGTCTTTAAGATTCTTGAAAAAGAAAAAACAATAGGACAATATGGTGAAAAACTAGTTTTATATCTAGAACCAAGTCCAAACAACCAAGACTTTATATCAGATGTTATAATAAAAACAAACGCACCAAAAAGTTTGAAAGAAAAGATATCTGCAGATTCAGAAATTGATGAATTTATTGTTTCAAAAGGAAAAATTAATGGAAAGAAAACAATAAAAACTTTATATCTCAAATCAGATAGCATTAGTTTTCAAACTGGTTTTCCTTATGTTGCTGATTTTGATATTATGGAAGATGATACAGTATTAGCAAAAAAGATGGACAAAGCACTAAAAGTAGGTCATACTTATGCTGTTAGAGATGTATTTTACTTTGACACAAAATATGGCGAAAGTGGTATTGCAAGGTTGAAAGATGATGAAACCAATGAAACAGTTAGCATATATTTACCAAAATCACTCAAACAAGATATCAAGCTTACCAGAAAAGTTAACAAAAAAATTTATCATGAAAAAATAGAATATAACGGGTTTAAAACCGCAGATAATAAAGTAAAAGTATATCAATATAAATATACTTATGACATTCAAATTAATTGTTTACAAAATGAAAATAATAAACCAATAATATTTCCAAACAATGGATTTTTTTTGTAAAATTTTGGCAAATTGTGAAATAAATAACAATAACCACTACCATAACCATATCTTGTGTAAAATCGACCATAAGCATCATGAAATGAGCTATGATCATGACAAAATGTACATCTAGAAAATAATGCTTCTAAACAACATGTTATTCTACCATTACCTGGTCCAATTAAACCAATTTCACCGTTATACGAATTTATTATATTTTTTACACTATCTTTTTTTCTTATATATTTTAAAAGTAAATATTGATAAATTAATGCTGATTTGATAATAACAGGATTAACGTTTTCATCAAGATCAGACTTTGTGGCTTCATAAAAGAAGTCAACGAATTTTTTAATTTCTCTTATTTCGTCAAGATTAGACATTTTGTTTTTCAACTATACTAATGTATATACTAATGTATATACTAATATCAAAATTTAATTTAATTTATTTTAAAAATAAAATACAAGATACTAATATACATTCGTTTTATGAAAAAATAAAGTCTAAAAATGTCTACAATTTATCACCCTTATCGAGTAAACTTGACAGCTGGACAAGCTGAATCAGTTGCAAAAGCAATGAAACATAAAACACCAATAACTCTTAGGTTGTCTTATAACAATCTTTTGAGAGGTGATGAAACAGTAAATCTTACTCAATCTCAAATTAATAAACTTGAAAAAGCAAAAAATAAAGGTGTAGGAGCTGATATTAAAATTAGCAAAGCCCAACTAAAAAAATTTGCAACAAGCGGAGGAAGCATTATGAATTTGTTTAGAATAGTAAGTGGTGTTGCTAGAAAAATATTACCAAAAATCTTGGCTCCACTTCCAACAGGTGCAGTTTCTGGTTTAGGAGAGACCGCTATTAAGAAAGCAGTTGGTGGTTCTTATCAATTATCACCAGAACATGTTAAAATGGTAGTAGATACACCAGAAGTTAGAAACCAAATCAAACAACTATTACCTGTAGCTCAACAAAAGAAGCTAGTAAATTCATATAAAAGAGGAAGTGGGTTAGTTTTAAAAACAGGACGTGGGCAAAAAGGTGGATTTCTTGGCTCTTTGTTAGCAGGAATTGGAATACCATTAATTGCAAAGTTGTTTGGAGGGTGTCATGGAGAAAATCATGATGATGAAGATGATAGGTTAAGAATGTTTGAATCAATGTTGCCGCTAATTGATCGTGGCGAAATAGATGTTTCCCAATCAGGAAATGGTTTAGTAATCAACTCGCGTCCAACTAGTGGTGGTGCAGTTATACCAGCTTTGAAATATTTATTAAGTGGAAATAAAAAAAAAGGATCGGGTCTTCTTTTAGGGCCAAACAGTCCATTCAGCCAAATACCTTTGTTGGGGGCTCTGTTGTAAGTAAACCAGAATTTATAAATCATCCAATATCAAACTTTGAAATAATAAATTGGGTTGACTACTTGAAAATCAAAAATTTTAAAGGAGTTATATCACGAAACGAGATTCCTGTAAAAATAAAAAATATACCAGGCCAATGTTTTATAATAAATTTGGATGACACCAATGGACCAGGAACACATTGGGTAGCCGTAAAAATAACAACAGACTTTGTTAATTATTTTGATAGTTTTGGGATGCAACCACCACAAGAGTTAGTAAACTTATGTTATACATTTAATAAGTTATATAAATATGAATCAAATCAGTTTCAAGATTTAAACAGCGTTTTATGTGGATATTATTGCTTGTATTTCTTAAAAGAGTTTGGCAAAAATAATTATTTAAAAGTAGTAAAAAAGTTTGTTTCTAATAACTATAAGAAGAACGAAAGATTCATAAGAAACTATTTTAGCTAAATAATATGGGATTTATAAACAATATTACTGGTGGTGGTGCAACAGGTGGTACAGCATCAAATTCAGTTTCAACAAAAATAGTAGATGAGCTTAAAGTTGACGTTGCTGTTGTTGAAACAAAAGTAAATAGTTTACCTTTTGATATTACTGGTGTAAAAGTGGATAAAAATTTTGACTTGAACCATTTTGTTGTTACAAACGTACCAACACCAGCAGCATCAAATCATATAGCAAATAAAGGATATGTAGAATCATGGATTAAAAAAGATGGTTCAGGAAACATAGATGCTGAAAAAAAAAAATAACAAATTTGGCAATGACTCCATCTGCTGACCGTGATGCAGTAAGCTTTGGATTCTTAAATCTCTATTTACCAAGAACAGTTTATGGAGATATTTCAAGCAACTACCACATGCAAACCAAAAGGATATGTTCATTAGGCGAACCAACAGCATATGCCGACGCAACAACAAAAAACTATGTTGATCTAAGCATTAGGAATGCAACAAAAATAAGTGCGTTTGGCGGAATAAAGAAAGATGCAACAAACCAATATGAACTCAACGTGCCACAAGCACAAAGATTGGTAGCACCTGTTTTACTAAATGGAAGCATCATCAAAGACGCTTCAGGAAGCATGTCCGTTGACGTTGCACTAAATGGTGGAATTAACAAAGATGTGACTGGCAGGCTGCAACTTAATGTACCTGAAGTAAAAACTTTGATAGCACCTGTTTTAGCAAATGGTGGAATAGAAAGAGATGGAACAGGAAAATTAAAAATAAATGTTTCAACTGCACAAAAATTAATAGCTCCGGTTTTACCACTTGGAGGAGTTGAAAGAGATAGCTCTGGTAAAATAAAGCTAGTTGATGCAGTTGTTAGAAGTCTTATAATGATGGATGGGAATTATCACAGCTGGTCGAATGAATTTATAAAGAATAATGCTTCCGGGCATTGGTTAATCTCTGACAATAGTCCGTTGAGCTCGAAAGTTGCAAAATATGGTGTTTTATCAGGAACAAATGTTGAATCTCTTCAATACCAAGGTTTTGGTGAAAGAAAAAATATTGTAAA
Source organism: Pseudorhiza aurosa (assembly GCA_964026355.1). Lineage (NCBI taxonomy): Eukaryota > Metazoa > Cnidaria > Scyphozoa > Rhizostomeae > Lychnorhizidae > Pseudorhiza > Pseudorhiza aurosa. The sequence continues at coordinate 1,152,329 of OZ032127.1, read as the reverse complement.
ATATTCAGACGCAGAAAGACCAACTTCAGGGACAGGATTAATTAATGGCAGATACAACTATGTTACCTTTGATGGTACAAACGATAGAATGAAATGTGATATGAATTTGAATATAACAAGCGGAGATAAAACGTTATCGATAACTGTTGTTTATAGATTAACGTCTTATGGTAATAGTACTAGTGTCGGGTTAAAAAATGCCATTATTGGTCATGATAATACAGGATGGGATCATTTTATTTCTATGAATGATAATAAAAACTTTATTGTAAGCTGCGCAAAAAAAGAATCTACATCATATAATGGTGGTGATAATATAACAATTTCAACATTTCCAACAAAAGCTAACCCAACCGAGTTGAACAAGTGGATTGTTATAACAGTTACATGGTCACCCCAATTAGGTGTGGATGGATCACAAGTATGGTGCAACGGACAAAAACTTAGAAACTTTACTGCAAAAGAAAACGTTGGTGCTACAAATTTTGCGTTAGGTAGTGTTAGTGCAGATGTGTCTATCGCTCCATTAGCTAGAGATATTGCAGAATTGATTGTTTTCAAACAAGAAGACGAATTAAATAATGCTTCAACAATAAAAAGAATTCAAAAACATCTGCTTGATAAATATGGAATAACACATGAACCAATGCTTTCAATGTAAAAAATAAAAGAAAAAAAAAAAAAAAAATTTTTTTGTAAATTTATTTTTGTAAAATTAGTTTTTTGTTTTGTTTTCTTAAAATGTTAGTTTAACTGAGCCAGAAATGGGATCTGATGTTATTTGTCTTTCATACAAAATTACTGCTTTCCAAACATAAGCTTTTGGTGCTCCATCAAGAGTGTATGAAAACTTTAATTTATGTGCTCCATCAATCATATCATTTCTCTGATCTTTTAAGTCACAGAACAATGCTGAATGAAGATCTTTGAACATTGCTCTATCAATAAAACTACCTTCAGAAACACCTTCGTTTATAAATCTTTGATATTCAATAAATCTTTTGTATACTCTTGTTAATTCATTTTTTGGGTTGAGTTCTACCCGAGGATAATAAACACCATTTCCTAGCTCCAACTGTGCTCTTGTCACTTGTCTTCCACCGGGAATATTATAAGTATCATAATGAAAGTTATTTTTTGTTACATCACCATCTTTTGTTGAATCAACCGCGTACAACATAACAAATCTAGGCTTTTCAATACTGCTTGAGATATCAAATGTACCAGTTTGCAACGTAGACACTGGTGATGTTTCAACTCTATCAGCCATATATCCCCAAGTTCTTTTTTCAGTCAATGCTGAACTAAATTTATTTAAACCAGCTGAATTTAATTCCATCTTTGGAACCCAAAGTCTCATTTTTGTAACAACATATCTACCATCAGCAACTAATGCTTTATCTTTGTACAAGACATTTTCATCTCTTTCAAGTGTAATGTTAAGCTCCATTTTACCAGTTGGATAAACAACATCTTGTGAAGCAGCAAAGAAACTATACTTGTTTAATGGTACAATAAGATTAACACCACCAGCAACGTTTGTAAGTTTAGCTCGACTATCAAAACCAGTATTTTCTTTTCGATTAGCAGCACCAGTTCCACTATCAGGATAAAACAAGGTACTAGTTGCTTGAGCAAGATAAGCACTTGAATATTCAGCTTTATTTCTAATTGCAACACTTTCATTTACATTTGGTGTATCAATAACTTGGACACCGCCATACTTTACATTCAACTCTCTTATGATTGAATAAGCATCTGATGCAAAAGTGATATTATCAGCAGGAGTAGTATCAGTACCTTTAACAAGATAAGTTGAACCATCTGCTTTCTTGTTAACTTCTACATCAATTTCAAGATAAGAATTATACCAATCATTGGGAGCAGTTACTTCACCAGTTGAATCTACATAAAACTTGTATGAATTTTTATCTTGAAATGCTCCATTTGCTGGTAACTTAATTGGATTTTGAAGGTCGTATACAACCTCTTCATACCTTTCTAAAAAATCACCTTGTCTGTATTCCATTACTTTAACTTTTTAACTTTGTTCGTTTTGTTTTGTATAGCATATATACTAATAGTGTTTAAAATAAAATTTAAAAAAAAATAATAATTAATCTTTTACATAAAATTGTTTTTTTTATTTTTTTACATAAATTGAGTCAACTGTTGTTTTAAGTTTTCAATTTCTGACGCTTGGACAGGTATAGGTAAAGAGTCTACTTTTTTTAAACTTTCTACAATTTTGGTACCACTATTTGGGGTTGGTTTGTTTTCTTTGACAATACTTGGCGTAGCAGATAGTTTATTTACAACTTTGTCTGCAGCACTTTTGCCAAGAGCTTCTGCACCAGACACTGCAAACTTTTCAACACCTGCTGTAGCAGCTTTTTTAGCAACTTCTTTGGAAAACTTGGAAGTTGCAAGTGATGTAATTTTTTTACCTGTTGACTTAAATATGTCAAACAAGCCTTCACCATCTTGTTGATTTTGTTGATCAATTGGATTTTGTGCAACATATTTTATTCTATTATAATTACACTTTTTTGTTCGATTCATTAGTATTTGTCTACTGATTTTATTACAACTGTCAAACTAACTGGTACTTCGTTGAAATCGATTGGTCTATTTATTGAGTCTGTCATATATATCCTTACAGAAGATATAATATTTGTATTTAATTTATTATGTAATCTTCTTCTTGGTTCTATTTTAAAAGGAAATGCACGTGAAATATCTGACGTGTCAAACGAATATAAAACATCAGTTGATACCCCACCATCCAAAGAATCATTTGTCAAAGATGTTTTAATTTTTATATTATCAACAGAATTTGTAATGTTAGGCAAGCGTTGACCAAACTGGGATGTGGTTATATTAATTTTTGAAAAACCAATAATATCATTAAAGTTTCTATTAACCCCTCCAAGATCAACACTATATCCTGTTGAAAGCAACAAAAATACTCTAAATCTAGAAGTACTAAAAGTTAATTTAATACCAGGAGTTTTTTTATCTACAGTATGACCATTCGCTATCAAAGAACCTTTTATAAAACTATTTAAATCATCATAATCATAAATTCCATCTGGAAAAGTAATTACATTGTTAGTTTTTCCTGAGTCATGAGAATAGCTAATTTTATTATTATTATAAGTTGAATTGATGTTATACCACGAATAATGACCATTAAATTTATCAAGCGCAATATAATGTTCTTTATTTTTATCCAAAATAAGATTTGGAATATGTTTTATTGTAAAATCACCTGGTTTTGATCCAGCGATTCCATCAGTTGAACTGAAAACGAACGGTCTTTCTATCTCTTTCATTCTTTGCAATGTTTTATGTATATTGTATATATTTTTTATTTTTTTAAATTAATTTAAATTATTTTTTATTGTTAAACTTCTTTTTTCTTCACCAGTTATTATTTTTTTACTATAAGCAATATCAATTAGTTGAACTATTTCATTTCTTATATCTAAACTATTGTTACCAGCACGTCGTGTACCTAATAAAAGAGTCAATCGAGACAAAATATCTTTTGGGGTGTCTGGTACTAAAGTAACAGTGGATCCACCTAATAACTTTTGTTTGCCTGATCTTTTACTTTTTTTAAAACCAGAAAAGCGAGTCAAATCTTTGAAAATATCTTTTGCTTCTGGTGTATACTCAACTTTTGGGTTGTACCTTTTTGTTAATAAATCTACAAGAGAGTTGTCAACAACATTATCTATCAAACTGTTTCCAGCCTTGTCTTTAACACTAAGTCTATTCATTCTGAGTTTAGCAGGATCAATATATACATGACCAAAGGATCCACCTTTTGACAACTTGTAAGCATTTCTTTTTCTTGGTTGGTTTATCCCATTTCCAATTATTTCTGATAAGTCTGTAGACATTGTTGCGTCTAATATTTTTTTATATTTTTTTAATGTAGCTAAATCTTCATCAAGTTTGTTCCTTTTCTCAACACTTTTAGCTGCACTTTTACGTCCACCAACAGATTTTTGTGCAGTTGTTACTTGGTGGTTTATCATTTCTAATTTATCTTTTGCTATATTTGGAAATTCATTAGCACTTGGTAAACCATAAGTTCTTAGAAATTCTGGATCAAATCTTTTATCAAAATTAAGTGTTATTGGTTGCTTTGGTTGTGTTGGTCGCTTTGGTGTCTCAAGCGCTGGTAGCGGCTCTGGTGACTCAATTGCAAGCTGTGGTAAATACTGTATCATTGCGTTTTGGTTTTCTCTTAACTGACCTAACATTTCGTCTTGTCTTTTATCTATATCAGTTATTTGTTTACCAACTTTACCAAGTTCTCTTGTAATTGGAGCAGCAACTTTTTCTCTTTCTTCCATAACCCCAAGTTGCAAATTTTTAAAAACCCGTACATCATCTTTAACTTGGTCAACAATATTAGTTGTTGCAGCTTCTTTTTTAATTATACTTTTCAATTTGTTTAAATCCATACTTTTCGATTTTTCATATACTTTCATATACTTATATAGTTTTTTAAAATTCAAAATATAAAAATATTTAACTAACTGTAAGTTACTTATCTTTGGACTTAACGTACTGTAAGTTACTTATCTACCCTAAATTTTGATACCCTTATTTAAGTAACTATATAGTATTTAACTTTGGACTTAACGTACTGTAAGTTACTTATCTTTAGACTTAACGTACTGTAAGTTACTTATCTACCCTAAATTTTGACACCCTTATATTTAACGTACTGACAGTTACTTAACTTGTTGATACACTTTTTAATATTTTATAATTTAAAATTATAAATTTTGTAACCTATATAGGGTTTAAAGAGTAAAACAAAATGAAGATTCCAAATTATGATAGTGAGCTAGTTGTTGACAAAACAAAGCATAAATCATTGTTGGGCAACGATTTTAGAATGCTTGTTTGTGGAAGTTCTGGTTGTGGAAAAACAAATACTTTAATGCATATTATTAAAAAACCTTTGTGTTATTATGATCAGATTATCATATATACTCCAAATAAAGATCAAGACAAGTTGGTCTCGCTAAAAAATAAGTTTGCTCAAGTTTCACAGTTAGTAGGTCATCAAGTCTTGTTGTTGTGCGGACAAGACGATATCTTAAATACAGATGAATATGGATCTGATGATTGTGTAAAGCTTGTCGTATTTGATGATTTGATGAATGCCGATAAAAAGGTTCAAGCAAAGATTGCAAACCATTTTACTGATGGTAGACATCACAAAATTTGTCCAGTTTATTTGAGTCAATCGTATTTTACGGTGCCAAAAGACATAAGAACAAATTGCTCCAAAGTTATTGTTTATGATCCTCCAACAGATGGTGAAAAAGCAAGAATTTCAAAAGAATGTAGATTTGACAAATGTAAATTTGAAGGTCTTGATAAACATGATTTTCTATTTATAAATCAAAACAAAAAAGAGTTGTTTAAAAACTTTGATGAAATTATTTAATTTAAACAAAACCAAGAAATTAAAAATAAGTATAGGTATAGACAACAACAAAAACTTTGGTCATGGAAATTTATTGTGTCAAATGCAAAAGAAAAACTCCGTCTTTAAATATAAGACATACAACAACAAAAAATAACAAACCAATAGTAAAAGGTAATTGTAGTGTTTGTGGTACGCAAAAAAATTGTTTTACCAAAAGTAAAGCTGGTGGAAAGTTAGATATTCATTCTTTGATCGGCAAGCTACCAAAACCAAAAGCTGGTTGGACTCCTACTAATTATAAATACATGGGACCGTTTAATCCACTAGATAAACAATTAGAATACAACCCAGAAACTGGTGAAATTATTAGATGGATGGTTCCTCCTTATAACAAAGTTGATGAAATTTCAGCACACCATGATGTATGTTACTCAAGAGGCGTAGTTGATAAAAACGAATGCGACCGAAAGATGGTTTCTGAATTGGATAAGATACCTTATGGATCCCTTCCAAAAATGGGTATGTTTGCTAGAAAAGTTATCAACACCAAACAAAAACTTGGGTTGGGTGTTTTAAAAAAAGTTTAAAAAATTGGAATGAACAGCTAGCAGATGAGTTACACAAACCAATTATAAGAAAGTTTAAAAAGAGAAAAGTTATTGTCGGTAATATTGACGATACTTGGAGTGCTGACTTGGTTGATATGCAACAACTTAAAAGCTACAACCATGGATTTAGGTATATTTTAAATGTTATTGATGTATTTTCAAAATTTGTATGGAGTGTTCCTATAAAAGATAAAACAGGTAAAACAATTACCAATACATTTCAATCTATTGTTAAAACTAGCAAGAGGAAACCTAACAAATTATGGGTTGATAATGGATCTGAATTTTATAACAACGTATTTCAAAAATGGTTAGTTGAGAATGAAATTAAAATGTATAGTACATTTAATGAAGGTAAGGCCGTTGTTATTGAAAGATTTAATCGTACTTTGAAAAATAAAATGTATAAATATTTTACTGCTAATAATACATATAAATATGTCGATGTATTACCAGATTTAATTAATGAATATAACAACCACAAACACTCTACAATAAAAATGACTCCAACAGAAGCTAGCATGAAATATAATGAAAAAGTTATTAAAAATGATGTATATTCAATCGATGATAAAACCATCTATAAATCTAAGTTCAAGGTGGGAGACAGAGTAAGGATTAGTAAGTACAAAAGAGCTTTGTTTGATAAAGGTTATACACCAAACTGGAGTGAAGAAGTTTTTGTTATAGTAGGAATACAACATACTAATCCTACTACATATATAATAAAAGACTATAACAATGAAATCATTGAAGGAAGTTTTTATGAAAATGAGTTACAAAAAACAGATCAAGATTTTTATAGAATTGATAAAGTAATCAAGAAAGATTATAAGAAAAAATTAGCGTTAGTATCATGGAAGGGTTATCCTAAAGAATTTAATAGTTGGATTCCACTAAATGATGTTAAAAACGTTTAAAAAAAAAAATATATTTTATTTCATTATTTTAGTTAATTTTTTTTAACTTTAACTTATAATGACCATAAGCTAATGTTGAAATACCATCTTTGTCAACATTTCTTTTATCATCATCTGCAGACAAAGCTATTTTATTTATAGTTTCAGAATAAATCTCATGATTGTGACTTCTGATTAAATTCATTTTTCTATAAACTGGATTTTTTTCTCTCAAACATTTATAGTAATCGTTGAAGCTTATATCTTTTTTGATAACATTCTTTTTTACACCTTTTGCTTTTTTCTCTTCTATTTTATCAACTTTGTAAGAATACATCTTTGCTCTTAATCCTACAAATTCTGTTATCTGTTTGCCACCACATTCATCTTTCATCATACCAATTACTTTTTTGTTGTGTCCAGTTTTAATTCCAGAAGGATGATTTTTTGCATAGTTACTTGTATCAAATTTTTCTGGTACATCTTCGTTGATATCTTGATAAAAGTCTTCAGTCTTTATTTCGTAAGCCAAAGAGTCAGTATCTGTAAATAACAACTTTTGTTTTGGTCCATACTTTTTTACAATATAGTTGTAATGAAAATCATACATAAGCGTTTTACTTAAATCCAAAATGCAAAATCCTACATAAATTGGTTTGTCAAATTTTATTTTTGTTCGCTTCATGTGAACTGCTGCCAAGTCAGCACAAAATATTTTTCTTTTTTCAAACGTTGGCTTTGATACCAACTTTTTGGCTTGTTTTTCTTCATTGACAAGTCTTATATCAACTCGGTTTCTTATGTTTTCCATAGTCTTTCCAAATACTGAGTTGTTCATTAACTTGAAGAAATCTTTTTCAAAATCATTTTTGCTAGCAGTTCTAAGGTCAGTGTTTAATGTAATATAAGGTCTCATCCAATCTTTTTGATCAAATGCAAGTACTTTATGAATTTTGGTAAGTTTTAACCCAAGACTTAAATAAAGTTGAAGATTTTTCAAATGTAAAATATATTTTGTTTTGTTTTTCAAGTTTGGTGTTAATTTATAAATTTTCTTGATTTTAAAAGATTCTGGAGCAAGAGGATAATCATTGTGAACGTCGTGCAACTCTTTTGGATATTCCAAATCCACTTGTAAAATATAACCAGTATCATCTTCTGTGTTTATCAAAGTTGGATCAAAATTAGCTAACTTTGCTTCATCTAGCCATCTAAAGTTTTTGTACGGTAACTTTTGACTCATACCCCAACCATACAAGTTGTTTGCATCCAAATATGTTATAAACTTTGATTCTTCTGCAGAATTGTAGTTTTCCATATATTTGTTGTTAGCTTTTCCATATCTGTTTGAAATCATACTAACTCCACCTCTTATTCCAGATTCAACAAACAAAATTATATTTATATCACTTAGTAAATCTAGCTTTATTTCAGTTTTCTTTAGCAAAGCATCCCAACTAAGACCTGGTGATGTATAATACCAAGCTGGATCTAACTTGTAGTTTTTCAAGCAAACATCTCTAAAATTTTCAAATATATCAGCCAACAAAACAACATCTGTTTTCAAGTACAAGTCGTGATATTCACCCATATTTTTAAAGCCAAAGTGAGACCAAACATTTTGAGCGTGAGCATAATCTTTTTTGTCCACGTTAGAATCATATAAACGTGAATAAAACTCATTTGCAGGAGGTAACTTGGTTTCATTAAATTTATCAAAGCTGTCCATATAATCATAAGGATAAACTCCTTTTCTAATCAATAAATCTGTATCACTTTTGAAAACTTTATTCATTTCCCTAAATTGTTCACGAGAAAGATTTTTACATAAAGCATCAAGTGATGAAGCCATAAATTTAAAACTATCAATAAATCTAATCTCAAATTTTTTATCATCAACTGTTATTGATTTACCAAAGCTTATATATTTTTCATCATTGTTGGGTATGCAACTAATACTTCCATGTGATTTACCAAGTTGTTTTATAAACAAATGAGAATCGTATCCAGACAAGTTGTGAAATATTACTGGAACAAATTTTGGCATCTGATATTGTAAATTACAATAGTTGTGTGCAGCACCTCTAAACTTGCCTGTTAAATGGTCATGATCTTTAACTGTTTCACCTGAAAGAGGTTTATCACAAATTGCACATTTTGATTTTTTAAAGTAGTTGCGCCAATCACCTTTTTCCATTACATTGCTTAATTTAAATTCAGAGGTACCTTTATATTTAGTAGGCAAACAAGATTGATGAATTGGTTCTTTGTTAAACGGAATTGTTTTGTCATTATACAGCTTTTTATTACAAATATGACAATCTGTTGCTGAATAAAATTTTTCATTATCTTCTGCTGTCATTTCAAGAGGAATTATATCTTTATAGATTGCACCTATTTCTTTTACTTCTTCTTCAATCATTGTACAAAATTTTTCAACGCAATCTTCACCTCTATAAACAACTGGTTCAGCATAGTTTTCAGCACCATCTTTTTTGACATAATAACAAAATCCTGATGGGGTATGTTTTTGATATTTTTCAGTAAAAGATTTTTCTGGGTTGGGTGATGCAGAGTCTATTTTTTCTGTAACTGCTTCAAAGTCAGCGTAAATTACAAAAGGAACTCTTAAAGATTTTTTATGATTTTTAAATTCAATTATTTCACCAGGTTTTGGTACTTCAATTTTACAAGCAGATTTTTCTTTACAAATCTCAATATGATCATTTAACTTTTCTGGTTTTGAAAAATGATTCAAACATCTTTTGCAGAAATAAATTTTGTGTTCGTTTTTGGTAACTTGTGATCTAACTAATCTTGAAAAGTTTTTTATCCAACAATAATGTTGTTTTTCTTCGCTAGTAATTAGCAACAAATCAATAGCATTTTGTGGGTCTTTTTTATTAGTTCTCAAGATGTGAACCTCTTTATCATATCCATAAACGTTGACACCAATTTCAGGGTTTTGATTTTCAAATTTATCAATGTCTTTTAATGAAACTGGAAACTCAATACCATTAAAATTAAGTTGACCAAGATATTCTTTATATTTTGATGGTCTGTTAGTATGTTTTTGATCTACTTCTTTATTATGTTGGAATGATAAAATTGCATATTCAAAGCATCTGTTGTCTTTGTTTTGTACGTTTATAATTGCTCCTTTTGATTTAATTTCTTTTGGCAAATCAATATAGCTGCTACCACTTAATGGTACATTTTTATTAACCTTAAGAAGTAAACAATCAATATTTTGAAATATCCAACCACAACCACCACTTGTGTATGTTTCAAATGATTCAATTATCTTTTGTTTTATAATTTCAAAGGTTTCAGGGATGTTAGTTGAACTGTTTATGTTTTGTGGACCAGAGCGAAAGCAAGGTTTTATAGAAACAATTTTATCATTTGATATTTTTGACAAGTTAACTAGTACTGCAACATCAATTTTAAAAGATTTTTCTTTCTTAATTTCTTCTTTTAATTGTTTTTCAATAAGTAAAGCAGTCAAATCTAGGTATGTATTGAAATCAATATTTTCTAATCCGTTGATCTCAAAAGTTTTAAATACATTATTTAAAGCAGATTCTGTTTGTACTAATTTTAGTTGAGACATGTTGTGTTATATTTGTGAAAGTTTGTCAGCACATATATATATTAAATATTAAAAGTCTAATACAAAAAATAATTATTTTGTATATATAAATATTAGTGAAAAAAAAAATTTGGATTATTATTTTAATTCATTGTTTCAACCTTCTTTAACAATTCTTCTAGAAATTTCTTTTTAAAATATTTGAATAAAACTTGTTCATCTCTTTCTTTTATTTTTTTATTTTTTATCTTTTTATATCTTATCTCATCATAATTACAACCAATACCTTTACACATACTTAGTTTTGATCTTGTTCCTTTTCCACAACTTATACAAGGAAAGGATTTTACTTTTTGGTTTGCATGATATTCACAATACCCGTCTCGTTTAACCAATCTACTACAAGTTCTTTCTTGACCCATCATAAGCCAGCTACATCTTTGTTTAGTTTCTGCCATTGTTGTGTTAAGTTTTTTTACTCTGCTAGTAAACTTTGTAACTCTTATATACATTAGTAAAGTTAAAACTCTAAATGAAAAAAAAATAATTATATTACATATTTACTGTTTTAAATCATTAGGATTTCCATTACATTTTGGTAGATGATCGTCTAACATTTCTGTTGAATAAAAATAGTTCAAACAACTTTTGCAGAAATAAACTTTTTGTTTGGTCTTGGTTACTTGTGATTTAACTAATCTTGAAAAGTATTTTATCCAACAATAATGTTGTTTTTCTTCGCTAGTAATTAGCAACAAATCAATTGCATTTTGTGGATCTGTTTTATTTAACCTTAATACATGAATACTTTTATCATTACTATATACATTAACATATATTCCAGGGTTTTGATTTTCAAATTTATCAATATCTTTTAATGAAACTGGAAACTCAATACCAGTAAAATTAAGTTTGTTAAGGTAATCTTTATATTGTGTTGGCTTACTATGATGAATAGTTTTTATTTTATCATTGTGTTGTGCTGATAAAATTGCATATTCAAAGGATCTATTATCATTGTCTTTGTTTTGTACGTTTATTACAGCTCTTTTAGCCTTAATAAATTTTGGTAAATCAATATAGTTTGTCTCTTTTTGTGGAGATAGTGTAGTTGTTATTGTAGTTGATTGTATTGATTCTGGTAAATGATTGTTTAGTCTTTCTAGTGATGAAAAACGTCTCATACATCTTTTGCAGAAATAAACTTTACCATTGTGTTTGGTAACTTGTGATCCAACTAATCTTGAAAAGTTTTTTATCCAACAATAATGTTGTTTTTCATCGTTAGTAATAAGCAACAAATCAATTGCATTTTGTGGATTTGTTTTGTTGGTTCTCAAGATGTGAACACTTTTATCATATCCAAATACGTTTATTCTAATTTCGGGGTTTTGATTTTCAAATTTATCAATGTCTTTTAATGAAACTGGAAACTCAATACCAGTAAAATTTAGTTGACCAAGATATTTTTTATATTTTGATGGTCTTTGATGATCAGATTTTATTTTATCATGATGTTGTGCAGATAAAATTGCATATTCAAAGCATCTATTGTTTTTGTTTTGTACGTTTATTATAGCTTTTTTAGATTTAATTTCTTTTGGCAAATCAATATAGCTTGTCTCTTTTTGTGAAGATGGTGTAGTTGTCTTTGTAGCTGATTGCATTGTTGTATAGCGTTGTAAACTTTGTAACTCTTATATACATTAGTAAAGTTAAAACTCTAAATGAAAAAATAATTATGCTTGTGTTGCGGGAAAAGGAGATTGGACAAAATGATATACGGGAAAAATAGGCTTAAATTGGCTTAAAATTGATAACAACCGGTATAAAAAATGGTTTTCCAAAAAAGGGGTCGAACCGCTAGTTTCTAACTACTCAAACTGTGTATTAACACTGTTGTTATAGAGTAAATGCATTTTCTATGTTAAATTCAACGCCATTGCAGATAATAACATTGAATAAATGCGATATGTAAAAATTTTACAGCAGTTTTGATGAATAAATATGTTTTGTGCATTAAAAACACGTTTGCAAGCGTTGTTTTACAAAGTCTTCTTGCAATTCTTACTATTATCTGCAGACATTACTAAAACACAGTTATTAGCTTTGTAACTGCAAAGAGTAAAACTTTTGGAGTTAACTTGTCATATAACGTTGCACTAAGTCTTACTGTTAACTGCAATTGCAGCAACTAGTTACAAACTTGTGCAAATTTAACTAGTAACATTGCATTGCAAACTGTGTATTAACAGTGTTGTCATAGAGTAAATGCATTTTCTAAGTTAAACTCAACGCCAAAGCAGATAATAACATGGAATAAATGCAATATGTAAACATTTAACAGTAGTCTTGATGAATAGATATGTTTTGTGCATTAAAAACACGTTTGCAAGCGTTGTCGTACAAAGTTTTCTTGCAATTCTTACTATTATCTGCAGACATTACTAAAACACAGTTATTAGCTTTGTAACTGCAAAGAGTACAATTTTTGGAGTTAACTTGTCATATAACGTTGCACTAAGTCTTACTGTTAACTGCAATTGCAGCAACTAGTTACAAACTTGTGCAAATTTAACTTGTAACATTGCATTGCAAACTGTGTATTAACACTGTTGTCATAGAGTAAATGCATTTTCTAAGTTAAACTCAACGCCAAAGCAGATAATAACATTAAAATAATGTAATATGCAAAGATTTTACAGTAGTTTTGATGAATAAATATGTTTTGTGCATTAAAAACACGTTTGCAAGCGTTGTTTTACATAGTCTTTTTGCAATTCTTACTATTATCTGCAAACATTACTAAAACACAGTTATTAGCTTTGTAACTGCAAAGAGTACAATTTTTGGAGTTACCTTGTCATATAACGTTGCACTAAGTCTTTCTGTTAACTGCAATTGCAGCAACTAGTTACAAACTTGTGCAAGTCTTACTAGTTACATTGCATTGCAAACTATGTATTAACACTATTGTCATAGAGTAAATCCATTTTCTAAGTTAAACTCAACGCCAAAGCAGATAATAACATTGAATAAATGCAATATGTAAAAATTTAACAGTAGTTTTGATGAATAAATATGTTTTGTGCATTAAAAACACGTTTGCAAGCGTTGTTTTACAAAGTCTTCTTGCAATTCTTACTATTATCTGCAAACATTACTAGAACACAGTTATTAGCTTTGCAACTGCAAAGAGTACAACTTTTGGAATTAACTGGTCATATAACGTTGCACTAAGTCTTACTGTTAACTGCAATTGCAGCAACTAGTTACAAACTTGTGCAAATTTAACTAGTAACATTGCATTGCAAACTGTGTATCAACAGTGTTGCCATAGAGTAAATGCATTTTCTAAGTTAAAATCAACGCCAAAGCAGATAATAACATTAAATTAATGCAATATGTAAAGATTTTACAGTAGTTTTGATGAATAAATATGTATTAAGCATTAAAAACACGTTTGCAAGCGTTGTTTTACAAAATGTTCTTGCAATTCTTACTATTATCTGCAAGCATTACTAAAACACAGTTATTAGGTTTGTAACTGCAAAGAGTACAACTTTTGGAGTTAACTTGTCATATAACGTTCCACTAAGTCTTACTGTTAACTGCAATTGCAGCAACTAGTTACAAACTTGTGCAAGTCTTAATAGTTACATTGCATTGCAAACTGTGTATTAACACTGTTGTCATAGAGTAAATGCATTTTCTAAGTTAAACTCAACGCCAAAGGAGATAATAACATTGAATAAATGCAATATGTAAAAATTTAACAGTAGTTTTGATGAATAAATATGTTTTGTGCATTAAAAACACGTTTGCAAGCGTTGTTTTACAAAGTCTTCTTGCAATTCTTACTATTATCTGCAAACATTACTAAAACACAGTTATTAGCTTTGTAACTGCAAAGAGTACAACTCTTGGAGTTAACTTGTCATATAACGTTGCACTAAGTCTGACTGTTAACTGCAATTGCAGCAAATAGTTACAAACTTGTGCAAATTTAACTAGTAACATTGCATTGCAAACTGTGTATCAACAGTGTTGCCATAGAGTAAATGCATTTTCTAAGTTAAAATCAACGCCAAAGCAGATAAGAACATTAAATTAATGCAATATGTAAAGATTTTACAGTAGTTTTGATGAATAAATATGTTTTAAGCATTAAAAAAACGTTTGCAAGCGTTGTTTTACAAAGTCTTCTTGCAATTCTTACTATTATCTGCAAACATTACTAAAACACAGTTATTAGCTTTGTAACTGCAAAGAGTACAACTTTTGGAGTTAACTTGTCATATAACGTTGCACTAAGTCTTACTGTTAACTGCAATTACAGCAACTAGTTACAAACTTGTCCAAATTTAACTAGTAACATTGCATTGCAAACTGTGTATTAACACTGTTGTTATAGAGTAAATGCATTTTCTAAGTTAAACTCAACGCCAAAGCAGATAAAAACATTGAATTAATGCAATATGTAAAGATTTTACAGTAGTTTTGATGAATAAATATGTCTTGTGCATTAAAAACACGTTTGCAAGCGTTGTTTTAGAAAGTCTTCTTGCAATTCTTACTATTATCTGCAATCATTACTAAAACAAAGTTATTAGCAGTGTAACTGCAAAGAGTACTTTTTTTGGAGTTAACTTGTCATATAACGTTGCACTAAGTCTTACTGTTAACTGCAATTGCAGCAACTAGTTACAACTTTGTCCAAATTTAACTAGTAACATTGCATTGCAAACTGTGTATTAACACTGTTGTTATAGAGTAAATGCATTTTCTAAGTTAAACTCAACGCCAAAGCAGATAATAACATTGAATAAATGCAATATGTAAAAATTTAACAGTAGTTTTGATGAATAAATATGTTTTGTGCATTAAAAACACGTTTGCAAGCGTTGTTTTACAAAGTCTTCTTGCAATTCTTACTATTATCTGCAAACAGTACTAAAACACAGTTATTAGGTTTGTAACTGCAAAGAGTACAACTTTTGGAGTTAACTTGTCATGTAACGTTGCACTAAGTCTTACTGTTAACTGCAATTGCAGCAACTAGTTACAAACTTGTTTAAATTTAGCTAGTAACATTGCATTGCAAACTGTGTATTAACACTGTTGTCATAGAGTAAATGCATTTTCTAAGTTAAACTCAACGCCAAAGCAGATAAAAACATTGAATTAATGCAATATGTAAAGATTTTACAGTAGTTTTGATGAATAAATATGTCTTGTGCATTAAAAACACGTTTGCAAGCGTTGTTTTAGAAAGTCTTCTTGCAATTCTTACTATTATCTGCAATCATTACTAAAACACTGTTATTAGCTTTGTAACTGCAAAGAGTACAACTTTTGGAGTTAACTTGTCATATAACGTTGCACTAAGTCTTACTGTTAACTGCAATTGCAGCAACTAGTTACAAACTTGTGCAAATTTAGCTAGTAACATTGCATTGCAAACTGTGTATTAACACTGTTGTCATAGAGTAAATGCATTTTCTAAGTTAAACTCAACGCCAAAGCAGATAATAACATTAAATTGATGCAATATGTAAAGATTTTACAGTAGTTTTGATGAATAAATATGTTTTGTGCATTAAAAACACGTTTGCAAGCGTTGTCGTACAAAATGTTCTTGCAATTCTTACTATTATCTGCAAACATTACTAAAACACAGTTATTAGGTTTGTAACTGCAAAGAGTACAACTTTTGGAGTTAACTTGTCATGTAACGTTCCACTAAGTCTTACTGTTAACTGCAATTGCAGCAACTAGTTACAACTTTGTCCAAATTTAACTAGTAACATTGCATTGCAAACTGTGTATTAACACTGTTGTCATAGAGTAAATGCATTTTCTAAGTTAAACTCAACGCCAAAGCAGATAATAACATTAGAATAATGCAATATGCAAAGATTTTACAGTAGTTTTGATAAATAAATATGTTTTGTGCAATAAAAACACGTTTGCAAGCGTTGTTTTACAAAGTCTTCTTGCAATTCTTACTATTATCTGCAAACATTACTAAAACACTGTTATTAGTTTTGTAACTGCAATAAGTACAACTTTTGGAGTTAACTTGTCATATAACATTGCACTAAGTCTTACTGTTAACTGCAATTGCAGCAACTAGTTACAAACTTTTGCAAGTTTAACTAGTAACATTGCATTGCAAACTGTGTATTAACACTGTTGTTATAGAGTAAATGCTATTTCTAAGCTAAATTCAACGCCAAAGCAGATAATAACATGAAATTAATGCAATATGTAAAGATTTAACAGTAGTTTTGATGAATAAATATGCTTTGTGCATTAAAAACACGTTTGCAAGCGTTGTTTTACAAAGTCTTCTTCCAATTCATACTATTATCTGCAAACATTACTAAAACACAGTTATTAGCTTTGTAACTGGAAAGAGTACAACTTTTGGAGTCAACTTGTCATATAACGTTGCACTAAGTCTTTCTGTTAACTGCAATTGCAGCAACTAGTTACAAACCTGTGCAAATTTAACTAGTAACATTGCATTGCAAACTGTGCATTAACACTGTTGTCATAGAGTAAATGCATTTTCTAAGTTAAACTCAACGCCAAAGCAGATAATAACATTAAATTGATGCAATATGTAAAGATTTTACAGTAGCTTTGATGAATAAATATGTTTTGTGCATTAAAAACACGTTTGCAAGCGTTGTTTTAAAAAATGTTCTTGCAATTCTTACTATTATCTGCAAACATTACTAAAACACAGTTATTAGCTTTGTAACTGCAAAGAGTACAACTTTTGGAGTTAACTTGTCATATAACGTTCCACTAAGTCTTACTGTTAACTGCAATTGCAGCAACTAGTTACAAACTTGTGCAAATTTAACTTGTAACATTGCATTGCAAACTGTGTATTAACACTGTTGTCATAGAGTAAATGCATTTTCTAAGTTAAACTCAACGCCAAAGCAGATAATAACATTGAATAAATGCAATATGTAAAAATTTAACAGTAGTTTTGATGAATAAATATGTTTTGTGCATTAAAAACACGTTTGCAAGCGTTGTTTTACAAAGTCTTCTTGCAATTCTTACTATTATCTGCAAACATTACTAAAACACAGTTATTAGCTTTGTAACTGCAAAGAGTACAACTCTTGGAGTTAACTTGTCATATAACGTTGCACTAAGTCTTACTGTTAACTGCAATTGCAGCAAATAGTTACAAACTTGTGCAAATTTAACTAGTAACATTGCATTGCAAACTGTGTATTAACACTGTTGTCATAGAGTAAATGCATTTTCTAAGTTAAAATCAACGCCAAAGCAGATAAGAACATTAAATTAATGCAATATGTAAAGATTTTACAGTAGTTTTGATGAATAAATATGTTTTAAGCATTAAAAACACGTTTGCAAGCGTTGTTTTACAAAGTCTTCTTGCAATTCTTACTATTATCTGAAAACATTACTAAAACACAGTTATTAGCTTTGTAACTGCAAAGAGTACAACTTTTGGAGTTAACTTGTCATATAACGTTGCACTAAGTCTTACTGTTAACTGCAATTACAGCAACTAGTTACAAACTTGTGCAAGTTTAACTAGTAAAATTGCAATGCAAACTGTGTATTAACACTGTTGTCATAGAGTAAATGCATTTTCTAAGTTAAACTCAACGCCAAAGCAGATAAAAACATTGAATTAATGCAATATGTAAAGATTTTACAGTAGTTTTGATGAATAAATATGTCTTGTGCATTAAAAACACGTTTGCAAGCGTTGTTTTAGAAAGTCTTCTTGCAATTCATACTATTATCTGCAAACATTACTAAAACACAGTTATTAGCTTTGTAACTGGAAAGAGTACAACTTTTGGAGTCAACTTGTCATATAACGTTGCACTAAGTCTTTCTGTTAACTGCAATTGCAGCAACTAGTTACAAACCTGTGCAAATTTAACTAGTAACATTGCATTGCAAACTGTGCATTAACACTGTTGTCATAGAGTAAATGCATTTTCTAATTTAAACTCAACGCCAAAGCAGATAATAACATTAAATTGATGCAATATGTAAAGATTTTACAGTAGCTTTGATGAATAAATATGTTTTGTGCATTAAAAACACGTTTGCAAGCGTTGTTTTAAAAAATGTTCTTGCAATTCTTACTATTATCTGCAAACATTACTAAAACACAGTTATTAGCTTTGTAACTGCAAAGAGTACAACTTTTGGAGTTAACTTGTCATATAACGTTCCACTAAGTCTTACTGTTAACTGCAATTGCAGCAACTAGTTACAAACTTGTGCAAGTCTTAATAGTTACATTGCATTGCAAACTGTGTATTAACACTGTTGTCATAGAGTAAATGCATTTTCTAAGTTAAACTCAACGCCAAAGGAGATAATAACATTGAATAAATGCAATATGTAAAAATTTAACAGTAGTTTTGATGAATAAATATGTTTTGTGCATTAAAAACACGTTTGCAAGCGTTGTTTTACAAAGTCTTCTTGCAATTCTTACTATTATCTGCAAACATTACTAAAACACAGTTATTAGCTTTGTAACTGCAAAGAGTACAACTCTTGGAGTTAACTTGTCATATAACGTTGCACTAAGTCTTACTGTTAACTGCAATTGCAGCAAATAGTTACAAACTTGTGCAAATTTAACTAGTAACATTGCATTGCAAACTGTGTATCAACAGTTTTGCCATAGAGTAAATGCATTTTCTAAGTTAAAATCAACGCCAAAGCAGATAATAACATTAAATTAATGCAATATGTAAAGATTTTACAGTAGTTTTGATGAATAAATATGTTTTAAGCATTAAAAACACGTTTGCAAGCGTTGTTTTACAAAGTCTTCTTGCAATTCTTACTATTATCTGAAAACATTACTAAAACACAGTTATTAGCTTTGTAACTGCAAAGAGTACAACTTTTGGAGTTAACTTGTCATATAACGTTGCACTAAGTCTTACTGTTAACTGCAATTGCAGCAAATAGTTACAAACTTGTGCAAATTTAACTAGTAACATTGCATTGCAAACTGTGTATCAACAGTGTTGCCATAGAGTAAATGCATTTTCTAAGTTAAAATCAACGCCAAAGCAGATAAGAACATTAAATTAATGCAATATGTAAAGATTTTACAGTAGTTTTGATGAATAAATATGTTTTAAGCATTAAAAACACGTTTGCAAGCGTTGTTTTACAAAGTCTTCTTGCAATTCTTACTATTATCTGAAAACATTACTAAAACACAGTTATTAGCTTTGTAACTGCAAAGAGTACAACTTTTGGAGTTAACTTGTCATATAACGTTGCACTACGTCTTACTGTTAACTGCAATTGCAGCAACTAGTTACAAACTTGTGCAAGTTTAACTAGTAAAATTGCAATGCAAACTGTGTATTAACACTGTTGTCATAGAGTAAATGCATTTTCTAAGTTAAACTCAACGCCAAAGCAGATAAAAACATTGAATTAATGCAATATGTAAAGATTTTACAGTAGTTTTGATGAATAAATATGTCTTGTGCATTAAAAACACGTTTGCAAGCGTTGTTTTAGAAAGTCTTCTTGCAATTCATACTATTATCTGCAAACATTACTAAAACACAGTTATTAGCTTTGTAACTGGAAAGAGTACAACTTTTGGAGTCAACTTGTCATATAACGTTGCACTAAGTCTTTCTGTTAACTGCAATTGCAGCAACTAGTTACAAACCTGTGCAAATTTAACTAGTAACATTGCATTGCAAACTGTGCATTAACACTGTTGTCATAGAGTAAATGCATTTTCTAAGTTAAACTCAACGCCAAAGCAGATAATAACATTAAATTGATGCAATATGTAAAGATTTTACAGTAGCTTTGATGAATAAATATGTTTTGTGCATTAAAAACACGTTTGCAAGCGTTGTTTTAAAAAATGTTCTTGCAATTCTTACTATTATCTGCAAACATTACTAAAACACAGTTATTAGCTTTGTAACTGCAAAGAGTACAACTTTTGGAGTTAACTTGTCATATAACGTTCCACTAAGTCTTACTGTTAACTGCAATTGCAGCAACTAGTTACAAACTTGTGCAAATTTAACTTGTAACATTGCATTGCAAACTGTGTATTAACACTGTTGTCATAGAGTAAATGCATTTTCTAAGTTAAACTCAACGCCAAAGCAGATAATAACATTGAATAAATGCAATATGTAAAAATTTAACAGTAGTTTTGATGAATAAATATGTTTTGTGCATTAAAAACACGTTTGCAAGCGTTGTTTTACAAAGTCTTCTTGCAATTCTTACTATTATCTGCAAACATTACTAAAACACAGTTATTAGCTTTGTAACTGCAAAGAGTACAACTCTTGGAGTTAACTTGTCATATAACGTTGCACTAAGTCTTACTGTTAACTGCAATTGCAGCAAATAGTTACAAACTTGTGCAAATTTAACTAGTAACATTGCATTGCAAACTGTGTATCAACAGTGTTGCCATAGAGTAAATGCATTTTCTAAGTTAAAATCAACGCCAAAGCAGATAATAACATTAAATTAATGCAATATGTAAAGATTTTACAGTAGTTTTGATGAATAAATATGTTTTAAGCATTAAAAGCACGTTTGCAAGCGTTGTTTTACAAAGTCTTCTTGCAATTCTTACTATTATCTGAAAACATTACTAAAACACAGTTATTAGCTTTGTAACTGCAAAGAGTACAACTTTTGGAGTTAACTTGTCATATAACGTTGCACTAAGTCTTACTGTTAACTGCAATTACAGCAACTAGTTACAAACTTGTGCAAGTTTAACTAGTAAAATTGCAATGCAAACTGTGTATTAACACTGTTGTCATAGAGTAAATGCATTTTCTAAGTTAAACTCAACGCCAAAGCAGATAAAAACATTGAATTAATGCAATATGTAAAGATTTTACAGTAGTTTTGATGAATAAATATGTCTTGTGCATTAAAAACACGTTTGCAAGCGTTGTTTTAGAAAGTCTTCTTGCAATTCTTACTATTATCTGCAATCATTACTAAAACACAGTTATTAGCTTTGTAACTGCAAAGAGTACAACTTTTGGAGTTAACTTGTCATATAACGTTGCACTAAGTCTTACTGTTAACTGCAATTGCAGCAACTAGTTACAAACTTGTGCAAATTTAGCTAGTAACATTGCATTGCAAACTGTGTATTAACACTGTTGTCATAGAGTAAATGCATTTTCTAAGTTAAACTCAACGCCAAAGCAGATAATAACATTAAATTGATGCAATATGTAAAGATTTTACAGTAGTTTTGATGAATAAATATGTTTTGTGCATTAAAAACACGTTTGCAAGCGTTGTTTTAGAAAGTCTTCTTGCAATTCATACTATTATCTGCAAACATTACTAAAACACAGTTATTAGCTTTGTAACTGGAAAGAGTACAACTTTTGGAGTCAACTTGTCATATAACGTTGCACTAAGTCTTTCTGTTAACTGCAATTGCAGCAACTAGTTACAAACCTGTGCAAATTTAACTAGTAACATTGCATTGCAAACTGTGCATTAACACTGTTGTCATAGAGTAAATGCATTTTCTAAGTTAAACTCAACGCCAAAGCAGATAATAACATTAAATTGATGCAATATGTAAAGATTTTACAGTAGCTTTGATGAATAAATATGTTTTGTGCATTAAAAACACGTTTGCAAGCGTTGTTTTAAAAAATGTTCTTGCAATTCTTACTATTATCTGCAAACATTACTAAAACACAGTTATTAGCTTTGTAACTGCAAAGAGTACAACTTTTGGAGTTAACTTGTCATATAACGTTCCACTAAGTCTTACTGTTAACTGCAATTGCAGCAACTAGTTACAAACTTGTGCAAATTTAACTTGTAACATTGCATTGCAAACTGTGTATTAACACTGTTGTCATAGAGTAAATGCATTTTCTAAGTTAAACTCAACGCCAAAGCAGATAATAACATTGAATAAATGCAATATGTAAAAATTTAACAGTAGTTTTGATGAATAAATATGTTTTGTGCATTAAAAACACGTTTGCAAGCGTTGTTTTACAAAGTCTTCTTGCAATTCTTACTATTATCTGCAAACATTACTAAAACACAGTTATTAGCTTTGTAACTGCAAAGAGTACAACTCTTGGAGTTAACTTGTCATATAACGTTGCACTAAGTCTTACTGTTAACTGCAATTGCAGCAAATAGTTACAAACTTGTGCAAATTTAACTAGTAACATTGCATTGCAAACTGTGTATCAACAGTGTTGCCATAGAGTAAATGCATTTTCTAAGTTAAAATCAACGCCAAAGCAGATAAGAACATTAAATTAATGCAATATGTAAAGATTTTACAGTAGTTTTGATGAATAAATATGTTTTAAGCATTAAAAACACGTTTGCAAGCGTTGTTTTACAAAGTCTTCTTGCAATTCTTACTATTATCTGAAAACATTACTAAAACACAGTTATTAGCTTTGTAACTGCAAAGAGTACAACTTTTGGAGTTAACTTGTCATATAACGTTGCACTAAGTCTTACTGTTAACTGCAATTACAGCAACTAGTTACAAACTTGTGCAAGTTTAACTAGTAAAATTGCAATGCAAACTGTGTATTAACACTGTTGTCATAGAGTAAATGCATTTTCTAAGTTAAACTCAACGCCAAAGCAGATAAAAACATTGAATTAATGCAATATGTAAAGATTTTACAGTAGTTTTGATGAATAAATATGTCTTGTGCATTAAAAACACGTTTGCAAGCGTTGTTTTAGAAAGTCTTCTTGCAATTCTTACTATTATCTGCAATCATTACTAAAACACAGTTATTAGCTTTGTAACTGCAAAGAGTACAACTTTTGGAGTTAACTTGTCATATAACGTTGCACTAAGTCTTACTGTTAACTGCAATTGCAGCAACTAGTTACAAACTTGTGCAAATTTAGCTAGTAACATTGCATTGCAAACTGTGTATTAACACTGTTGTCATAGAGTAAATGCATTTTCTAAGTTAAACTCAACGCCAAAGCAGATAATAACATTAAATTGATGCAATATGTAAAGATTTTACAGTAGTTTTGATGAATAAATATGTTTTGTGCATTAAAAACACGTTTGCAAGCGTTGTCGTACAAAATGTTCTTGCAATTCTTACTATTATCTGCAAACATTACTAAAACACAGTTATTAGGTTTGTAACTGCAAAGAGTACAACTTTTGGAGTTAACTTGTCATGTAACGTTCCACGAAGTCTTACTGTTAACTGCAATTGCAGCAACTAGTTACAAACTTGTGCAAGTCTTAATAGTTACATTGCATTGCAAACTGTGTATTAACAGTGTTGTCATAGAGTAAATGCATTTTCTAAGTTAAACTCAACGCCAAAGCAGATAATAACATTAAATTGATGCAATATGTAAAGATTTTACAGTAGTTTTGATGAATAAATATGTTTTAAGCATTAAAAACACGTTTGCAAGCGTTGTTTTACAAAGTCTTCTTGCAATTCTTACTATTATCTGAAAACATTACTAAAACACAGTTATGAGCTTTGTAACTGCAAAGAGTACAACTTTTGGAGTTAACTTGTCATATAACGTTGCACTAAGTCTTACTGTTAACTGCAATTGCAGCAACTAGTTACAAACTTGTGCAAATTTAGCTAGTAACATTGCATTGCAAACTGTGTATTAACACTGTTGTCATAGAGTAAATGCATTTTCTAAGTTAAACTCAACGCCAAAGCAGATTATAACATTAGAATAATGCAATATGCAAAGATTTTACAGTAGTTTTGATAAATAAATATGTTTTGTGCATTAAAAACACGTTTGCAAGCGTTGTTTTACAAAGTCTTCTTGCAATTCTTACTATTATCTGCAAAAATTACTAAAACACTGTTATTAGTTTTGTAACTGCAATAAGTACAACTTTTGGAGTTAACTTGTCATATAACATCGCACTAAGTCTTACTGTTAACTGCAATTGCAGCAACTAGTTACAAACTTGTGCAAGTTTAACTAGTAAAATTGCAATGCAAACTGTGTATTAACACTGTTGTCATAGAGTAAATGCATTTTCTAAGTTAAACTCAACGCCAAAGCAGATAATAACATTGAATAAATGCAATATGTAAAAATTTAACAGTAGTTTTGATGAATAAATATGTTTTGTGCATTAAAAACTCGTTTGCAAGCGTTGTTTTACAAAGTCTTCTTGCAATTCTTACTATTATCTGCAAACAGTACTAAAACACAGTTATTAGGTTTGTAACTGCAAAGAGTACAACTTTTGGAGTTAACTTGTCATGTAACGTTGCACTAAGTCTTACTGTTAACTGCAATTGCAGCAACTAGTTACAAACTTGTGCAAATTTAGCTAGTAACATTGCATTGCAAACTGTGTATTAACACTGTTGTCATAGAGTAAATGCATTTTCTAAGTTAAACTCAACGCCAAAGCAGATAAAAACATTGAATTAATGCAATATGTAAAGATTTTACAGTAGTTTTGATGAATAAATATGTCTTGTGCATTAAAAACACGTTTGCAAGCGTTGTTTTAGAAAGTCTTCTTGCAATTCTTACTATTATCTGCAATCATTACTAAAACACTGTTATTAGCTTTGTAACTGCAAAGAGTACAACTTTTGGAGTTAACTTGTCATATAACGTTGCACTAAGTCTTACTGTTAACTGCAATTGCAGCAACTAGTTACAAACTTGTGCAAATTTAGCTAGTAACATTGCATTGCAAACTGTGTATTAACACTGTTGTCATAGAGTAAATGCATTTTCTAAGTTAAACTCAACGCCAAAGCAGATAATAACATTAAATTGATGCAATATGTAAAGATTTTACAGTAGTTTTGATGAATAAATATGTTTTGTGCATTAAAAACACGTTTGCAAGCGTTGTCGTACAAAATGTTCTTGCAATTCTTACTATTATCTGCAAACATTACTAAAACACAGTTATTAGGTTTGTAACTGCAAAGAGTACAACTTTTGGAGTTAACTTGTCATGTAACGTTCCACTAAGTCTTACTGTTAACTGCAATTGCAGCAACTAGTTACAAACTTGTGCAAATTTAGCTAGTAACATTGCATTGCAAACTGTGTATTAACACTGTTGTCATAGAGTAAATGCATTTTCTAAGTTAAACTCAACGCCAAAGCAGATAATAACATTAGAATAATGCAATATGCAAAGATTTTACAGTAGTTTTGATGAATAAATATGTTTTAAGCATTAAAAACACGTTTGCAAGCGTTGTTTTACAAAATGTTCTTGCAATTCTTACTATTATCTGCAAACATTACTAAAACACTGTTATTAGTTTTGTAACTGCAATAAGTACAACTTTTGGAGTTAACTTGTCATATAACATTGCACTAAGTCTTACTGTTAACTGCAATTGCAGCAACTAGTTACAAACTTTTGCAAGTTTAACTAGTAACATTGCATTGCAAACTGTGTATTAACACTGTTGTTATAGAGTAAATGCTATTTCTAAGCTAAATTCAACGCCAAAGCAGATAATAACATGAAATTAATGCAATATGTAAAGATTTAACAGTAGTTTTGATGAATAAATATGCTTTGTGCATTAAAAACACGTTTGCAAGCGTTGTTTTACAAAGTCTTCTTCCAATTCATACTATTATCTGCAAACATTACTAAAACACAGTTATTAGCTTTGTAACTGGAAAGAGTACAACTTTTGGAGTCAACTTGTCATATAACGTTGCACTAAGTCTTTCTGTTAACTGCAATTGCAGCAACTAGTTACAAACCTGTGCAAATTTAACTAGTAACATTGCATTGCAAACTGTGCATTAACACTGTTGTCATAGAGTAAATGCATTTTCTAAGTTAAACTCAACGCCAAAGCAGATAATAACATTAAATTGATGCAATATGTAAAGATTTTACAGTAGCTTTGATGAATAAATATGTTTTGTGCATTAAAAACACGTTTGCAAGCGTTGTTTTAAAAAATGTTCTTGCAATTCTTACTATTATCTGCAAACATTACTAAAACACAGTTATTAGCTTTGTAACTGCAAAGAGTACAACTTTTGGAGTTAACTTGTCATATAACGTTCCACTAAGTCTTACTGTTAACTGCAATTGCAGCAACTAGTTACAAACTTGTGCAAGTCTTAATAGTTACATTGCATTGCAAACTGTGTATTAACACTGTTGTCATAGAGTAAATGCATTTTCTAAGTTAAACTCAACGCCAAAGCAGATAATAACATTGAATAAATGCAATATGTAAAAATTTAACAGTAGTTTTGATGAATAAATATGTTTTGTACATTAAAAACACGTTTGCAAGCGTTGTTTTACAAAGTCTTCTTGCAATTCTTACTATTATCTGCAAACATTACTAAAACACAGTTATTAGCTTTGTAACTGCAAAGAGTACAACTCTTGGAGTTAACTTGTCATATAACGTTGCACTAAGTCTTACTGTTAACTGCAATTGCAGCAAATAGTTACAAACTTGTGCAAATTTAACTAGTAACATTGCATTGCAAACTGTGTATCAACAGTGTTGCCATAGAGTAAATGCATTTTCTAAGTTAAAATCAACGCCAAAGCAGATAAGAACATTAAATTAATGCAATATGTAAAGATTTTACAGTAGTTTTGATGAATAAAAATGTTTTAAGCATTAAAAACACGTTTGCAAGCGTTGTTTTACAAAGTCTTCTTGCAATTCTTACTATTATCTGAAAACATTACTAAAACACAGTTATTAGCTTTGTAACTGCAAAGAGTACAACTTTTGGAGTTAACTTGTCATATAACGTTGCACTAAGTCTTACTGTTAACTGCAATTACAGCAACTAGTTACAAACTTGTGCAAGTTTAACTAGTAAAATTGCAATGCAAACTGTGTATTAACACTGTTGTCATAGAGTAAATGCATTTTCTAAGTTAAACTCAACGCCAAAGCAGATAAAAACATTGAATTAATGCAATATGTAAAGATTTTACAGTAGTTTTGATGAATAAATATGTCTTGTGCATTAAAAACACGTTTGCAAGCGTTGTTTTAGAAAGTCTTCTTGCAATTCATACTATTATCTGCAAACATTACTAAAACACAGTTATTAGCTTTGTAACTGGAAAGAGTACAACTTTTGGAGTCAACTTGTCATATAACGTTGCACTAAGTCTTTCTGTTAACTGCAATTGCAGCAACTAGTTACAAACCTGTGCAAATTTAACTAGTAACATTGCATTGCAAACTGTGCATTAACACTGTTGTCATAGAGTAAATGCATTTTCTAAGTTAAACTCAACGCCAAAGCAGATAATAACATTAAATTGATGCAATATGTAAAGATTTTACAGTAGCTTTGATGAATAAATATGTTTTGTGCATTAAAAACACGTTTGCAAGCGTTGTTTTAAAAAATGTTCTTGCAATTCTTACTATTATCTGCAAACATTACTAAAACACAGTTATTAGCTTTGTAACTGCAAAGAGTACAACTTTTGGAGTTAACTTGTCATATAACGTTCCACTAAGTCTTACTGTTAACTGCAATTGCAGCAACTAGTTACAAACTTGTGCAAGTCTTAATAGTTACATTGCATTGCAAACTGTGTATTAACACTGTTGTCATAGAGTAAATGCATTTTCTAAGTTAAACTCAACGCCAAAGCAGATAATAACATTGAATAAATGCAATATGTAAAAATTTAACAGTAGTTTTGATGAATAAATATGTTTTGTGCATTAAAAACACGTTTGCAAGCGTTGTTTTACAAAGTCTTCTTGCAATTCTTACTATTATCTGCAAACATTACTAAAACACAGTTATTAGCTTTGTAACTGCAAAGAGTACAACTCTTGGAGTTAACTTGTCATATAACGTTGCACTAAGTCTTACTGTTAACTGCAATTGCAGCAAATAGTTACAAACTTGTGCAAATTTAACTAGTAACATTGCATTGCAAACTGTGTATCAACAGTGTTGCCATAGAGTAAATGCATTTTCTAAGTTAAAATCAACGCCAAAGCAGATAAGAACATTAAATTAATGCAATATGTAAAGATTTTACAGTAGTTTTGATGAATAAATATGTTTTAAGCATTAAAAACACGTTTGCAAGCGTTGTTTTACAAAGTCTTCTTGCAATTCTTACTATTATCTGAAAACATTACTAAAACACAGTTATTAGCTTTGTAACTGCAAAGAGTACAACTTTTGGAGTTAACTTGTCATATAACGTTGCACTAAGTCTTACTGTTAACTGCAATTACAGCAACTAGTTACAAACTTGTGCAAGTTTAACTAGTAAAATTGCAATGCAAACTGTGTATTAACACTGTTGTCATAGAGTAAATGCATTTTCTAAGTTAAACTCAACGCCA
The DNA here is from genome assembly GCA_964026355.1 of Pseudorhiza aurosa. Classification (NCBI taxonomy): domain Eukaryota; kingdom Metazoa; phylum Cnidaria; class Scyphozoa; order Rhizostomeae; family Lychnorhizidae; genus Pseudorhiza; species Pseudorhiza aurosa. Next base: position 1,123,362 of record OZ032127.1, on the reverse strand, counting down.
AAGCAGATAAAAACATTGAATTAATGCAATATGTAAAGATTTTACAGTAGTTTTGATGAATAAATATGTCTTGTGCATTAAAAACACGTTTGCAAGCGTTGTTTTAGAAAGTCTTCTTGCAATTCTTACTATTATCTGCAATCATTACTAAAACACAGTTATTAGCTTTGTAACTGCAAAGAGTACAACTTTTGGAGTTAACTTGTCATATAACGTTGCACTAAGTCTTACTGTTAACTGCAATTGCAGCAACTAGTTACAAACTTGTGCAAATTTAGCTAGTAACATTGCATTGCAAACTGTGTATTAACACTGTTGTCATAGAGTAAATGCATTTTCTAAGTTAAACTCAACGCCAAAGCAGATAATAACATTAAATTGATGCAATATGTAAAGATTTTACAGTAGTTTTGATGAATAAATATGTTTTGTGCATTAAAAACACGTTTGCAAGCGTTGTCGTACAAAATGTTCTTGCAATTCTTACTATTATCTGCAAACATTACTAAAACACAGTTATTAGGTTTGTAACTGCAAAGAGTACAACTTTTGGAGTTAACTTGTCATGTAACGTTCCACTAAGTCTTACTGTTAACTGCAATTGCAGCAACTAGTTACAAACTTGTGCAAGTCTTAATAGTTACATTGCATTGCAAACTGTGTATTAACAGTGTTGTCATAGAGTAAATGCATTTTCTAAGTTAAACTCAACGCCAAAGCAGATAATAACATTAAATTGATGCAATATGTAAAGATTTTACAGTAGTTTTGATAAATAAATATGTTTTGTGCATTAAAAACACGTTTGCAAGCGTTGTTTTACAAAGTCTTCTTGCAATTCTTACTATTATCTGCAAACATTACTAAAACACTGTTATTAGTTTTGTAACTGCAATAAGTACAACTTTTGGAGTTAACTTGTCATATAACATCGCACTAAGTCTTACTGTTAACTGCAATTGCAGCAACTAGTTACAAACTTGTGCAAGTTTAACTAGTAAAATTGCAATGCAAACTGTGTATTAACACTGTTGTCATAGAGTAAATGCATTTTCTAAGTTAAACTCAACGCCAAAGCAGATAATAACATTGAATAAATGCAATATGTAAATATTTTACAGTAGTTTTGATGAATAAATACGTTTTAAGCATTAAAAACACGTTTGCAAGCGTTGTTTTACAAAGTGTTCTTGCAATTCTTACTATTATCTGCAATCATTACTAAAACACAGTTATTAGCTTTGTAACTGCAAAGAGTACAACTTTTGGAGTTAACTTGTCATATAACGTTGCACTAAGTCTTACTGTTAACTGCAATTGCAGCAACTAGTTACAAACTTGTGCAAATTTAACTAGTAACATTGCATTGCAAACTGTGTATTAACAGTGTTGTCATAGAGTAAATGCATTTTCTAAGTTAAACTCAACGCCAAAGCAGATAATAACATTAAATTAATGCAATATGTAAAGATTTTACAGTAGTTTTGATGAATAAATATGTTTTGTGCATTAAAAACACGTTTGCAAGCGTTGTTTTACAAAGTCTTCTTGCAATTCTTACTATTATCTGCAAACATTACTAAAACACAGTTATTAGCTTTGTAACTGCAAAGAGTACAATTTTTGGAGTTAACTTGTCATATAACGTTGCACTAAGTCTTACTGTTAACTGCAATTGCAGCAACTAGTTACAAACTTGTGCAAATTTAACTTGTAACATTGCATTGCAAACTGTGTATTAACACTGTTGTCATAGAGTAAATGCATTTTCTAAGTTAAACTCAACGCCAAAGCAGATAATAACATTAAAATAATGCAATATGCAAAGATTTTACAGTAGTTTTGATGAATAAATATGTTTTGTGCATTAAAAACACGTTTGCAAGCGTTGTTTTACATAGTCTTTTTGCAATTCTTACTATTATCTGCAAACATTACTAAAACACAGTTATTAGCTTTGTAACTGCAAAGAGTACAATTTTTGGAGTTACCTTGTCATATAACGTTGCACTAAGTCTTACTGTTAACTGCAATTGCAGCAACTAGTTACAAACTTGTGCAAGTCTTACTAGTTACATTGCATTGCAAACTATGTATTAACACTATTGTCATAGAGTAAATGCATTTTCTAAGTTAAAATCAACGCCAAAGCAGATAATAACATTGAATAAATGCAATATGTAAAAATTTAACAGTAGTTTTGATGAATAAATATGTTTTGTGCATTAAAAACACGTTTGCAAGCGTTGTTTTACAAAGTCTTCTTGCAATTCTTACTATTATCTGCAAACAGTACTAAAACACAGTTATTAGCTTCGTAACTGCAAAGAGTACAACTCTTGGAGTTAACTTGTCATATAACGTTGCACTAAGTCTTACTGTTAACTGCAATTGCAGCAAATAGTTACAAACTTGTGCAAATTTAACTAGTAACATTGCATTGCAAACTGTGTATCAACAGTGTTGCCATAGAGTAAATGCATTTTCTAAGTTAAAATCAACGCCAAAGCAGATAATAACATTAAATTAATGCAATATGTAAAGATTTTACAGTAGTTATGATGAATAAATATGTATTAAGCATTAAAAACACGTTTGCAAGCGTTGTTTTACAAAATGTTCTTGCAATTCTTACTATTATCTGCAAGCATTACTAAAACACAGTTATTAGGTTTGTAACTGCAAAGAGTACAACTTTTGGAGTTAACTTGTCATATAACGTTCCACTAAGTCTTACTGTTAACTGCAATTGCAGCAACTAGTTACAAACTTGTGCAAGTCTTAATAGTTATATTGCATTGCAAACTGTGTATTAACACTGTTGTCATAGAGTAAATGCATTTTCTAAGTTAAACTCAACGCCAAAGGAGATAATAACATTGAATAAATGCAATATGTAAAAATTTAACAGTAGTTTTGATGAATAAATATGTTTTGTGCATTAAAAACACGTTTGCAAGCGTTGTTTTACAAAGTGTTCTTGCAATTCTTACTATTATCTGCAAACATTACTAAAACACAGTTATTAGCTTTGTAACTGCAAAGAGTACAACTTTTGGAGTTAACTTGTCATATAACGTTGCACTAAGTCTTACTGTTAACTGCAATTACAGCAACTAGTTACAAACTTGTCCAAATTTAACTAGTAACATTGCATTGCAAACTGTGTATTAACACTGTTGTTATAGAGTAAATGCATTTTCTAAGTTAAACTCAACGCCAAAGCAGATAAAAACATTGAATTAATGCAATATGTAAAGATTTTACAGTAGTTTTGATAAATAAATATGTCTTGTGCATTAAAAACACGTTTGCAAGCGTTGTTTTAGAAAGTCTTCTTGCAATTCTTACTATTATCTGCAATCATTACTAAAACAAAGTTATTAGCAGTGTAACTGCAAAGAGTACTTTTTTTGGAGTTAACTTGTCATATAACGTTGCACTAAGTCTTACTGTTAACTGCAATTGCAGCAACTAGTTACAACTTTGTCCAAATTTAACTAGTAACATTGCATTGCAAACTGTGTATTAACACTGTTGTTATAGAGTAAATGCATTTTCTAAGTTAAACTCAACGCCAAAGCAGATAAAAACATTGAATTAATGCAATATGTAAAGATTTTACAGTAGTTTTGATGAATAAATATGTCTTGTGCATTAAAAACACGTTTGCAAGCGTTGTTTTAGAAAGTCTTCTTTCAATTCTTACTATTATCTGCAAACATTACTAAAACACAGTTATTAGGTTTGTAACTGCAAAGAGTACAACTTTTGGAGTTAACTTGTCATGTAACGTTGCACTAAGTCTTACTGTTAACTGCAATTGCAGCAACTAGTTACAAACTTGTGCAAATTTAGCTAGTAACATTGCATTGCAAACTGTGTATTAACACTGTTGTCATAGAGTAAATGCATTTTCTAAGTTAAACTCAACGCCAAAGCAGATAATAACATTAGAATAATGCAATATGCAAAGATTTTACAGTAGTTTTGATAAATAAATATGTTTTGTGCATTAAAAACACGTTTGCAAGCGTTGTTTTACAAAGTCTTCTTGCAATTCTTACTATTATCTGCAATCATTACTAAAACAAAGTTATTAGCAGTGTAACTGCAAAGAGTACTTTTTTTGGAGTTAACTTGTCATATAACGTTGCACTAAGTCTTACTGTTAACTGCAATTGCAGCAACTAGTTACAACTTTGTCCAAATTTAACTAGTAACATTGCATTGCAAACTGTGTATTAACACTGTTGTTATAGAGTAAATGCATTTTCTAAGTTAAACTCAACGCCAAAGCAGATAAAAACATTGAATTAATGCAATATGTAAAGATTTTACAGTAGTTTTGATGAATAAATATGTCTTGTGCATTAAAAACACGTTTGCAAGCGTTGTTTTAGAAAGTCTTCTTTCAATTCTTACTATTATCTGCAAACATTACTAAAACACAGTTATTAGGTTTGTAACTGCAAAGAGTACAACTTTTGGAGTTAACTTGTCATGTAACGTTGCACTAAGTCTTACTGTTAACTGCAATTGCAGCAACTAGTTACAAACTTGTGCAAATTTAACTAGTAACATTGCATTGCAAACTGTGTATTAACACTGTTGTTATAGAGTAAATGCATTTTCTAAGCTAAATTTAACGCCAAAGCAGATAATAACATGAAATTAATGCAATATGTAAAGATTTAACAGTAGTTTTGATGAATAAATATGCTTTGTGCATTAAAAACACGTTTGCAAGCGTTGTTTTACAAAGTCTTCTTCCAATTCATACTATTATCTGCAAACATTACTAAAACACAGTTATTAGCTTTGTAACTGGAAAGAGTACAACTTTTGGAGTCAACTTGTCATATAACGTTGCACTAAGTCTTTCTGTTAACTGCAATTGCAGCAACTAGTTACAAACCTGTGCAAATTTAACTAGTAACATTGCATTGCAAACTGTGCATTAACACTGTTGTCATAGAGTAAATGCATTTTCTAAGTTAAACTCAACGCCAAAGCAGATAATAACATTAAATTGATGCAATATGTAAAGATTTTACAGTAGCTTTGATGAATAAATATGTTTTGTGCATTAAAAACACGTTTGCAAGCGTTGTTTTAAAAAATGTTCTTGCAATTCTTACTATTATCTGCAAACATTACTAAAACACAGTTATTAGCTTTGTAACTGCAAAGAGTACAACTTTTGGAGTTAACTTGTCATATAACGTTCCACTAAGTCTTACTGTTAACTGCAATTGCAGCAACTAGTTACAAACTTGTGCAAGTCTTAATAGTTACATTGCATTGCAAACTGTGTATTAACACTGTTGTCATAGAGTAAATGCATTTTCTAAGTTAAACTCAACGCCAAAGCAGATAATAACATTGAATAAATGCAATATGTAAAAATTTAACAGTAGTTTTGATGAATAAATATGTTTTGTGCATTAAAAACACGTTTGCAAGCGTTGTTTTACAAAGTCTTCTTGCAATTCCTACTATTATCTGCAAACATTACTAAAACACAGTTATTAGCTTTGTAACTGCAAAGAGTACAACTTTTGGAGTTAACTTGTCATATAACGTTGCACTAAGTCTTACTGTTAACTGCAATTACAGCAACTAGTTACAAACTTGTCCAAATTTAACTAGTAACATTGCATTGCAAACTGTGTATTAACACTGTTGTTATAGAGTAAATGCATTTTCTAAGTTAAACTCAACGCCAAAGCAGATAAAAACATTGAATTAATGCAATATGTAAAGATTTTACAGTAGTTTTGATAAATAAATATGTCTTGTGCATTAAAAACACGTTTGCAAGCGTTGTTTTAGAAAGTCTTCTTGCAATTCTTACTATTATCTGCAATCATTACTAAAACAAAGTTATTAGCAGTGTAACTGCAAAGAGTACTTTTTTTGGAGTTAACTTGTCATATAACGTTGCACTAAGTCTTACTGTTAACTGCAATTGCAGCAACTAGTTACAACTTTGTCCAAATTTAACTAGTAACATTGCATTGCAAACTGTGTATTAACACTGTTGTTATAGAGTAAATGCATTTTCTAAGTTAAACTCAACGCCAAAGCAGATAATAACATTAAATTGATGCAATATGTAAAGATTTTACAGTAGTTTTGATGAATAAATATGTCTTGTGCATTAAAAACACGTTTGCAAGCGTTGTTTTAGAAAGTCTTCTTTCAATTCTTACTATTATCTGCAAACATTACTAAAACACAGTTATTAGGTTTGTAACTGCAAAGAGTACAACTTTTGGAATTAACTTGTCATGTAACGTTGCACTAAGTCTTACTGTTAACTGCAATTGCAGCAACTAGTTACAAACTTGTGCAAATTTAGCTAGTAACATTGCATTGCAAACTGTGTATTAACACTGTTGTCATAGAGTAAATGCATTTTCTAAGTTAAACTCAACGCCAAAGCAGATAATAACATTAGAATAATGCAATATGCAAAGATTTTACAGTAGTTTTGATAAATAAATATGTTTTGTGCATTAAAAACACGTTTGCAAGCGTTGTTTTACAAAGTCTTCTTGCAATTCTTACTATTATCTGCAATCATTACTAAAACACAGTTATTAGCAGTGTAACTGCAAAGAGTACTTTTTTTGGAGTTAACTTGTCATATAACGTTGCACTAAGTCTTACTGTTAACTGCAATTGCAGCAACTAGTTACAACTTTGTCCAAATTTAACTAGTAACATTGCATTGCAAACTGTGTATTAACACTGTTGTTATAGAGTAAATGCATTTTCTAAGCTAAATTCAACGCCAAAGCAGATAATAACATGAAATTAATGCAATATGTAAAGATTTAACAGTAGTTTTGATGAATAAATATGCTTTGTGCATTAAAAACACGTTTGCAAGCGTTGTTTTACAAAGTCTTCTTCCAATTCATACTATTATCTGCAAACATTACTAAAACACAGTTATTAGCTTTGTAACTGGAAAGAGTACAACTTTTGGAGTCAACTTGTCATATAACGTTGCACTAAGTCTTTCTGTTAACTGCAATTGCAGCAAATAGTTACAAACTTGTGCAAATTTAACTAGTAACATTGCATTGCAAACTGTGTATCAACAGTGTTGCCATAGAGTAAATGCATTTTCTAAGTTAAAATCAACGCCAAAGCAGATAATAACATTGAATTAATGCAATATGTAAAGATTTTACAGTAGTTTTGATGAATAAATATGTTTTAAGCATTAAAAACACGTTTGCAAGCGTTGTTTTACAAAGTCTTCTTGCAATTCTTACTATTATCTGAAAACATTACTAAAACACAGTTATTAGCTTTGTAACTGCAAAGAGTACAACTTTTGGAGTTAACTTGTCATATAACGTTGCACTAAGTCTTACTGTTAACTGCAATTACAGCAACTAGTTACAAACTTGTGCAAGTTTAACTAGTAAAATTGCAATGCAAACTGTGTATTAACACTGTTGTCATAGAGTAAATGCATTTTCTAAGTTAAACTCAACGCCAAAGCAGATAATAACATGGAATAAATGCAATATGTAAACATTTAACAGTAGTCTTGATGAATAAATATGTTTTGTGCATTAAAAACACGTTTGCAAGCGTTGTTTTACAAAGTGTTCTTGCAATTCTTACTATTATCTGCAAACATTACTAAAACAAAGTTATTAGCAGTGTAACTGCAAAGAGTACTTTTTTTGGAGTTAACTTGTCATATAACGTTGCACTAAGTCTTACTGTTAACTGCAATTGCAGCAACTAGTTACAACTTTGTCCAAATTTAACTAGTAACATTGCATTGCAAACTGTGTATTAACACTGTTGTTATAGAGTAAATGCATTTTCTAAGTTAAACTCAACGCCAAAGCAGATAAAAACATTGAATTAATGCAAGATGTAAAGATTTTACAGTAGTTTTGATGAATAAATATGTCTTGTGCATTAAAAACACGTTTGCAAGCGTTGTTTTAGAAAGTCTTCTTGCAATTCTTACTATTATCTGCAATCATTACTAAAACACAGTTATTAGCTTTGTAACTGCAAAGAGTACAACTTTTGGAGTTAACTTGTCATATAACGTTGCACTAAGTCTTACTGTTAACTGCAATTGCAGCAACTAGTTACAAACTTGTGCAAATTTAGCTAGTAACATTGCATTGCAAACTGTGTATTAACACTGTTGTCATAGAGTAAATGCATTTTCTAAGTTAAACTCAACGCCAAAGCAGATAATAACATTAAATTGATGCAATATGTAAAGATTTTACAGTAGTTTTGATGAATAAATATGTTTTGTGCATTAAAAACACGTTTGCAAGCGTTGTCGTACAAAATGTTCTTGCAATTCTTACTATTATCTGCAAACATTACTAAAACACAGTTATTAGGTTTGTAACTGCAAAGAGTACAACTTTTGGAGTTAACTTGTCATGTAACGTTCCACTAAGTCTTACTGTTAACTGCAATTGCAGCAACTAGTTACAAACTTGTGCAAGTCTTAATAGTTACATTGCATTGCAAACTGTGTATTAACACTGTTGTCATAGAGTAAATGAATTTTCTAAGTTAAACTCAACGCCAAAGCAGATAATAACATTAAATTGATGCAATATGTAAAGATTTTACAGTAGTTTTGATGAATAAATATGTTTTGTGCATTAAAAACACGTTTGCAAGCGTTGTTTTAAAAAATGTTCTTGCAATTCTTACTATTATCTGCAAACATTACTAAAACACAGTTATTAGCTTTGTAACTGCAAAGAGTACAACTTTTGGAGTTAACTTGTCATATAACGTTCCACTAAGTCTTACTGTTAAATGCAATTGCAGCAACTAGTTACAAACTTGTGCTAATTTAACTAGTAACATTGCATTGTAAACTGTGTATTAACACTGTTGTCAAAGAGTAAATGCATTTTATAAGTTAAACTAAACAACAAAGCAGATGATAACATTGAATAAATGCAATATGTATAGATTTTACAGTAGTTTTGATGAATAAATATGTTTTGTGCATTAAAAACACGTTTGCAAGCGTTGTTTTACAAAGTCTTCTTGCAATTCTTACTATTATCTGCAAACATTACTAAAACACAGTTATTAGCTTTGTAACTGGAAAGAGTACAACTTTTGGAGTCAACTTGTCATATAACGTTGCACTAAGTCTTTCTGTTAACTGCAATTGCAGCAACTAGTTACAAACCTGTGCAAATTTAACTAGTAACATTGCATTGCAAACTGTGCATTAACACTGTTGTCATAGAGTAAATGCATTTTCTAAGTTAAACTCAACGCCAAAGCAGATAATAACATTAAATTGATGCAATATGTAAAGATTTTACAGTAGCTTTGATGAATAAATATGTTTTGTGCATTAAAAACACGTTTGCAAGCGTTGTTTTAAAAAATGTTCTTGCAATTCTTACTATTATCTGCAAACATTACTAAAACACAGTTATTAGCTTTGTAACTGCAAAGAGTACAACTTTTGGAGTTAACTTGTCATATAACGTTCCACTAAGTCTTACTGTTAAATGCAATTGCAGCAACTAGTTACAAACTTGTGCTAATTTAACTAGTAACATTGCATTGTAAACTGTGTATTAACACTGTTGTCAAAGAGTAAATGCATTTTATAAGTTAAACTAAACAACAAAGCAGATGATAACATTGAATAAATGCAATATGTAAAGATTTTACAGTAGTTTTGATGAATAAATATGTTTTGTGCATTAAAAACACGTTTGCAAGCGTTGTTTTACAAAGTCTTCTTGCAATTCTTACTATTATCTGCAAACATTACTAAAACACTGTTATTAGTTTTGTAACTGCAATAAGTACAACCTTTGGAGTTAAATTGTCATATAACGTTCCACTAAGTCTTACTGTTAACTGCAATTGCAGCAACTAGTTACAAACTTGTGCAAGTTTAACTAGTAACATTGCATTGCAAACTGTGTATTAGCACTGTTGTTATAGAGTAAATGCTATTTCTAAGCTAAATTCAACGCCAAAGCAGATAATAACATGAAATTAATGCAATATGTAAAGATTTAACAGTAGTTTTGATGAATAAATATGCTTTGTGCATTAAAAACACGTTTGCAAGCGTTGTTTTACAAAGTCTTCTTGCAATTCATACTATTATCTGCAAACATTACTAAAACACAGTTATTAGCTTTGTAACTGGAAAGAGTACAACTTTTGGAGTCAACTTGTCATATAACGTTGCACTAAGTCTTTCTGTTAACTGCAATTGCAGCAACTAGTTACAAACCTGTGCAAATTTAACTAGTAACATTGCATTGCAAACTGTGCATTAACACTGTTGTCATAGAGTAAATGCATTTTCTAAGTTAAACTCAACGCTAAAGCAGATAATAACATTAAATTGATGCAATATGTAAAGATTTTACAGTAGTTTTGATGAATAAATATGTTTTGTGCATGAAAAACACGTTTGCAAGAGTTGTCGTACAAAGTTTTCTTGCAATTCTTACTATTATCTGCAAACATTACCAAAACACAGTTATTAGCTTTGTAACTGCAAAGAGTACAACTTTTGGAGTTAACTTGTCATATAACATTGCACTAAGTTATACTGTTAACTGCAATTGCAGCAACTAGTTACAAACTTGTGCAAATTTAACTAGTAACATTGCATTGCAAACTGTGTATTAACAGTGTTGTCATAGAGTAAATGCATGTTCTAAGTTAAACTCAACGCCAAAGCAGATAATAACATTAAATTAATGCAATATGTAAAGATTTTACAGTAGTTTTGATGAATAAATATGTTTTGTGCATTAAAAACACGTTTGCAAGCGTTGTTTTACAAAGTCTTCTTGCAATTCTTACTATTATCTGCAAACATTACTAAAACACAGTTATTAGCTTCGTAACTGCAAAGAGTACAACTTTTGGAGTTAACTTGTCATATAACGTTGCACTAAGTCTTACTGTTAACTGCAATTGCAGCAAATAGTTACAAACTTGTGCAAATTTAACTAGTAACATCGCATTGCAAACTGTGTATCAACAGTGTTGCCATAGAGTAAATGCATTTTCTAAGTTAAACTCAACGCCAAAGCAGATAATAACATTAAATTAATGCAATATGTAAAGATTTTACAGTAGTTTTGATGAATAAATATGCTTTGTGCATTAAAAACACGTTTGCAAGCGTTGTCGTACAAAGTTTTCTTGCAATTCTTACTATTGCCTGCAAACATTACTAAAACACAGTTATTAGCTTTGTAACTGCAAAGAGTACAACTTTTGGAGTTAACTTGTCATATAACGTTGCACTAAGTCTTACTGTTAACTGCAATTGCAGCAACTAGTTACAAACTTGTGCAAATTTAACTAGTAACATTGCATTGCAAACTGTGTATTAACAGTGTTGTCATAGAGTAAATGCATTTTCTAAGTTAAACTCAACGCCAAAGCAGATAATAACATTAAATTAATGCAATATGTAAAGATTTTACAGTAGTTTTGATAAATAAATATGTTTTAAGCATTAAAAACACGTTTGCAAGCGTTGTTTTACAAAGTCTTCTTGCAATTCTTACTATTATCTGCAAACATTACTAAAACACAGTTATTAGCTTTGTAACTGCAAAGAGTACAGCTTTTGGAGTTAACTTGTCATATAACGTTGCACTAAGTCTTACTGTTAACTGCAATTGCAGCAACTAGTTACAAACTTGTGCAAATTTAACTAGTAACATTGCATTGCAAACTGTGTATTAACAGTGTTGTCATAGAGTAAATGCATTTTCTAAGTTAAACTCAACGCCAAAGCAGAAAATAACATTAAATTAATGCAATATGTAAAGATTTTACAGTAGTTTTGATGAATAAATATGTTTTAAGCATTAAAAACACGTTTGCAAGCGTTGTTTTACAAAATGTTCTTGCAATTCTTACTATTATCTGCAAACATTACTAAAACACAGTTATTAGCTTTGTAACTGCAAAGAGTACAGCTTTTGGAGTTAACTTGTCATATAACGTTGCACTAAGTCTTACTGTTAACTGCAATTGCAGCAACTAGTTACAAACTTGTGCAAATTTAACTAGTAACATTGCATTGCAAACTGTGTATTAACAGTGTTGTCATAGAGTAAATGCATTTTCTAAGTTAAACTCAACGCCAAAGCAGAAAATAACATTAAATTAATGCAATATGTAAAGATTTTACAGTAGTTTTGATGAATAAATATGTTTTAAGCATTAAAAACACGTTTGCAAGCGTTGTTTTACAAAGTCTTCTTGCAATTCTTACTATTATCTGCAAACATTACTAAAACACAGTTATTAGCTTTGTAACTGCAAAGAGTACAACTTTTGGAATTAACTTGTCATATAACGTTGCACTAAGTCTTACTGTTAACTGCAATTGCAGCAACTAGTTACAAACTTGTGCAAATTTAACTAGTAACATTGCATTGCAAACTGTGTATTAAAACTGTTGTTATAGAGTAAATGCATTTTCTAAGTTAAACTCAACGCCAAAGCAGATAATAACATTAAATTGATGCAATATGTAAAGATTTTACAGTAGTTTTGATGAATAAATATGTTTTGTGCATTAAAAACACGTTTGCAAGCGTTGTTTTACAAAATGTTCTTGCAATTCTTACTATTATCTGCAAACGTTACTAAAGCAAAGTTATTAGCTTTGTAACTGCAAAGAGTACAACTTTTGGAGTTAACTTGTCATATAACGTTGCACTAAGTCTTACTGTTAACTGCAATTGCAGCAACTAGTTACAAACTTGTGCAAGTTTAACTAGTAACATTGCATTGCAAACTGTGTATTAGCACTGTTGTTATAGAGTAAATGCTATTTCTAAGCTAAATTGAACGCCAAAGCAGATAATAACATGAAATTAATGCAATATGTAAAGATTTAACAGTAGTTTTGATGAATAAATATGCTTTGTGCATGAAAAACACGTTTGCAAGCGTTGTTTTACAAAGTCTTCTTGCAATTCATACTATTATCTGCAAACATTACTAAAACACAGTTATTAGCTTTGTAACTGGAAAGAGTACAACTTTTGGAGTCAACTTGTCATATAACGTTGCACTAAGTCTTTCTGTTAACTGCAATTGCAGCAACTAGTTACAAACCTGTGCAAATTTAAATAGTAACATTGCATTGCAAACTGTGCATTAACACTGTTGTCATAGAGTAAATGCATTTTCTAAGTTAAACTCAACGCTAAAGCAGATAATAACATTAAATTGATGCAATATGTAAAGATTTTACAGTAGTTTTGATGAATAAATATGTTTTGTGCATGAAAAACACGTTTGCAAGCGTTGTTTTACAAAATGTTCTTGCAATTCTTACTATTATCTGCAAACATTACTAAAACACAGTTATTAGCTTTGTAACTGCAAAGAGTACAACTTTTGGAGTTAACTTGTCATATAACGTTGCACTAAGTCTTACTGTTAACTGCAATTGCAGCAACTAGTTACAAACTTGTGCAAATTTAACTAGTAACATTGCATTGCAAACTGTGTATTAAAACTGTTGTTATAGAGTAAATGCATTTTCTAAGTTAAACTCAACGCCAAAGCAGATAATAACATTAAATTGATGCAATATGTAAAGATTTTACAGTAGTTTTGATGAATAAATATGTTTTGTGCATTAAAAACACGTTTGCAAGCGTTGTTTTACAAAATGTTCTTGCAATTCTTACTATTATCTGCAAACGTTACTAAAGCAAAGTTATTAGCTTTGTAACTGCAAAGAGTACAACTTTTGGAGTTAACTTGTCATATAACGTTGCACTAAGTCTTACTGTTAAATGCAATTGCAGCAACTAGTTACAAATTTGTGCAAATTTAACTAGTAACATTGCATTGTAAACTGTGTATTAACACTGTGATCAAAGAGTAAATGCATTTTCTAAGTTAAACTAAACAACAAAGCAGATAATAACATTAAATTGATGCAATATGTAAAGATTTTACAGTAGTTTTGATGAATAAATATGTTTTGTGCATTAAAAACACGTTTGCAAGCGTTGTTTTACAAAGTCTTCTTGCAATTCTTACTATTATCTGCAAACATTACTAAAACAAAGTTATTAGCTTTGTAACTGCAAAGAGTACAACTTTTGGAGTTAACTTGTCGTATAACGTTACACTAAGTCTTACTGTTAAATGCACTTGCAGCAACTAGTTACAAACTTGTGCAAGTCTTAATAGTTACATTGCATTGCAAACTGTGTATTAACACTGTTGTTATAGAGTAAATGCATTTTCTATGTTAAATTCAACGCCAAAGCAGATAATAACATTGAATAAATGCGATATGTAAAAATTCTACAGCAGTTTTGATGAATAAATATGTTTTTGTGCATTAAAAACACGTTTGCAAGCGTTGTTTTACAAAGTCTTCTTGCAATTCTTACTATTATCTGCAAACATTACTAAAACAAAGTTATTAGCTTTGTAACTGCAAAGAGTACTTCTTTTGGAGTTAACTTGTCATATAACGTTGCACTAAGTCTTACTGTTAACTGCAATTGCAGCAACTAGTTACAACTTTGTCCAAATTTAACTAGTAACATTGCATTGCAAACTGTGTATTAAAACTGTTGTTATAGAGTAAATGCATTTTCTAAGTTAAACTCAACGCCAAAGCAGAAAATAACATTAAATTAATGCAATATGTAAAGATTTTACAGTAGTTTTGATGAATAAATATGTTTTAAGCATTAAAAACACGTTTGCAAGCGTTGTTTTACAAAGTCTTCTTGCAATTCTTACTATTATCTGCAAACATTACTAAAACACAGTTATTAGCTTTGTAACTGCAAAGAGTACAACTTTTGGAATTAACTTGTCATATAACGTTGCACTAAGTCTTACTGTTAACTGCAATTGCAGCAACTAGTTACAAACTTGTGCAAATTTAACTAGTAACATTGCATTGCAAACTGTGTATTAAAACTGTTGTTATAGAGTAAATGCATTTTCTAAGTTAAACTCAACGCCAAAGCAGATAATAACATTAAATTGATGCAATATGTAAAGATTTTACAGTAGTTTTGATGAATAAATATGTTTTGTGCATTAAAAACACGTTTGCAAGCGTTGTTTTACAAAATGTTCTTGCAATTCTTACTATTATCTGCAAACGTTACTAAAGCAAAGTTATTAGCTTTGTAACTGCAAAGAGTACAACTTTTGGAGTTAACTTGTCATATAACGTTGCACTAAGTCTTACTGTTAACTGCAATTGCAGCAACTAGTTACAAACTTGTGCAAGTTTAACTAGTAACATTGCATTGCAAACTGTGTATTAGCACTGTTGTTATAGAGTAAATGCTATTTCTAAGCTAAATTCAACGCCAAAGCAGATAATAACATGAAATTAATGCAATATGTAAAGATTTAACAGTAGTTTTGATGAATAAATATGCTTTGTGCATTAAAAACACGTTTGCAAGCGTTGTTTTACAAAGTCTTCTTGCAATTCATACTATTATCTGCAAACATTACTAAAACACAGTTATTAGCTTTGTAACTGGAAAGAGTACAACTTTTGGAGTCAACTTGTCATATAACGTTGCACTAAGTCTTTCTGTTAACTGCAATTGCAGCAACTAGTTACAAACCTGTGCAAATTTAAATAGTAACATTGCATTGCAAACTGTGCATTAACACTGTTGTCATAGAGTAAATGCATTTTCTAAGTTAAACTCAACGCTAAAGCAGATAATAACATTAAATTGATGCAATATGTAAAGATTTTACAGTAGTTTTGATGAATAAATATGTTTTGTGCATGAAAAACACGTTTGCAAGCGTTGTTTTACAAAATGTTCTTGCAATTCGTACTATTATCTGCAAACATTACTAAAACACAGTTATTAGCTTTGTAACTGCAAAGAGTACAACTTTTGGAGTTAACTTGTCATATAACGTTGCACTAAGTCTTACTGTTAACTGCAATTGCAGCAACTAGTTACAAACTTGTGCAAATTTAACTAGTAACATTGCATTGCAAACTGTGTATTAAAACTGTTGTTATAGAGTAAATGCATTTTCTAAGTTAAACTCAACGCCAAAGCAGATAATAACATTAATTTAATGCAATATGTAAAGATTTAACAGTAGTTTTGATGAATAAATATGTTTTGTGCATTAAAAACACGTTTGCAAGCGTTGTTTTACAAAATGTTCTTGCAATTCTTACTATTATCTGCAAACGTTACTAAAGCAAAGTTATTAGCTTTGTAACTGCAAAGAGTACAACTTTTGGAGTTAACTTGTCATATAACGTTGCACTAAGTCTTACTGTTAAATGCAATTGCAGCAACTAGTTACAAATTTGTGCAAATTTAACTAGTAACATTGCATTGTAAACTGTGTATTAACACTGTGATCAAAGAGTAAATGCATTTTCTAAGTTAAACTAAACAACAAAGCAGATAATAACATTAAATTGATGCAATATGTAAAGATTTTACAGTAGTTTTGATGAATAAATATGTTTTGTGCATTAAAAACACGTTTGCAAGCGTTGTTTTACAAAATGTTCTTGCAATTCTTACTATTATCTGCAAACGTTACTAAAGCAAAGTTATTAGCTTTGTAACTGCAAAGAGTACAACTTTTGGAGTTAACTTGTCATATAACGTTGCACTAAGTCTTACTGTTAACTGCAATTGCAGCAACTAGTTACAAACTTGTGCAAGTTTAACTAGTAACATTGCATTGCAAACTGTGTATTAGCACTGTTGTTATAGAGTAAATGCTATTTCTAAGCTAAATTCAACGCCAAAGCAGATAATAACATGAAATTAATGCAATATGTAAAGATTTAACAGTAGTTTTGATGAATAAATATGCTTTGTGCATTAAAAACACGTTTGCAAGCGTTGTTTTACAAAGTCTTCTTGCAATTCATACTATTATCTGCAAACATTACTAAAACACAGTTATTAGCTTTGTAACTGGAAAGAGTACAACTTTTGGAGTCAACTTGTCATATAACGTTGCACTAAGTCTTTCTGTTAACTGCAATTGCAGCAACTAGTTACAAACCTGTGCAAATTTAAATAGTAACATTGCATTGCAAACTGTGCATTAACACTGTTGTCATAGAGTAAATGCATTTTCTAAGTTAAACTCAACGCTAAAGCAGATAATAACATTAAATTGATGCAATATGTAAAGATTTTACAGTAGTTTTGATGAATAAATATGTTTTGTGCATGAAAAACACGTTTGCAAGCGTTGTTTTACAAAATGTTCTTGCAATTCGTACTATTATCTGCAAACATTACTAAAACACAGTTATTAGCTTTGTAACTGCAAAGAGTACAACTTTTGGAGTTAACTTGTCATATAACGTTGCACTAAGTCTTACTGTTAACTGCAATTGCAGCAACTAGTTACAAACTTGTGCAAATTTAACTAGTAACATTGCATTGCAAACTGTGTATTAAAACTGTTGTTATAGAGTAAATGCATTTTCTAAGTTAAACTCAACGCCAAAGCAGATAATAACATTAATTTAATGCAATATGTAAAGATTTAACAGTAGTTTTGATGAATAAATATGTTTTGTGCATTAAAAACACGTTTGCAAGCGTTGTTTTACAAAATGTTCTTGCAATTCTTACTATTATCTGCAAACGTTACTAAAGCAAAGTTATTAGCTTTGTAACTGCAAAGAGTACAACTTTTGGAGTTAACTTGTCATATAACGTTGCACTAAGTCTTACTGTTAAATGCAATTGCAGCAACTAGTTACAAATTTGTGCAAATTTAACTAGTAACATTGCATTGTAAACTGTGTATTAACACTGTGATCAAAGAGTAAATGCATTTTCTAAGTTAAACTAAACAACAAAGCAGATAATAACATTAAATTGATGCAATATGTAAAGATTTTACAGTAGTTTTGATGAATAAATATGTTTTGTGCATTAAAAACACGTTTGCAAGCGTTGTTTTACAAAGTCTTCTTGCAATTCTTACTATTATCTGCAAACATTACTAAAACAAAGTTATTAGCTTTGTAACTGCAAAGAGTACAACTTTTGGAGTTAACTTGTCGTATAACGTTACACTAAGTCTTACTGTTAAATGCACTTGCAGCAACTAGTTACAAACTTGTGCAAGTCTTAATAGTTACATTGCATTGCAAACTGTGTATTAACACTGTTGTTATAGAGTAAATGCATTTTCTAAGTTAAACTCAACGCCAAAGCAGATAATAACATTAAATTAATGCAATATGTAAAGATTTTACAGTAGTTTTGATGAATAAATATGTTTTGTGCATTAAAAACACGTTTGCAAGCGTTGTTTTACAAAGTCTTCTTGCAATTCTTACTATTATCTGCAAACATTACTAAAACACAGTTATTAGCTTTGTAACTGCAAAGAGTACAACTTTTGGAGTTAACTTGTCATATAACGTTGCACTAAGTCTTACTGTTAACTGCAATTGCAGCAACTAGTTACAAACTTGTGCAAATTTAACTAGTAACATTGCATTGCAAACTGTGTATTAACAGTGTTGTCATAGAGTAAATGCATTTTCTAAGTTAAACTCAACGCCAAAGCAGATAATAACATTGAATAAATGCGATATGTAAAAATTCTACAGCAGTTTTGATGAATAAATATGTTTTGTGCATTAAAAACACGTTTGCAAGCGTTGTTTTACAAAGTCTTCTTGCAATTCTTACTATTATCTGCAAACATTACTAAAACAAAGTTATTAGATTTGTAACTGCAAAGAGTACTTCTTTTGGAGTTAACTTGTCATATAACGTTGCACTAAGTCTTACTGTTAACTGCAATTGCAGCAACTAGTTACAACTTTGTCCAAATTTAACTAGTAACATTGCATTGCAAACTGTGTATTAAAACTGTTGTTATAGAGTAAATGCATTTTCTAAGTTAAACTCAACGCCAAAGCAGATAATAACATTAAATTAATGCAATATGTAAAGATTTTACAGTAGTTTTGATGAATAAATATGTTTTGTGCATTAAAAACACGTTTGCAAGCGTTGTTTTACAAAATGTTCTTGCAATTCTTACTATTATCTGCAAACATTACTAAAACACAGTTATTAGCTTTGTAACTGCAAAGAGTACTTCTTTTGGAGTTAACTTGTCATATAACGTTGCACTAAGTCTTACTGTTAACTGCAATTGCAGCAACTAGTTACAAACTTGTGCAAATTTAACTAGTAACATTGCATTGCAAACTGTGTATTAACAGTGTTGTCATAGAGTAAATGCATTTTCTAAGTTAAACTCAACGCCAAAGCAGATAATAACATTAAATTAATGCAATATGTCAAGATTTTACAGTAGTTTTGATGAATAAATATGTTTTGTGCATTAAAAACACGTTTGCAAGCGTTGTTTTACAAAGTCTTCTTTCAATTCTTACTATTATCTGCAAACATTACTAAAACACAGTTATTAGCTTTGTAACTGCAAAGAGTACAACTTTTGGAGTTAACTTGTCATATAACGTTGCACTAAGTCTTACTGTTAACTGCAATTGCAGCAACTAGTTACAAACTTGTGCAAATTTAGCTAGTAACATTGCATTGCAAACTGTGTATTAACACTGTTGTCATAGAGTAAATGCATTTTCTACGTTAAACTCAACGCCAAAGCAGATAATAACATTAAATTAATGCAATATGTAGAGATTTTACAGGAGTTTTGATGAATAGATATGTTTTGTGCGTTAAAAACACGTTTGCCAGCGTTGTTTTACAAAGTCTTCTTGCAATTCTTACTCTTATCTGCAAACATTACTAAAACACAGTAATTAGCTTTGTAACTGCAAAGAGTACAACTTTTGGAGTTAACTTGTCATATAACTTTGCACTAAGTCTTACTGTTAACTGCAATTGCAGCAACTAGTTACAAACTTGTGCAAATTTAACTTGTAACATTGCATTGCAAACTGTGTATTAACACTGTTGTCATAGAGTAAATGCATTTTCTAAGTTAAACTCAACGCCAAAGCAGATAATAACCTTAAAATAATGCAATATGTAAAGATTCAACAGTAGTTTTGACGAATAAATATGTTTTGTGCATTAAAAACACGTTTGCAAGCGTTGTTTTACAAAGTCTTCTTGCAATTCTTACTATTATCTGCAAACATTACTAAAACACAGTTATTAGCTTCGTAACTGCAAAGAGTACAACTTTTGGAGTTAACTTGTCATATAACGTTGCACTAAGTCTTACTGTTAACTGCAATTGCAGCAAATAGTTACAAACTTGGGCAAATTTAACTAGTAACATTGCATTGTAAACTGTGTATTAACACTGTTGTCAAAGAGTAAATGCATTTTCTAAGTTAAACTAAACAACAAAGCAGATAATAACATTAATTTAATGCAATATGTAAAGATTTAACAGTAGTTTTGATGAATAAATATGCTTTGTGCATTAAAAACACGTTTGCAAGCGTTGTTTTACAAAGTCTTCTTGCAATTCATACTATTATCTGCAAACATTACTAAAACACAGTTATTAGCTTTGTAACTGGAAAGAGTACAACTTTTGGAGTCAACTTGTCATATAACGTTGCACTAAATCTTACTGTTAACTGCAATTGCAGCAACTAGTTACAAACCTGTGCAAATTTAACTAGTAACATTGCATTGCAAACTGTGCATTAACACTGTTGTCATAGAGTAAATGCATTTTCTAAGTTAAACTCAACGCTAAAGCAGATAATAACATTAAATTGATGCGATATGTAAAAATTCTACAGCAGTTTTGATGAATAAATATGTTTTGTGCATGAAAAACACGTTTGCAAGCGTTGTCGTACAAAGTTTTCTTGCAATTCTTACTATTATCTGCAAACATTACTAAAACACAGTTATTAGCTTTGTAACTGCAAAGAGTACAACTTTTGGAGTTAACTTGTCATATAACGTTGCACTAAGTCTTACTGTTAACTGCAATTGCAGCAACTAGTTACAAACTTGTGCAAATTTAACTAGTAACATTGCATTGCAAACTGTGTATTAACAGTGTTGTCATAGAGTAAATGCATTTTCTAAGTTAAACTCAACGCCAAAGCAGATAATAACATTAAATTAATGCAATATGTAAAGATTTTACAGTAGTTTTGATAAATAAATATGTTTTAAGCATTAAAAACACGTTTGCAAGCGTTGTTTTACAAAGTCTTCTTGCAATTCTTACTATTATCTGCAAACATTACTAAAACACAGTTATTAGCTTTGTAACTGCAAAGAGTACAACTTTTGGAGTTAACTTGTCATATAACGTTGCACTAAGTCTTACTGTTAACTGCAATTGCAGCAACTAGTTACAAACTTGTGCAAATTTAACTAGTAACATTGCATTGCAAACTGTGTATTAACAGTGTTGTCATAGAGTAAATGCATTTTCGAAGTTAAACTCAACGCCAAAGCAGATAATAACATTAAATTAATGCAATATGTAAAGATTTTACAGTAGTTTTGATGAATAAATATGTTTTGTGCATTAAAAACACGTTTGCAAGCGTTGTTTTACAAAGTCTTCTTTCAATTCTTACTATTATCTGCAAACATTACTAAAACACAGTTATTAGCTTTGTAACTGCAAAGAGTACAACTTTTGGAGTTAACTTGTCATATAACGTTGCACTAAGTCTTACTGTTAACTGCAATTGCAGCAACTAGTTACAAACTTGTGCAAATTTAGCTAGTAACATTGCATTGCAATCTGTGTATTAACACTGTTGTCATAGAGTAAATGCATTTTCTAAGTTAAACTCAACACCAAAGCAGATAATAACATTAAATTAATGCAATATGTAGAGATTTTACAGGAGTTTTGATGATTAGATATGTTTTGTGCGTTAAAAACACGTTTGCCAGCGTTGTTTTACAAAGTGTTCTTGCAATTCTTACTCTTATCTGCAAACATTACTAAAACACAGTAATTAGCTTTGTAACTGCAAAGAGTACAACTTTTGGAGTTAACTTGTCATATAACTTTGCACTAAGTCTTACTGTTAACTGCAATTGCAGCAACTAGTTACAAACTTGTGCAAATTTAACTTGTAACATTGCATTGCAAACTGTGTATTAACACTGTTGTCATAGAGTAAATGCATTTTCTAAGTTAAACTCAACGCCAAAGCAGATAATAACCTTAAAATAATGCAATATGTAAAGATTTAACAGTAGTTTTGATGAATAAATATTTTTTGTGCATTAAAAACACGTTTGCAAGCGTTGTTTTACAAAGTCTTCTTGCATTTCTTACTATTATCTGCAAACATTACTAAAACACATTTATTAGCTTCGTAACTGCAAAGAGTACAACTTTTGGAGTTAACTTGTCATATAACGTTGCACTAAGTCTTACTGTTAACTGCAATTGCAGCAAATAGTTACAAACTTGTGAAAATTTAACTAGTAACATTGCATTGCAAACTGTGTATTAACAGTGTTGTCATAGAGTAAATGCATTTTCTAAGTTAAACTCAACGCCAAAGCAGATAATAACATTAATTTAATGCAATATGTAAAGATTGAACAGTAGTTTTGATGAATAAATATGCTTTGTGCATTAAAAACACGTTTGCAAGTGTTGTTTTACAAAGTCTTCTTGCAATTCATACTATTATCTGGAAACATTACTAAAACACAGTTATTAGCTTTGTAACTGGAAAGAGTACAACTTTTGGAGTCAACTTGTCATATAACGTTGCACTAAGTCTTTCTGTTAACTGCAATTGCAGCAACTAGTTACAAACCTGTGCAAATTTAACTAGTAACATTGCATTGCAAACTGTGTATTAACAGTGTTGTCATAGAGTAAATGCATTTTCTAAGTTAAACTCAACGCCAAAGCAGATAATAACATTAAATTAATGCAATATGTAAAGATTTTACAGTAGTTTTGATGAATAAATATGTTTTAAGCATTAAAAACACGTTTGCAAGCGTTGTTTTACAAAGTCTTCTTGCAATTCTTACTCTTATCTGCAAACATTACTAAAACACAGTAATAAGCTTTGTAACTGCAAAGAGTACAACTTTTGGAGTTAACTTGTCATATAACTTTGCACTAAGTCTTACTGTTAACTGCAATTGCAGCAACTAGTTACAAACTTGTGCAAATTTAACTTGTAACATTGCATTGCAAACTTTGTATTAACACTGTTGTCATAGAGTAAATGCATTTTCTAAGTTAAACTCAACGCCAAAGCAGATAATAACCTTAAAATAATGCAATATGTAAAGATTTAACAATAGTTTTGATGAATAAATATGTTTTGTGCATTAAAAACACGTTTGCAAGCGTTGTTTTACAAAGTCTTCTTGCAATTCTTACTA
The DNA here is from genome assembly GCA_964026355.1 of Pseudorhiza aurosa. Lineage (NCBI taxonomy): Eukaryota > Metazoa > Cnidaria > Scyphozoa > Rhizostomeae > Lychnorhizidae > Pseudorhiza > Pseudorhiza aurosa. Next base: position 1,099,960 of record OZ032127.1, on the reverse strand, counting down.
TTATCTGCAAACATTACTAAAACACAGTTATTAGCTTTGTAACTGCAAAGAGTACAACTTTTGGAGTTAACTTGTCATATAACGTTGCACTAAGTCTTACTGTTAACTGCAATTGCAGCAAATAGTTACAAACTTGTGCAAATTTAACTAGTAACATTGCATTGCAAACTGTGTATTAACAGTGTTGTCATAGAGTAAATGCATTTTCTAAGTTAAACTCAACGCCAAAGCAGATAATAACATTAATTTAATGCAATATGTAAAGATTTAACAGTAGTTTTGATGAAGAAATATGCTTTGTGCATTAAAAACACGTTTGCAAGCGTTGTTTTACAAAGTCTTCTTGCAATTCATACTATTATCTGCAAACATTACTAAAACACAGTTATTAGCTTTGTAACTGGAAAGAGTACAACTTTTGGAGTCAACTTGTCATATAACGTTGCACTAAGTCTTTCTGTTAACTGCAATTGCAGCAACTAGTTACAAACCTGTGCAAATTTAACTAGTAACATTGCATTGCAAACTGTGCATTAACACTGTTGTCATAGAGTAAATGCATTTTCTAAGTTAAACTCAACGCCAAAGCAGATAATAACATTAAATTGATGCAATATGTAAAGATTTTACAGTAGTTTTGATGAATAAATATGTTTTGTGCATGAAAAACACGTTTGCAAGCGTTGTTTTACAAAGTCTTCTTGCAATTCTTACTATTATCTGCAAACATTACTAAAACACAGTTATTAGCTTTGTAACTGCAAAGAGTACAATTTTTGGAGTTAACTTGTCATATAACGTTGCACTAAGTCTTACTGTTAACTGCAATTGCAGCAACTAGTTACAAACTTGTGCAAATTTAACTAGTAACATTGCATTGTAAACTGTGTATTAACAGTGTTGTCATAGAGTAAATGCATTTTCTAAGTTAAACTCAACGCCAAAGCAGATAATAAAATTAATTTAATGCAATATGTAAAGATTTTACAGTAGTTTTGATGAATAAATATGTTTTGTGCATTAAAAACACGTTTGCAAGCGTTGTTTTACAAAGTCTTCTTGCAATTCTTACTATTATCTGCAAACATTACTAAATCACAGTTATTAGCTTTGTAACTGCAAAGAGTACAACTTTTGGAGTTAACTTGTCGTATAACGTTACACTAAGTCTTACTGTTAAATGCACTTGCAGCAACTAGTTACAAACTTGTGCAAGTCTTAATAGTTACATTGCATTGCAAACTGTGTATTAACACTGTTGTTATAGAGTAAATGCATTTTCTATGTTAAATTCAACGCCAAAGCAGATAATAACATTGAATAAATGCGATATGTAAAAATTCTACAGCAGTTTTGATGAATAAATATGTTTTTGTGCATTAAAAACACGTTTGCAAGCGTTGTTTTACAAAGTCTTCTTGCAATTCTTACTATTATCTGCAAACATTACTAAAACAAAGTTATTAGCTTTGTAACTGCAAAGAGTACTTCTTTTGGAGTTAACTTGTCATATAACGTTGCACTAAGTCTTACTGTTAACTGCAATTGCAGCAACTAGTTACAACTTTGTCCAAATTTAACTAGTAACATTGCATTGCAAACTGTGTATTAAAACTGTTGTTATAGAGTAAATGCATTTTCTAAGTTAAACTCAACGCCAAAGCAGATAATAACATTAAATTAATGCAATATGTAAAGATTTTACAGTAGTTTTGATGAATAAATATGTTTTGTGCATTAAAAACACGTTTGCAAGCGTTGTTTTACAAAGTCTTCTTGCAATTCTTACTATAATCTGCAAACATTACTAAAACACAGTTATTAGCTTTGTAACTGCAAAGAGTACAACTTTTGGAGTAAACTTGTCATATAACGTTGCACTAAGTCTTACTGTTAACTGCAATTGCAGCAACTAGTTACAAACTTGTGCAAATTTAACTAGTAACATTGCATTGCAAACTGTGTATTAACAGTGTTGTCATAGAGTAAATGCATTTTCTAAGTTAAACTCAACGCCAAAGCAGATAAAAACATTGAATAAATGCGATATGTAAAAATTCTACAGCAGTTTTGATGAATAAATATGTTTTGTGCATTAAAAACACGTTTGCAAGCGTTGTTTTACAAAGTCTTCTTGCAATTCTTACTCTTATCTGCAAACATTACTAAAACAAAGTTATTAGCTTTGTAACTGCAAAGAGTACTTCTTTTGGAGTTAACTTGTCATATAACGTTGCACTAAGTCTTACTGTTAACTGCAATTGCAGCAACTAGTTACAACTTTGTCCAAATTTAACTAGTAACATTGCATTGCAAACTGTGTATTAAAACTGTTGTTATAGAGTAAATGCATTTTCTAAGTTAAACTCAACGCCAAAGCAGATAATAACATTAAATTAATGCAATATGTAAAGATTTTACAGTAGTTTTGATGAATAAATATGTTTTGTGCATTAAAAACACGTTTGCAAGCGTTGTTTTACAAAGTCTTCTTGCAATTCTTACTATAATCTGCAAACATTACTAAAACACAGTTATTAGCTTTGTAACTGCAAAGAGTACAACTTTTGGAGTAAACTTGTCATATAACGTTGCACTAAGTCTTACTGTTAACTGCAATTGCAGCAACTAGTTACAAACTTGTGCAAATTTAACTAGTAACATTGCATTGCAAACTGTGTATTAACAGTGTTGTCATAGAGTAAATGCATTTTCTAAGTTAAACTCAACGCCAAAGCAGATAAAAACATTGAATAAATGCGATATGTAAAAATTCTACAGCAGTTTTGATGAATAAATATGTTTTGTGCATTAAAAACACGTTTGCAAGCGTTGTTTTACAAAGTCTTCTTGCAATTCTTACTATTATCTGCAAACATTACTAAAACAAAGTTATTAGCTTTGTAACTGCAAAGAGTACTTCTTTTGGAGTTAACTTGTCATATAACGTTGCACTAAGTCTTACTGTTAACTGCAATTGCAGCAACTAGTTACAACTTTGTCCAAATTTAACTAGTAACATTGCATTGCAAACTGTGTATTAAAACTGTTGTTATAGAGTAAATGCATTTTCTAAGTTAAACTCAACGCCAAAGCAGATAATAACATTAAATTAATGCAATATGTAAAGATTTTACAGTAGTTTTGATGAATAAATATGTTTTGTGCATTAAAAACACGTTTGCAAGCGTTGTTTTACAAAATGTTCTTGCAATTCTTACTATTATCTGCAAACATTACTAAAACACAGTTATTAGCTTTGTAACTGCAAAGAGTACAACTTTTGGAGTTAACTTGTCATATAACGTTGCACTAAGTCTTACTGTTAACTGCAATTGCAGCAACTAGTTACAAACTTGTGCAAATTTAGCTAGTAACATTGCATTGCAAACTGTGTATTAACACTGTTGTCATAGAGTAAATGCATTTTCTACGTTAAACTCAACGCCAAAGCAGATAATAACATTAAATTAATGCAATATGTAGAGATTTTACAGGAGTTTTGATGAATAGATATGTTTTGTGCGTTAAAAACACGTTTGCCAGCGTTGTTTTACAAAGTCTTCTTGCAATTCTTACTCTTATCTGCAAACATTACTAAAACACAGTAATTAGCTTTGTAACTGCAAAGAGTACAACTTTTGGAGTTAACTTGTCATATAACTTTGCACTAAGTCTTACTGTTAACTGCAATTGCAGCAACTAGTTACAAACTTGTGCAAATTTAACTTGTAACATTGCATTGCAAACTGTGTATTAACACTGTTGTCATAGAGTAAATGCATTTTCTAAGTTAAACTCAACGCCAAAGCAGATAATAACCTTAAAATAATGCAATATGTAAAGATTCAACAGTAGTTTTGACGAATAAATATGTTTTGTGCATTAAAAACACGTTTGCAAGCGTTGTTTTACAAAGTCTTCTTGCAATTCTTACTATTATCTGCAAACATTACTAAAACACAGTTATTAGCTTCGTAACTGCAAAGAGTACAACTTTTGGAGTTAACTTGTCATATAACGTTGCACTAAGTCTTACTGTTAACTGCAATTGCAGCAAATAGTTACAAACTTGGGCAAATTTAACTAGTAACATTGCATTGTAAACTGTGTATTAACACTGTTGTCAAAGAGTAAATGCATTTTCTAAGTTAAACTAAACAACAAAGCAGATAATAACATTAATTTAATGCAATATGTAAAGATTTAACAGTAGTTTTGATGAATAAATATGCTTTGTGCATTAAAAACACGTTTGCAAGCGTTGTTTTACAAAGTCTTCTTGCAATTCATACTATTATCTGCAAACATTACTAAAACACAGTTATTAGCTTTGTAACTGGAAAGAGTACAACTTTTGGAGTCAACTTGTCATATAACGTTGCATTAAGTCTTTCTGTTAACTGCAATTGCAGCAACTAGTTACAAACCTGTGCAAATTTAACTAGTAACATTGCATTGCAAACTGTGCATTAACACTGTTGTCATAGAGTAAATGCATTTTCTAAGTTAAACTCAACGCTAAAGCAGATAATAACATTAAATTAATGCAATATGTAAAGATTTTACAGTAGTTTTGATAAATAAATATGTTTTAAGCATTAAAAACACGTTTGCAAGCGTTGTTTTACAAAGTCTTCTTGCAATTCTTACTATTATCTGCAAACATTACTAAAACACAGTTATTAGCTTTGTAACTGCAAAGAGTACAACTTTTGGAGTTAACTTGTCATATAACGTTGCACTAAGTCTTACTGTTAACTGCAATTGCAGCAACTAGTTACAAACTTGTGCAAATTTAACTAGTAACATTGCATTGCAAACTGTGTATTAACAGTGTTGTCATAGAGTAAATGCATTTTCTAAGTTAAACTCAACGCCAAAGCAGATAATAACATTAAATTAATGCAATATGTAAAGATTTTACAGTAGTTTTGATGAATAAATATGTTTTGTGCATTAAAAACACGTTTGCAAGCGTTGTTTTACAAAGTCTTCTTTCAATTCTTACTATTATCTGCAAACATTACTAAAACACAGTTATTAGCTTTGTAACTGCAAAGAGTACAACTTTTGGAGTTAACTTGTCATATAACGTTGCACTAAGTCTTACTGTTAACTGCAATTGCAGCAACTAGTTACAAACTTGTGCAAATTTAGCTAGTAACATTGCATTGCAATCTGTGTATTAACACTGTTGTCATAGAGTAAATGCATTTTCTAAGTTAAACTCAACACCAAAGCAGATAATAACATTAAATTAATGCAATATGTAGAGATTTTACAGGAGTTTTGATGATTAGATATGTTTTGTGCGTTAAAAACACGTTTGCAAGCGTTGTTTTACAAAGTGTTCTTGCAATTCTTACTCTTATCTGCAAACATTACTAAAACACAGTAATTAGCTTTGTAACTGCAAAGAGTACAACTTTTAGGGTTAACTTGTCATATAACTTTGCACTAAGTCTTACTGTTAACTGCAATTGCAGCAACTAGTTACAAACTTGTGCAAATTTAACTTGTAACATTGCATTGCAAACTGTGTATTAACACTGTTGTCATAGAGTAAATGCATTTTCTAAGTTAAACTCAACGCCAAAGCAGATAATAACCTTAAAATAATGCAATATGTAAAGATTTAACCGGAATTTTACATGAATAAATATGTTTTGTGCATTAAAAACACGTTTGCAAGCGTTGTTTTACAAGGTCTTCTTGCATTTCTTACTATTATCTGCAAACATTACTAAAACACAGTTATTAGCTTTGTAACTGCAAAGAGTACAACTTTTGGAGTTAACTTGTCATATAACGTTGCACTAAGTCTTACTGTTAACTGCAATTGCAGCAAATAGTTACAAACTTGTGAAAATTTAACTAGTAACATTGCATTGCAAACTGTGTATTAAAACTGTTGTTATAGAGTAAATGCATTTTCTAAGTTAAACTCAACGCCAAAGCAGATAATAACATTAATTTAATGCAATATGTAAAGATTTAACAGTAGTTTTGATGAATAAATATGCTTTGTGCATTAAAAACACGTTTGCAAGTGTTGTTTTACAAAGTCTTCTTGCAATTCATACTATTATCTGGAAACATTACTAAAACACAGTTATTAGCTTTGTAACTGGAAAGAGTACAACTTTTGGAGTCAACTTGTCATATAACGTTGCACTAAGTCTTTCTGTTAACTGCAATTGCAGCAACTAGTTACAAACCTGTGCAAATTTAACTAGTAACATTGCATTGCAAACTGTGTATTAACAGTGTTGTCATAGAGTAAATGCATTTTCTAAGTTAAACTCAACGCCAAAGCAGATAATAACATTAAATTAATGCAATATGTAAAGATTTTACAGTAGTTTTGATGAATAAATATGTTTTGTGCATTAAAAACACGTTTGCAAGCGTTGTTTTACAAAGTCTTCTTTAAATTCTTACTATTATCTGCAAACATTACTAAAACACAGTTATTAGCTTTGTAACTGCAAAGAGTACAACTTTTGGAGTTAACTTGTCATATAACGTTGCACTAAGTCTTACTGTTAACTGCAATTGCAGCAACTAGTTACAAACTTGTGCAAATTTAGCTAGTAACATTGCATTGCAATCTGTGTATTAACACTGTTGTCATAGAGTAAATGCATTTTCTAAGTTAAACTCAACGCCAAAGCAGATAATAACATTAAATTAATGCAATATGTAGAGATTTTACAGGAGTTTTGATGAAAAGATATGTTTTGTGCGTTAAAAACACGTTTGCCAGCGTTGTTTTACAAAGTCTTCTTGCAATTCTTACTCTTATCTGCAAACATTACTAAAACACAGTAATTAGCTTTGTAACTGCAAAGAGTTCAACTTTTGGAGTTAACTTGTCATATAACTTTGCACTAAGTCTTACTGTTAACTGCAATTGCAGCAACTAGTTACAAACCTGTGCAAATTTAACTAGTAACATTGCATTGCAAACTGTGCATTAACACTGTTGTCATAGAGTAAATGCATTTTCTAAGTTAAACTCAACGCTAAAGCAGATAATAACATTAAATTGATGCAATATGTAAAGATTTTACAGTAGTTTTGATGAATAAATATGTTTTGTGCATGAAAAACACGTTTGCAAGCGTTGTCGTACAAAGTTTTCTTGCAATTCTTACTATTATCTGCAAACATTACTAAAACACAGTTATTAGCTTTGTAACTGCAAAGAGTACAACTTTTGGAGTTAACTTGTCATATAACGTTGCACTAAGTCTTACTGTTAACTGCAATTGCAGCAACTAGTTACAAACTTGTGCAAATTTAACTAGTAACATTGCATTGCAAACTGTGTATTAACAGTGTTGTCATGGAGTAAATGCATTTTCTAAGTTAAGCTCAACGCCAAAGCAGATAATAACATTAAATTAATGCAATATGTAAAGATTTTACAGTAGTTTTGATGAATAAATATGTTTTAAGCATTAAAAACACGTTTGCAAGCGTTGTTTTACAAAGTATTCTTGCAATTCTTACTCTTATCTGCAAACATTACTGAAACACAGTTATTAGCTTTGTAACTGCAAAGAGTACAACTTTTGGAGTTAACTTGTCATATAACGTTGCACTAAGTCTTACTGTTAACTGCAATTGCAGCAACTAGTTACAAACTTGTGCAAATTTAACTAGTAACATTGCATTGCAAACTGTGTATTAACAGTGTTGTCATAGAGTAAATGCATTTTCTAAGTTAAACTCAACGCCAAAGCAGATAATAACATTAAATTAATGCAATATGTAAGGATTTTACAGTAGTTTTGATGAATAAATATGTTTTGTGCATTAAAAACACGTTTGCAAGCGTTGTTTTACAAAGTCTTCTTGCAATTCTTACCATTATCTGCAAACATTACTAAAACACAGTTATTAGCTTTGTAACTGCAAAGAGTACAACTTTTGGAGTTAACTTGTCATATAACGTTGCACTAAGTCTTACTGTTAACTGCAATTGCAGCAACTAGTTACAAACTTGTGCAAATTTAACTAGTAACATTGCATTGCAAACTGTGTATTAACAGTGTTGTCATAGAGTAAATGCATTTTCTAAGTTAAACTCAACGCCAAAGCAGATAATAACATTAAATTAATGCAATATGTAAAGATTTTACAGGAGTTTTGATGAATAGATATGTTTTGTGCGTTAAAAACACGTTTGCCAGCGTTGTTTTACAAAGTCTTCTTGCAATTCTTACTCTTATCTGCAAACATTACTAAAACACAGTAATTAGCTTTGTAACTGCAAAGAGTACAACTTTTGGAGTTAACTTGTCATATAACTTTGCACTAAGTCTTACTGTTAACTGCAATTGCAGCAACTAGTTACAAACTTGTGCAAATTTAACTTGTAACATTGCATTGCAAACTGTGTATTAACAGTGTTGTCATAGAGTAAATGCATTTTCTAAGTTAAACTCAACGCCAAAGCAGATAATAACCTTAAAATAATGCAATATGTAAAGATTTAACAATAGTTTTGATGAATAAATATGTTTTGTGCATTAAAAACACGTTTGCAAGCGTTGTTTTACAAAGTCTTCTTGCAATTCTTACTATTATCTGCAAACATTACTAAAACACAGTTATTAGCTTTGTAACTGCAAAGAGTACAACTTTTGGAGTTAACTTGTCATATAACGTTGCACTAAGTCTTACTGTTAACTGCAATTGCAGCAAATAGTTACAAACTTGTGCAAATTTAACTAGTAACATTGCATTGCAAACTGTGTATTAACAGTATTGTCATAGAGTAAATGCATTTTCTAAGTTAAACTCAACGCCAAAGCAGATAATAACATTAATTTAATGCAATATGTAAAGATTTAACAGTAGTTTTGATGAAGAAATATGCTTTGTGCATGAAAAACACGTTTGCAAGCGTTGTTTTACAAAGTCTTCTTGCAATTCATACTATTATCTGCAAACATTACTAAAACACAGTTATTAGCTTTGTAACTGGAAAGAGTACAACTTTTGGAGTCAACTTGTCATATAACGTTGCACTAAGTCTTTCTGTTAACTGCAATTGCAGCAACTAGTTACAAACCTGTGCAAATTTAACTAGTAACATTGCATTGCAAACTGTGCATTAACACTGTTGTCATAGAGTAAATGCATTTTCTAAGTTAAACTCAACGCCAAAGCAGATAATAACATTAAATTGATGCAATATGTAAAGATTTTACAGTAGTTTTGATGAATAAATATGTTTTGTGCATGAAAAACACGTTTGCAAGCGTTGTCGTACAAAGTTTTCTTGCAATTCTTACTATTATCTGCAAACATTACTAAAACACAGTTATTAGCTTTGTAACTGCAAAGAGTACAACTTTTGGAGTTAACTTGTCATATAACGTTGCACTAAGTCTTACTGTTAACTGCAATTGCAGCAACTAGTTACAAACTTGTGCAAATTTAGCTAGTAACATTGCATTGCAAACTGTGTATTAACACTGTTGTCATAGAGTAAATGCATTTTCTAAGTTAAACTCAACGCCAAAGCAGATAATAACATTAAATTAATGCAATATGTAAAGATTTTACAGTAGTTTTGATGAATAAATATGTTTTAAGCATTAAAAACACGTTTGCAAGCGTTGTTTTACAAAGTATTCTTGCAATTCTTACTATTATCTGCAAACATTACTAAAACACTGTTATTAGTTTTGTAACTGCAAAGAGTACAACTTTTGGAGTTAACTTGTCATATAACGTTGCACTAAGTCTTACTGTTAAATGCAATTGCAGCAACTAGTTACAAACTTGTGCAAATTTAACTAGTAACATTGCATTGTAAACTGTGTATTAACACTGTTGTCAAAGAGTAAATGCATTTTCTAATTTAAACTAAACAACAAAGCAGATAATAACATTGAATAAATGCAATATGTAAAGATTTTACAGTAGTTTTGATGAATAAATATGTTTTGTGCATTAAAAACACGTTTGCAAGCGTTGTTTTACAAAGTCTTCTTGCAATTCTTACTATTATCTGCAAACATTACTAAAACACAGTTATTAGCTTTGTAACTGCAAAGAGTACAACTTTTGGAGTTAACTTGTCATATAACGTTGCACTAAGTCTTACTGTTAAATGCACTTGCAGCAACTAGTTACAAACTTGTGCAAGTTTAACTAGTAACATTGCATTGCAAACTGTGTATTAACACTGTTGTTATAGAGTAAATGCATTTTCTATGTTAAATTCAACGCCAAAGCAGATAATAACATTGAATAAATGCAATATGTAAAGATTTTACAGTAGTTTTGATGAATAAATATGTTTTAAGCATTAAAAACACGTTTGCAAGCGTTGTTTTACAAAGTCTTCTTGCAATTCTTACTATTATCTGCAAACATTACTAAAACACAGTTATTAGCTTTGTAACTGCAAAGAGTACAACTTTTGGAGTTAACTTGTCATATAACGTTGCACTAAGTCTTACTGTTAAATGCAATTGCAGCAACTAGTTACAAACTTGTGCAAATTTAACTAGTAACATTGCATTGTAAACTGTGTATTAACACTGTTGTCAAAGAGTAAATGCATTTTCTAATTTAAACTAAACAACAAAGCAGATAATAACATTGAATAAATGCGATATGTAAAAATTCTACAGCAGTTTTGATGAATAAATATGTTTTGTGCATTAAAAACACGTTTGCAAGCGTTGTTTTACAAAGTCTTCTTGCAATTCTTACTATTATCTGCAAACATTACTAAAACACAGTTATTAGCTTTGTAACTGCAAAGAGTACAACTTTTGGAGTTAACTTGTCATATAACGTTGCACTAAGTCTTACTGTTAACTGCAATTGCAGCAACTAGTTACAAACTTGTGCAAATTTAACTAGTAACATTGCATTGCAAACTGTGTATTAACAGTGTTGTCATAGAGTAAATGCATTTGCTAAGTTAAACTCAACGCCAAAGCAGATAATAACATTAAATTAATGCAATATGTCAAGATTTTACAGTAGTTTTGATGAATAAATATGTTTTGTGCATTAAAAACACGTTTGCAAGCGTTGTTTTACAAAGTCTTCTTGCAATTCTTACTATTATCTGCAAACATTACTAAAACACAGTTATTAGCTTTGTAACTGCAAAGAGTACAACTTTTGGAGTTAACTTGTCATATAACGTTGCACTAAGTCTTACTGTTAACTGCAATTGCAGCAACTAGTTACAAACTTGTGCAAATTTAACTAGTAACATTGCATTGCAAACTGTGTATTAACAGTGTTGTCATAGAGTAAATGCATTTGCTAAGTTAAACTCAACGCCAAAGCAGATAATAACATTAAATTAATGCAATATGTAAAGATTTTACAGTAGTTTTGATGAATAAATATGTTTTGTGCATTAAAAACACGTTTGCAAGCGTTGTTTTACAAAGTCTTCTTGCAATTCTTACTATTATCTGCAAACATTACTAAAACACAGTTATTAGCTTTGTAACTGCAAAGAGTACTTCTTTTGGAGTTAACTTGTCATATAACGTTGCACTAAGTCTTACTGTTAACTGCAATTGCAGAAACTAGTTACAACTTTGTCCAAATTTAACTAGTAACATTGCATTGCAAACTGTGTATTAAAACTGTTGTTATAGAGTAAATGCATTTTCTAAGTTAAACTCAACGCCAAAGCAGATAATAACATTGAATTAATGCAATATGTAAAGAGTTTACAGTAGTTTTGATGAATAAATATGATTTGTGCATTAAAAACACGTTTGCATGCGTTGTTTTACAAAGTCTTCTTGCAATTCTTGCTATTATCTGCAAACATTACTAAAACACAGTTATTAGCTTTGTAACTGCAAAGAGTACTTTTTTTGGAGTTAACTTGTCATATAACGTTGCACTAAGTCTTACTGTTAACTGCAAATGCAGCAACTAGTTACAACTTTGTCCAAATTTAACTAGTAACATTGCATTGCAAACTGTGTATTAACACTGTTGTTATAGAGTAAATGCATTTTCTAAGTTAAACTCAACGCCAAAGCAGATAATAATATTGAATAAATGCAATATGTAAAAATTTTACAGCAGTTTTGATGAATAAATATGTTTTGTGCATTAAAAACACGTTTGCAAGAGTTGTTTTACAAAGTCTTCTTGCAATTCTTACCATTATCTGCAAACATTACTAAAACACAGTTATTAGCTTTGTAACTGCAAAGAGTAAAACTTTTGGAGTTAACTTGTCGTATAACGTTGCACTAAGTCTTACTGTTAACTGCAATTGCAGCAACTAGTTACAAACTTGTGCAAGCTTAACTAGTAACATTGCATTGCAAACTGTGTATTAACACTGTTGTTATAGAGTAAATGCATTTTCTATGTTAAATTCAACGCCAAAGCAGATAATAACATTGAATAAATGCGATATGTAAAAATTCTACAGCAATTTTGATGAATAAATATGTTTTGTGCATGAAAAACACGTTTGCAAGCGTTGTTTTACAAAGTCTTCTTGCAATTCTTACTATTATCTGCAAGCATTACTAAAACACAGTTATTAGCTTTGTAACTGCAAAGAGTACAACTTTTGGAGTTAACTTGTCATATAACGTTGCACTAAGTCTTACTGTTAACTGCAATTGCAGCAACTAGTTACAACTTTGTCCAAATTTAACTAGTAACATTGCATTGCAAACTGTGTATTAAAACTGTTGTTATAGAGTAAATGCATTTTCTAAGTTAAACTCAACGCCAAAGCAGATAATAACATTAAATTGATGCAATATGTAAAGATTTTACAGTAGTTTTGATGAATAAATATGTTTTGTGCATTTTAAACACGTTTGCAAGCGTTGTTTTACAAAATGTTCTTGCAATTCTTACTATTATCTGCAAACATTACTAAAACACAGTTATTAGCTTTGTAACTGCAAAGAGTAAAACTTTTGGAGTTAACTTGTCGTATAACGTTGCACTAAGTCTTACTGTTAACTGCAATTGCAGCAACTAGTTACAAACTTGTGCAAGTTTAACTAGTAACATTGCATTGCAAACTGTGTATTAACACTGTTGTCATAGAGTAAATGCATTTTCTAAGTTAAACTCAACGCCAAAGCAGATAAAAACATTGAATTAATGCAATATGTAAAGATTTTACAGTAGTTTTGATGAATAAATATGTTTTGTGCATTAAAAACACGTTTGCAAGCGTTGTTTTACAAAGTCTTCTTGCAATTCTTACTATTATCTGCAAACATTACTAAAACACTGTTATTAGCTTTGTAACTGCAAAGAGTACAACTTTTGGAGTTAACTTGTCGTATAACGTTACACTAAGTCTTACTGTTAAATGCACTTGCAGCAACTAGTTACAAACTTGTGCAAGTTTAACTAGTAACATTGCATTGCAAACTGTGTATTAACACTGTTGTTATAGAGTAAATGCATTTTCTATGTTGAATTCAACGCCAAAGCAGATAATAACATTGAATAAATGCGATATGTAAAAATTCTACAGCAGTTTTGATGAATAAATATGTTTTGTGCATTAAAAACACGTTTGCAAGCGTTGTTTTACAAAGTCTTCTTGCAATTCTTACTATTATCTGCAAACATTACTAAAACACTGTTATTAGCTTTGTAACTGCAAAGAGTACTTTTTTTGGAGTTAACTTGTCATATAACGTTGCACTAAGTCTTACTGTTAACTGCAAATGCAGCAACTAGTTACAACTTTGTCCAAATTTAACTAGTAACATTGCATTGCAAACTGTGTATTAACACTGTTGTTATAGAGTAAATGCATTTTCTAAGTTAAACTCAACGCCAAAGCAGATAATAATATTGAATAAATGCAATATGTAAAAATTTTACAGCAGTTTTGATGAATAAATATGTTTTGTGCATTAAAAACACGTTTGCAAGAGTTGTTTTACAAAGTCTTCTTGCAATTCTTACCATTATCTGCAAACATTACTAAAACACAGTTATTAGCTTTGTAACTGCAAAGAGTAAAACTTTTGGAGTTAACTTGTCGTATAACGTTGCACTAAGTCTTACTGTTAACTGCAATTGCAGCAACTAGTTACAAACTTGTGCAAGTTTAACTAGTAACATTGCATTGCAAACTGTGTATTAACACTGTTGTTATAGAGTAAATGCATTTTCTATGTTAAATTCAACGCCAAAGCAGATAATAACATTGAATAAATGCGATATGTAAAAATTCTACAGCAGTTTTGATGAATAAATATGTTTTGTGCATTAAAAACACGTTTGCAAGCGTTGTTTTACAAAGTCTTCTTGCAATTCTTACTATTATCTGCAAGCATTACTAAAACACAGTTATTAGCTTTGTAACTGCAAAGAGTACAACTTTTGGAGTTAACTTGTCATATAACGTTGCACTAAGTCTTACTGTTAACTGCAATTGCAGCAACTAGTTACAACTTTGTCCAAATTTAACTAGTAACATTGCATTGCAAACTGTGTATTAAAACTGTTTTTATAGAGTAAATGCATTTTCTAAGTTAAACTCAACGCCAAAGCAGATAATAACATTAAATTGATGCAATATGTAAAGATTTTACAGTAGTTTTGATGAATAAATATGTTTTGTGCATTTTAAACACGTTTGCAAGCGTTGTTTTACAAAATGTTCTTGCAATTCTTACTATTATCTGCAAACATTACTAAAACACAGTTATTAGCTTTGTAACTGCAAAGAGTACAACTTTTGGAGTTAACTTGTCATATAACGTTGCACTAAGTCTTACTGTTAAATGCAATTGCAGCAACTAGTTACAAACTTGTGCAAATTTAACTAGTAACATTGCATTGTAAACTGTGTATTAACACTGTTGTCAAAGAGTAAATGCATTTTCTAAGTTAAACTAAACAACAAAGCAGATAATAACATTGAATAAATGCAATATGTAAAGATTTTACAGTAGTTTTGATGAATAAATATGTTTTGTGCATTAAAAACACGTTTGCAAGCGTTGTTTTACAAAGTCTTCTTGCAATTCTTACTATTATCTGCAAACATTACTAAAACACTGTTATTAGCTTTGTAACTGCAAAGAGTACAACTTTTGGAGTTAACTTGTCGTATAACGTTACACTAAGTCTTACTGTTAAATGCACTTGCAGCAACTAGTTACAAACTTGTGCAAGTTTAACTAGTAACATTGCATTGCAAACTGTGTATTAACACTGTTGTTATAGAGTAAATGCATTTTCTATGTTAAATTCAACGCCAAAGCAGATAATAACATTGAATAAATGCGATATGTAAAAATTCTACAGCAGTTTTGATGAATAAATATGTTTTGTGCATTAAAAACACGTTTGCAAGCGTTGTTTTACAAAGTCTTCTTGCAATTCTTACTATTATCTGCAAACATTACTAAAACACTGTTATTAGCTTTGTAACTGCAAAGAGTACAACTTTTGGAGTTAACTTGTCATATAACGTTGCACTAAGTCTTACTGTTAACTGCAATTGCAGCAACTAGTTACAACTTTGTCCAAATTTAACTAGTAACATTGCATTGCAAACTGTGTATTAAAACTGTTGTTATAGAGTAAATGCATTTTCTAAGTTAAACTCAACGCCAAAGCAGATAATAACATTAAATTGATGCAATATGTAAAGATTTTACAGTAGTTTTGATGAATAAATATGTTTTGTGCATTTTAAACACGTTTGCAAGCGTTGTTTTACAAAATGTTCTTGCAATTCTTACTATTATCTGCAAACATTACTAAAACACAGTTATTAGCTTTGTAACTGCAAAGAGTACAACTTTTGGAGTTAACTTGTCATATAACGTTGCACTAAGTCTTACTGTTAAATGCAATTGCAGCAACTAGTTACAAACTTGTGCAAATTTAACTAGTAACATTGCATTGTAAACTGTGTATTAACACTGTTGTCAAAGAGTAAATGCATTTTCTAATTTAAACTAAACAACAAAGCAGATAATAACATTGAATAAATGCAATATGTAAAGATTTTACAGTAGTTTTGATGAATAAATATGTTTTGTGCATTAAAAACACGTTTGCAAGCGTTGTTTTACAAAGTATTCTTGCAATTCTTACTATTATCTGCAAACATTACTAAAACACAGTTATTAGTTTTGTAACTGCAAAGAGTACAACTTTTGGAGTTAACTTGTCATATAACGTTGCACTAAGTCTTACTGTTAACTGCAATTGCAGCAACTAGTTACAAACTTGTGCAAATTTAACTAGTAACATTGCATTGCAAACTGTGTATTAACAGTGTTGTCATAGAGTAAATGCATTTTCTAAGTTAAACTCAACGCCAAAGCAGATAATAACATTAAATTAATGCAATATGTAAAGATTTTACAGTAGTTTTGATGAATAAATATGTTTTGTGCATTAAAAACACGTTTGCAAGCGTTGTTTTACAAAGTCTTCTTGCAATTCTTACTATTATCTGCAAACATTACTAAAACACAGTTATTAGCTTTGTAACTGCAAAGAGTACTTCTTTTGGAGTTAACTTGTCATATAACGTTGCACTAAGTCTTACTGTTAACTGCAATTGCAGCAACTAGTTACAACTTTGTCCAAATTTAACTAGTAACATTGCATTGCAAACTGTGTATTAAAACTGTTGTTATAGAGTAAATGCATTTTCTAAGTTAAACTCAACGCCAAAGCAGATAATAACATTGAATTAATGCAATATGTAAAGAGTTTACAGTAGTTTTGATGAATAAATATGATTTGTGCATTAAAAACACGTTTGCATGCGTTGTTTTACAAAGTCTTCTTGCAATTCTTGCTATTATCTGCAAACATTACTAAAACACAGTTATTAGCTTTGTAACTGCAAAGAGCACTTTTTTTGGAGTTAACTTGTCATATAACGTTGCACTAAGTCTTACTGTTAACTGCAAATGCAGCAACTAGTTACAACTTTGTCCAAATTTAACTAGTAACATTGCATTGCAAACTGTGTATTAACACTGTTGTTATAGAGTAAATGCATTTTCTAAGTTAAACTCAACGCCAAAGCAGATAATAATATTGAATAAATGCAATATGTAAAAATTTTACAGCAGTTTTGATGAATAAATATGTTTTGTGCATTAAAAACACGTTTGCAAGAGTTGTTTTACAAAGTCTTCTTGCAATTCTTACCATTATCTGCAAACATTACTAAAACACAGTTATTAGCTTTGTAACTGCAAAGAGTAAAACTTTTGGAGTTAACTTGTCGTATAACGTTGCACTAAGTCTTACTGTTAACTGCAATTGCAGAAACTAGTTACAAACTTGTGCAAGTTTAACTAGTAACATTGCATTGCAAACTGTGTATTAACACTGTTGTTATAGAGTAAATGCATTTTCTATGTTAAATTCAACGCCAAAGCAGATAATAACATTGAATAAATGCGATATGTAAAAATTCTACAGCAATTTTGATGAATAAATATGTTTTGTGCATTAAAAACACGTTTGCAAGCGTTGTTTTACAAAGTCTTCTTGCAATTCTTACTATTATCTGCAAGCATTACTAAAACACAGTTATTAGCTTTGTAACTGCAAAGAGTACAACTTTTGGAGTTAACTTGTCATATAACGTTGCACTAAGTCTTACTGTTAACTGCAATTGCAGCAACTAGTTACAACTTTGTCCAAATTTAACTAGTAACATTGCATTGCAAACTGTGTATTAAAACTGTTGTTATAGAGTAAATGCATTTTCTAAGTTAAACTCAACGCCAAAGCAGATAATAACATTAAATTGATGCAATATGTAAAGATTTTACAGTAGTTTTGATGAATAAATATGTTTTGTGCATTTTAAACACGTTTGCAAGCGTTGTTTTACAAAATGTTCTTGCAATTCTTACTATTATCTGCAAACATTACTAAAACACAGTTATTAGCTTTGTAACTGCAAAGAGTAAAACTTTTGGAGTTAACTTGTCGTATAACGTTGCACTAAGTCTTACTGTTAACTGCAATTGCAGCAACTAGTTACAAACTTGTGCAAGTTTAACTAGTAACATTGCATTGCAAACTGTGTATTAACACTGTTGTCATAGAGTAAATGCATTTTCTAAGTTAAACTCAACGCCAAAGCAGATAAAAACATTGAATTAATGCAATATGTAAAGATTTTACAGTAGTTTTGATGAATAAATATGTTTTGTGCATTAAAAACACGTTTGCAAGCGTTGTTTTACAAAGTCTTCTTGCAATTCTTACTATTATCTGCAAACATTACTAAAACACTGTTATTAGCTTTGTAACTGCAAAGAGTACAACTTTTGGAGTTAACTTGTCGTATAACGTTACACTAAGTCTTACTGTTAAATGCACTTGCAGCAACTAGTTACAAACTTGTGCAAGTTTAACTAGTAACATTGCATTGCAAACTGTGTATTAACACTGTTGTTATAGAGTAAATGCATTTTCTATGTTAAATTCAACGCCAAAGCAGATAATAACATTGAATAAATGCGATATGTAAAAATTCTACAGCAGTTTTGATGAATAAATATGTTTTGTGCATTAAAAACACGTTTGCAAGCGTTGTTTTACAAAGTCTTCTTGCAATTCTTACTATTATCTGCAAACATTACTAAAACACTGTTATTAGCTTTGTAACTGCAAAGAGTACAACTTTTGGAGTTAACTTGTCATATAACGTTGCACTAAGTCTTACTGTTAACTGCAAATGCAGCAACTAGTTACAACTTTGTCCAAATTTAACTAGTAACATTGCATTGCAAACTGTGTATTAACACTGTTGTTATAGAGTAAATGCATTTTCTAAGTTAAACTCAACGCCAAAGCAGATAATAATATTGAATAAATGCAATATGTAAAAATTTTACAGTAGTTTTGATGAATAAATATGTTTTAAGCATTAAAAACACGTTTGCAAGAGTTGTTTTACAAAGTCTTCTTGCAATTCTTACCATTATCTGCAAACATTACTAAAACACAGTTATTAGCTTTGTAACTGCAAAGAGTAAAACTTTTGGAGTTAACTTGTCGTATAACGTTGCACTAAGTCTTACTGTTAACTGCAATTGCAGCAACTAGTTACAAACTTGTGCAAGTTTAACTAGTAACATTGCATTGCAAACTGTGTATTAACACTGTTGTTATAGAGTAAATGCATTTTCTATGTTAAATTCAACGCCAAAGCAGATAATAACATTGAATAAATGCGATATGTAAAAATTCTACAGCAGTTTTGATGAATAAATATGTTTTGTGCATTTTAAACACGTTTGCAAGCGTTGTTTTACAAAATGTTCTTGCAATTCTTACTATTATCTGCAAACATTACTAAAACACAGTTATTAGCTTTGTAACTGCAAAGAGTACAACTTTTGGAGTTAACTTGTCATATAACGTTGCACTAAGTCTTACTGTTAAATGCAATTGCAGCAACTAGTTACAAACTTGTGCAAATTTAACTAGTAACATTGCATTGTAAACTGTGTATTAACACTGTTGTCAAAGAGTAAATGCATTTTCTAAGTTAAACTAAACAACAAAGCAGATAATAACATTGAATAAATGCAATATGTAAAGATTTTACAGTAGTTTTGATGAATAAATATGTTTTGTGCATTAAAAACACGTTTGCAAGCGTTGTTTTACAAAGTCTTCTTGCAATTCTTACTATTATCTGCAAACATTACTAAAACACTGTTATTAGCTTTGTAACTGCAAA
The DNA here is from genome assembly GCA_964026355.1 of Pseudorhiza aurosa. NCBI lineage: Eukaryota > Metazoa > Cnidaria > Scyphozoa > Rhizostomeae > Lychnorhizidae > Pseudorhiza > Pseudorhiza aurosa. The sequence continues at coordinate 1,080,219 of OZ032127.1, read as the reverse complement.
GAGTACAACTTTTGGAGTTAACTTGTCGTATAACGTTACACTAAGTCTTACTGTTAAATGCACTTGCAGCAACTAGTTACAAACTTGTGCAAGTTTAACTAGTAACATTGCATTGCAAACTGTGTATTAACACTGTTGTTATAGAGTAAATGCATTTTCTATGTTAAATTCAACGCCAAAGCAGATAATAACATTGAATAAATGCGATATGTAAAAATTCTACAGCAGTTTTGATGAATAAATATGTTTTGTGCATTAAAAACACGTTTGCAAGCGTTGTTTTACAAAGTCTTCTTGCAATTCTTACTATTATCTGCAAACATTACTAAAACACAGTTATTAGCTTTGTAACTGCAAAGAGTACAACTTTTGGAGTTAACTTGTCATATAACGTTGCACTAAGTCTTACTGTTAACTGCAATTGCAGCAACTAGTTACAACTTTGTCCAAATTTAACTAGTAACATTGCATTGCAAACTGTGTATTAAAACTGTTGTTATAGAGTAAATGCATTTTCTAAGTTAAACTCAACGCCAAAGCAGATAATAACATTAAATTGATGCAATATGTAAAGATTTTACAGTAGTTTTGATGAATAAATATGTTTTGTGCATTAAAAACACGTTTGCAAGCGTTGTTTTACAAAGTCTTCTTGCAATTCTTACTATTATCTGCAAACATTACTAAAACACTGTTATTAGCTTTGTAACTGCAAAGAGTACAACTTTTGGAGTTAACTTGTCGTATAACGTTACACTAAGTCTTACTGTTAAATGCACTTGCAGCAACTAGTTACAAACTTGTGCAAGTTTAACTAGTAACATTGCATTGCAAACTGTGTATTAACACTGTTGTTATAGAGTAAATGCATTTTCTAAGTTAAACTCAACGCCAAAGCAGATAATAACATTAAATTGATGCAATATGTAAAGATTTTACAGTAGTTTTGATGAATAAATATGTTTTGTGCATTAAAAACACGTTTGCAAGCGTTGTTTTACAAAATGTTCTTGCAATTCTTACTATTATCTGCAAACATTACTAAAACACAGTTATTAGCTTTGTAACTGCAAAGAGTACAACTTTTGGAGTTAACTTGTCATATAACGTTGCACTAAGTCTTACTGTTAACTGCAATTGCAGCAACTAGTTACAAACTTGTGCAAATTTAACTAGTAACATTGCATTGCAAACTGTGTATTAACAGTGTTGTCATAGAGTAAATGCATTTTCTAAGTTAAACTCAACGCCAAAGCAGATAATAACATTAAATTAATGCAATATGTAAAGATTTTACAGTAGTTTTGATGAATAAATATGTTTTGTGCATTAAAAACACGTTTGCCAGCGTTGTTTTACAAAGTCTTCTTGCCATTCTTACTCTTATCTGCAAACATTACTAAAACACAGTAATTAGCTTTGTAACTGCAAAGAGTACAACTTTTGGAGTTAACTTGTCATATAACGTTGCACTAAGTCTTACTGTTAACTGCAATTGCAGCAACTAGTTACAAACTTGTGCAAATTTAGCTAGTAACATTGCATTTCAAACTGTGTATTAACACTGTTGTCATAGAGTAAATGCATTTTCTACGTTAAACTCAACGCCAAAGCAGATAATAACAATAAATTAATGCAATATGTAGAGATTTTACAGGAGTTTTGATGAATAAATATGTTTTGTGCGTTAAAAACACGTTTGCCAGCGTTGTTTTACAAAGTCTTCTTGCAATTCTTACTCTTATCTGCAAACATTACTAAAACACAGTAATTAGCTTTGTAACTGCAAAGAGTACAACTTTTGGAGTTAACTTGTCATATAACGTTGCACTAAGTCTTACTGTTAACTGCAATTGCAGAAACTAGTTACAAACTTGTGCAAATTTAACTTGTAACATTGCATTGCAAACTGTGTATTAACACTGTTGTCATAGAGTAAATGCATTTTCTAAGTTAAACTCAACGCCAAAGCAGATAATAACATTGAATTAATGCAATATGCACAGTTTTAACACTAGTTTTAATGAATAAAAATGATTTATGTATTAAAAACACGTTTGCAAGCGTTGGTTTACAAAGTCTTGTTGCAATTCTTAATATTATATGCAAACACTACATAAACGCCTATGTTAGTTAGCGAAGTAACTTCAAAGAGTACCAATTTTTAAAATTATCTTCTCATATAACGTTGCAATAATTCTTACTGTTAAATGCAATTGCAGCAACTAGTTACAAACTTGTGCAAATCTAACTAGTTACATTGCATTGCAAACTTTGTATATACACTGTTGTCATAGAGTAAATGCATTTTCTAAGTTAAATTAAATGCCAATACAGATAATAACATTGAATTAATGCAATATGCACAGTTTTAACAGTAGTTTTAATGAATAAATATGTTTTGTGTATTAAAAACACGTTTGCAAGCGTTGTTTCACAAAGTCCTCTTTTAGTTCTTTGTATTATCTGCAAACATCACTAAAACATAGTTATTAGCTTTGTAAATGCAAAGAGTACAACTTTTGAAATTATCTTGTCATATAACGTTGCACTAAGTCTTACTGTTTCATGCAATTGCAGCAACTAGTTGCAAAGTTGTGCAAATCTTACTAGTTACATTGCATTGCAAACTGTGTATTTACACTGTTACTATAGAGTAATTGCGTTTTCTAAGTTGAACTCAAAGCCAAAGCAGATAATAACATTGAATTAATGCAATATGCACAGTTTTAACACTAGTTTTAATGAATAAATTTGTTTTATGTATTAAAAACACGTTTGCAAGCGCTGTTTTACAAAGTCTTGTTGCAATTCTTAATATTATCTGCAAACATTACTAAAACATAGTTATTAGCTTTGTAAATGCAAAGAGTACAACTTTTTAGGTAAACTTGTCAAAGAACGTTGCACTAAGTCTTACTGTTAAATGCAATTGCAGCAACTAGTTACAAACTTGTGCAAATCTAACTAATTACATCCATTGCAAACTGTGTATTAACACCATTGTCATAGAGTAAATGAATTTTCTAAGTTAAATTCAATGCGAATACAGATAATAACATTAAATTAATGCAATATGCACAGTTTTAACACTAGTTTTAATGAATAAATATGATTTGTGAATTAAAATCACGTTTGCAAGCGTTGTTTTACAAAGTCTTGTTGCAATTCTTAATGTTATCTGCAAACATTACTAAAACATAGTTATTAGCTTTGTAAATGCAAAGAGTACAACTTTGGGAGTTAACTTCTCATATAATTTTGCAATAATTCTTAGTGTTAAATGCAATTGCAGCAACTAGTTACAAACTTGTGCAAATCTAACTATTTACATCCATTGCAAACTGTGTATTAACACCATTGTCATAGAGTAAATAGATTTTCTAAGTTAAATTCAATGCGAATACAGATAATAACATTGAATTAATGCAATATGCACAGTTTTAACACTAGTTTTAATGAATAAATATGATTTGTGTATTAAAAACACGTTTGCAAGCGCTGTTTTACAAAGTCTTGTTGCAATTCTTAATATTATCTGCAAACACTACATAAACGCCTATGTTAGTTAGCGAAGTAACTTCAAAGAGTACCAATTTTTATAATTATCTTCTCATATAACGTTGCAATAATTCTTACTGTTAAATGCAATTGCAGCAACTAGTTACAAACTTGTGCAAATCTAACTAGTTACATTGCATTGCAAACTGTGTATTTACACTGTTATTATAGAGTAATTGCATTTTCTAAGTTAAATTCAATGCCAATACAGATAATAACATTGAATTAATGCAATATGCACAGTTTTAACACTAGTTTTAATGAATAAATATGATTTGCGTATTAAAAACACGTTTGCAAGCGTTGGTTTACAAAGTCTTGTTGCAATTCTTAATATTATCTGCAAACACTACATAAACGCCTATGTTAGTTAGCGAAGTAACTTCACAGAGTACCAATTTTTAAAATTATCTTCTCATATAACGTTGCAATAATTCTTACTGTTAAATGCAATTGCAGCAACTAGTTACAAACTTGTGCAAATCTAACTAGTTACATTGCATTGCAAACTTTGTATATACACTGTTATTATAGAGTAATTGCATTTTCTAAGTTAAATTCAATGCGAATACAGATAATAACATTGAATTAATGCAATATGCACAGTTTTAACACTAGTTTTAATGAATAAATATGATTTGTGTATTAAAAACACGTTTGCAAGCGTTACTTCACAAAGTCTTCTTTTAGTTCTTTGTATTATCTGCAAACATTACTACCACATATTTATTAGCTTTGTAAATGCAAAGAGTACAAATTTTGGAGTTAACTTCTCATATAACGTTGCAATAATTCTTAGTGTTAAATGCAATTGCAGCATTTAGTTACAAACTTTTGCTATTCTTACTAAATACATTGCATTGCAAACTGTGTAATAACACTGTTGTCATAGAGTAAATGCATTTTCTAAGTTAAACTCAACGCTAACGCAGATAATAACATTAAATTAATGCAATATGCACAGTTTTAACACTAGTTTTAATGAATAAATATCTTTTGTGTATTAAAAACACGTTTGCCAGCGTTGTTTCACAAAGTCTTCTTTTAGTTCTTTGTATTATCTGCAAACATTACTAAAACATAGTTATTAGCTTTGTAAATGCAAAGAGTACAACTTTTGGAGTTAACTTCTCACATAACGTTGCAATAATTCTTATTGTTAAATGCAATTGCAGCATTTAGTTACAAACTTTTGCTATTCTTACTAGTTACATTGCATTGCAAACTGTGTATTTACATTGTTATTATAAAGTAATTGCGTTTTCTAAGTTAAACTCAAAGCCAAAGCAGATAATAACATTGAATTAATGCAATATGCACAGTTTTAACACTAGTTTTAATGAATAGATATGATTTGTGAATTAAAATCACGTTTGCAAGCGTTGTTTTACAAAGTCTTGTTGCAATTCTTAAATGTTATCTGCAAACATTACTAAAACATAGTTATTAGCTTTGTAAATGCAAAGAGTACAACTTTTGAAGTAAACTTGTCAAAGAACGTTGCACTAAGTCTTACTGTTAGATGCAATTGCAGCAACTAGCTACAAACTTGTGCAAATCTTACTAGTTACATTGCATTGCAAACTGTGTATTAACACTGTTGTCATAGAGTAAATGCATTTTCTAAGTTAAATTAAATGCCAATACAGATAATAACATTGAATTAATGCAATATGCACAGTTTTAACAGTAGTTTTAATGAATAAATATGTTTTGTGTATTAAAAACACGTTTGCAAGCGTTGTTTCACAAAGTCCTCTTTTAGTTCTTTGTATTATCTGCAAACATCACTAAAACATAGTTATTAGCTTTGTAAATGCAAAGAGTACAACTTTTGAAATTATCTTGTCATATAACGTTGCACTAAGTCTTACTGTTTCATGCAATTGCAGCAACTAGTTGCAAAGTTGTGCAAATCTTACTAGTTACATTGCATTGCAAACTGTGTATTTACACTGTTACTATAGAGTAATTGCGTTTTCTAAGTTGAACTCAAAGCCAAAGCAGATAATAACATTGAATTAATGCATTATGCACAGTTTTAACACTAGTTTTAATGAATAAATTTGTTTTATGTATTAAAAACACGTTTGCAAGCGCTGTTTTACAAAGTCTTGTTGCAATTCTTAATATTATCTGCAAACATTACTAAAACATAGTTATTAGCTTTGTAAATGCAAAGAGTACAACTTTTTAGGTAAACTTGTCAAAGAACGTTGCACTAAGTCTTACTGTTAAATGCAATTGCAGCAACTAGTTACAAACTTGTGCAAATCTAACTAATTACATCCATTGCAAACTGTGTATTAACACCATTGTCATAGAGTAAATGAATTTTCTAAGTTAAATTCAATGCCAATACAGATAATAACATTGAATTAATGCAATATGCACAGTTTTAACACTAGTTTTAATGAATAAATATGTTTTGTGTATTAAAAACACGTTTGCAAGCGTTATTTCACAAAGTCTTCTTTTAGTTCTTTGTATTATCTGCAAACATCACTAAAACATAGTTATTAGCTTTGTAAATGCAAAGAGTACAACTTTTGGAGTTAACTTCTCATATAACGTTGCAATAATTCTTAGTGTTCAATGCAATTGCAGCATTTAGTTACAAACTTTTGCTATTCTTACTAGTTACATTGCATTGCAAACTGTGTATTTACACTGTTGTCATAGAGTAAATGCATTTTCTAAGTTAAACTCAACGCTAACGCAGATAATAACATTAAATTAATGCAATATGCACAGTTTTAACACTAGTTTTAATGAATAAATATGATTTGTGAATTAAAATCACGTTTGCAAGCGTTGTTTTACAAAGTCTTGTTGCAATTCTTAATGTTATCTGCAAACATTACTAAAACATAGTTATTAGCTTTGTAAATGCAAAGAGTACAACTTTGGGAGTTAACTTCTCATATAATTTTGCAATAATTCTTAGTGTTAAATGCAATTGCAGCAACTAGTTACGAACTTGTGCAAATCTAACTATTTACATCCATTGCAAACTGTGTATTAACACCATTGTCATAGAGTAAATGAATTTTCTAAGTTAAATTCAATGCGAATACAGATAATAACATTGAATTAATGCAATATGCACAGTTTTAACACTAGTTTTAATGAATAAATATGATTTGTGTATTAAAAACACGTTTGCAAGCGCTGTTTTACAAAGTCTTGTTGCAATTCTTAATATTATCTGCAAACACTACATAAACGCCTATGTTAGTTAGCGAAGTAACTTCAAAGAGTACCAATTTTTATAATTATCTTCTCATATAACGTTGCAATAATTCTTACTGTTAAATGCAATTGCAGCAACTAGTTACAAACTTGTGCAAATCTAACTAGTTACATTGCATTGCAAACTGTGTATTTACACTGTTATTATAGAGTAATTGCGTTTTCTAAGTTAAACTCAAAACCAAAGCAGATAATAACATTGAATTAATGCAATATGCACAGTTTTAACACTAGTTTTAATGAATAAAAATGATTTATGTATTAAAAACACGTTTGCAAGCGTTGGTTTACAAAGTCTTGTTGCAATTCTTAATATTATCTGCAAACACTACATAAACGCCTATGTTAGTTAGCGAAGTAACTTCAAAGAGTACCAATTTTTAAAATTATCTTCTCATATAACGTTGCAATAATTCTTACTGTTAAATGCAATTGCAGCAACTAGTTACAAACTTGTGCAAATCTAACTAGTTACATTGCATTGCAAACTTTGTATATACACTGTTATTATAGAGTAATTGCATTTTCTAAGTTAAATTCAATGCAAATACAGATAATAACATTGAATTAATGCAATATGCACAGTTTTAACACTAGTTTTAATGAATAAATATGATTTGTGTATTAAAAACACGTTTGCAAGCGTTGCTTCACAAAGTCTTCTTTTAGTTCTTTGTATTATCTGCAAACATTACTACCACATATTTATTAGCTTTGTAAATGCAAAGAGTACAAATTTTGGAGCTAACTTCTCATATAACGTTGCAATAATTCTTAGTGTTAAATGCAATTGCAGCATTTAGTTACAAACTTTTGCTATTCTTACTAAATACATTGCATTGCAAACTGTGTAATAACACTGTTGTCATAGAGTAAATGCATTTTCTAAGTTAAACTCAACGCTAACGCAGATAATAACATTAAATTAATGCAATATGCACAGTTTTAACACTAGTTTTAATGAATAAATATGATTTGTGAATTAAAATCACGTTTGCAAGCGTTGTTTTACAAAGTCTTGTTGCAATTCTTAATGTTATCTGCAAACATTACTAAAACATAGTTATTAGCTTTGTAAATGCAAAGAGTACAACTTTTTAGGTAAACTTGTCAAAGAACGTTGCACTAAGTCTTACTGTTAAATGCAATTGCAGCAACTAGTTACAAACTTGTGCAAATCTAACTAATTACATCCATTGCAAACTGTGTATTAACACCATTGTCATAGAGTAAATGAATTTTCTAAGTTAAATTCAATGCCAATACAGATAATAACATTGAATTAATGCAATATGCACAGTTTTAACACTAGTTTTAATGAATAAATATGTTTTGTGTATTAAAAACACGTTTGCAAGCGTTATTTCACAAAGTCTTCTTTTAGTTCTTTGTATTATCTGCAAACATCACTAAAACATAGTTATTAGCTTTGTAAATGCAAAGAGTACAACTTTTGGAGTTAACTTCTCATATAACGTTGCAATAATTCTTAGTGTTCAATGCAATTGCAGCATTTAGTTACAAACTTTTGCTATTCTTACTAGTTACATTGCATTGCAAACTGTGTATTTACACTGTTGTCATAGAGTAAATGCATTTTCTAAGTTAAACTCAACGCTAACGCAGATAATAACATTAAATTAATGCAATATGCACAGTTTTAACACTAGTTTTAATGAATAAATATGATTTGTGAATTAAAATCACGTTTGCAAGCGTTGTTTTACAAAGTCTTGTTGCAATTCTTAATGTTATCTGCAAACATTACTAAAACATAGTTATTAGCTTTGTAAATGCAAAGAGTACAACTTTGGGAGTTAACTTCTCATATAATTTTGCAATAATTCTTAGTGTTAAATGCAATTGCAGCAACTAGTTACGAACTTGTGCAAATCTAACTATTTACATCCATTGCAAACTGTGTATTAACACCATTGTCATAGAGTAAATGAATTTTCTAAGTTAAATTCAATGCGAATACAGATAATAACATTGAATTAATGCAATATGCACAGTTTTAACACTAGTTTTAATGAATAAATATGATTTGTGTATTAAAAACACGTTTGCAAGCGCTGTTTTACAAAGTCTTGTTGCAATTCTTAATATTATCTGCAAACACTACATAAACGCCTATGTTAGTTAGCGAAGTAACTTCAAAGAGTACCAATTTTTATAATTATCTTCTCATATAACGTTGCAATAATTCTTACTGTTAAATGCAATTGCAGCAACTAGTTACAAACTTGTGCAAATCTAACTAGTTACATTGCATTGCAAACTGTGTATTTACACTGTTATTATAGAGTAATTGCGTTTTCTAAGTTAAACTCAAAACCAAAGCAGATAATAACATTGAATTAATGCAATATGCACAGTTTTAACACTAGTTTTAATGAATAAAAATGATTTATGTATTAAAAACACGTTTGCAAGCGTTGGTTTACAAAGTCTTGTTGCAATTCTTAATATTATCTGCAAACACTACATAAACGCCTATGTTAGTTAGCGAAGTAACTTCAAAGAGTACCAATTTTTAAAATTATCTTCTCATATAACGTTGCAATAATTCTTACTGTTAAATGCAATTGCAGCAACTAGTTACAAACTTGTGCAAATCTAACTAGTTACATTGCATTGCAAACTTTGTATATACACTGTTATTATAGAGTAATTGCATTTTCTAAGTTAAATTCAATGCAAATACAGATAATAACATTGAATTAATGCAATATGCACAGTTTTAACACTAGTTTTAATGAATAAATATGATTTGTGTATTAAAAACACGTTTGCAAGCGTTGCTTCACAAAGTCTTCTTTTAGTTCTTTGTATTATCTGCAAACATTACTACCACATATTTATTAGCTTTGTAAATGCAAAGAGTACAAATTTTGGAGCTAACTTCTCATATAACGTTGCAATAATTCTTAGTGTTAAATGCAATTGCAGCATTTAGTTACAAACTTTTGCTATTCTTACTAAATACATTGCATTGCAAACTGTGTAATAACACTGTTGTCATAGAGTAAATGCATTTTCTAAGTTAAACTCAACGCTAACGCAGATAATAACATTAAATTAATGCAATATGCACAGTTTTAACACTAGTTTTAATGAATAAATATGATTTGTGAATTAAAATCACGTTTGCAAGCGTTGTTTTACAAAGTCTTGTTGCAATTCTTAATGTTATCTGCAAACATTACTAAAACATAGTTATTAGCTTTGTAAATGCAAAGAGTACAACTTTGGGAGTTAACTTCTCATATAATTTTGCAATAATTCTTAGTGTTAAATGCAATTGCAGCAACTAGTTACAAACTTGTGCAAATCTAACTATTTACATCCATTGCAAACTGTGTATTAACACCATTGTCATAGAGTAAATGAATTTTCTAAGTTAAATTCAATGCGAATACAGATAATAACATTGAATTAATGCAATATGCACAGTTTTAACACTAGTTTTAATGAATAAATATGATTTGTGTATTAAAAACACGTTTGCAAGCGCTGTTTTACAAAGTCTTGTTGCAATTCTTAATATTATCTGCAAACACTACATAAACGCCTATGTTAGTTAGCGAAGTAACTTCAAAGAGTACCAATTTTTAAAATTATCTTCTCATATAACGTTGCAATAATTCTTACTGTTAAATGCAATTGCAGCAACTAGTTACAAACTTGTGCAAATCTAACTAGTTACATTGCATTGCAAACTTTGTATATACACTGTTATTATAGAGTAATTGCATTTTCTAAGTTAAATTCAATGCAAATACAGATAATAACATTGAATTAATGCAATATGCACAGTTTTAACACTAGTTTTAATGAATAAATATGATTTGTGTATTAAAAACACGTTTGCAAGCGTTGCTTCACAAAGTCTTCTTTTAGTTCTTTGTATTATCTGCAAACATTACTACCACATATTTATTAGCTTTGTAAATGCAAAGAGTACAAATTTTGGAGCTAACTTCTCATATAACGTTGCAATAATTCTTAGTGTTAAATGCAATTGCAGCATTTAGTTACAAACTTTTGCTATTCTTACTAAATACATTGCATTGCAAACTGTGTAATAACACTGTTGTCATAGAGTAAATGCATTTTCTAAGTTAAACTCAACGCTAACGCAGATAATAACATTAAATTAATGCAATATGCACAGTTTTAACACTAGTTTTAATGAATAAATATGATTTGTGAATTAAAATCACGTTTGCAAGCGTTGTTTTACAAAGTCTTGTTGCAATTCTTAATGTTATCTGCAAACATTACTAAAACATAGTTATTAGCTTTGTAAATGCAAAGAGTACAACTTTGGGAGTTAACTTCTCATATAATTTTGCAATAATTCTTAGTGTTAAATGCAATTGCAGCAACTAGTTACAAACTTGTGCAAATCTAACTATTTACATCCATTGCAAACTGTGTATTAACACCATTGTCATAGAGTAAATGAATTTTCTAAGTTAAATTCAATGCGAATACAGATAATAACATTGAATTAATGCAATATGCACAGTTTTAACACTAGTTTTAATGAATAAATATGATTTGTGTATTAAAAACACGTTTGCAAGCGCTGTTTTACAAAGTCTTGTTGCAATTCTTAATATTATCTGCAAACACTACATAAACGCCTATGTTAGTTAGCGAAGTAACTTCAAAGAGTACCAATTTTTATAATTATCTTCTCATATAACGTTGCAATAATTCTTACTGTTAAATGCAATTGCAGCAACTAGTTACAAACTTGTGCAAATCTAACTAGTTACATTGCATTGCAAACTGTGTATTTACACTGTTATTATAGAGTAATTGCGTTTTCTAAGTTAAACTCAAAACCAAAGCAGATAATAACATTGAATTAATGCAATATGCACAGTTTTAACACTAGTTTTAATGAATAAAAATGATTTATGTATTAAAAACACGTTTGCAAGCGTTGGTTTACAAAGTCTTGTTGCAATTCTTAATATTATCTGCAAACACTACATAAACGCCTATGTTAGTTAGCGAAGTAACTTCACAGAGTACCAATTTTTAAAATTATCTTCTCATATAACGTTGCAATAATTCTTACTGTTAAATGCAATTGCAGCAACTAGTTACAAACTTGTGCAAATCTAACTAGTTACATTGCATTGCAAACTTTGTATATACACTGTTATTATAGAGTAATTGCATTTTCTAAGTTAAATTCAATGCCAATACAGATAATAACATTGAATTAATGCAATATGCACAGTTTTAACACTAGTTTTAATGAATAAATATGATTTGCGTATTAAAAACACGTTTGCAAGCGTTGCTTCACAAAGTCTTCTTTTAGTTCTTTGTATTATCTGCAAACATTACTACCACATATTTATTAGCTTTGTAAATGCAAAGAGTACAAATTTTGGAGTTAACTTCTCATATAACGTTGCAATAATTCTTAGTGTTAAATGCAATTGCAGCATTTAGTTACAAACTTTTGCTATTCTTACTAAATACATTGCATTGCAAACTGTGTAATAACACTGTTGTCATAGAGTAAATGCATTTTCTAAGTTAAACTCAACGCTAACGCAGATAATAACATTAAATTAATGCAATATGCACAGTTTTAACACTAGTTTTAATGAATAAATATCTTTTGTGTATTAAAAACACGTTTGCCAGCGTTGTTTCACAAAGTCTTCTTTTAGCTCTTTGTATTATCTACAAACATTACTAAAACATAGTTATTAGCTTTGTAAATGCAAAGAGTACAACTTTTGGAGTTAACTTCTCACATAACGTTGCAATAATTCTTAGTGTTCAATGCAATTGCAGCATTTAGTTACAAACTTTTGCTATTCTTACTAGTTACATTGCATTGCAAACTGTGTATTTACACTGTTATTATAAAGTAATTGCGTTTTCTAAGTTAAACTCAAAGCCAAAGCAGATAATAATATTGAATTAATGCAATATGCACAGTTTTAACACTAGTTTTAATGAATAAATATGATTTGTGAATTAAAATCACGTTTGCAAGCGTTGTTTTACAAAGTCTTGTTGCAATTCTTAATGTTATCTGCAAACATTACTAAAACATAGTTATTAGCTTTGTAAATGCAAAGAGTACAACTTTGGGAGTTAACTTCTCATATAATTTTGCAATAATTCTTAGTGTTAAATGCAATTGCAGCAACTAGTTACAAACTTGTGCAAATCTAACTATTTACATCCATTGCAAACTGTGTATTAACACCATTGTCATAGAGTAAATGAATTTTCTAAGTTAAATTCAATGCGAATACAGATAATAACATTGAATTAATGCAATATGCACAGTTTTAACACTAGTTTTAATGAATAAATATGATTTGTGTATTAAAAACACGTTTGCAAGCGCTGTTTTACAAAGTCTTGTTGCAATTCTTAATATTATCTGCAAACACTACATAAACGCCTATGTTAGTTAGCGAAGTAACTTCAAAGAGTACCAATTTTTATAATTATCTTCTCATATAACGTTGCAATAATTCTTACTGTTAAATGCAATTGCAGCAACTAGTTACAAACTTGTGCAAATCTAACTAGTTACATTGCATTGCAAACTGTGTATTTACACTGTTATTATAGAGTAATTGCGTTTTCTAAGTTAAACTCAAAACCAAAGCAGATAATAACATTGAATTAATGCAATATGCACAGTTTTAACACTAGTTTTAATGAATAAAAATGATTTATGTATTAAAAACACGTTTGCAAGCGTTGGTTTACAAAGTCTTGTTGCAATTCTTAATATTATCTGCAAACACTACATAAACGCCTATGTTAGTTAGCGAAGTAACTTCAAAGAGTACCAATTTTTATAATTATCTTCTCATATAACGTTGCAATAATTCTTACTGTTAAATGCAATTGCAGCAACTAGTTACAAACTTGTGCAAATCTAACTAGTTACATTGCATTGCAAACTGTGTATTTACACTGTTATTATAGAGTAATTGCGTTTTCTAAGTTAAACTCAAAACCAAAGCAGATAATAACATTGAATTAATGCAATATGCACAGTTTTAACACTAGTTTTAATGAATAAAAATGATTTATGTATTAAAAACACGTTTGCAAGCGTTGGTTTACAAAGTCTTGTTGCAATTCTTAATATTATCTGCAAACACTACATAAACGCCTATGTTAGTTAGCGAAGTAACTTCAAAGAGTACCAATTTTTAAAATTATCTTCTCATATAACGTTGCAATAATTCTTACTGTTAAATGCAATTGCAGCAACTAGTTACAAACTTGTGCAAATCTAACTAGTTACATTGCATTGCAAACTTTGTATATACACTGTTATTATAGAGTAATTGCATTTTCTAAGTTAAATTCAATGCCAATACAGATAATAACATTGAATTAATGCAATATGCACAGTTTTAACACTAGTTTTAATGAATAAATATGATTTGCGTATTAAAAACACGTTTGCAAGCGTTGCTTCACAAAGTCTTCTTTTAGTTCTTTGTATTATCTGCAAACATTACTACCACATATTTATTAGCTTTGTAAATGCAAAGAGTACAAATTTTGGAGTTAACTTCTCATATAACGTTGCAATAATTCTTAGTGTTCAATGCAATTGCAGCATTTAGTTACAAACTTTTGCTATTCTTACTAGTTACATTGCATTGCAAACTGTGTATTTACACTGTTATTATAAAGTAATTGCGTTTTCTAAGTTAAACTCAAAGCCAAAGCAGATAATAATATTGAATTAATGCAATATGCACAGTTTTAACACTAGTTTTAATGAATAAATATGATTTGTGAATTAAAATCACGTTTGCAAGCGTTGTTTTACAAAGTCTTGTTGCAATTCTTAATGTTATCTGCAAACATTACTAAAACATAGTTATTAGCTTTGTAAATGCAAAGAGTACAACTTTGGGAGTTAACTTCTCATATAATTTTGCAATAATTCTTAGTGTTAAATGCAATTGCAGCAACTAGTTACAAACTTGTGCAAATCTAACTATTTACATCCATTGCAAACTGTGTATTAACACCATTGTCATAGAGTAAATGAATTTTCTAAGTTAAATTCAATGCGAATACAGATAATAACATTGAATTAATGCAATATGCACAGTTTTAACACTAGTTTTAATGAATAAATATGATTTGTGTATTAAAAACACGTTTGCAAGCGCTGTTTTACAAAGTCTTGTTGCAATTCTTAATATTATCTGCAAACACTACATAAACGCCTATGTTAGTTAGCGAAGTAACTTCAAAGAGTACCAATTTTTATAATTATCTTCTCATATAACGTTGCAATAATTCTTACTGTTAAATGCAATTGCAGCAACTAGTTACAAACTTGTGCAAATCTAACTAGTTACATTGCATTGCAAACTGTGTATTTACACTGTTATTATAGAGTAATTGCGTTTTCTAAGTTAAACTCAAAACCAAAGCAGATAATAACATTGAATTAATGCAATATGCACAGTTTTAACACTAGTTTTAATGAATAAAAATGATTTATGTATTAAAAACACGTTTGCAAGCGTTGGTTTACAAAGTCTTGTTGCAATTCTTAATATTATCTGCAAACACTACATAAACGCCTATGTTAGTTAGCGAAGTAACTTCAAAGAGTACCAATTTTTAAAATTATCTTCTCATATAACGTTGCAATAATTCTTACTGTTAAATGCAATTGCAGCAACTAGTTACAAACTTGTGCAAATCTAACTAGTTACATTGCATTGCAAACTTTGTATATACACTGTTATTATAGAGTAATTGCATTTTCTAAGTTAAATTCAATGCCAATACAGATAATAACATTGAATTAATGCAATATGCACAGTTTTAACACTAGTTTTAATGAATAAATATGATTTGCGTATTAAAAACACGTTTGCAAGCGTTGCTTCACAAAGTCTTCTTTTAGTTCTTTGTATTATCTGCAAACATTACTACCACATATTTATTAGCTTTGTAAATGCAAAGAGTACAAATTTTGGAGTTAACTTCTCATATAACGTTGCAATAATTCTTAGTGTTAAATGCAATTGCAGCATTTAGTTACAAACTTTTGCTATTCTTACTAAATACATTGCATTGCAAACTGTGTAATAACACTGTTGTCATAGAGTAAATGCATTTTCTAAGTTAAACTCAACGCTAACGCAGATAATAACATTAAATTAATGCAATATGCACAGTTTTAACACTAGTTTTAATGAATAAATATCTTTTGTGTATTAAAAACACGTTTGCCAGCGTTGTTTCACAAAGTCTTCTTTTAGCTCTTTGTATTATCTACAAACATTACTAAAACATAGTTATTAGCTTTGTAAATGCAAAGAGTACAACTTTTGGAGTTAACTTCTCACATAACGTTGCAATAATTCTTAGTGTTCAATGCAATTGCAGCATTTAGTTACAAACTTTTGCTATTCTTACTAGTTACATTGCATTGCAAACTGTGTATTTACACTGTTATTATAAAGTAATTGCGTTTTCTAAGTTAAACTCAAAGCCAAAGCAGATAATAATATTGAATTAATGCAATATGCACAGTTTTAACACTAGTTTTAATGAATAAATATGATTTGTGAATTAAAATCACGTTTGCAAGCGTTGTTTTACAAAGTCTTGTTGCAATTCTTAATGTTATCTGCAAACATTACTAAAACATAGTTATTAGCTTTGTAAATGCAAAGAGTACAACTTTGGGAGTTAACTTCTCATATAATTTTGCAATAATTCTTAGTGTTAAATGCAATTGCAGCAACTAGTTACAAACTTGTGCAAATCTAACTATTTACATCCATTGCAAACTGTGTATTAACACCATTGTCATAGAGTAAATGAATTTTCTAAGTTAAATTCAATGCGAATACAGATAATAACATTGAATTAATGCAATATGCACAGTTTTAACACTAGTTTTAATGAATAAATATGATTTGTGTATTAAAAACACGTTTGCAAGCGCTGTTTTACAAAGTCTTGTTGCAATTCTTAATATTATCTGCAAACACTACATAAACGCCTATGTTAGTTAGCGAAGTAACTTCAAAGAGTACCAATTTTTATAATTATCTTCTCATATAACGTTGCAATAATTCTTACTGTTAAATGCAATTGCAGCAACTAGTTACAAACTTGTGCAAATCTAACTAGTTACATTGCATTGCAAACTGTGTATTTACACTGTTATTATAGAGTAATTGCGTTTTCTAAGTTAAACTCAAAACCAAAGCAGATAATAACATTGAATTAATGCAATATGCACAGTTTTAACACTAGTTTTAATGAATAAAAATGATTTATGTATTAAAAACACGTTTGCAAGCGTTGGTTTACAAAGTCTTGTTGCAATTCTTAATATTATCTGCAAACACTACATAAACGCCTATGTTAGTTAGCGAAGTAACTTCAAAGAGTACCAATTTTTAAAATTATCTTCTCATATAACGTTGCAATAATTCTTACTGTTAAATGCAATTGCAGCAACTAGTTACAAACTTGTGCAAATCTAACTAGTTACATTGCATTGCAAACTTTGTATATACACTGTTATTATAGAGTAATTGCATTTTCTAAGTTAAATTCAATGCCAATACAGATAATAACATTGAATTAATGCAATATGCACAGTTTTAACACTAGTTTTAATGAATAAATATGATTTGCATATTAAAAACACGTTTGCAAGCGTTGCTTCACAAAGTCTTCTTTTAGTTCTTTGTATTATCTGCAAACATTACTACCACATATTTATTAGCTTTGTAAATGCAAAGAGTACAAATTTTGGAGTTAACTTCTCATATAACGTTGCAATAATTCTTAGTGTTAAATGCAATTGCAGCATTTAGTTACAAACTTTTGCTATTCTTACTAAATACATTGCATTGCAAACTGTGTAATAACACTGTTGTCATAGAGTAAATGCATTTTCTAAGTTAAACTCAACGCTAACGCAGATAATAACATTAAATTAATGCAATATGCACAGTTTTAACACTAGTTTTAATGAATAAATATGATTTGTGAATTAAAATCACGTTTGCAAGCGTTGTTTTACAAAGTCTTGTTGCAATTCTTAATGTTATCTGCAAACATTACTAAAACATAGTTATTAGCTTTGTAAATGCAAAGAGTACAACTTTGGGAGTTAACTTCTCATATAATTTTGCAATAATTCTTAGTGTTAAATGCAATTGCAGCAACTAGTTACAAACTTGTGCAAATCTAACTATTTACATCCATTGCAAACTGTGTATTAACACCATTGTCATAGAGTAAATGAATTTTCTAAGTTAAATTCAATGCGAATACAGATAATAACATTGAATTAATGCAATATGCACAGTTTTAACACTAGTTTTAATGAATAAATATGATTTGTGTATTAAAAACACGTTTGCAAGCGCTGTTTTACAAAGTCTTGTTGCAATTCTTAATATTATCTGCAAACACTACATAAACGCCTATGTTAGTTAGCGAAGTAACTTCAAAGAGTACCAATTTTTATAATTATCTTCTCATATAACGTTGCAATAATTCTTACTGTTAAATGCAATTGCAGCAACTAGTTACAAACTTGTGCAAATCTAACTAGTTACATTGCATTGCAAACTGTGTATTTACACTGTTATTATAGAGTAATTGCGTTTTCTAAGTTAAACTCAAAACCAAAGCAGATAATAACATTGAATTAATGCAATATGCACAGTTTTAACACTAGTTTTAATGAATAAAAATGATTTATGTATTAAAAACACGTTTGCAAGCGTTGGTTTACAAAGTCTTGTTGCAATTCTTAATATTATCTGCAAACACTACATAAACGCCTATGTTAGTTAGCGAAGTAACTTCAAAGAGTACCAATTTTTAAAATTATCTTCTCATATAACGTTGCAATAATTCTTACTGTTAAATGCAATTGCAGCAACTAGTTACAAACTTGTGCAAATCTAACTAGTTACATTGCATTGCAAACTTTGTATATACACTGTTATTATAGAGTAATTGCATTTTCTAAGTTAAATTCAATGCCAATACAGATAATAACATTGAATTAATGCAATATGCACAGTTTTAACACTAGTTTTAATGAATAAATATGATTTGCGTATTAAAAACACGTTTGCAAGCGTTGCTTCACAAAGTCTTCTTTTAGTTCTTTGTATTATCTGCAAACATTACTACCACATATTTATTAGCTTTGTAAATGCAAAGAGTACAAATTTTGGAGTTAACTTCTCATATAACGTTGCAATAATTCTTAGTGTTAAATGCAATTGCAGCATTTAGTTACAAACTTTTGCTATTCTTACTAAATACATTGCATTGCAAACTGTGTAATAACACTGTTGTCATAGAGTAAATGCATTTTCTAAGTTAAACTCAACGCTAACGCAGATAATAACATTAAATTAATGCAATATGCACAGTTTTAACACTAGTTTTAATGAATAAATATGATTTGTGAATTAAAATCACGTTTGCAAGCGTTGTTTTACAAAGTCTTGTTGCAATTCTTAATGTTATCTGCAAACATTACTAAAACATAGTTATTAGCTTTGTAAATGCAAAGAGTACAACTTTGGGAGTTAACTTCTCATATAATTTTGCAATAATTCTTAGTGTTAAATGCAATTGCAGCAACTAGTTACAAACTTGTGCAAATCTAACTATTTACATCCATTGCAAACTGTGTATTAACACCATTGTCATAGAGTAAATGAATTTTCTAAGTTAAATTCAATGCGAATACAGATAATAACATTGAATTAATGCAATATGCACAGTTTTAACACTAGTTTTAATGAATAAATATGATTTGTGTATTAAAAACACGTTTGCAAGCGCTGTTTTACAAAGTCTTGTTGCAATTCTTAATATTATCTGCAAACACTACATAAACGCCTATGTTAGTTAGCGAAGTAACTTCAAAGAGTACCAATTTTTATAATTATCTTCTCATATAACGTTGCAATAATTCTTACTGTTAAATGCAATTGCAGCAACTAGTTACAAACTTGTGCAAATCTAACTAGTTACATTGCATTGCAAACTGTGTATTTACACTGTTATTATAGAGTAATTGCGTTTTCTAAGTTAAACTCAAAACCAAAGCAGATAATAACATTGAATTAATGCAATATGCACAGTTTTAACACTAGTTTTAATGAATAAAAATGATTTATGTATTAAAAACACGTTTGCAAGCGTTGGTTTACAAAGTCTTGTTGCAATTCTTAATATTATCTGCAAACACTACATAAACGCCTATGTTAGTTAGCGAAGTAACTTCAAAGAGTACCAATTTTTAAAATTATCTTCTCATATAACGTTGCAATAATTCTTACTGTTAAATGCAATTGCAGCAACTAGTTACAAACTTGTGCAAATCTAACTAGTTACATTGCATTGCAAACTTTGTATATACACTGTTATTATAGAGTAATTGCATTTTCTAAGTTAAATTCAATGCCAATACAGATAATAACATTGAATTAATGCAATATGCACAGTTTTAACACTAGTTTTAATGAATAAATATGATTTGCGTATTAAAAACACGTTTGCAAGCGTTGCTTCACAAAGTCTTCTTTTAGTTCTTTGTATTATCTGCAAACATTACTACCACATATTTATTAGCTTTGTAAATGCAAAGAGTACAAATTTTGGAGTTAACTTCTCATATAACGTTGCAATAATTCTTAGTGTTAAATGCAATTGCAGCATTTAGTTACAAACTTTTGCTATTCTTACTAAATACATTGCATTGCAAACTGTGTAATAACACTGTTGTCATAGAGTAAATGCATTTTCTAAGTTAAACTCAACGCTAACGCAGATAATAACATTAAATTAATGCAATATGCACAGTTTTAACACTAGTTTTAATGAATAAATATGATTTGTGAATTAAAATCACGTTTGCCAGCGTTGTTTCACAAAGTCTTCTTTTAGTTCTTTGTATTATCTGCAAACATTACTAAAACATAGTTATTAGCTTTGTAAATGCAAAGAGTACAACTTTTGGAGTTAACTTCTCACATAACGTTGCAATAATTCTTATTGTTAAATGCAATTGCAGCATTTAGTTACAAACTTTTGCTATTCTTACTAGTTACATTGCATTGCAAACTGTGTATTTACATTGTTATTATAAAGTAATTGCGTTTTCTAAGTTAAACTCAAAGCCAAAGCAGATAATAACATTGAATTAATGCAATATGCACAGTTTTAACACTAGTTTTAATGAATAGATATGATTTGTGAATTAAAATCACGTTTGCAAGCGTTGTTTTACAAAGTCTTGTTGCAATTCTTAATGTTATCTGCAAACATTACTAAAACATAGTTATTAGCTTTGTAAATGCGAAGAGTACAACTTTTGAAGTAAACTTGTCAAAGAACGTTGCACTAAGTCTTACTGTTAGATGCAATTGCAGCAACTAGCTACAAACTTGTGCAAATCTTACTAGTTACATTGCATTGCAAACTGTGTATTAACACTGTTGTCATAGAGTAAATGCATTTTCTAAGTTAAATTTAATGCCAATACAGATAATAACATTGAATTAATGCAATATGCACAGTTTTAACAGTAGTTTTAATGAATAAATATGTTTTGTGTATTAAAAACACGTTTGCAAGCGTTGTTTCACAAAGTCTTCTTTTAGTTCTTTGTATTATCTGCAAACATCACTAAAACATAGTTATTAGCTTTGTAAATGCAAAGAGTACAACTTTTGAAATTATCTTGTCATATAACGTTGCACTAAGTCTTATTGTTAAATGCAATTGCAGCAAATAGTTACAAACTTGTGCAAATCTAAGTAGTTACATTGCATTGCAAACTGTGTATTAACACTGTTGTCATAGAGTAAATGCATTTTTTAAGTTAAACTCAACGCCAAAGCAGATTATAACATTAAATTAATGCAATATGTAAAGATTTAACAGTGGTTTTGAGGAATAAATATGTTTTGTGCATTAAAAACACGTTTGCAAGCGTTGTTTTACAAAGTTTTCTTCCAATTCTTACTATTATCTGCAAACATTACTAAAACACAGTTATTAGCTTTGTAACTGCAAAGGGTACAACTTTTGGAGTTAACTTGTCATATAACGTTGCACTAAGTCTTACTGTTAAATGCAATTGCAGCAACTAGTTACAAACTTGTGCAAATCTAACTAGTTACATTGCATTGCAAACTGTGTATTTACATTGTTATTATAAATTATAAATTGTATTTACAATGTTTTATATTTAGAACCAAGTCCAAACAACCAAGATTTTATATCAGATGTTATAATAAAAACAAACGCACCAAAAAGTTTGAAAGAAAAGATATCTGAAGATTCAGAAATTGATGAATTTATTGTTTCAAAAGGAAAAATTAATGGAAAGAAAACAATAAAAACTTTATATCTCAAGTCAGACAGCATTAGTTTTCAAACTGGTTTTCCTTATGTTGCAGATTTTGATATTATGGAAGATGATTTAGTATTAGCAAAAAAGATTGACAAAGCACTAAAAGTAGGCCATACTTATGCCATAAGAGATGTATTTTACTTTGACACAAAATATGGTGAAAGTGGTATTGCAAGGTTGAAAGATGATGAAACCAATGAAACAGTTAGCATATATTTACCAAAATCACTCAAACAAGATATTAAATTAACCAGAAAAGTTAACAAAAAAACTTATCATGAAAAAATAGAACATAGCGGGTTTAAAACCACAGATAATAAAGTAAAAGTATATCAATATAAATATACTTATGACATTTAAATTAACTGTTTACAAAATGAAAATAATAAACCAATAATATTTCCAAACAATGGATTTTTTTTGTAAAATTTTGGCAAATTGTGAAATAAATAACAATAACCACTACCATATCCATATCTTGTATAAAATCGACCATAAGCATCATGAAATGAGCTATGATCATGACAAAATGTACATCTAGAAAATAATGCTTCTAAACAACATGTTATGTTGCCATTACCTGGTCCAATTAAACCAATTTCACCGTTATATGAATTTATTATATTTTTTACACTATCTTTTTTTCTTATATATTTTAAAAGTAAATATTGATAAATTAATGCTGATTTGATAATAGCAGGATTAACGTTTTCATCAAAATCAGACTTTGTGGCTTCATAAAAGTAGTCTACGTATTTTTTAATTTCTCTTATTTCATGTAGGTTTAACATTTTTTATTTTTTATATATATACTTATATCAAAATTTAATTTATTTTTTTTTAAAAATAAAATACAAGATACTAATCTACATTCGTTTTATGAAAAAATAAAGTCTAAAAATGTCTACAATTTATCACCCTTATCGAGTAAACTTGACAGCTGGACAAGCTGAATCAGTTGCAAAAGCAATGAAACATAAAACACCAATAACTCTTAGGTTGTCTTATAACAATCTTTTGAGAGGTGATGAAACAGTAAATCTTACTCAATCTCAAATTAATAAGCTTGAAAAAGCAAAAAATAAAGGTGTAGGAGCTGATATTAAAATTAGTAAAGCCCAGTTAAGAAAATTTGCAACAAGCGGAGGTAGCATTATGAATTTGTTTAGAATAGTAAGTGGTGTTGCTAGAAAAATATTACCAAAAATCTTGGCTCCACTTGCAACAGGTGCAGTTTCTGGTTTAGGAGAGACCGCTATTAAAAAGGCAGTTGGTGGTTCTTATCAATTATCACCAGAACATGTTAAAATGGTAGTAGATACACCAGAAATTAGAAACCAAATCAAACAACTATTACCTGTAGCTCAACAAAAGAAGCTAGTAAGTTCATATAAAAGTGGAAGTGGGTTAGTTTTAAAAACAGGACGTGGACAAAAAGGCGGTTTTCTAGGCTCTTTGTTAGCAGGAATTGGAATACCATTAATTGCAAAGTTGTTTGGAGGATGTCACGGAGAAAATCATGATGATGATGATGATAGGTTAAGAATGTTTGAATCAATGTTGCCGTTAATTGATCGTGGTGAAATAGATGTTTCCCAATCTGGAAATGGTTTAGTAATCAGCTCACGTCCAACTAGTGGTGGTACAGTTATACCAGCTTTGAAATATTTATTAAGTGGAAATAAAAAAAAAGGATCGGGTCTTCTTTTAGGACCAAACAGCCCATTCAGTCAAATACCTTTGTTGGGGGCTCTATTGTAAGTAAACCAGAATTTATAAATAAACCAATATCAAACTTTGAAATATTAAATTGGGTTGACTACCTTAATATCAAAAATTTTAAAGGAGTTATATCACGAAACGAGATTCCTGTAAAAATAAAAAATATACCAGGTCAATGTTTTATAATAAATTTGGATGACAACAATGGACCAGGAACACATTGGGTAGCCGTAAAAATAACAACAGACTTTGTCAATTATTTTGATAGTTTTGGGATGCAACCACCACAAGAGTTAGTAAACTTATGTTATACATTTAATAAGTTATATAAATATGAATCAAATCAATTTCAAGATTTAAACAGTGTTTTATGTGGATATTATTGCTTGTATTTCTTAAAAGAGTTTGGCAAAAATAATTATTTAAAAGTAGTAAAAAAGTTTGTTCGTAATAACTATAAGAAGAACGAAAGATTCATAAGAAACTATTTTAGCTAAAAAAATATGGGATTTATAAACAATATTACTGGTGGTGGTGCATCAGGTGGTGCAGCATCAAATTCAGTTTCATCAAAAATAGTAGATGAGCTTAAAGTTGACGTTGCTGTTGTTGAAACAAAACTAAATAGCTTACCCTTTGATATTACTGGTGTAAAAGTGGATAAAAATTTTGACTTGAACAATTTTGTTGTTACAAACGTGCCAACACCAATAGCTTCAAATCAGATAGCCAACAAAGGATATGTAGAAACTTGGATTAAAAAAGATGGTTCAGGAAACATAGATGCTGAAAATAAAAAGATAATAAATTTGGCATTGACCCCATCTGCCGACCGTGATGTAGTAAGCTATGGATTCTTAAATCTCTATTTACCAAGAACAGTTTATGGAGATATTTCAAGCGACTACCACATGCAAACCAAAAGGATATGTTCATTAGGTGAGCCAACAGCATATGCTGACGCAACAACAAAAAACTATGTTGACCTAAGCATTATGAATGCAACAAAAATAAGTAGATTTGGTGGAATAAAGAAAGATGCAACAAACCAATATGAACTCAACGTGCCACAAGCACAAAGATTGGTAGCACCTGTTTTACTAAATGGAAGCATCATCAAAGACGCTTCAGGAAGCATGTCCGTTGACGTTGCACTAAATGGTGGAATTAACAAAGATGTGACTGGCAGGCTGCAACTTAATGTACCTGAAGTAAAAACTTTGATAGCACCTGTTTTAGCAAATGGTGGAATAGAAAGAGATGGAACAGGAAAATTAAAAATAAATGTTTCAACTGCACAAAAATTAATAGCTCCGGTTTTACCACTTGGAGGAGTTGAAAGAGATAGCTCTGGTAAAATAAAGCTAGTTGATGCAGTTGTTAGAAGTCTTATAATGATGGATGGGAATTATCACAGCTGGTCGAATGAATTTATAAAGAATAATGCTTCCGGGCATTGGTTAATCTCTGACAATAGTCCGTTGAGCTCGAAAGTTGCAAAATATGGTGTTTTATCAGGAACAAATGTTGAATCTCTTCAATACCAAGGTTTTGGTGAAAGAAAGAATATTGTAAAATATTCAGACGCAGAAAGACCAACTTCAGGGACAGGATTAATTAATGGCAGATACAACTATGTTACCTTTGATGGTGTTAATGATCGAATGAAATGTGATATGGATTTAAATATAACAAGTGGAGATAAAACGTTATCGATAACTGTTGTTTATAGACTAACGTCTTATGGTAATAGTACTAGTGTCGGGTTAAAAAATGCCATTATTGGTCATGATAATACAGGATGGGATCATTTTATTTCTATGAATGATAATAAAAACTTTATTGTAAGCTGCGCAAAAAAAGAATCTACATCATATAATGGTGGTGATAATATAACAATTTCAACATTTCCAACAAAAGCTAACCCAACCGAGTTGAACAAGTGGATTGTTATAACAGTTACATGGTCACCCCAATTAGGTGCAGACGGATCACAAGTATGGTGCAACGGACAAAAACTTAGAAACTTTACTGCAAAAGAAAACGTTGGTGCTACAAATTTTGCGTTAGGTAGTGTTAGTGCAGATGTGTCTATCGCTCCATTAGCTGGAGATATTGCAGAATTGATTGTTTTCAAACAAGAAGACGAATTAAATAATGCTTCCACAATAAAAAGAATTCAGAAACATCTGCTTGATAAATATGGAATAACACATGAACCAATGCTTTCAATGTAAAAAATAACAGAAAAAAAAAAAAAAAAAAAAAAATTTTTTTTTGTAAATTTATTTTTGTAAAATTAGTTTTTTGTTTTTGTTTTTAAAATGTTAGTTTAACTGAGCCAGAAATGGGATCTGATGTTATTTATCTTTCATACAAAATTACTGCTTTCCAAACATAAGCTTTTGGTTTTCCATCAAGAGTATATGAAAACTTTAATTTATGTGCTCCATCAATCATATCATTTCTCTGATCTTTTAAGTCAAAGAACAATGCTGAATGAAGATCTTTGAACATTGCTCTATCAATGAAACTACCTTCAGAAACACCTTCGTTTATAAATCTTTGATATTCAATAAATCTTTTGTATACTCTTGTTAATTCATTTTTTGGGTTGAGTTCTACCCGAGGATAATAAACACCATTTCCTAACTCCAACTGTGCTCTTGTCACTTGTCTATTGCCAGGGATATTATAAGTATCATAATGAAAACTATTTTTTGTTGCATCACCATCTTTTGTTGAATCAACCGCATGCAACATAACAAATCTAGGCTTTTCAATACTACTTGAGATATCAAATGTACCAGTTTGCAACGTAGACACTGGTGATGTTTCAACTCTATCAGCCATATATCCCCAAGTTCTTTTTTCAGTCAATGCTGAACTAAATTTATTTAAACCAGCTGAACTTAATTCCATCTTTGGAACCCAAAGTCTCATTTTTGTAACAACATATCTACCTTCATTAGCTGCTTTGAATTTATCATCATTGTACAAGACATTTCCATCACTTTCAAGTGTAATGTTAAGCTCCATTTTACCAGTTGGATAAACAACATCTTGTGAAGCAGCAAAGAAACTATACTTATTTAATGGTACAATAAGATTAACACCACCGGCAGCGTTTGTAAGTTTAGCTTTTGAAGCAAATCCAGCATTTGTGGCACAACTAGCAGCACCAGTTCCACTATCAGGATAAAACAAGGTACTAGTTGCTTGAGCAAGATAAGCACTTGAATATTCTGCTTTATTTCTAATTGCAACACTTTCATTTACATTTGGTGTATCAATAACTTGGACACCACCATACTTTACATTCAACTCTCTTATGATTGAATAAGCATCTGATGCAAAAGTGATATTATCAGGAGTAGTACCAGTAGTACCTTCAACAACATAAGGTGTACCATCTGCTTTCTTGTTAACTTCTACTTCAATTTCAAGATAAGATTTATACCAATCATTGGGAGCAGTTACTTCACCAGTTGAATCTACATAAAACTTGTATGAATTTTTATCTTGAAATGCATTATTTGCTGGCAACTTAATTGGATTTTGAAGGTCGTATACAACCTCTTCATACCTTTCTAAAAAATCACCTTGTCTGTATTCCATTACTTTTGACTTTTTAACTTTGTTCGTTTTTGTTTTGTATAAGCATATATATAAATAGTGTTTAAAATAAAATTTTTTTAAAAATAATAATTAATCAAAAAATTGTTTTTACTTTTTTACTTTTTTACATAAATTGAGACAACTGTTGTTTTAAAACATCAATTTCTGACGCTTGGACAGGTAAAGGCAAAGAGTCTACTTTTTTTAAACTTTCTACAATTTTGGCACCGCTATTTGGAGCCGGCTTGTTTTCTTTGACAATACTTGGCGTAGCAGATAGTTTATTTACAACTTTGTCCGCAGCACTTTTGCCAAGAGCTTCTGCACCAGACACTGCAAACTTTTCAACACCTGCTGTAGCAGCTTTTTTAGCAACTTCTTTGGAAAACTTGGAAGTTGCAAGTGATGTAATTTTTTTACCTGTTGACTTAAATATGTCAAACAAGCCTTCACCATCTTGTTGATCTTGTGGGGTAACATATTTTATTCTATTATAATTACACTTTTTTGTTCGATTCATTAGTATTTGTCTACTGATTTTATTACAACTGTCAAACTAACTGGTACTTCGTTGAAATCGATTGGTCTATTTATTGCATCCGTCATATATATCCTTACAGAAGATATAATATTTGTATTTAATTTATTATATAATCTTCTTCTTGGTTCTATTTTAAAAGGAAATGCACGTGAAATATCTGACGTGTCAAACGAATATAAAACATCAGTTGATACCCCACCATCCAAGGAATCATTTGTCAAAGATGTTTTAATTTTTATATTATCAACAGAATTTGTAATGTTGGGCAAGCGCTGACCAAACTGAGATGTTGTTATATTAATTTTTGTAAACCCAATAAGATCATTAAAGTTTCTATCTGTACCTCTAAGATCAACACTATATCCTGTCGACAGCAACAAAAATACTCTAAATCTAGAAGTACTGAATATTAATTTGATACCAGGAGTCTTTTTATCTACTGTATGACCATTTGCTACCAAAGAACTTTTAATGTGATTATTTAAATCATCATAATCATAAACTCCATCTGGAAAAGTAATTACAGTGTTAGTTTTTCCTGAGTCATGAGAATAGCTAATTTTATTATTATTATAAGTTGAATTGATGTTATACCACGAATAATGACCATTAAATTTATCAAGCGCAATATAATGTTCTTTATTTTTATCCAAAATAAGATTTGGAATATGTTTTATTGTAAAATCACCTGGTTTTGATCCAGCGATTCCATCAGTTGAACTGAAAACAAACGGTCTTTCTATCTCTTTCATTTTGGTAGCAATGTTTTATGTATATTGTATATATTTTTTATTTTTTTAAATTAATTTAATTTAAATTATTTTTTGCCCTTAACCTTCCTTTTTCTTCGTCTGTTATTATTTTTTTACTATAAGCAATATCAATTAGTTGAACTATTTCATTTCTTATATCTAAACTATTGTTACCAGCACGTCGTGTACCTAATAAAAGGGTCAACCGTGCCAAAATATCTTTTGGGGTGTCTGGCACTAAAGTAACAGTGGATCCACCTAATAACTTTTGTTTGCCTGATCTTTTACTTTTTTTAAAACCAGAAAAGCGAGTCAAATCTTTGAAAATATCTTTTGCTTCTGGTGTGTACTCAACTTTTGGGTTGTACCTTTTTGTTAATAAATCTATAAGAGAGTTGTCAACAACATTATCTATCAAACTGTTTCCAGCCTTGTCTTTAACACTAAGTCTATTCATTCTGAGTTTAGCAGGATCAATATATACATGACCAAAGGATCCACCTTTTGACAACTTGTAAGCAATTCTTTTTCTTTGTTGGTTTATCCCATTTCCAATTATTTCTGATAAGTCTGTAGACATTGTTGCGTCTAATATTTTTTTATATTTTTTTAATGTAGCTAAATCTTCATCAAGTTTGTTCCTTTTCTCAACACTTTTAGCTGCACTTTTACGTCCACCAACAGATTTTTGTGCAGTTGTTACTTTTTGGTTTATCATTTCCAATTCATCTTTTGCTACATTTGGAAATTCATTAGCACTTGGTAAACCATAAGTTCTTAGAAATTCTTGATCAAATCTTTTATCAAAATTAAGTGTTATTGGTTGCTTTGGTTGTGTTGGTCGCTTTGGTGTCTCAAGCGCTGGTGGCGGCTCTGGTGACTCAATTGCAAGCTGTGGTAAATACTGTATCATTGCGCTTTGGTTTTCTCTTAACTGACCTAACATTTCGTCTTGTCTTTTATCTATATCAGTCATTTGTTGTCTTACACCACCAAGTTCTCTTGTAATTGGAGCAGCAACTTTTTCTCTTTCTTCCATAACCCCAAGTTGTAAATTTTTATAAACCCTTACATCATCTTTAACTTGGTCAACAATATTAGTTGATACAGCTTCTTTTTTAATTATACTTTTCAATTTGTTTAAATCCATGCTTTTCGATTTTTCATATACTTTCATATACTTATATAGTTTTTAAAAATTCAAAATATAAAAATATTTAACTAACTATAAGTTACTTAACTTTGGACTTAACGTACTATAAGTTACTTATCTACCCTAAATTTTGATACCCTTATTTAAGTAACTATATAGTATTTAACTTTGGACTTAACGTACTGTAAGTTACTTATCTTTGGACTTAACGTACTGACAGTTACTTATCTACCCTAAATTTTGACACCCTTTTTTAAGTAACTATATAGTAATTAACTTGTCTTGATACACTTTTTTAATATTTTATAATTTAAAATTATAAATTTTGTAACCTATATAGGGTTTAAAGAGTAAAACAAAATGAAGATTCCAAATTATGATAGTGAGCTAGTTGTTGACAAAACAAAGCATAAATCATTGCTTGGTTCAGATTTTAGAATGCTTGTTTGTGGAAGTTCTGGTTGTGGAAAAACAAATACTTTAATGCATATTATTAAAAAACCTTTGTGTTATTATGATCAGATTATCATATATACTCCAAATAAAGATCAAGACAAGTTGGTCTCGCTAAAAAATAAGTTTGTTCAAGTTTCACAGTTAGTAGGTCATCAAGTCTTGTTGTTGTGTGGACAAGACGATATCTTAAATACAGATGAATATGGATCTGATGATTGTGTAAAGCTTGTAGTATTTGATGATTTGATGAATGCCGATAAAAAGGTTCAAGCAAAGATTGCAAACCATTTTACTGATGGTAGACATCACAAAATTTGTCCAGTTTATTTGAGTCAATCGTATTTTACGGTGCCAAAAGACATAAGAACAAATTGTTCCAAAGTTATTGTTTATGATCCTCCAACTGATGGTGAAAAAGCAAGAATTTCAAAAGAATGTAGATTTGACAAATGTAAATTTGAGGGTCTTGATAAACATGATTTTCTATTTATAAATCAAAACAAAAAGAGTTGTTTAAAAACTTTGATGAAATTATTTAATTTAAACAAAACCAAGAAAAAAAAGTATAGGTATAGACAACAAAAAAGACTTTGGCCATGGAAATTTATTGTGTCAAATGCAAAAGAAAAACTCCATCTTTAAATATAAGACATACAACAACAAAAAATAACAAACCAATAGTAAAAGGTAGCTGTAGTTTTTGTGGTACACAAAAAAATTGTTTTACCAAAAGTAAAGCTGGTGGAAAGTTAGATATTCATTCTTTGATCGGCAAGCTACCAAAACCAAAAGCTGGTTGGACCCCTACTAATTATAAATATATGGGACCGTTTAATCCACTAGATAAACAATTAGAATACGACCCAGAAACTGGTGAAATTACTAGATGGATGGTTCCTCCTTATAACAAAGTTGATGAAATTTCAGCACATCATGATGTATGTTACTCAAGAGGTGTTGATAAAAACGAATGCGATAGAAAGATGGTTTCTGAATTGGATAAGATACCTTATGGATCCCTTCCAAAAATGGGTATGTTTGCTAGAAAAGTTATCAACACCAAACAAAAACTTGGGTTAGGTGTTTTAAAAAAAGTTCAAAAAATTGGAATGAACAGCTAGCAGATGAGTTACACAAACCAATTATAAGAAAGTTTAAAAAGAGAAAAGTTATTGTCGGTAATATTGACGATACTTGGAGTGCTGACTTGGTTGATATGCAACAACTTAAAAGCTACAACCATGGATTTAGGTATATTTTAAATGTTATTGATGTATTTTCAAAATTTGTATGGAGTGTTCCTATAAAAGATAAAACAGGTAAAACAATTACCAATACATTTCAATCTATTGTTAAAACTAGCAAGAGGAAACCTAACAAATTGTGGGTTGATAATGGATCTGAATTTTATAACAACGTATTAAAAAAATGGCTAGTTGAAAATGAAATTAAAATATATAGTACATTTAATGAAGGTAAGGCCGTTGTTATTGAAAGATTTAATCGTACTTTGAAAAATAAAATGTATAAATATTTTACTGCTAATAATACATATAAATATGTCGATGTATTACCAGATTTAATTAATGAATATAACAACCACAAACACTCTACAATAAAAATGACTCCAACAGAAGCTAGCATGAAATATAATGAAAAAGTTATTAAAAATGATGTATATTCAATCGATGATAAAACCATCTATAAATCTAAGTTCAAGGTGGGAGACAGAGTAAGGATTAGTAAATACAAAAGAGCTTTGTTTGATAAAGGTTATACACCAAACTGGAGTGAAGAAGTTTTTGTTATAGTAGGAATACAACATACCAATCCTACTACATATATAATAAAAGACTATAACAATGAAATTATTAAAGGAAGTTTTTATGAAAATGAGTTACAAAAAACTGATCAAGATTTTTATAGAATTGATAAAGTAATCAAGAAAGATTATAAGAAAAAATTAGCGCTAGTATCTTGGAAGGGTTATCCTAAAGAATTTAATAGTTGGATTCCACTAAATGATGTTAAAAACATTTAAAAAAAATATATTTTATTTCATTATTCAGTTAATTTTTTTAACTTTAACTTATAATGACCATAAGCTAATGTTGAAATACCATCTTCTCCAACATTTCTTTTATCATCATCTGCAGACAAAGCTATTTTATTTATAGTTTCAGAATAAATCTCATGATTGTGACTTCTGATTAAATTCATTTTTCTATAAATTGGATTTTTTTCTCTTGTCAAACATTTATAGTAATCGTCAAAGCTTATATCTTTTTTGATAACATTCTTTTTTACACCTTTTGCTTTTTTCTCTTCTATTTTATCAACTTTGTAAGAATACATCTTTGCTCTTAGTCCTACAAATTCTGTTATCTGTTTGCCACCACATTCATCTTTCATCTTGCCAATTACTTTTTTGTTGTATCCGGTTTTAATTCCAGAAGGATGATCTTTTGCATAGTTGCTTGTATCAAATTTTTCTGACACATCTTCGTTGATATCTTGATAAAAGTCGTCAGTCTTTATTTCATAAGCCAAAGAGTCAGTATCTGTAAATAACAACTTTTGTTTTGGTCCATACTTTTTTACAATATAGTTGTAATGAAAATCATACATAAGTGTTTTGCTTAAATCCAAAATGCAAAATCCTACATAAATCGGTTTGTCAAATTTTATTTTTGTTCGTTTCATGTGAACTGCTGCCAAGTCAGCGCAAAATATTTTTCTTCTCTCAAACGTTGGCTTTGATACCAACTTTTTGGCTTGTTTTTCTTCATTGACAAGTCTTATATCAACTCGGTTTCTTATGTTTTCCATAGTCTTTCCAAATACTGAGTTGTTCATTAACTTGAAGAAATCCTTTTCAAAATCATTTTTGCTTGCGGTTCTAAGGTTGGTGTTTAATGTAATATAAGGTCTCATCCAATCTTTTTGATCAAATGCAAGTACTTTATGAATTTTGGTAAGTTTTAACCCAAGACTTAAATAAAGTTGAAGATTTTTCAAATGTAAAATATATTTTGTTTTGTTTTTCAAGTTTGGTGTTAATTTATAAATTTTCTTGATTTTAAAAGATTCTGGAGCAAGAGGATAATCATTGTGAACGTCATGCAACTCTTTTGGATATTCCAAATCCACTTGTAAAATATAACCAGTATCATCTTCTGTGTTTATCAAAGTTGGATCAAAATTAGCTAACTTTGCTTCATCTAGCCATCTAAAGTTTTTGTACGGTAACTTTTGGCTCATACCCCAACCATACAAGTTGTTTGCATCCAAATATGTTATAAACTTTGATTCTTTGCTGGGATTATAATTTTCCATATATTTGTTGTTAGCTTTTCCATATCTGTTTGAAATCATACTAACTCCGCCTCTTATTCCAGCTTCAACAAACAAAATCATATTTATATCACTCAACAAATCTAGCTTTATTTCAGTTTTCTTTAGCAAAGCATCCCAACTAAGACCTGGTGATGTATAATACCAAGCTGGATCTAACTTGTAGTTTTTCAAACAAACATCTCTAAAATTTTCAAATATATCAGCCAACAAAACCACATCTGTTTTCAAGTACAAGTCATGATATTCACCCATATTTTTAAAACCAAAGTGAGACCAAACCTTTTGAGCATGAGCATAATCTTTTTTGTCAACGTTAGAATCATAAAGTTTTGAATAAAACTCATTTATAGGAGGCAACTTGGTTTCATTAAATTTATCAAAGTTGTCCATATAATCATATGGGTAAACTCCTTTTCTGATCAATAAATCTGTGTCACTTTTGAAAACTTTATTCATTTCCCTAAATTGTTCGCGGGAAAGATTTTTACATAAAGCATCAAGTGATGAAGCCATAAATTTAAAACTATCAATAAATCTAATCTCAAATTTTTTATCATCAACTGTTATTGATTTACCAAAGCTTATATATTTTTCATCATTGTTGGGTATGCAACTAATACTTCCATGTGATTTACCTAGTTGTTTTATAAACAAATGAGAATCGTATCCAGACAAGTTGTGAAATATTACTGGAACAAATTTTGGCATCTGATATTGTAAATTACATTGGTTATGTGCAGCACCTCTAAACTTACCTGTTAAATGGTCGTGATCTTTAACTGTTTCACCTGAAAGCGGTTTATCACAAATTGCACATTTTGATTTTTTAAAGTAGTTGCGCCAATCACCTTTTTCCATTACACTTCTTAATTTAAATTCTGAGGTACCTTTATATTTGGCAGGCAAACAAGATTGATGAATTGGTTCTTTGTTAAACGGAATTGTTTTGTCGTTATACAGCTTTTTATTACAAATATGACAATCTGTTGCTGAATAAAATTTTTCATTATCTTCTGCTGTCATTTCAAGAGGAATTATATCTTTATAGATTGCACCTATTTCTTTTACTTCTTCTTCAATCATTGTGCAAAATTTTTCAACACAATCTTCACCTCTATAAACAACTGGTTCAGCATAGTTTTCAACATCATCTTTTTTGACATAATAACAAAATCCTGATGGAGTATGTTTTTGATATTTTTCAGTAAAAGAATTTTCTGGGTTAGGTGATGCAGAATCTATTTTTTCTGTAACTGCTTCAAAGTCAGCATAAATTACAAATGGAACTCTTAAAGATTTTTTATGATTTTTAAATTCAATTATTTCACCGGGTTTTGGTACTTCAATTTTACAAGCAGAATTTTCTTTACAAATCTCAATATGATCATTTAACTTTTCTGGTTTTGAAAAATGATTCAAACATCTTTTGCAGAAATAAACAGCACATTTATGTTTGGTAACTTGTGATCCGACTAACCTTGAAAAGTTTTTTATCCAACAATAATGTTGTTTTTCTTCACCATCAGTAATAAGTAATAAATCAATTGCATTTTGTGGGTCTTTTTTATTAATTCTCAAGATGTGAACACTTTTATCATATCCAAATACGTTGATTCTAATTTCAGGGTTTTGATTTTCAAATTTATCAATGTCTTTTAATGAAACTGGAAACTCAATACCAGTAAAATTTAGTTGGCTAAGATATTCTTTATATTTTGATGGTTTTTGATGATCAGATTTTATTTCTTTATTATATTGTTCAGATAAAATTGCATATTCAAAGCATCTGTTGTCTTTGTTTTGTACGTTTATTACAGCTTTTTTAGCTTTAATTTCTTTTGGCAAATCAATATAGCTGCTACCACTTAATGGTACATTTTTATTAACCTTAAGAAGTAAACAATCAATATTTTGAAATATCCAACCACTACCACCACTTGTGTATGTTTCAAATGATTCAATTATCTTTTGTTTTATAGTTTCGAAGGTTTTAGGGATGTTAGTTGAACTGTTGATGTTTTGTGGACCAGAGCGAAAGCAAGGTTTTACAGAAACAATTTTATCGTTTGATATTTTTGTCAAGTTAACTAGTACTGCGACATCAATTTTTAATGATTTTTCTTTCTTAATTTCTTCTTTTAATTGTTTTTCTATAAGTAAAGCAGTCAAATCTAGATATGCATTTAAATCAATATTTTCTAATCCATTGATCTCAAAAGTTTTAAATACATTATTTAAAGCAGATTCTGATTGTACTAATTTTAATTGAGACATATTGTGTTATATTTGTGAAAGTTTGTAAGCACATATATACATTAAATATTAAAAGTCTAATACAAAAAATAATTATTTTGTATATATAAAATATTAGAAAAAAAAATGGATTATTAAATTAATTTATTGTTTCTACTTTCTTTAGCAATTCTTCTAGAAATTTCTTTTTAAAATATTTGAATAAAACTTGTTCATCTCTTTCTTTTATTTTTTTAATTTTTATATTTTTATATCTTATCTCATCATAATTACAACCAATACCTTTACACATACTTAGTTTTGATCTTGTTCCTTTTCCACAACTTATACAAGGAAAGGATTTTACTTTTTGGTTTGCATGATATTCACAAAACCCATCTCGTTTAACCAATCTACTACAAGTTCTTTCTTGGCCCATCATAAGCCAGCTACATCTTTGTTTAGTTTCTACCATTGTTGAGTTATGTTTTTTACTCTGCTTGTAAACTTTGGTAACTCTTATATACATTAGTAAATTTAAAACTCTAAATGAAAAAAAAATAATTATATTACACATCTACTGTTTTAAATCATTAGGATTTCCATTACATTTTGGTAGATGATCATTTAACATTTCTGGTGAATAAAAATAGTTCAAACAACTTTTGCAGAAATAAATTTTTTGTTTGGTCTTGGTTACTTGTGATCTAACTAATCTTGAAAAGTTTTTTATCCAACAATAATGTTGTTTTTCTTCGTTTGTAATAAGCAACAAATCAATTGCAATTTGTGGATCTTTTTTATTTAACCTTAATGCGTGTACATCTTTATTATAACCATATACGTTAACATATATTCCAGGGTTTTGTTTTTCAAATTTATCAATGTCTTTTAATGAAACTGGAAACTTAATGTCATTAAAGTTAAGTTTGTTAAGGTAATCTTTATATAGTGTTGGTCTATTATGATGACTAGTTTTTATTTTCTCATTGTGTTGTGCTGATAAAATTGCATATTCAAAGCATCTGTTGTCTTTGTTTTTTACGTTTATTACAGCTCCTTTAGCTTTAAAAAATTTTGGTAAATCAATATAACCTGCTTCTTTTTGTGGAGACGGTGTAGTTGTCATTGTAGTTGATTCCATTGTTTTGTTGTATAGCGATGTAAACTTTGTAACTCTTATATACATTAGTAAATTTAAAACTCTAAATAAAAAATAATTATGCTTGTGTTGCGGGAAAAGGAGATTGGACAAAATGATATACGGGAAAAATAGGCTTAAATTGGCTTAAAATTGATAACAGCCGGTATAAAAACTGGTTTTCCAAAAACATCGCTAGAATCCCCCTTTTCCTACTACTTGTGTTTAGTGGGACTTTCCAAGGTGATTCCCGTCTGAAATGCGCAAATCGCTTGCGCAGTTGGAAACTCGAACTCGCACTCGAACTCGCACTGGATCTAAACCTCCCTATTTTTTTAGCAACACCGGTTACCATTCTAAATAAATTCATAATGCTTCCTCCGCTTGTTGCAAATTTTCTGAGTTGGGCTTTACTAATTTTATTATCAGCTCCTACGCCTTTATTTATTGCTTTTTCAAGCTTATTGATTTGAGATTGAGTAAGATTTACAGTTTCATCGCCCCTCATAAGATTATTATATGTTAATTTTAGAGTTATTGGCATTTTATGCTTAATTGCTTTCGCAACTGATTCGGCTTGCCCAGCCGTCAAGTTTACTCTATAAGGGTGGTAGATTGTTGTCATTTTAGCAATTTTTATTTTCAAACGAATGTATATTAGTATCTTATATTATGTTTTTTTAAATAAATAAATTAGATTTTGACATTAGTATATACAATAGTATAGTTGTTAAATATTAATAACAAAATGTCAAATCTTGGTGAAATAAGAGAAATTAAAAAATACGTGGACTACTTTTACGAAAAAACAAAGTCTGATTTTGATGCCGACGTTAATCCTGTTATTATCAAATCAGCATTAATTTATCAATATCTACTTGTAAAATATGTAGGTAAAATAGATAGTGTAAAGAGTAAAATTGATTCATATCAAGGCCAAATTGGTTTTATTGGACCTGGTAATGGCAGAGTAACATGTTGTTTGGACGCATTATTTTCTCGATACTCATTCTGTCATGTACATAGCATATTTCATGATGCTTATGGTCGATTTTACACAAGATATGGATATGGTAGTGGATATTGTTATTTATTTCACAATTTACCAAACTTATAAAAAAAAATTCATTGTTTGGTAATATTGTTGGTTTGATATTTTCATTCTGTAAACAATTAGTTTAATTTGTCAAAGATGTATCTATATTTATATACCTTTACTTCACCCTTGAATTCAAAACCTTCATATTTCAAGTTTTCATGAACAATCTTGTTCTTATTCAATTTTCTAATCAATTTAATATCTTGTTTTGATTGATTTTGGAAATATATTCTTACTGTTTCCATTGTTTCTTCATCTTTTAACCTTGCGATGCCACTTTCTCCATATTTTGTATTAAAGTAAAGCACATCTCTTAAAGCATATGAAGAACCTATTTTCAACGCGGCATCAATCTTTTGTCCTTGTCTTAAATCATCTTCCATAAGTTCGAAATCTGCGTCTTGTGGAAAATCATAATGATAGCTATTACTGTCTGATTTAAGATACAATACTTTTATACTTTTCTTTCCTGTGACTTTACCCTTTGAAATAGTATATTAATCTTTTTCTGTATCTTCCGCCATCTTTTCTTTCAAACATTTTGGTGCGTTTGTTTTTATTATAATATCTTCGCTATATTTATTATCAGCTGGGTTTTGTTCCAAATAGATAACAAGTGTTTCCCCATATTTTTTTTCTGATTCTTCTTTATCAAGAATCTTAAAGACAGTATCGACTGCCAACTTTGAGAATGGTATATAGAATTGATTAATCTTTGAGTTTGGAGTGACTTGTTTTTTTACTCTGCTCGTAAACTTTGTAACTCTTATATACAGTAGTAAATTTAAAACTCTTAAATGAAAATTAAATAAATTATGTTGTGGGGGAAATTGGCTGGTGAATGATTTTGCTATACTCGTGTGTGGAATGGTTGGGTCGGAAAATGTGATTTTGCTATACTCGCGGAATTTGAGAAAATGGGTGCTGGGGGCCTTAAGAGTTGGATTAGTAGCTGCGACGGAAAAAGTTGCATAGGACATCCATTATATAACTACTAACAGCTACCAAATAAAACCTTATATATGTAATTTGATACCGACCCTTCCAAAGAGTATGCTAGGAAAAAATATAATTCCCTTGATGCTTAAAAGAATAGTTTCAGCATTAACGATGAACCTGCAAACGCACTAACACCAAATAGAACTAAAACGGCTAGGTTCTACCTTCTCCCAAAATGCGTGAGAGGATATTATCAACAATTCAATGATATTATAAGAGCACCGTATTATGACAAGGGACTCTTCGAATAGGAGAAGTAGGGTATCGTAGATTTTTGAATAAGATCCACCTCTTTCCTTCGTTGACAGCTTTAGCATTTTTGCAGTTTTCTATGAATAAAAAGACCTTCAACTTTGCAAAATTTTTGCTATGACAGTCATAGCAGTCATAGCAGTCATAGCAGTCATAGCAGCATCCACCGCCCCTGCCTCTAACTATATACAAGTCCCAAGTACGTCCTTCTTTAGAGTACTGCTCCTACGTCTGGGGTGGTGCTCCAAAATCTACTCTCCGTCTTCTTGACAAAGTCCAATCCAAAGCCATTCGTCTGATCAACAATCCCAAACTGACCAAAGCTCTATAGGAAAGGCTTAGGCTATGGTGGCTTATACAAAGCCCCCAAAGGAAGAAAGAAGAAAGCAAAAGGCTAAGGAGAGAGAGAGAGATTAGATCAAGTTTATTTATCTTAGATTTGAAAGATGGCAAGTTGTAGGATTCAGGAAAGCAAGAAGAAGGCAAGACGTTCCATAAGTTGCATGTTCTTGGGATGAATGATGATTTGTGGGACAGGGTTGCTGGATTAGTTAATGAAACTTGTAAAGGGTGTGAATGAGTGGAGCTGTTGGTGGTTCTGACACGCCTCAGAGGAACTGGAATAATCTCCCTGATCTCCTGAGAACAATACCCGTGAAACTATCTATAGAAGATGGAAAGATCTCCGACAAAACAACGATGGGAAAGAGTTTGGAGAGATCTGGTGAGGCTAAGATTACTGATGAGAAGAATGGCTTAGGACTGGACTTTGTCTAGAAGACAGAGAGTAGATTTTAGAGCACCAAC
Source organism: Pseudorhiza aurosa (assembly GCA_964026355.1). Classification (NCBI taxonomy): domain Eukaryota; kingdom Metazoa; phylum Cnidaria; class Scyphozoa; order Rhizostomeae; family Lychnorhizidae; genus Pseudorhiza; species Pseudorhiza aurosa. The sequence goes on along the minus strand of OZ032127.1, from coordinate 1,039,820 downwards.
CCAGACGTGGGAGCAGTACTCTAAAGAAGGACGGATTTGGGACTTGTATATAGATAGAAGGTGAGAAGATGAGAAAAACCCGCGGGTTCTGGCGAGGAAACCGAGCTTTTGAGATGCATGTTTAGCAAGGGAATGGATGTGAGTTTTCCAAGTGAGGTTAGAAGAAAGAGAAAGACCAAGTTGTGTGAAAGAAACTGAAGTGTCCAGTTCATCACCATTCATGAAGGCAGGTGAAAAGTTTTGATTAGGTTTGAGTGAAATGACAGCCTGTTTCGTCTTGCTTTGGTTGAACGAAACTAGGTTGTCTTTACCCCACTTCTCAATAACTGTCAGATGATTGGAGAGAAGAGAGGCTGAAATGTTTCTGTGGAGTTGGATATCGGTGGAAGCATGGTCATTTGGATTGAATGGAAATGAAGAACTTAGGAAGGTATCATCAGCAAATTAGTGAATGCTAGAAGTCATAGAGATCAGTAGGTCGTTTATGAAGAAAATGAAGAGTGTCAAGAGTAAGATAAACGGCATAAAACGACTAATAGTCAAGCAAGTAGAATAGTTAATCAATTCCAAATACAACGTGGTCTCTCTCTCTAACCAACCCCTCTCTAGCAAAAGCAATCAACAACTCTGGTCTGTTGGGTTTATACCCAATTTTGAACAACAGTGTTCTTTGTTCCTAAGTATTATATACCATACAAATTAAGACAATACAAGACGAAGCACCAAAAAAAGTACGAGAACAAACGACAATGCAAGACTGGACATAAATGTGTGACACCTACGTTCTTCAAGAGAAATCTTTGATTTCTTGTAACATAAACTTTATGCTCATCTTGTAACTTTTTTGAGTGTCCGTTCACTTTATCTATCTTTGCAATCTACATTTCTCTGCTCAAAAGTCTGCCTCACCATTCTCTGATCCTTTGATTGATTCAACTGTGAATTTATAACTTTGACTGAACATGGCCCATCTCATGATTGTATCATTCACAAACTTAATTTTGTTCAGGTAAACTTATGGCTGATGGTCTGTCTGTATAATATACTCGGTTCCATATAGTTAAAGCATGAATGTCTGTATTGCCCAAACTATTGCAAAGCATTCCTTTTCGACTGTCGAGAAGGCCTGTTCTCTCTTTAACAACTTCTTACTTGCATAACTAACTGGAAATAGTTGACCATCATGATCTTGTAATAAAACTGCTCCAATCCCTGTACTTGATGCATCTATTCTCAATATGAATGGCTTTGTAATATCCGGTAAACGGAGAACTGGTTTAGTTACAGTCATCTTCTTTAATGTCCTGTAGGCTTTCTCATGTGCATCACGCCACTCAACTTCATTTGGCAAACCCTTCTTGGTTAAATCTGATAACGGCGATGCAATAGCTGCATAGTCAGGAATAAAATTCCTGTAACACCCAGTGAGACCAAGAAAAGACTTTACGTCTTTCTTTCTTCTCGGCCTTGGTGCATCTCTAATTTTCTTGACATTCTCATGGTGTGAACCTAGTTCAACTTTCTCAACTTTATGTCCAATGAACTCTACTGCTTCTCCGCCGAAGACACATTTAGGAGGTCTTGCAGTGATACCCCATTTCAACATGCGGCTGAAAAGTTCTCTCAGTGCTGACATGTGTTCTTGCCACGTTGTTGTATGGATCAGGATATCATCAATATAGCTATCTACGTTACATAAACCTGCAAGTAATTTCCTTATTGCCCTCATTTATGCTGCTGCTGAATTGACCATCCCAAAAGGCATCTTTGTACTTTCATATGATTCATCTGGGGTTAGAAGGGCAGTCTTGTGCATGTCTTTCTCTGCTACTGGAATCTGCCAACACCCTTTACTCAAGTCGATCTTTGAGAAAAATGTATCCGTATTGAATCTGCACCACCACTCTACCTTTTAGTGCCTTCAGTGATTATGTCACTTTCTTTCAGCTCTAGGGTAGAGATGCAGGCGCTTGTGGTTGGTTTGTCATCATGAACAGGGTCTGTTGGTGACTGATTTGCCAGTTGGAAAGGGTGCACTGCAGGCCCGCCGCAAGATAGTACAGAGGCCCAAACCCATTGGTAGCGCTTTGGGAGGCTGCCTCATCAGCTGGTGTATAATCCTGGGCTGCCTGTTATGCCAGTTCGCAACTGTAGCCACTCTTAGCTCGCAGCTCCGGGGGGCCCTTCTGAGGCCACAGGATAGCAAAGGGAGCTCTCAAGGGGTCTCAGTTTACCGCTACCAATGTCATTTTGACTGTCCCAACCACCGCTCACCATTCCTTCAACATGATTCACAACAATTTAAACAACTCAACTGCAGCAACTAACGTGGCACCTAAACCCTTTTCCATCTCATTCTGCAACATCCGTGGACTTTCTTCCAACATCAATCCAGTACATCATCATCTCCAATCCATAAACCCCTATGCACTCTTCCTCAATGAAACCAAAATCAAACCTCTTGATCCCAGTAACAGCACCGTTCTCTCTCCTCATCTCAAATGCCCAGGTTATGAGTTATTTTCCTCCTTCTTCCCTAATGGTGGGGTTTGTGCATTTATTCGCTCTGATGTGCAGACCTTACACCTCAAACAATTAAATCTTTCTAATCCTGGCATTCAACTCTTCTGGTTGAAAATTTCCCCTCCTCATGCCACAAAGTACATTTGCACTCTATACCGCTCTCCTAACTCAAATAAATTATGAACTTCTTTTCGACCACCTTGCTAAATCAATCAAAACCATCACTTTACAATCTCCACGCTCTGAAATCATTGTTCTTGGTGATTTCAACATCCATAACTCCAACTGGCTCTCCTATTCCTCCAATGTCACCAACCCTGCCGGTCGGGAAGCTGAAGCCTTTGCATTGTCAATGACTTGACACAGGTAATTTCAGAGCCGACACGCTTTCCTGATCGTGCAGGAGACAAAGCAAATACTCTCGAATTTTTCCTCACATCCAATCCTAGCATACACTCTCCTCCTCCCGTTAGCTCTCTTCTTGGCAACTCTGATCATTGTCTCATAACCTTACGGCATGACTTCCTCCCTCAATTGGATAAACCCTTTGCTCCGCAAAGAGTCTTCCACTACAGCAAGGCTGACTGGGACTCCCTTCGCACTTTTTACTCTTCTTACCCTTGGTCTTCAGGCTTTTCAAATGATCCTTCCTCTCTTGCTTCTTTCATCACCGACGCAATACTTCTTGGCATGGATCTTTTTAATCCTTTTTCTTACAAGCCTTATAAAAAAAATTCCCCTGAGTGGTTCAATTCACAGTGCACCAAAGCTGTGAATAACAAAAACCACTACTTCAAGGAATGGAAGCGACTTCAAACCCAACACTCAAGAACTTCTTTCATCCAGTCACGCAATACTTGCTCCAAAACCATAAAAATGCCAAATCGTCTTTTGTCCAACGCATCAACAACAAAATCGCTTCCTGCCAGGCTGGCTCTCGCTCCTTTTCGTCTATGGCCAAAGTTGTCTCCCAAAACTTTTGCCAATCATCTTTCCCTCCACTAAAACACAATTCTGGCTCTTCTTCTACCACTCCTTCATCCGAGGCTAATCTTTTTGCGTCAGTCTTTGCCTCCAACTCACACCTGAATGACCAAGGGCTCCAGCCACACCACTTCGCCCTTCAAAATTCACTATTTCATCCATTAAGTTGCCTACAGGAAAGGCCGGCAAACCCTTCTCCAGCTTGACACCTCCAAATCCAAAGGCCCTGATGGTATTCCAGCAATAGTTCTCAAAACCTGTGGTCCTGACCTTGCCCCTATCCTTAACAAACTATTCCACCTTTCCTACACTCTTGGCACATTTCCCACCTCGTGGAAACAAGCCCACGTCTTTCCTATCACAAAAAGAGGCGACAAGTCTAATCCACTCAACTATCGTCCCATTGCAATCACTTCTCTCATATCTAAAACTATGGAGACCATCATCACTAAACAACTTCTTACCTTCCTTGAAACAAACAATCTTCTCTCTGATCACCGGTATGGCTTTCGAAAAGCCAGGTCTACTGGTGATCTTCTTGCTTATGCTGTCCATGTCTGGTCCTCTGCTCTAGAATCCTGTGGTGAGAGTAGAGTGATCTCTCTCGATATCTCCAAGGCCTTTAATCGCGTTTGGCACAAGGGTCTCCTCGCTAAACTACCAATGTTTGGTCTCAATGAGACTCTCATTATTTTGATTGGCAGTTTCCTCTCTGATAGGTCATCACTGTGGACAGCTTCCTCTCCAATCTGCCCTCCACCAATGCTGGTGTACCCCAGGGCTCTGTCATCTTCCCTGTACTCTTTGTCACACATTTATTGCCAGTCTTGTATTGTCATTTGTGCTCGTTCTTTGTTTGGTGCTTCGTTTTGTATTGTCTTAATTTGTATAGTATATTAAACTTAGGCGCAATGAACGCTGTTGTTTAAAATTGGGTACAAGCCCAAGAGACCAGAGTTATTGATTGTTTTTGCTAGTGAGGGATTGGTTAGAGAGAGAAGCCACGATGTATTCGGAATTGATTAACTATTTTTCTTGCTTGACTATTAGTCATTTTATGCCGTTTATCTTACTCGTGACAATTGGGGGCTCAGCCGGGAATGGCAATAAAGCGACAGACAACGAAAGGATCTGATATCTTGCATTTGCAAGCATTGGGAGCTGAATTTATGATGTTTTAAAGTCGCTTTTTGGAAGATTCGTTATCGGGGATCAATATTGTTTTTAGCGCGGTGGTAGACGTCAAGCAAGATTTCATTTGGTAGACTGGATATTTCGAACAAAATGATTTAGCAGCAAATTGTAGGCAATAGCTATTGATAAATTAATACAATCCGTTCGCGAGATTGGGCTTGATGGGAAGGATTTACAAAATTTCATTGAAGAGCAACAGATTATGGAGAGGAATGAGCGTGCAGCAAGTCGCAGAGTAGAGTTAGCGACACTGGAGTTAAAGGTCGCTATAGAGATGGAGATAAAGGAGATTTTTGAGAAAGAGCGGTTAAAAATTTAGGCCGTGATGGAGTTGAAAAATGAGGGAGTAGACATGTCAATGAGTATTAAAGGCACAGAGGGTAGGAAAAGACCTAAAGGCCCTACGTTACCTGTTTTCGTTGGTGGAAAAGATGACTTGGATAGTTATTTGAAGAGATTTGAGGGGTTTGCAATGAGTAATGATTGGGAGAGAGATGAATGGGCCACAGCCTTAAGCGCCTTATTAACAGGGAAAGCACTGGATATCTATTCAAGACTGGCAGATAACACTGCATTCGATTATGAGAAGGTTAACGAGGCATTATTGATTAGATATCAATTAACAGAAGAGGGATTCAAGAAAATATACAGAGAATCAGATCCAGAAGAGGGGGAGACCTCTGGTCAATTTGATGCCAGAATTGATGGGTATTTACAACATTGGGTTGAACTTTCGGGAACAAAAAGTCTTACCAAGGATTAAAGGAGTTGATGAATAGAGAACAATTTATCAGCAGATATCTACAAGATCTAGCAATTTATTTGAAAGAAGTGGCTCCAGGTGACCATGACGAAGTGACAAGGCACGCACGACTACATCTTAGTGCACACAACCAACCACTAGGTCGCAAAAGGAATAGAGTTGGAAATCTTGGGCAAGCAAACACCAAAGCTAAAGATTATGGGGAAGTCAAGTGTTTTATTTGTCATAAAGCGGGTCATAAAGTTTTTGAATATAATTCTGAGAAGAAAGCGGAGCGGAAATGCTTTAACTGTTGTGGCCTAAATCATGAAGCAAAAGATTGCCCATCTCCAGGACAACGTAAAAAGAAGTCACCTACAAAGGCTGCAGGATCATTTTCAATTAAACAAGAGTTAAATGATACAGAGAAATTTGATGAAAATATCTGTATTGCAGCAACAGAGGCAGACATATAATATTGTATAAAAGGAAATCAGCTTACTATTGGGAGTGGCAAAAAATTCCCATTATTAAATCTGCATGTATCAAGGCTACAATGGGAAGTGTAGATAATATGCCAGTTGTAACAGGGAGAGTAAGGGACAGATCAGTAAGGGTATTGAGGGACACAGGCTGCAGTGGCGTTGTTATTAAAAGGGACTTGATTTTAGAAGAAGAACTAACAGGAAGATTTGGATACATGCTTCTGATTGACAAAAAAATCAGGAAAGTACCTATTTCAAAGGTATTCATGGATACACTATACTTCACTGGAAAGGCAGATGCTCAATGTTTATCTGATGCGATGTATGATGTAGTCATTGGCAACATACCAAATGCTAGGGGCCCTGAAGATCCTGACCCATCTTGGGAGACAGCATGTGCCATTACAAGAGCTCAAGCAAAGAAAGGACAATCTTCATTTAAGGTAACTAACGTGGCAAAATGTGCGACAGTTACAAGAGAACAGCTTATAAAATTTCAGCAAGATGACAGTTCATTAGAGAGACTTCGTAAATGTATAGAGCCAAAGATAACGGGGAATCGATCTGTGCACTTTGAAGAGAAAGAAGGATTTTTGTATCGTATATTCATTCATCCAAAGGTAAATTGGGGCAATGAAATGCGACAGGTAGTTGTGCCAGGAAATTTGAGAAAACAAGTCATGGGGCTTGCACACAGTTCGTTGATGGGAGGTCATATGAGAATAAGAAAGATAAGTGACAGAATTTTGAGTAATTTCTATTGGCCAGGCCTACATGACGACGTTGTACGATTCTGTAGGGCTTGTGACAATTTTCAGAAAACTGAGAGCAAGGGTAGAACGGCAAACGTACCACTATAGATGATGCCATTGATTGACACGCCGTTTAAGAGGGTTGCAGTTGATATAATTGGGCCTATCTTCCCTACTTCGGAGAAAGGATTTCGTTATCTCTTGTCTATGGTGGATTATGCTACGAGATGTCCTGATGCTGTACTATTAAAGAACATTGATACAGAGACGGTCGTAGAAGCCTTGCTTGATATGTATAGCAGCTTAGGTTTTCCGGAAGAGGTTTTTAGCGATAACGGTTCACAGTTCATATCAGATTATATGGAAGAGGTTTTAAGATTACTTAGCATCAGGCAGCTAACAACAAATCCTTATCATCCCATGTGCAATGGCTTAGTAGATAAGTTTAACGGAACCCTGAAAGTACTGTTAAAGATATTGTGCAGTGAACAGCCAAAAAAGTGGCCTAGATATTTAAATGCAGTACTGTTTGCTTACAGAGAGGTACCCCAGGCTTCTACAGGGTTCTCACCATTTGAATTGCTATACGGAAGAACAGCGAGGGGACCAATACAGATATTGAAAGAGCTGTGGACCAAAGAAGTACAAGAAGAAGATGTTAAAGCAAGTTATCAGTATGTTGTCGAGTTGAGAGAGAGGCTAATAACCCTAAAGATAGATAAACCAGGATCCATTAGTTTAGTAGAGCACTCCATTAAGTTGACAAGTGACGTACCAGTGAGATCAAAGCCGTATTCAGTACCATATGGTGTCAGAGAGTCACTTGGGAGTGATATTCAAGAAATGCAAGACCTTGGTCTCATCAGAGTTTCAAATTCTCCATATGCGTCGCCAGTAGTTATCGTTAAAAAGAAAGATGGTTCAAATCGAATTTTGTCTTGACTATCGAAAATTTAACAAGTTGACAGTGTCTGATTCAGAACCTATTTTTCTTTTTTTCTTTTTTTTAGTGGGTTATGTTGAGGAGGAAAGGCCATGGTGGCCTATATAAAGCCCCAACAAAGGAAGAAAGAAGAAAGCAAGCAGCTAAGAGGATAGAGAGATAAGATCAAGTTTATCTATCTTAGATTTGAAAGATGGCAAGTTGTAGGATTCAGGAAAGCAAGAAGAAGGCAAGCCGTTCCATAAGATGCATGCTCTTGGGATGTATGATGATTTGTGAGATAGAGTTCGTGGATTAGGCAGTGAAACTTGGAAAGGGTGTGAATGAGTTGAGCTTCTGGTGGTCCTGACACGCCTCAGAGGAACTGGAATAATCTCCCTGATCTCCTGAGAACAATGTCCGTTAAAGTATCTGTAATAGATGGAAAGATCTCCAACTAAACAACGATGGGAAAGAGATTGGAGCGATTTGGCTAGGTTAGGATTATTGATGAGACGAATGGCTTTGGACTGGACTTTGTCGGGAAGACAGAGAGTAGATTTTGGAGCACCAACCCAGACGTGGGAGCAGTACTCTAAAGAAGGACGGATTTGGGACTTGTATATAGATAGAAGGTGAGAAGATGAGAAAAACCCGCGGGTTCTGGCGAGGAAACCGAGCTTTTGAGATGCATGTTTAGCAAGGGAATGGATGTGAGTTTTCCAAGTGAGGTTAGAAGAAAGAGAAAGACCAAGTTGTGTGAAAGAAACTGAAGTGTCCAGTTCATCACCATTCATGAAGGCAGGTGGAAAGTTTTGATTAGGTTTGAGTGAAATGACAGCCTGTTTTGTCTTGCTTTGGTTGAACGAAACTAGGTTGTCTTTACCCCACTTCTCAATAACTGTCAGGTGATTGGAGAGAAGAGAGGCTGAAATGTTTCTGTGGAGAGGGATATCGGTGGAAGCATGATCATTTGGATTGAATGAAAATGAAGAACTTAGGAAGGTATCATCAGCAAAGGAGTGAATGCTAGAAGACATGGAGGTGAGCAGATCATTGATGAAGGGGATGAAAAGTAAAGGGAAGATGACAGAGCCCTGGGGTACACCAGCATTGGTGGAGGGCAGATTGGAGAGGAAGCTGTCCACAGTGATGACCTATCAGAGAGGAAACTACCAATCAAAATAATGAGAGTCTCATTGAGACCAAACATTGGTAGTTTAGCGAGGAGACCCTTGTGCCAAACGCGATTAAAGGCCTTGGAGATATCGAGAGAGATCACTCTACTCTCACCACAGGATTCTAGAGCAGAGGACCAGACATGGACAGCATAAGCAAGAAGATCACCAGTAGACCTGGCTTTTCGAAAGCCATACCGGTGATCAGAGAGAAGATTGTTTGTTTCAAGGAAGGTAAGAAGTTGTTTAGTGATGATGGTCTCCATAGTTTTAGATATGAGAGAAGTGATTGCAATGGGACGATAGTTGAGTGGATTAGACTTGTCGCCTCTTTTTGTGATAGGAAAGACGTGGGCTTGTTTCCACGAGGTGGGAAATGTGCCAAGAGTGTAGGAAAGGTGGAATAGTTTGTTAAGGATAGGGGCAAGGTCAGGACCACAGGTTTTGAGAACTATTGCTGGAATACCATCAGGGCCTTTGGATTTGGAGGTGTCAAGCTGGAGAAGGGTTTGCCGGCCTTTCCTGTAGGCAACTTAATGGATGAAATAGTGAATTTTGAAGGGCGAAGTGGTGTGGCTGGAGCCCTTGGTCATTCAGGTGTGAGTTGGAGGCAAAGACTGACGCAAAAAGATTAGCCTCGGATGAAGGAGTGGTAGAAGAAGAGCCAGAATTGTGTTTTAGTGGAGGGAAAGATGATTGGCAAAAGTTTTGGGAGACAACTTTGGCCATAGACGAAAAGGAGCGAGAGCCAGCCTGGCAGGAAGCGATTTTGTTGTTGATGCGTTGGACAAAAGACGATTTGGCATTTTTATGGTTTTGGAGCAAGTATTGCGTGACTGGATGAAAGAAGTTCTTGAGTGTTGGGTTTGAAGTCGCTTCCATTCCTTGAAGTAGTGGTTTTTGTTATTCACAGCTTTGGTGCACTGTGAATTGAACCACTCAGGGGAATTTTTTTTATAAGGCTTGTAAGAAAAAGGATTAAAAAGATCCATGCCAAGAAGTATTGCGTCGGTGATGAAAGAAGCAAGAGAGGAAGGATCATTTGAAAAGCCTGAAGACCAAGGGTAAGAAGAGTAAAAAGTGCGAAGGGAGTCCCAGTCAGCCTTGCTGTAGTGGAAGACTCTTTGCGGAGCAAAGGGTTTATCCAATTGAGGGAGGAAGTCATGCCGTAAGGTTATGAGACAATGATCAGAGTTGCCAAGAAGAGAGCTAACGGGAGGAGGAGAGTGTATGCTAGGATTGGATGTGAGGAAAAATTCGAGAGTATTTGCTTTGTCTCCTGCACGATCAGGAAAGCGTGTCGGCTCTGAAATTACCTGTGTCAAGTCATTGACAATGCAAAGGCTTCAGCTTCCCGACCGGCAGGGTTGGTGACATTGGAGGAATAGGAGAGCCAGTTGGAGTTATGGATGTTGAAATCACCAAGAACAATGATTTCAGAGCGTGGAGATTGTAAAGTGATGGTTTCGATTTCCGGACATGAAACTTCAAGAAATTTTGACTGCTGCGCAACAGAGAAGAGTGGAAGAATGTGACTAAACTGGCCTAATCAGGAAAGCGTGTCGGCTCTGAAATTACCGCTCAGTTTTTATGGTTCCATTCCTTGAAGTAGTGGTTTTTGTTATTCACAGCATTAGTGCACTTTGAATTGTGTTAAATCACACTTAACGTGTAATCTAACGCGTGAGTACGAATTGTTCCAATTTTACTACATAAAACACTTACTTAAACGTCTGTTACTTTTCGGTGAGCTCGGCTCTCTTCGGCTATATCTTCGGCGTCGGGTCGTCTCTTCACTCGACAGCGGCTTTTGTCTTCTTCTTCGACTTCGTCCTTATTATAAAATGACTACTACTTCTACTTCTCAAAAACTCTAACTCTAACTCTAACTAAAACTAATCTAAACGTGTTATATAGAGATACGACGGAGATAAAATATGTCCAAATGAGGAAGGCAATATTGCTATCTTGATACACCGCTAACTCGGTCCAAATAAGAAATGCGTTGCCATTACGCAACGTTCAAACGTATCATGGGGCGTTGTCTTATGAACAATTGAACCCCTTAGGGGAATTTTTACCAGGCTTTTAAAAAGAGGGAATAAAAAGATCCATGCCAAGAAGAATTGTGTCGGTGACGAAAGAAGCAAAAGAGGATGGATCCATTAAAAAGCTTGCTGAAGACCAAGGGTAAGAAGAGTAAAAGATGCGAAGGGGGTTCCAGTCAGCTTTGCTGTAGTGGAAGACTCTTTGTGGGGCAAAAGGTCCATCCCGGGGAGGGAGATCATGAGGCAGAGATCAAATTTATATGCCGCGCGGTTCTGAAATGCACATTTAACAAGTGAATGGATGTGAGTTTTCCAAGTGAGATGAGACGAAGGAGAAAGATCAAGTTGTGTAAAAGAAGTTGAAGTGTCCAGTTCATCACCATCCATGAGGACAGAGGGGAAGTTTGGTTGCGTGTACGTGAAATGACAGCCTGTGTCGTCTTGCCTTTGTTGGAAGAAATTATGTTGACTAGACCCCAATTCTCAATAATTGTCAGATCATTGGAGAGAAGCGAGGCTGAGATCTTCCTAGGGAGTAAGATATCACAGGAAGCATGGTCATTTGGATTGAATGAAAATAAATATCTTAGGAAGGTATCATCAGCAAAGGAGTGAATGCTAGAAGATTCATCATCATCATTGATCGGTATAACCGGGATTAGGCCAGTTTAGTCACATTCTCACATTCTTCCACTCTTCTCTGTTGCGCAGCAGTCAAAATTTCTTGAAGTTTCATGTCCGGAAATCACTGAGATTAAGTTTCTTGTAGGTCATCCTCCTCCACTTTCCCTTGCATAGCGGCTTGTGGGCCACCTGCCAGAGGCAAAGTTTCCCCACTGGTTGGTTATAGCTGCGGATGCAGTGTCCAACGAAATGAAGACGTCACTTTTGCAGAAATTTGGAGGGCTTTTCTATTCCTTCATAGATTTTTTCAGTGGCTTTCCTATCTCTGAATGTCCATCCAAGTGCATTTTGTAGTAGTCTGGTGTAGCAGCCGTCAATTCTTTTGGCCAGTGTTTTTTGGAAACCCACCCACACACCACGCGCGTCGATGCTTAGATTGGGAGCTACTTGGATGAATTGAAATAGCATGTTCATCCATTTTTTTTCTTTCCATTATTACTTGCTTCCGTGCATCAAATAATTTTTTCTTCGGATATTCAACACGTCAGTAATTACTTTTAGCCTCGTTTTGAATTAATGATCCGGATATGACACACCATCACAGCATCTTTCACTGCATTGAAAGGGTAATCCGCGTTTTAGCACCGCCGTTTGTTTTGGCGCCAGAATTTTTAAAGCCCATGGTTTTTTTCAATTTGAACTTGTTAGGCAAAATCTTTGCTCAATATTGTATTTTCATGCATCAACTTTCGAACTCAGAATATTTATTTTATGAATCACAATCTTTTAAGCCCCGTTTACACTACATCAACTAACCCAGGTTCGCCCCAGGTTGAGTCAACCCATCTACGGGGGTGGGTTTGCCCTAGGTCGAGCCTGGGTTAGTTTGATCCAGGTGTAAACGCAAACCTGGGGCGAACCTGGGTTAGTTTTTCCTAGACGCATGCACATGCGCAACGAAAAAATCGCGCCAAAGTTCAAGTCTAGCAAAACCAAGTAATTATTATTTTGGACCTTTGGTAGCAGAATAACGCGAACGTTCATTGCAAAAGACAATTTAGAAATATCATCACGCGATGAGTACCGGCACTGATAGAGGATCAACTTGGGAAGGTGAAGAAGTCACATCTTTGATTTATATTTGGGCTGATGAACAATTACAGCAACAGCTTGATTCGTGTACGAGGAAATGGCGCTTAGACTGCAGAAAGAGAGCGGGTACGAAAGAACTTTTATTCAGATAAGAGAAGAAATAAAGCAGCTAAAACACAATTATAAAAAATGCAAGGACAATAATAATAGATGCCGGCCAAGCCGCAAGACTTGCAAGTTCTAAGAAGAACTAGACAAGATTTTGGAAGCAGCCCAATAACACGGCCATCAAACCTTTTGGAAAGCAGCAACAGTATGCAGAGCGAGGCCGAAGCAAAAGAAACGTCGATGGATGATTCTGTGAGCAATATAATAGAGTTTGAAGAGCAAATAGAAATTAAAAACCCACAGTTCATCTGAAATTGACAGCAATGTCTTTACAAAGGACAACAGCTTGGAACTGGAGGATGCTACACTCACACCAGAGGCAATAATACCATCAGCGTCAAAAAAGGGCCTATCAGGCAATGTTGATGCTGGCACAAACTCGGCAATTTCCATACAGAAAAAGGACGAAAGAAAAACATTGATATGCAGGCAAAGGAAAGGCAAGAAGCGTAGCAGGAATGACTTTTTCATTGCCAATGTGTTCTCTATGCTCCAAAAGCAACAACAAGCAGCAGATGAGCGTTTTTTAAGATGACAGCGAAAATAGATGTAATAGGACGAGAAAAGGAGGAAAGAGGAAATGGAGCATGATATGCGTATGATGCAGATGATGGGAAATATGTTCATGACGGCTTTCTCCTATTTATCTTACCCAATGCAACAGGTGAACTATTATCAAATGCAGCAAATGCCAAACCAGCACCAGGCAAGATCATATGGATATCAAAACTATAGTGCATATATGATAATATGAACTTAACATTGTTTGTAGCTTGAATCAACATTTATATTGAATTGAATTTGTATCCAAACCTGTTTACGTGACTGTATAGTTATGCGTAATGTTTATGAGTAATGTTGCATCAATGTTTGAACTGTGTAATGTTTGTTAAATACAATTGCCGTGCTTCAGTATTGCTGTCCTTTTGTGTCTATAAGTAATTAAGCTCTTCTTTATGTTAATGTGCAATCTTGTTAAGAGTTAGTTTGTTTTGGAGAAGCTCTCGGAGAAACACGTATCCATCTGTCATTCGTCTCTCTGCCGAACCCTTAACGGATTTTATTACACATACGATACTAGCACGGACAAAAATCAAAGTGATGAAGTAGCATCATATACTAACCGTTGAATATCGAGCTTTACTTTTCATAAACTGTTGTCACACAGAGAGCAGCAATTACACAAATAAACAAAGGAAAGCTCTCAAAAACATTTTAGTAGATATACAAGGGTTAATGAGATTGGGTTGAAAAGATACATAATAGCTTGAAAAGAACAAGAAAGTTGTAGCTATGTACAAATGTCATGTCATGTATCGCTCAAAACATTTTCCCTTAAAGTCAAAGTGTCACATTTCCAAATCAAACTGATGCAAAGGTTTCTTTAATTAAGAGCTGTAATTTATAAAGTGTTCAGAAGTGGCACATCTTTGCAGTACTGTACAAGAGCAGCTCGCACATTCTCTCCGCTATTCTCTGTTGAATCATCATTAAAGGTGTGATTTTCGTCCCAACTTTCTTCAATAGTGGCACCTGTAGTTGCCAAGAGATGGTCATCAAAATCTTCCTGGAAATTTTCACATGTATTGTGTAGAACACAACATGCAGCAACAACATTGCTCATTTTGAAGATGTCACTTTCATTTTGTTTTAATAGGCATTGCCATCTCCCCTTAGTTGACATGAGCTTTTTCAGGTGGAAGAGAACCATTATCGAAAATGGCTTCATCATCCATGGTAGAAGTGGGTATGCTGAATCTGCAATTATGTTTATTGGAACCTTCACACCATGAATATCCTTTGAAGACGCACCAGCAAACAAGGACTTCCTTTGCCCTTTTTCAAAGCAGAGGAATTACTGAAAATAAGGGCATCGTGAACTTTCCCTGGCCAACCAACGAAGATATCAATAAAGTTGTAGCTGCTATCCATAACCGCTTCTAAAATGATGGAGCACCACCCCTTACGGTTGTAATAGTCTGCGTGATATTCTGCTGGTGCCTTTATTGGAATATGTGAACCATCGATGGCACCAGCACACTGTGGAAATCCCCATTTCTTTTCAAATTTTTTAACCACCTTTGCAATTTCCCGATGATGGGGTATTCTGATGTATCTTGGCAGCATAAAATTTGTCATAATATTGCAGAATTCATCAATAATTAGGCATACACTTGCTTTTGAAATGCCAAACAGGTGACCAATCGTTCTATAGTCAGAGTTGGTAGCTAACCACCAGATTGCAATTCCACAACGCTTTCGAACAGAAATTGCTTTTCTAAATTTCGTGTCCTATTTCTCTAGATATTCCCTGAGCTCCTTGCAAAGAAAATTAGATCTTCTGCTTCTCATTCTAAAGTTTGTTTAACCATTCATCATCAGAGAAACTCTTCTCAACGATGTCATCCCACCAAATAGCACTCTTTGGCCTAATCCAAGCAGATCTGGAAACTGTTTTAGGCTTACAACACTCAAGAAAAAATTGCTGAAAAGCCGCTTGAGCTTTTCGGTCTCAATCTTATGTACTTATCTATTCCTTGTTTACTGGCCTTTCGCAGTCTTTCAAGGCGCTTTATTCTTGCATCAGATCTTCTTCTTGTAACAAACTGAAAAATCATGACTATCAGTCTCCAAACGAACATCAATCTTCCACACTGAATGCTTGTTATTTCGTTTTGTTCGTGTTCGCCCGCCATTTTCATTTGTCTCCAATGCCACCTTACACAAGGATTTCTAATGCGCATATGTTCATGTTGAACTAACAACCCAGGTTCGCCCCAGTTCCGTTTACACTACCAAGTTGACGAAATCAAGTGTAAATGCATGCACAAATAATCTGGGGCGAACCCGGGTTAGTTTATGTAGAGTAAACGGGGCTTTAATTTTCCCTGACGAGAATACGACGAGTATTGGCGAAAAGTCAGATAATCTGACTAGGTTTAAGTTCACGAGCTATTACTTCGTAGCTGAAAAAGTTCAAATACTTAATCTTTCTATGGTGGATGCCTTTCATTGCCTCTTCTCATAGGCCGTCGAACATAATTATCCTTGACCCAATCAAGGAATGGTTGGAGTTCTGCTGGTACATGTTCGGCTAATATATCCAGGTCTTTCGCATCTCCAGAGCTTCACGGAAGCATTCCATTTACTCTGCTTATCGAAAACATATAAAAATCCCTTGTGTACCACCCTCTCCAGGATCCCGTAAGAAAGGAGGATTTCTTTGACTTTCCGCCTTGAGACCGACTAAAATGCTTTGCTGAAGTCTATGAAACTGATGACGCTGTTTAGATCTTTCCGGGTAGTGCACTCTTCTATAATTCTTCGCAGGACTTTAATCTGTTGCGTCTTGAGGTTAGCAGATCATTTATGAAGAGAATGTAAAGCACAGGGAAGATGAGAAAGCCTTGGGGTACACCAGCATTGATCGAATGCAGATAAGAGCGGAAGTCGTCCACTCTGACGGCAATTGACCTATCAGAGATGAAACTACCAATCCAAATAATGAGAGTGTAATGGACGCAAAACATCAGTAAGTTAGCGAGAAGACCTTTGTGCCAGACTCGATCAAAGGCCTTGGAGATATCGAGAGAGATCACTCTGCTCTCACCACAGGACTCTAGAGCAGAGGACCAGACATGGACAGCATAAGCAAGAAGATCACCAGTAGACCTGGCTTTTCGAAAGCCATACTGGTCATCAGAGAGAAGATTGTTTGTTTCAAGGAAGGTAAGAAGTTGTTTAGTGATGATGGTCTCCATAGTTTTAGATATGAGTGAAGTGATTGCAATGGGACGATATTTGAGTGGATTAGACTTGTCGCCTCTTTTTGGGATAGGAAAGACATCCAGAAAGACAGACAGTTTCCAGGAGGTAGGAAATGTACCAAGAGTGTAGGAAAGCTGAAATAGTTCGTTAAGAATGGGGTTAAATTCAGGAGCACAGGTGTTGAGAACTATTGCTGGAATACCATCAGGGCCTTTGGATTTGGATGTGTCAAGCTGTAGAAGGGCTTAGCAGACTTTTCGTGTGGACAGCTTGATGGGTGAAATAGTGAATTTTGAAGGGGGAAAGTGGTGTGGTTGGAGCCCTTGGTCATTCAGGTTGGAGTTGGAGGCAAAGACTGACGCAAAAAGATTGGTCTTCGATATAAAGGAGTGGTAAAAGAGGAGTCAGGGTTGTTTTTCAGTGGAGGGAAAGATGATTGGCAAAAGTTTTGGGAGACAACTTTAGCCATAGACCGAAAGGAGCGAGAGCCAGCCTGACAGGAAGGGGTTTTGTTGTTGATGCGTTGGACGAAAGATGATTTGGCAGTTTTTATGGTTTTGGAGCAAGTTTTGCTTGAGTGGATGAAAGAAGTTCTTGAATGTTGGGTTTGCAGTCGCTTCTATTCTTTGAAGTAGTGGTTTTTGTCATTCACAGCTTTGACTTCAAGCCTCGAGACCAAGGGTAAGAAAAGTAAAAGATGCAAAGGGAGTCCCAGTCAGCCTTGTTGTAGTGGAAGACTCTTTGTGGGGCAAAAGGTCCATCCCTGCGAGGGAGATCATGAGGCAGATATCAGAGTTATATGCCGTGCGGTCTGAGGCAGATATCAGAGTTATATGCCGTGCGGTCTGAGGCAGATATCAGAGTTGTATGCGGTGCGCTTCTGAGGCAGAGATCAAAGTTATATGCCGTGCGGTCTGAGGCAGATATCAGAGTTATATGCCGTGCGGTCTGAGGCAGATATCAGAGTTATATGCCGTGCGGTCTGAGGCAGATATTAGAGTTATATGCCGTGCGGTCTGAGGCAGATATCAGAGTTATATGCCGTGCGGTTCTGAGGCAGATATAAGAGTTATATGCCGTGCGGTCTGAGGCAGATATCAGAGTTATATGCCGTGCGGTCTGAGGCAGATATCAGAGTTATATGCCGTGCGGTCTGAGGCAGATATCAGAGTTATATGCCGTGCGGTCTGAGGCAGATATCAGAGTTATATGCCGTGCGGTCTGAGGCAGATATCAGAGTTATATGCCGTGCGGTCTGAGGCAGATATCAGAGTTGTATGCGGTGCGCTTCTGAGGCAGAGATCAAAGTTATATGCCGTGCGGTCTGAGGCAGATATCAGAGTTATATGCCGTGCGGTCTGAGGCAGATATCAGAGTTATATGCCGTGCGGTCTGAGGCAGATATCAGAGTTGTACGCCATGCGGTTCTGAGGCAGAGATCAGAGGTACTCAGAGGAGAGCTAGCGGTAGGAGAAAAATAAATGCTAGGGTTTGATGTGATAAAAAGATCAAGAGCAGTTGCCTAGTGTCTTGCAGGATCAAGAATGCAATTCGGCTCTGATATTACCTGTGTCATGTCATTGACAATGACAAAGGCCTCAGTGTCCCGACCAGCAAGGTTGGTGACATTAGAGGAAAAG
Source organism: Pseudorhiza aurosa (assembly GCA_964026355.1). Classification (NCBI taxonomy): domain Eukaryota; kingdom Metazoa; phylum Cnidaria; class Scyphozoa; order Rhizostomeae; family Lychnorhizidae; genus Pseudorhiza; species Pseudorhiza aurosa. The sequence continues at coordinate 1,021,700 of OZ032127.1, read as the reverse complement.
GTGAGCCAATCAGAATTGTGGATGTTAAAATCACCACGGACAACGATTTCAGAGCGTGGAAATTGTAAAGTGATAGTTTCAATTGATTTGGAAAGGTGATAGAAAAGGAGTTCATGGTGGCTTGAGTGAGGTGAGCGATGCGGTATGCAAATTTACTTTGCAGCGTGAGGAAGAGAAACTTTCAACCATATGAGTTGAAAGCCAGGATTAGAAAGGTGGAATTGTTTGAGGTGTAAGGTCTGCATATCAGAACGAATAAATGCACATACCCCACCATTATGGAAGGAGGACGAAAATAGCTCATAACCTGAGCATTTGAGATGGAAAACCATTGGCCCATTTTTAACTTATGAGTTCAAAACCATGGTGTTCAAGTCTCTAAATAGGCTGATCAGCTGCCTGCGTGAAATTCGAAATGCTCATCTCACAATCTTCCTAACATTGGGACCTAGCCTAGGTTACGGGAGAGACGGGCAAATAATGGCCAGAGTTCTTTCTAAAATAGACGTGCAAAACTGTGGAATGGCCTCTCAGCCATATCAACGCAGGCACCTTCACTGTATGGTTTCATGAAAACTATCAAGAGAGCGGGTTCCTTCTTCTCATTGTTCATCGAAGATTTTTCAACTCTTGTACTTTCGTTTTAATTCTTGTAAAAAGGGCTCTATAGCTGGATCATATCTAATGTTCTCCTTATCATTATAGACTATAATTGACGTTTTTGTTCAAGGGACCCTTGAAAACCAACTCATTCTGAAGGAAACCCCCCCCCCCCCTAAAAGAATCAAATATGAAACATAAAAATCAATACCACAACTACAGACTACAAACTTCTGATATTTATATCTTATCTTGTGATGAGAATAAGCCTTGAATGAGCTTGAAGGAAATACAACCACTTTTGATCTTCACTCTAACAGAAGAGACGGAAGTATCAAACATATCTATTTCTGATTTCCTCAAATCAAATAATGTATACGAAACAGCAATCTGGTATGACATGAATGGCCTTCAGGCATTCATTGCCATCAAAAAGATTAACAAAACATATGCAATATTCCAAGTTCAATAAATGTCACACTGTATCTTATTTCATTTTGACTTCACAATCAAAAGTGCAAATTTGCATAGGACCAACAACAACAACTATCTTGCTTCCAATACGGTGAATGCATTTACTTGAGCCAACTGTATCACCATAAGAGCTCGTTTTCCAATTTAATGCCCTCTTTTCGGAAGCAAACTGGTTCCCAGCTAGATTGAGTTCAGTGAAATCAGTAATCTCAAATGCTACAAAGAGACCATTGAGAGTTATGGTGACTGGTTTGGAGAGAGTGGCATCTTCATCTTTAGCATATATGTTTTCAAACCTGATGATCAGCCTATTGCCTTCCACTGATTCCATCGTTAACAAGTGAACATTAGATGGCAATCCTTGAGTCAAGGCTGAATACGTTGGCCTGTATCTATTCAACCAATCTTTGATTGACTCTTTTCTTTGTGCAAAGCTTTAAGGAAAATAAATACTTCATTTAAGGTAGGGATATCTGAAAGGACTAAATAGCTGCACATATATTCATAAATTGAAGTGGGATATGGTGAGTGTTTGATGGACACAAATTGAAGTGGGATATGGTGAGTGTTTGATGGGTGTATGGTGCAAAGTTAGTTGTTTTTTATTATTGCCCTGGCCAGGCCTGTACCTGTCCAGACTTGCCTGGACCCCAGGGATTTTAGTGTTCAGAGTTGCATTTTCAAAGTACTTTTTGTTTTGTTTGCCCTGTCCCAAGCGAGTCGACACCAGACAATAACAAGCTTGTTTACATCGCGCTATAAAAGGCTGCAGAATCGTCGTTTACAGGGGAGAAGAAAGCGAAGATGACGAGTAAAGGGATGCTGCGGCCAGAAGAGTAAAACGGCAAACAGTCAGTACGTTCGGACACTATATTAAATTACTTTTACATTTATTCATTAGATACTCTTATAGTTAATCGTTGTATTTCTTATAGTTAATCATTTTGCTTTAACAATTTTAGCAAACCATATCTAATGCTGAATCCAGTGTGTTTCTGCTGTGTTTCTGGGTGCGTCAGTATTAGCGTGCGTTTGTGCCTCAAGTCGAAAAGTACAAGCTACAACAGTTTGTGACTGCCGAGTGGTGTATGGCCTACAGTATGGAGGAAAGTCGACTCCCAGAAGAAACCCCGCATGAGTTCATGACATTGCAAAGTGACGAAAGTTTTGCAAGAAGAAATCAGTCAAGTGTCGCAGTTGACCGAGATGCAATTGACCATGAGCACATTCTTCGATTAAAACGAGAACGAGCAAATGCGAAAAGAGCCCTGACGAATGTTGTGAAGGAAGTTTCAGCAGCTTTGGTTTGTCAGAGTTCAGAGAACGGAGAATATTTGGCCCAGTTCGAAGAGAGACTAGAGGCAATATTCACGAAGTTTGAGCAAGCGTGTGAGTTGTTTAAAGCTACGCTAAGTGAAGAAGATGACATCGATGAATGCTGCGCATATTTCAATGAAGCAGAGGCACGTTTTCTCAGCGCTAAGCAGCGGTTGCATGCAATTGATGGCTCAGAAGTGCATCATATTCAGCCTGATGATTCGGTAAGCCAAATATCTGTTGGTAAGGCCTCAAAGGTGTCAAAAAATTCAAGTTCATCCTCTTTATCAAGCGTCAAATCAGTCTTAGGAAAGAAGATGCTGCATAATGCAACGAGAAAAGCAGCTTTGATAGCAGAGGGGAGTTTGCTGGCCAGAAAACAAAGTCTTGCATATCAAGAAATGAAGCTGACACAGATGAAGGAAGAGTTTAAATTACAGGAAGAATTGATGAAACTGGAAGCTGAGGACAAGGTGATGAGTGAGGTATTTAAATCTGATGGTCAAATTACCCCCTCAGTTTTCAATACAGATAAACAGGGCAGCTTGTCAGGGACGACGCAGTTACGATCAGCTGATGTACAGCCCAGCTCTGAGCAATTTGTTGTCAGTGGTTTCATCAATCAGCCAACCAGATCAATTACTGAACGCAGTCCAATGAGATCGAAGGATGGCGCAGTGAGGCTCGATGCACTACACAATTTGCCAGTTGCAACAGAAAGGAAGAAGAATCCTTGTAAACCTTCTGATGAAATGCCAATGACGAAAGTGCAAATTCACAAGAGCTCTGAACCTCTGGACCTAGAATCCAAGCCATCTGAACCTAGGACATCAGGGTTGTCAAATCATCAGTTTACATCTTTGCAGTCACCGACAGTGCCTACAGTTGCATCACCATGGTTGCAGCATGATAAAAGATTAATACATCAACCCCTGATAGATGATAAGCGAATCAACATTGCAGAATCTCCAAAGGGGTCAGAAAAACAGCAATGCAGTCCATCTTGTTCTTCAGAGTATGGTGACAACTATTTAGCAACGATGAAGAGACTGGCAGAAGCAAGTATGTTGCCAAAATGTGAGTTCATTCATTTTGATGGAAATCCTTTGCGATATTACATATTTATGAAGCATTTTGAGAGCCAGGTTGAGAAAGACACAGATGAAAATGGCAGACGGTTGCAGTTACTCATTCAGTATTGCAGTGGCAAAGCAAGGAAAGTAGTCGAGAGCTGTATACTCCTTGGTGAAGAAGAGGGATACAAGGAGGCCAAGCGTTTACTGGAGGAGAGATTTGGCAGCAAGTACAAGGTATCCAGTTCTTGGATTAGCAAAGTATCTGATGGCCCATCAATTCAACCCAATGATAGAGAGGCACTTATGGATTTAGCAGATGACCTTCAAAACTGTGAGATCACGCTGAGGGCAACTGGTAGGCTTAATCAAGTGAACAATGAAGACAAACTGGTGCGAATATTAGAACGTTGTCCAGGGTATATCAGAGCAAGATGGCAGACAAAAGTGCAAGATATACGAGAAGAAGATCGAGAGCCAAACATTGAAGATGTACGAAGATTGATCAAAAAGGTGGCTGTGGAGAAAAATGACCCAGTTTTTGGTGGGATAATGGATGGAAGAAATAGAGATGGTGGGACAAAGGATAAGAAGCCAACAAAACCCACAGAATGGAGCAGAACTGCAAGCAAATACAGTATGAATTACAATATTCAGACGAAGGAAGTGCCAAGCTGTGAGGATAGAAAATCAACACATTACCGATGCTATCATTGTGAAGGAGATCACAAAATGAAAGATTGTGAAAGGTTCAATTCGAAAAGTGGTGAGGAGCAGTTAAAATATATACGCCAGAAGAAGCTATGTGACAATTGTTTGTCGCCGTTTCACTTTTCAGCTGGATGCAAACGGAAGACGTCGTGTACTATTCCAGGATGCAATGTCAGACGAAAACATATGTCATCAATACATGAAGCAATTGTTGCCTTCGAAATAAAAAGGGATCAGCAGCTTGGAGCAGACAGTTCAAATCAGCCATTGGTGCCTCCTGTACAAGGTAATTCGAAACAGTTTGTTGGTACACTGAGTGAAACCGGGGCCGGATTTCAACGGAAGAGCTTGTCTGTGGTTCCAGTTAAAGTCAGAGGTAAAGGTGAGACTAACGAAATTATAACATATGCTCTTTTGGAAAATGGCTCAACAGCATCATTTTGCTCTGAAGATCTTTTGACGAAGCTTGACATTGAAGCAAAGAAGTGTCGTATTTCATTGGCAACAATCAGCAACGTTGTGGAAAATTGTGACAGTGCGATTGCTAGCCTTGAAATTGAAGATTTAGAAAACACAGTATCAGTTGATATTCCGCAAGCTTTCGTTGTGAAGAACTTGAACGTCTCCAAGGATGCAATAGTAAAACAAGAAGATATCAAGTCCATGACTCACCTGAATGACTTAACATTGCCAACAAGACTTGAAGACTGCACAGTGAATCTGTTGATTGGCGTTGATGTACCGGAAGCGTTGCAGCCCGAAGAAATACGAAAAGGAGAAAAGGGAGAACCATTTGCAGTGAAGACGAAGTTTGGCTGGACACTTAATGGGCCTCTGCAAGAGACTGAAGAAACAGCTGCAAAGTGTTTTGTGACAGCCACTAGTCAGACTTCTGATCTTCTGAGTAAACAATTGCATGAGTATTTTAACCATGAATTTGACGACTGTATTTCTGATAACAGAAGAATGATGTCTGCAAATGACAAAAGGGCACTGGAAATCTTTGAGGAGTCAGCAAGACTACGTGATGGGCACTATACCATAGCGATTCCTTGGAAAAGTCCTCAAACATATCTTCTCAACAATCGATGTGTGGCAGAAAGGCGACTCGAATATTTGCGTAGAAGGCTGACCAAGAACAAAGATCTTTACCGCAAGTACGTAGCTTTCATAGATGATTTGCAAACAAAGGGTTACTCTCGAACGGTTCCTAAGGAGCTGCTTCATCGAAACGAAGGAAAAGTATGGTATTTGCCACATCATAATATAATCAATCCAAAGAAACCAGGAAAGACTCGTGTGGTATTTGACTGTGCAGCAAAATTCCATGGGAAATCGCTGAATGAGCACGTGTTGCAGGGACCTGACCTTACAAATTCTATCGTTGGTGTTCTTTTGAGATTCCGGCAGGAAGTCGTTGCCATAACAGCTGACATTGAAGCTATGTTCCACCAGGTACAAGCTACATCAGTTTCATGGATGTTGCGATTCAAGCACTGGTTGATCCTGAAGTCAAAGCTACCAGCACCAACACCGAGCTCAGTTTTGAAAGGAAAGTTAACAGTAGAAGAAATGAAGAAAGCAGAGCACGCCATCATTTCATGTATTCAGATGCGGTGCTTCAAAGATGAAATTGACAGTTTAACATCAAAAAGGAAGAGAGTGAAAAGGCAGAGTAACCTTCTTAGCCTGGATCCTGTAGTTAAAGATGGCCTACTGTGTGTTGGTGGACGATTGAAGCATTTTCAATTTGAGCCAAACGATATGAAACATCCTGTGATTCTTCCAAAACGAAATCATGTGGTCGACCTGATTATCAGATACCATCATCACTTAGCTGGCCATCTGGGAAAGGAGTATGTATTGTCATTAATTAGAGAAAAGTTTTGGATAATCAATGCACGTGCATCAGTCCGAAGAATACTCAGACAATGTTTCAAGTGCAAAAGACAACTCCAACAGCCTATGCAACAGAAAATGGCAGATTTACCACCAAGCAGAATCGTCCGCGGAGAGCCACCACCATTCACATACGTTGGTGTAGATTACTTTGGTCCATTTTGTGTAAAAGGAGCCCGCAGCCGAATCAAGCGATATGGTGTCATATTCACCTGCCTTGTCGTTCGTGCTATACATGTTGAGGTGGCGCACAGCTTAGACACTGATTCGTTCATAAACGCCTTAAGAAGATTCATGGCCTGTCGTGGGAAACCCAAGGAAATTAGATCGGACAATGGTACTAATTTCACCAGTGCAGAAAGGGAGCTGAAACGCTTGATACGTGAATGGAATCAAGAGAAAATCCATGTGTGTCTTCTTCAACAAGAGGTGAATTGGCATTTTAATCCACCATTAGCCTCACACTGGGGAGGTGCATGGGAGCGCTTAATACGTACGATTAGACGTGTCATGGCAATGGTACTAAGAGAACAAATTTTGGACGACGAAGGTTTGCAAACTTTAATGTGTGAAATTGAATCAATTATTAATGGGAGGCCCTTAACTAGAGTTTCAGATGATCCAAGAGATGCAAATGCATTGACTCCAAACCACCTGCTGATGTTGAAGTTAAATGAATCCTACCCTCCAGGAAAGTTTTCTAAAGCAGATAACCATTGTAAAAGAAGATGGAGACAAATTCAGTTTTTGGCGGATCTCTTTTGGAAAAGATGGGCAAGAGAATATCTTCCAACTTTACAGCAGCGACAAAAATGGTTCACACCGAAACGGAATCTTAAAGAAAATGACATTGTTCTCATTGTTGATAACCCCCTACCAAGAGGTGCCTGGCGGTTGGGCAGAGTTTTAGCTGTAAATAAGGGAAGAGATGGTCTCGTGAGATCAGCAAATGTCAAGACTTCGCAGTCTCAGTTAGTTCGTCCTGTGGATAAACTTTGTCTATTGGAACTTTGCGCTGATTAGAAGGGTGAAGAAAACATGTTCTCTGCAACGAAGCGTTTGGGGCCGGATGTATGGTGCAAAGTTAGTTGTTTTTTATTATTGCCCTGGCCAGGCCTGTACCTGTCCAGACTTGCCTGGACCCCAGGGATTTTAGTGTTCAGAGTTGCATTTTCAAAGTACTTTTTGTTTTGTTTGCCCTGTCCCAAGCGAGTCGACACCAGACAATAACAAGCTTGTTTACATCGCGCTATAAAAGGCTGCAGAATCGTCGTTTACAGGGGAGAAGAAAGCGAAGATGACGAGTAAAGGGATGCTGCGGCCAGAAGAGTAAAACGGCAAACAGTCAGTACGTTCGGACACTATATTAAATTACTTTTACATTTATTCATTAGATACTCTTATAGTTAATCGTTGTATTTCTTATAGTTAATCATTTTGCTTTAACAATTTTAGCAAACCATATCTAATGCTGAATCCAGTGTGTTTCTGCTGTGTTTCTGGGTGCGTCAGTATTAGCGTGCGTTTGTGCCTCAAGTCGAAAAGTACAAGCTACAACAATGGGCATAAATTGAAGTGGGATGTGGTGAGTGTTTGATGGACACAAATTGAAGTGGGATGTGGTGAGTGTTTGATGGACACAAATTGAAGTGGGATGTGGTGAGTGTTTGATGGGCATAAATTGAAGTGGGATATGGTGAATGTTTGATGGGCATAAATTGAAGTGGGATGTGGTGAGTGTTTGATGGAAACAAATTGAAGCGGGATATTGTGAGTGTTTGATGGGCACAAATTGAAGTGGGATGTGGTGAGTGTTTGATGGGCACAAATTGAAGTGGGATGTGGTGAGTGTTTGATGGGCACAAATTGAAGTGGGATGTGGTGAGTGTTTGATGGGCATAAATTGAAGCGGGATATGGTGAGTGTTTGATGGGCACAAATTGAAGTGGGATGTGGTGAGTGTTTGATGGGCACAAATTGAAGTGGGATATGGTGAGTGTTTGATGGGCATAAATTGAAGTGGGATGTGGTGAGTGTTTGATGGGCATAAATTGAAGCGGGATATGGTGAGTGTTTGATGGGCACAAATTGAAGTGGGATGTGGTGAGTGTTTGATGGGCATAAATTGAAGCGGGATATGGTGAGTGTTTGATGGGCACAAATTGAAGTGGGATGTGGTGAGTGTTTGATGGGCATAAATTGAAGTGGGATGTGGTGAGTGTTTGATGGACACAAATTGAAGTGGGATATGGTGAGTGCTTGATGGGCACAAATTGAAGTGGGATGTGGTGAGTGTTTGATAAGCTCCAATAAATTGACATAAAATTATATTAGAATGGAAAAAACTTTGGGAAGGCTTACCTTATTAATGGACTTATCATAATTTTCTCACCAAGATCTCGATTTGATCTGGCAGCCTCATCTGGTTTGTCCAACAGTAACTTTTGTATCCCGCGCACAACGAGTCCTTTCCCATCTAGACCAGGTTCATTTAATGGTTCTCCCACACCTAGGAAATCATCATGCAAAAGTCTTCGATGAAGCATTACCTCCATTGACCCATCTTTAATACTTGAACCACCATGTGAGCGATCTGTCATTATAGTTAGCTGTGCTGATGAGTCTTTTATGAATATTCGACTGTTTACTGGGTAGTAGTTGCCCGATATAGGCTCTGTCACCTTATAATCCCATGTAGCTCTGTAGTCCCTTTTTCGTTCTTTGATCTCTCTTCCATTTGCATCAGTATAAAACAATTTGTTTGATTTGATTTTTGTATCATACCTAGTAATTATCTCCTTACCAAGTCCATCATCAATTGGAATTGGTCCTATGGTGTATTCAGCTTCTGCATATGACTCACCTGCACGTAGTCTAATAACTTGACTGACAATTGGACCAAAACTTTGCCTTGCTTCTTGCACTACATTCCCTTTCACAAATTTGGTTTTTGCAATATTATTTGGGGATATTTTGTAGGGATCTGTGTTGTTAGGTCTAAATATATAGGCTCCTGATGTCTGCCTGCTTTCAGCATTGCCAGCACTTCCATTATACCAAAAAAATTGCTGGTCAACTTCAAGGCTAAGACCTGTATCTTTCCTTGTGATTCTACTCAACCTTCCAGTGATACTGTTGAACTCTAACTGAAGGAATTCATTTTCAATGAATCCTTCAGCCTCTTTATAGCCCATGACTGGTGTAAACTGATTGAAATATGAGTTAGCAGTATTCGATTTTTCAACAAACGAAGTACTGAAACCAAGTGCTTCAGCATCCATTTTATACACCAATTCAAACTCTGCAGAACCACGGTCACCACGAATGGATGCAGTTTCTTTGGAAACTGGCACTATTTGGGATGGTATAGGAGCTGCATTGCCAGCATAAACATTGAAGCTTTTGAAAGACACTGGGAATTTGACATATGAGCCCAATGACCTTGCAATGCCATTATACATGTTGACAGTCAACAAAGAACTCTTTTCAGTGATATGACATGCGCTTACATTCAAAAGATTGCAAAAAGTGTATGCCAGGGGTGCCACACTTGTATCAAAATATTTCAATGATTGTTTTCCAATGAAATTGGCAATAAGGTCCTACAAAATCAAGGATGTTTCTTAACATAACAAAAATACCAAAAAGAAGGAAGAACTTCCTTTAATAGTGAATTTTTTGAGCAAGACATGATGATCAGCTAAATTCTGAATGGAACAATAGTTTCATGACTTCTTTCAAATGAGGCTTATGGACTGTACCTGAAATATCATTCAATCCTACATTTCAACCATTCTTTTTTGCTCATATTCAGAATACCTGCGCAATTCATCTGGTGTTGTATTACTTTAGGAGAAAGCAAAACTTTAGGTACAAATAAATGATTAACAATTAAAGATTAATATGCAGAGTACAGTGTGAGGAAGATACACATGATCCAAACAAACAAAGCCCATGTTGCAGATTCCCATATAGAGAATCTTGGGAAATGTATAAAGATCTGTGTTGATATGTTGTGAGAATGCTCAAAATTATCATTTCTACAAATAAGGATCATCAAAAAGGGGTAATCAACCTGACACATGCTTGCACCAATGGCCAAACGCTTGGCATAATCATAAGTCACATGTTGCTTTTCAGTTCCTGATACAGCATCATGATGTTGGCTAACACCCATTGCCTTTTTTAATAGAAAAGAATTTAGCTTCCCGCCAACTTGACCACTGATAGCTTCCACTTGTTTACATACCTTCAAATAGATCATTTGTGTCAAATGAGTGAAAGCTGCAAAAAACTTCCAAGACACCAACCATTTGCTTAATTGCTTGCTGTGTGAAATTGATAAATTGATAATAAATTTCAGCGTTTAAAGCACATTGCTGCTCTACAATCATGTTATCAAAATAAAATATATTCAAATATTGTTGGAATATGATGGACATATTGAGATGATTCCCAGTAAAAGTGAATTCAAAGATGCCTAAAATGAGAACTGAATATGCCACAAACTTTCATTACATTCAAGCAAAAACTCTACTATGAGCTGCTTGTAAAAGTAAAGAAAATAACAGATTCATCTGATAAGATAAAGTATTGACAATTTAATTCATCCTATGTGTTTGTTAGACTTACTTGCTCATTTCATACTTTTGTTTTCACACCTTTCAGTTAATCAATTTGCTGACATACACACTTTGATAACAGTGACAATTCACTTTAGTTTTCACATCCTGCATGAATGCTTTCATCAATATCATCATACTATCATAATGACTGTGATGATAAATTTTAAACTATATCCATTGCATTAAATTCAATCTTATTTGTGGAACTCCTCAAATGTAATTGAACACAATGGTCTTACTTGCAGAAGGTTGTTATTCTGCCGCACATAACCTTTAAATGTAGGCCTGCTTGTAAAATATCCTGTCCAATAACAGTGAGAACAATGTGCATATGGAAAAAAGTCATCTCTTTTCACACCCCACGTGATACCTGCATCATAAAGTGCTTTCAAATAGATTGATGGACTTGAGTAAAAAACATGCACTCTTCCATCCTAGAAAAACAAAAGGGATACAATGAAAATCCACTAATTCAAATAAAATTAAGCGCTCATTATCAAAATGAAAAGATTTGAAACGCAGACTAAAAATACCTGTGCTGCAAACTTGTCTAATTAGATAGACAATAAGATGTACACTGTAGAGACTGTATTTATACATATGCTGCATTGCATGAAATATTTGTGAGGGAACTTTGCAGGTGTGCATAATATTATGCACAAAGTTGTATGGGCTTGCATATTGATTGGTATCTGGACCTGATCTCGTAAAATTCTCTACAGGAACATTATAGCCCAGTAATATTTAGATTGTGTGGAGAAGTTGTAACAAAAAAAATTTGGAATATTTTCTTATTTTTGACTTCTGGTCTACTTGATCCTCAAGAACTAGCAAGAATCTAATGTTGTTGCATTGACATTCTTGAAAAAATTTGCTTCCACTGCACATACCAACTTATCCATACATCAACGTTTTTGGAGGAACTTTGCATGCTACAAAGCATTCAAACTAAAGTGCTGCGTTGTGAATTTTCTTGGAGACTGGATAAATTTTTCTTACTTTTTGCCTTTTCTGCAACTCGATTTCAATTAATTTCGACTGAATAAAAACTAACAGGATAACACAGAAATGTCTGGATCACGAGCCAACAACAAACGAAATATAACTCACCTTATTGACATATTTGATAAGCTTGTCTAGATTTTTGTACCACGTATTTGCATTCTCATACATGAAATCGGATCCCATAGTCAAAATGATGTTGTTTGTTTTGTAATTAGTTGCCTGATTGCATACTTCATCTACAAACGCATTCACACGTTCCTCCACATTGGCATCGAACATCCTATTATCGTCCATTATTGGTTGATCCCCACAAAACTGATCAAAGCAGAACCCTCTTGGTGGATTGTAACCATTGTAAAGCTCACCAGTAAAAATTTGGGTCAGTTTTTCGAAATTCCTGCTTCCTCTCCAAACCATTTCCATTCTCTGCTCTTTCAACCGCTTCTGCTTGTCTTCCTCATCAATCCTGCCAAAAAAAAACCCGTCGAAAGACATCATCGAAAACAGCGACGCCTGTTCCGCTGAATGTCCAAAAGGGTCAATGTGCCAAGCAACTGTAGGTCTTGCATCTGGTCCAAAAGTATCGTTGATAAACCGAAGTCCAAGTGTCATTTGGTCAATGATAGCATTATAATGGGTTGCCGCTTCATCATTCATACACCAACCTCCATTTATAAACTCCAGTTGCCTACGTTTAACTAAATCCTTAACAATATCCCTGGTGGAATTGTTTTGCTCGTTCCACCATCTTGCGAAAAATGCCATTTCCACGTATATGAATTTCCTGTCTCCGTTTTCAACCAATGAGGAAATGACCGAGTCCAAGATGTATTGTACACCCGCATGCTGAATCGAGTTATTTGCTCCGTAATAATACTCATCAACTGTCTTCAGCCATCCTACGTCATCATGAGTATGAGGGACTAAATGAACTTGTAGCTTCACTCCTTCCTGGCCACACTGAAAGCACGATATATCGTCCAAGAAGAAGGATAACGCAACCAACAGTTGCAGTAATACTGCAGCAGCCATGTTTCATAACAGACGGAATCACGTGCATCACATGAGAGAGAACATATCGTCACATGACAGAATTGAACAAGAAAGTGTTGTGATTGACCTGTACATATCTTTCATGGTAAACTGTGAGCTATTCTAGTCACATCATCATCAAATTTCATGTCCACCATTAATTCAGGAGTGAAGTAAAGAACCTTCTGTTTCACTTCCCGGCTTGCAGTTCCTGGAATCTAAGTTGATGCAATTGTGTTATGACACTAACAGACTGTTGCTATCAATTGATTTTAATGAATGAAATATGAAATTCATGTCAAGAAATTCATCAGTTCTTACGGAAATGGGCGAAGATGTCTTAGGAAAATTTTGTTGTTGCGTCTAGTGAACCAAAATAGAATTCTACAAAGCAACAATTTGATCAACTAGAAAGCAGAAAAGTAGTATTGCATATTAGTATTGGATCGCTCCAATTTCGAATAAGAAAATTTTCTGTCAGCTTACAGGGGCTCGATGCTAGGTGCGCATTTATGGATGGAGTTATGCTATGAATAGAAACAAGCATTTCCTATGGCTACATCAGTTAAGACAGTATACGCGTCGCTTTCTGTATCGAAAAACCTACAATAACAAAAGGACCAAGACAAAATGACAAGAATAGAAATGACATGATAACATGAGGAAAACAAAAATGTGACTATCCTTTTTATGAAGGGAATGAGATCATTTGCTTGAGATTCTACTAAAGCTATAGCGAATCTCCACAGAATGCCCCCACTGTCATTTACAGAATCTAAATCCGCACTGGAGGGTATTTCCTGCCCTTGAAAACTAGATAAAGAGCGCCGAAATGAAGCATCTTCATTCAACGAAGATAAAACTTGGTTTGCACACACCTGACCGAAAACATTTCCATCCGCACTTTAAGATGAACAAATTAGGTGAGAAAATTCTTGATTGATGCAAACAAATTAGAGCTTTTGACAAAATGAAGTTTAATCCACAAGCGGTAATTGTCGTCACTTTAAACGATTTCGTTGCTTTGCGTACGATGAAATTTGGATGAAGAACAGCAAAACATTTCTCAATCAGCAACAATTCATTTGTTGAGCGTTAATGTACTGGACGCAGATTCATAGCAGTTTTTATTAGTTGGATTGTCCAGTCATGTTTGACATTCATTATTCTTATTATAATTTCCATCAATTTCTGCATTCATTACTTCGACATCTTTCAAGCATCTTTCAGTGAATAACAGTGCTCTTATATTCTGTCGTAGCTCTTTACGTTACTATATGTTGCCATGGTTTTCTCAGTGGAGGAGCAATGCCAGTTAAGCAGATGAACAACACCATAAACGTCTTGCCGAAAAGTTTACTAGTAATGACATCACCAGATTCGACTAAAAAGCTGCTAGAATCACTTCATGAGAATATTTTCAATATCATACGAAGTTGTCGCCAAATGCAAATACACTTGGTAATGAAGCTATTTCCTTTGTAGATTATATATTAACACCATGCAACTGTTAACTAAATTACATAATCCGACTTTTAAATTAATTGACTCACTTCCTTCTCAACTAGTTGAACCTATTTTATAAAAGAATAATTCTTTCTCAAGGAACAATCATTTCCTGCTCTGAGTTCTGGCCGATTTTCTTTTGAGTTCCGACGACTGACATTGGATGCTGTTTTGTGCAAACCTTACCAGGTATAATTCCCTTCGAGTATAATTTCAATATCATACTCTATAAAATTCATCAGAACTGTTACTTTCTTAAACTGTTATGTTTTACAAACATACTTTCTCTGAAATTTCGCGTAAATAAGTCACATAGAATTAATATTTCCTACTATTATCATATATTGCAGATCATTGAAAGGATGCAAACGTATCTAAATGTATCATCAAGATTCACTACAGCACTCGGCTCGATGACTTTGGAACCACAGTTCGATTCAACTGCACAGCAAATAGTTGTTACAGCCAATAGTGCATTCAACAGATTCTTAATCAACCAAGTGAAACTGGTAATTATTTCTAGGAAATACATAAAAGCACTACCATATATTCTGATGCAAACAAGCTGTAATTCGTCGGCATCCTTCCGTCTGCATGAGACAATGGAGTAGCGCTTGTCCTCTCCAGTGGAGCTACGTAGCCTAGGCAGGTTGTATGGAAGACGAGCTGTTGTCCAGGCAGCAAGCCCTCCCTCTCCACGCGGCCGGTGGATCCATGGAAACGACCAATGTCGATACTGCTTGGGCACCAATAGCATCGCAGGAGTTTCCGGAGTGGCATTAACCCTTCTCAAGTGACTCCAGCTTCTCTTTTTATGTTGGGGTTTACTCCCCTAGCCTTTCCCAGAACGGGTAGACCGCAAGGCAGCAGTGGTGTGATATCATAACCCTGACAAAGGAGGCTTTTGGGTACTGCACCTCGCCCAAGGGTTGCCCAGCACAGTGGTGACCAAGGGGTAATGACTTTCGTCCCCAAGCCTTCGAACTTCCGAACTAAGCCCACCCCCACCGGGTGCAATTAAACGTCATACTAAAGACAAGCTGCAATTCGAGTCAAACATATAATTTGATCTTCACATTTCTTGATTGACTATTTGGTGAAATATATCATGAGACGTGTTTCACTCATCAACAGATTGAACATTTTCAAGAATCATGGGTAGTAGCAAAATCACCGACAAGTCTAAATGAATTACAGATTACAACGAATGCCTACTTGGTTCGTAAATATTTGAGCATTTAGTTATTTGACAAAGACAGGGTTAACATTGCTTCTTAGCTAACTGCAATTTTACTTTGTACCTTTCAATTCAAAAATGCTGATTACTTGTATTTGGAAACAGCATTCATCACAGATGAATCGACGAATGGGATTTAATTCAAGAATGATTCAAATATTTATGCCTTTTCAATCTAATTAAATTACTCATGGTAAAAACTAAAAGAAAAATATCTCTCCAGGAAAAGCAACACCCAAACATACCATTGTCTGAAGAGAGAAAGAAAGGAATCGCACTACACAATATCATTGCAGCACTGATTAAAGTTGTGCATACAATTCACTCTGAATACAAACTTTCATTGTTCATTTAGTAATACCGTATTTGACAAAAATCCTAAATAGTGAGGCCCTAATTAAGCCAACTTATTTAATAAAGCATGCTCATAATTCTTACCTTTATGTCCACTTAAAAAGATATATCCAATATATTTATATTTATATTCAAAACAGCTGGCAATACAATCAGCAACATACAGTATTTAAGACGATGTTAAAATGATTGGATAGTGAAGAACTTCAATCATGTTTTTATTATGAAAATTGTGAGCTGAAAGTTGTTTGTTATACCAGAAAAATTTGCTGCTCAACATTAATACATTAAGAATCATTAAGACTCATCGATACAATGTTATAAGAACAAAATTTCAAAGAAATCTTGGCGCATGTTTATACGCATGCCTATATTTTGGTAAAAGACCCTTGTCTGATTTGCCATTGAAAAAGGCAGAAGTTTATTTTTTTCTTTCGTAATTTCTTTAGACTTTGGATTGATAGGACCATTCCAACCATGCGCTCAAAGGTCTTATGTTATTGTATAGAAAGCAATACGCGATAACGGGATCACAGGAACACAAAGTATCGAAAATTGTCAAATTAGGCCATATTTCTATTCAGAACATTGAAATAAGAAATCCGACTTGATTAATGCTGTTCTTGGACATAAATTACGCTTAAATGAGAACAAAAAAATAAAACAGAAGAAGCTGAATAGAAGGAGAAAATGAAATTTCATATAGATCAAAAGGCACGACAAGCAAATATGTTAATACGGTGATGAAAAAAATGACAAACAATATCAATGTAAAGAAAATATCCTAATAATGGTCAAATTGATAAAATGATCACACCTCAGTGGCAAAATTAGTTTTAACTGCTCGCATGAAAAATAATAATTTCCCGAGAAGCATTCTTTATTACCAACTGAGGTATCCGCAGCTAGTAATACTAGTAAACGACTGTAAATGATTCATCAAATTGAATCGCATTTTCGTAGAAAAAAATTATATTTTCATAATGCAGTCTACTTCTGTTAAAAAGATTCGACAGATTCAGCCCTATAAAAATCCTGCTTATATGATGATGATGATGATGATGATGATGATGATGATGATGATGATGATGATGATGATGATGATGATGATGATGATGATGATGATCATGATCATTATGATAATGCTGATTATGATGATAGTAATGACTCTGATGATGCTATATCAAGTGATTCATTTGTATTTTTTGTCGAATGATGATTGATTACTGATGATGATGATTATGATGGTAAGGATGATGATGGTGATGATTATGATTATGACGATAAAGATGATTATGATGATTATGATGATGCACCATGAAATAAGTCGTGGTATACACAATATGTTCCCTTAAGAATGAGATACACAGTTAAAGTTGACAGCAATAAGCTAATATGTAATTACAAAGAAACCAATGAATAAAATAGCAATAGAAAGTTATGATTATCTTTAACAGTCAAACTTCGTGCATGGGAACAGTTCCTAACGCTTCGCTTCTGGATCTCCCAACTTTAACAACCTGAAAAATACAATGATCTTAAATCAACTGAATTGTACATGGCTGCGTTTAATGATGTACATAAGCTCTGTGTTCATATAGCCTCCAATGATTCTATGAGCTCCTCGAAAACCGCGCGAGGTGAGCCACTTAAACAATTGAATTAGGTCAAAACAAAGGGAAATATCTTCTTCACTATTCAACGCTTGACTCCCATAAATCTTTGTTCCTAATAATTGGACGGTGCTCTTGACACGAGGATTTATAAAAGACATGGGATGTGATCTGACTAGGGTAGATGCATCAATTAGATGACTGATTGCAATGCTATCTTTCACTTGAATTTAAATCTACATTAGTCATCCAGTACTGCACTAACTTTATCTCTTCTTTTAATCTTCATATCATCACATTTGTTGCAGCTAAATTTAAGAAGAAGATTCCAATACTACACTAGACCTTAAATATAGCGAGTATGTGTGCATGGGTGGGTGTTGAGAAGATTCCATATAAAAGCTGTCTAACCCTGCATAGGATGAATATCATGAAAAGTATTAACTACACTATGTTTCTACCATACCGGGATTGTTATAAAACAAATCAGCATTTAAAATGATAGCAACATAACAATTTTTAACTTATGATGGCATTAAAGGGTCCAAATATAATTCGAGGTTCAATTTTACGACATTCGACCTCTTTCCTAGATGGAGTTTAGTTAGCTTACGCTGTTCGTTTAACTGTGCTCCAATCGATCCCTTTGACTCATTTTTATTACATTTTCTCATCGAATATCCGATCATTTAAATGGCCGCAAAATAAACTTGTTGGAAAATAAAGCCCATGATAAGTACTTATTCCTTGCTCATACCAGCGACATAAGAACGAAAGAAAGAAAAACTCAGCTTGAAATGGTTAAGACCCTCAAAATATCATCGTAAATTAGAAATATCTTAGAATTCACTCATAATATTCACTAGTGTTTACCTTAATATTGCGTGACAACATGATAAATAACAATTTACTTTGGTCTAAAACAATATCTCTCTTAGGCTGTTACCTATAAAAGAGTAAAAGGGATTTCAGTAACTTAGACAGTACCTCAGGTTGCTTTCGGTATGTGTCTACTGATGATACCTCCAATTGGAAAGTTTCTACTCTGCAGCCTATAAATCAATTTGACGCTTCAGGAAAAAGTTACTTAAAGCAAAAATTTTACAGCAATTCTAACAGAAATCCCACGTGTTCATTTTCCAGCACCGTTGAGACGAAAACTATCAGCACCAACATTTTACCAAACCATTCAAACATCTGTTTATCTGACAATTGAAATGCTGGCTTATTGTTAATTATAATAGGATTACAGAATACGATTCAACTTACCATATGCAACAGGAGTCAACTTGTAAACAGAATGAAGTGGGACATTTAAATAGGGTAAATGTCCAGAATTGTGATCCAAGAAATATGCCAACAGGCATCGCATAACTGCCTGAAAATATAAAGATTTTTCAAGGATGAAAAAAGAAATTGAAACAAATTTAAAACATTAAGATGGTGGTAAATGTGATAAAGGATAGGAATCAAGAGTAATATGCATCAAATTGAATACCTTGAGATTCATTCTATAGCTTGGATTATGACGTAATTAGTACCTGATGACAAATAACCAAAATGTTCTGCTGTCTTTCTAACTCCATTATAACAGGTTCAAGTCTTGCAACTAGGTCTTCGTAAGACTTGAAAGAAAAAATCACAAAAAAATTCGTTGAATGAAAAACTGCAACAATAACCTATTAGTAGATTACTTGCTTTGAATTTGGTAGAAAGGGGTGCAATAATCCGTTTGGCACAAAAATAGAGGCTCAAATCGGTTAAAATTGCATCCCTCTTTAGCCTGTGTGGCCTGACGGCCAAAGAAAAGGTCAGGATGCTGAGGCCTTTGCCATTGTCAATGACTTGACACAGGTAGTATCAGGGCCAACCCGCGTTCCTGATCGTGCAGGAGACAAAGCAAATACCCTCGATCTTTTAATCACATCTAATCCTAGCATTTACTCTCCTCCAACCGTTAGCTCTCCTCTTGGCAACTCTGATCACTGTCTCATAGCCTTACGGCATAACTTCCTCCCTCACCTGGATAGACCCCTTGCTCCGCAAAGAGTCTTCCACTACAGCAAGGCAGGCTGAGACTCCCTCCGCACCATTTACTCTTCTTACCCTTGACCTCCAGGCTTTTCAAATGATCCTGTCTTTTACTTGTTTCATCACTAACGCAATACATCCAGCCATGAATCTTTTTATTCCCTCTTCTTACAAGCCTGGTAAAAAATTCCCTAAGTGGTTCAATTCACAGTGCGCCAAAGCTGTGAATAACAAAAATCACAACAGTAGGTACCCGCAAATAAGAAATATTAAAGTAAGAAACCCAGATACTCATTTTAAAGAAAGAGTCTCAACATATAAGAAACGCAACCAGGTCTCAATTTTCTGAGTATCTTATAACGAAACAAATTTTCCAGTGAATCTAACTATAATGCATAATTCCATGTGTTAAGAAACTAAAAAAAGAACTATTAGCAAAGGTAAAAACTGAAAAATTTACAAAAATCAAGATACGGGTTTAATTTAACATTTGTACTTTTATTCAATGTTCACCTCAGGTTTCAGATATAAAGCTTAAAACATTTTATAGTAGTTCTATTTTACTCAGTTGCTTTTACAATGCCAACAGAACACCAATAGTCTGCTAGAGATATAAATATTTAGTGAAGTAAGATAAAGTAATTGCAAAAATGATTGAGCTACTGTCAATGATAGTGAACGGCATTTATGTTGTGTAAGTGATCAACAAACTATGATGCTCCAGAAATACAAAAATTAACTTTAGGTAATCTATAAGAAACCCGGAGGCTGGTTTTGATAAGTAAATATATATATATATATATATATATATATATATATATAATCATCATCATTACTCATTGCCATTTGTTTCCCACTTGGACGGCCATGGCCCAGCACAATTCACATTCAAGCTCTTGTTAGAACATTAACATCGCAAACTTTCATACTATTCTGCAAATGTCCTAGGAAGTCTGCCCTCGGCGTCTGATCACAGATCACCGCTGCCTTGTGGTCAGCTTCTTCAAGTAAAGGCTAAGGAGTCAACCTGACAGAAACCGGCAGAAGGCAATTACAAACTGTTGATGTACCTTGCTTAGTCAACCATGGTACATTTACATATAAATATATATATATATATATATACATATGTATATATGGGCTGTGCCTGGCTCCTGAAGAGGTTGAATACAAATAAGTTGTAGATATTAACTTTACAGCTCCAAAAACTTTGCAAAAGAAACTGAATTGTGGGATTGAAAACAGTATAGAAGATGAAATACGCCCTAACAGACTAAAGAGTTCTTGTTTTGAGTAGTACATTCCTCCAACAGATGAAGAGCTTGTTGGAAAATCTATCTAATCATGTTGTTGGCACCTCTGAAACACTCTTTCCAACAAAAGGTGAAAAACTGGTTTATTTGCAGCTTAATCTCTTCTAGCATCTCTAGATGTACTGTTGATATCATCATTTTTTAAAGCTGCATCCTGGATTGTGCCAATGGCATTTGAATCAAAAGGCAATGTTTCCTCTGTGTTGACTACATCCATCAACTTTTGTTTTTCAAGGAAGTCAAGTTCTCTCCTGAACGATCCGAAACCCTCTTTTTACTTCGATTTTGAAGGCGATTGTGGCAATTTTTTGCCTCAACAGGAGTTGATGCAGTCTTGCTATGACCCATGTTAAGTGTAGGTATCCAATCTAGGTCTGTTGACTGGAATAGGGATGATGGTTTACCTGGAAAGAACAAAAATAGTTGAATTGAGATTCACCTTTAACAAGTGTACACTACATACTAACGGTTTAATAGGCCTATAAAAGTAGCCTGCTAGAGTTCTTTTTAGAGTTACGTCAAGGAGGGGCCATGGTGGCCTATACAAGCACCAAGAGTTATCAATAGTATTATCAAAAACTTGAGAAAGCTTACCTGCTATGAAATTATCGGAGCAAGCTCTTTAATGCAATCCATCCTCTTTCAAGTCTTTTCTGCTGATGATGCGCAGTCATTTATTCCTTCTTTCCGTTGTCCATTTCAATACTTCTTACGCTCACAGGCTTACAATTTTTGGGATGCGATACAAAGACTTACATTTCTCTTTATCAGAGCGGGAGGAACCACTATAAACTGCACAAAAGTTAACCATTTATTGACTTTCCTGGTCAGACGGAAGACTTGAAACACGAAATAGTGACTCCAGAGTTTTCCTTCGGCAAAATGGTAGCAGCCAACTCGACCAATGTCTCCGCGAATGTGACGTCATGATGGAAGGAAGAATTAACACTTGGGATCAGCTCAGCACCCGGTTATTTTCAGGAAATAATGGAGCAATTGACATGTAAGCTACAAGGGGTAGCAGTCAATTTGGACGATATTTTAGTTAGTGGAGAAAATGCTGTTGATCTTCTGCAGAGCCTGCAGCAGCTCCTACAACGCCTTGAAGGACATGGACTGCGGTATCGTTTAGAGAAATGCAGTTTCGCCCAACCATCTGTGGAGTATCTGGGACACAAGCTTACACGGAGATGAGTGGAGAAGGGATAAAAAGTGGAATGCCAGAACCAACTGACGTCTCGAGTCTTTGTTCATTCCTGGGATCTGTTCAGTCTTCTAGGAAATTCACCCCTCGTCTGTCTAAACTCACTGGACTTTTGCACCAGCTGACCAAGAAGAATACACCTTGTAATTGGAACAAGAAAGCAAAGGATGCATTTGATAGTCTAAAGACAATTCTCTGAAATAACACGGTACTTGCACACTACGATCCTTCACAGCAAATAGGAATTTCATGTGATGCATCAACTTCTGGGATCGGAGCAGTCTTAAAAAACGTTGACAGATGTCCAGGGACGCTATAGTCAAATCCAAAAGCTCTTGCAATCATCTTTGCCTTAATGAAATTTCATCAATACATCTACGGAAGAAAATTCTACTGGTTACGGACCATAAACCATTGCTTACTCTTTTTGGTCCAACAAAGCCAACTCCAGCGCTTGCAGCGAACAGATTAGCAAGGTGGGCTCTTACACTAAGTCAATATGATTATACAATTGAATACAGGAAGACGAGTGAACATGGAAATGCTGATGTTCTTAGTAGACTTCCCATCGGACCTGATGCAAATTTTGATAATTGGGAGGAAGTTAAGGACATAGATACGGTTTGTTTGATTCGTTCCATTGGAGCAGGAGTCATGAAAAATGAAACAGCAAAAGACCCAGTTCTCTCAAAACTCAAGCGATACATTCTTGAAGCTATTTTTTCCAAAGCCAGATAATAATGATCCAGAATTACGCCATTTCAGAAAACTCAAACCTTTACTTGCAATTGACAATGGATGCGTTTTCAATGGATCAAGAATTGTCATTCCTGAGGCACTTCGAAAGCAATTCTTGATATTTTGACACATAAGAATGCAGCGGATGAAATAGCTGGCACGATCAGCAGTTTACTGGCCGCACATTGACAAGAGCATTTTGGATTTGGTTAGAGGGTGTACAAGCTGCGCAGGGCACCAGAACGCACCAGAAAAGGCACCAATTCATTCTTGGATCTTACCTGAAAAATCTCGGAGCCGAATTCAAGTTGATCACGCCTAAAGGATCTAACTGGCCCATTGTTACTGATGCATATTCAAAGTATCCCTGTATTCACCAGACACAGTCAACTTCATCAAAAGCTACAATGCAGCATTTGGAGCCCCATTTCGCACATTTCGGGTATCCGCACACAATTGTAAGCGACAACGCAACAACGTTTACAATTGAGGAATTTCACGAATTCTGTAAGGAGAGAGGAATTTGTCATCTTACTGGAGCACCCCACCATCCTGCAACAAATGGGTCAGCAGAAAGGTGGGAACAATCATGCAAATAGTCACTTTGGAAATCGCTTCTTCCTCCTAAAGATGCTCTTCAAGAATTCTTGTTGCAATACCGCCGTATGCCTTTACCAATAGGGTATTTGCCTAGTGAACTTTTGAATGGAAGACAAATCAGAGCCAAGATCGATGTCATCACTTCATCTCCAGCTCACATTGTCCAAGCTCAGCAATGGAAAGTTAACAATCGGATCAACGAAGGAAAGTTTCTCGATGACAAAGTTTTGAAGTAGGAAGTTGGTGCACATTGTTATGCACTATGCTGTGGACAACAAATACTATGCCGCGATAGAGAACCAAGATGGGTTCGTGATGTTGTCAAAGCAACTCGGGGACCAATAAACATCAATGTGAAAGTGATTCCCAAACGACCAGTTTGGCGTCGACATTTGGATCAGTTGCGGCCAAGGTATGGAACAGGTGAGGATTAGGATCCTGGCTTCCGAGCCAAGCCTACTCAAGAACAACAGAATGAGGAAGGACAATGTGAGAAACCAAAGCGACGCAACGCAAGGCTTCCCACATCAGATGAATATGGACAAAACAACCCTAAAAGATCCAAGCGCATTCAAGACAAGGAACAAGCATCAAAGTCAGCTAACTGCAACCCAGTACTTTAGCTGGCAGAGAGGTGTTATGAAAATTGTGTAGTCTTCTAGGAAGTCCAATAATTTTTGACTAGCCGCTTTGGGCATAGAGACACGTTCGGGTATTGTCTAGGGACAATATTCACACTTTTAGCTCATTTTAAAAGCCACATAGAAAAGTTCTATTCTTGGCACATGTTTGTTAACTGTTATCGAGAAGCAATTGTATTTACAATATATTTGCACTTCTTTTCTCGCTCTTTTTGATTTTCTGACAACTATCATCGTTAACGGAGAAGCTCGCTAAACGGTCACAGCGAGCTAGCCTAGCGAGTTGGAAACACAACATACATTAATATATATATATATATATATATATATATATATATATATATATATATATATATATATATATATATATATATATATATATATATATATATATATATATATATATATATATATATATATATATACACTGGCGGACCAAATTTATGGGCCAATTGAAGTTTCCCTCAATAAGTATATATCTTTGTATGTAAATATAAATACACAACAATGGGCAGCGGTCCATAGAAACCAAATATTGCTCGATAAAATCACCAAGAATGCTCAATAGTAGAACTAGAGCGATTGATAGAAAAACGAAAAAGAATAAGTAGTATAATTCTAGACTGTCTTTATTCTTTAGTGGGTTATGTGTTATGTTGAGGAAAGGCCATGGTGGCCTATACAAAGCCCAAACAAAGGAAGAAAGAAGAAAGCGAAAGGCTAAGAGGAGAGAGATATCAGATCAAGTTTATTGATCTTGGATTTGAAAGATGGCAAGTTGTAAGATTCAAGAAAGCAAGAGGAAAGCAAGCCGTTCCATAAGTTGCATGTTCTAGGGATGAATGATGATTTGTGGGAAAGAGTTCGTGGATTAGGCAGTGAAATTTGGAACGGGAATGAATGAGTTGAGCTTCTGGTGGTCCTAACACGCTTCAGAGGAACAGGAATAATCTCCCTGATCTCCTGAGAACAATGCCCGTGAAAGTATCTATAAAAGATGGAAAGACCTCCAACTAATCGATGATGGGGAAGAGGTTGCAGAGAATTGGTGAGATTAGTATTGTTAATGAGACGAATGGCTTTGGACTGGACTTTGTCAAGAAGACAGAGAGTCGATTTTGGAGCACCATCCCAGACGTGACGTGGGAGCAGTACTCTAAAGAAGGATGCATTTGGGACTTGTATATAGTTAGGAGGTGAGAAGATGAGAAAAACCCGCGGGCTCTGGCGAGGAAACCGAGCTTTTGAGATGCATGCTTAGCAAGGGAATGGATGTGAGTTGTTCAAGTGAGATTAGACGATAGAGAAAGACCAAATTGTGTGAAAGAAGTTGAAGTGCCCAGTCCATCGTCATTCATAAGGACAGAGGGGAAGTTTTGGCTATGTTTACGTGAAATAACAGTCTCTGTCGTCTTGCTTTGGTTGAACGGAACGAGGTTATCTTTACCCCACTTCTCAATGACTGTCAGATCATTTGAGAGACGAGAGGCTGAAGTGTTAAGATAAGTATATATGTATATATATTCATTTATATAGATATATCACTTCTTAATTACCTCTCCTCTTGGATACCTGTAATGGTATTTATCTTGATCACGTCGTGCAAAATCATGAGGGAATTTTTCTTCTATTTCTTCATAAGTCATTCCGTCACACACACCCTACAACCGCAACAACATTACTACCATCATTATCAGAATACGAGTTATAGATTTAGTGATAAAAATTTCAGTGAAAAAAGCATTTGTCCTCAAGAAACAGATGCAAATGTTTAACATTCCAGACAGTTTTGATATTCGAATCACAAAAGAAGCTTGGTCCTAAACAATGAATCAATAACGAGGTAAGTAAGTCATGACTAACAATGATATATTGCGAGTCAATTCCTTACAGTATATCCTAAATATCTGTTTTAACTGTATAGCAAAATAAACAAAAACATACATAAATATATTTATATAGACATTTATTTAAAGTTGGTGAAAAAAGAGCAGATGTAAGTAAAGATACTGGCTTAATGACGGTGTAATCTTCTTGAAAAAAGTGAAAATAACTTACAGCATCTAATTCATCAAGTGCTTTCCATTGCTCTTGGGAAGTGGCATTAATTTCCTTGGCAGTCTGAATGGTTCGCTTTAACTGACTTGTCCAAACCTTAAATATGAGTACAGACACTAAATCAAACTGATCAACTCCTACACATTGACTTCACTTAATAAAACAAATTAGCTTAAAATAACTAGTCACTTTGATTCACATTTCTTATTGGAATTATCAGATGCTGATTAAAACTAAAACAAATTCATGCAAAAAAGAACGATCGATGTCGATGAACACTTTAAGGCTAACAAATGCTTACCCTGAGGTCTTTTATATCTTGACTGGAAATAAATTCAGCTAACTTTTCACTGTACTGAAAAGGAAGTGACGTGTACATGAAAATCAGTTACAAAACTCACAAAATGCTCTAGTACTACTTAAAAAAGAGATGCCTTGCCCACAAATCCGTCGATAAGAATGAATCAATCGACGACTAATGTCTTTTGCACCTAAAAATTTTGTCGTACTCAAACTGCATGTCATTAATACGCAATTTCACTATTTCAATTGTTGAGACCGTAACAAAATTTCCTGAATATATCAAATAAACATACAAGCATCAACATCAGAAGAGCAGCTACAGATGGGCAGTAAGGAGGTTAAGTCCCCTGAGAAGGAGAGTTTTTGAGACAAGCATGATGTTTTGGGTGGCAAAATTAAAGCCCCAGAAATATTTTTTAAAAGGAACACTCATACTTGGACACGTTCCTACGGACTTATACACATACGATGATATATATATATATATAAATATATATAAATATATAAATATATATACATCTATATAAATATATTTATATATATATATATATAAATATATATATATATAAATATATATATATATATATATATATATATATATATATATATATATATATATATATATAGCAGAGACATATATCTGCTATCAACGCTCTGTACTTTGTACATAGAGCACCATATGGTGGTGAAGACAGCACCCTCTATGTGATATATATATATATATATATATATATATATATATATATATTTATATGTATATATACATATTACGCAAAGAAAACAATAGAGAGAAATTCATACTTGTTCGCCTCTGAGCGAAAGGTCTGAATCACCTCCAATGCGCCCTTTCAAGTTGAAGTTACTTTCCCCATGCTTAAAATAATTTCAACAAATCGTGAGTTCACTAGCAAAAACAAGACTATCTTTAGAATGTGGGTTTATAGGTCTAATGCTAATAATACAACGAATGAACCACCAAAAACCTATACGCATTTGTGATCAACGCATATTTCAAAAAACAGATCAATTGATGTTGCTATTTATCAAGATTGATTGCAAACAAAGAGTAGAGCACCAGTTTTACAGGTTGCCGTCAAATATACATTGAGATTCAACTTTCTTCTATAAATAAAATTACAAGTCACTCGAGTTTCTTTCCAATTACAAATTCTATACTCACTCTTGTCAAATAAATTGCTCTTGGTGCAATATGAATATTCATTAGAAAATAAACTGCTCTACTTTGCAAATAACCTGTCAAAAAGGATGTCATTTATGTACTAAGTTTCAAATGGATTCACAATAAAAAGTTAATTTTGTAAATAGCAATAACAATGCATTAAAAATGTTTTTGAATGACAATATAACATGCAGATCTTCTGACGAGCAAAAACGCTGGCAGAGGGACAGTGTTGCACAGGACTGTAGGAATGGATCTGTTCGTTTTCTTTGTTAATTGGTTTTACTTTGATGCATAACGGTTAATTCTTATTGTTGGGGAGCGAGGCGGGCCGTGGCTTGTTGGTTGGGTGCGTCCTATGATTTCTATTCTTCAGTACTTTATGGCTACGAAGGCATTAAGATTGTAAGTCACCTTGATATTATAGACATTTCAGATTACGTTGTGTGCAGGCAGTATGTATTTTCTGATCTTCTGTGTTCAATATCGCAAGTTATTATAAGCTCTGAGACTGTTTTTTAGCTTTGCCTTCTACGGCCGGTGGGACTTGATGGTGAGTTTGTGCATCCTGCAGCAAAATTTGGTGCTACAGACATAAGGCTATTGGACTGACATGAGAAAAAAAGAGATGATTTCATTACCTTCAATGCGATTGACTAGAAACTTCTGTCCAACGTTTATTATTTTGATGAACGAAATACCTCTGAAATAGAGATAGAAGCTGATAAAAATTCTTTTCTCCACTTTCAGAAGAGAAAATAGTCGTAAAAAATCAATCTGGAAACAAGTTACTTTAGCTTTTGTCCCCCAGTTTTCGAGGCATAACACTTAACATAAGAACTTGAACATTTCCTCTTTCATCTAAAAAAAACTGCGTTGCATATTCGATTTCGAGCGTAGCAGAAACCAAAGACAGGGCTCTGAGTTTTTTTTAGGGAAGTGGAATTCATGAGGTGGTTTCCCGTTTCCTTCCTCACCAACAACGTTTTAAAAGTGACACATGGAAGAATCGAACTGAAAACCCCTGTGTTGTGAGTCCCTATGCTTAACCACTACGCCACGGCACCACTTGGTAGAATTTTCTTCTAACTGTTCTTTATTCAGGTTCGCTAGCTGGGATGAGATTCCTCCATTCGGTTCACGTTGTCGCCCACACAGTCATTCTATCATTTCTTCAGTCTTCCTCCGTTTCTCGCACCCTAGATCTCCATTTCCACGGCTCTTCTCACTTGGTGTTCCGGTTCTCTTCTTTGCACGTGCCAGAACAATCTCAACCGGCTGTCTTCTAACTGTCGCTAATTAACGACCGCTACATTGGTGGACCCTCTCAGGCTTGATTTTATCCAATCTCGTTACTCCCGACATGTACTATACGAAATAAGCATCTAAAGTTTCTCTAGGTGACATGGTTGGCAAACAGATAAATATCATACAAATGAACTCTGTATAAAAAAAACTCTCTAAAACGACAGGAATTTTCTTTATATTAAGGCACTGGATTCTTGTAGAAACTCTTTTATGTCTGTATGATTCACTTTTTTCAGCTTTTCTAAACTATGGACCCATCGACTGGGGTCTTACGTTTGACAAGTATCCTACTCCGTTACTTCTTCTTCAAAAGAAAATTATCGATGTATAAAATTCCAGCCAGTTACTACACCTTCTGCACCTTTACTTCACTCACTAAAGATACTGAAACTTGAAGATATGATAACATCCGAACACTCCATCTTTTGTCCATAAAGCTACTAATAAGCTCGGTCCTGCCTCTTTTCACAACTATGTCACTCCATCCATTCGTTTCATTAAAAAGGACGTCTCTATGTGATCCTAATACAGTCCAGTACTTTGGCTGCAATACATTTCCACTGCTCATTCGAGCTGTACGCTCCATTAGCAGATTTCTACTGAAAAGCTCGCCTTGTTGACTCATGCCCACTTAGTCATTTAAATGAGGCTTGTTTTTGGTTGTGTTACTGTTTTTATAAAATTTTGTTTAATTTTTCCTGAAAGGGAGGAGCTCTCTCAATTAATTTATCTATTTGGAGGACGCCCCCTTTAGTCAATCTATTGTAAATACAGTTTTTAGCGCTATCTAGTTATACTTTTCAATATTTAATGCAGTAAATAGACTTGTGTGCAAAATGGATTTATGAATGCTTTGAAATTGAAAAAAAAAACAGAAAATTCCATTTCATTTTTCATTCTAATTCATTTAAAAAGGGGGGATTTTTAGCCGAAGCCGATTTACAAGAGGTCCTTCACTGAAAAACTTTAATTGCAATAAAAATACTTTACTTACAATAACAATATTACTCCAAAATTAAACACGATATTAAGAATATAAAGGTTGTTACAAACCTAACAACGTTATAATTATAAAACGTATCTGAAAGAATTGTGACTAATTGATTCTTAGTTTCGGCAGGAAGGTCATTCCACAATTTAGGTCCTCCGTAAAAAAGCATCTTTGCCCAGTACATGACTTCTTCTTTGACAATTTTAAATCTGTCATAGATCACGTACGACATACGAAGAGCTCTGGTTTTCTAGTGAAAAGGTCACAGAGGCGGAGCCACTTCATGCATGGACATAAAGACCAATGTTTCCGATTCTCCAGCTATAAACTGACCAATGATCCTTCAGCCCATCGATAAGTTGTCTCATAGGACTGTCAAAGCTGTTGTTGCTTAAGTCTTGCAGCTCGGTCTTGCAGTTTTTTCAACTTATTAAGCTCATTCAAAACCAGCGCAATAATACCAAATGTTTGGCTTAGCAATACCTATGTATAGGGTCTTCAGCGTTTCCAATGGTAGAAAAATTTTAGCATACCTCAGGAAGTCAATAGCTCTGGAAACATTAGCATAAAATGTTTTCATGTGTTCATGCCATCTAAGAGAATTTTCAAGCTCCACAGCAAGGCATTTGGTTTTTTGGAAACTCCAAGCACCTTGTTGCGAATCTTTAAGTGCACATTTTCATAAAGACTTTTGCAGATATTATGTTTTTGCTTGCTGGAAACAAGCATGGAATATATAGCCCTATGATCATTAGGCTCTTTAATAAGTTCATTATCACAATCAATACGAATAGACTTAAAGCTGAACCCAGTGTAAGTGGAGACTTTGCAATCGTCACACATATCCCTAATGGCCAGATACATGCCTCTGGGTCAATTCGATGTCGTAGGCATACCAACAATAGTGCTCTTGAAACATTGTCGTGTGCTATTCCAGGCGAACATAAATACTGTGCACATTCTGCTGCTTCTCGCTGCGCTTCTCGTAGGTTTATCTCAAGGCGAAAATTTCCCCAGTGCCTCTTCTCCTGGGGATGAAACCTCTTTCGTCCTCGGAGCAACGGTATCTCAGCTCATTCGTTCACAAAACTCTGACGTGAGACACGATAATTTGCGCATACTTAAAAATATCCTTAATCTTGAAGGTCGATATAAAAATACAGAACATCTGAAAATTACAATCATTGTTGCAGAATATAACTGACACAGTAGACTGAATGACATACCTTTCTTTTTCTAAGTCAATAGGAATGTAGAAATCCATGTAATGTTTGATTCGTGCGTTAAAATCTTTAAAAGCTTCCTCAGATGGAATATCTTTGTAGTCTGGGCTACTAATCTTAACTTCCTGCCAGTAGAAATAATTTTCAGCAGCATAAAAACATGCAGAACACGATTCTTGTAAACTATTTCCATGTGAAATAACCAGATATATCCTGATTATTAGGCTATGGCTTTGATGCAAAGATTCATCAAGCAATGTGTCAGGATTGCTGAGTGGTGAGACTCTTGCTCATTGATCCTATGGTCAGTGGTTGGAGTCCCCCCTCAGCTAAAATTTCAGGAAAGTGACCAGCTCTCTGTACATCCAGGCGTAGAAATCAAGAGGTGTGGTCACATTGAGAGGAAGGACCTAGACACTGCTCGATAATGACAGTTATTTTCAAGGACTGTACTGTTTTAACGAGCTTCCAAACTAAATTCCTACCATGGAATCGCTTGCTATTTTTAGGTCCAAGTTGAGAGAACATTTTGTTATCGCAAGAGGCATTGTCAAGTAGAGAACAATTTAAAAAGAACTTTAAGATTTTGATTGTTAAGTGACTCGGTTTTAATGGAGGCTTTTCTATGATGGTATTAATCAGGGCCCTTACTGGCATCAACATTTTTGTTGCTAAAAAGGCAACCCTGTTTAAATAGTATGCTACTATTTTCAATATAATAAGCAAAAAGCTTCTCAGTGTTCAAATGTCTACCTTTAACATCTAGGTAGAATCACATATAAAAAATCAAGCACTACAACTTTAGCTTTGATTGGGTTCAAAAGTGAAAGCTTTCCTTACGTTTTCTCGTGAGAATAATTCCTAAAATTAAATATATTACACAGCTACTCTCATATATATTCTTCAATTTTTAGAACTCTTTTTTATCCTTTAGTATTCTTACATGTTCTTTAGTATTCTGACTTATTTTTTAGTATTCTTTCTGTGCATTTGTAATTCATCAAAAGCTGCCTTAAGAATCAGCATTATCAACAAACTCTATAATGTTTGACAACCTCCATAATTCAATCTGATATAATTCTTTAATTACTAAACAATTGTCCTATTCAATTGAATCTGCTCATTTCTTAGGATAACAATCCATTAGAGGTGATCTTGATTTATAAAAATTGCATTGATTCTAAAAGAATGGTGGCTTTGTTGAGCTGCGAAGTCAGAAAAAAAAAACTGAATTCATACCAAGATATTCTGCTCCACAACTTCAGGGTCATCACAAATAGATTCAATAAAAAATGTCTAGAAAACAAACGGGACAAAAATAGAACAGCAAACTGCGGGAGGCTTAAGTAGCTAGAAAAACTGACAACAAACAACGGAAAATTTCCTGAAAATGAGTTTGTAGGAAGAAAGAGAGAACTACGAATCTTTATACTAGATGAAATACTTCAACTTAAGTTCAGCTGCTATCAATGTATGTCCAGTGTTCCTGTCCTCAGAGTTACTTCTCAGCACTCATTTACAGACTTCGGAAGGATGGACAGCTGAGGTGACTGTTGGCTTGTGGTAAAATGGCTCCGACGGTGGGGCTCGAACAAAGGGCAGAAGACCTCACAAGGTTCGCAACACTGTGTCTTAACCACTCGGCCAACTGGTGGACCATTGAATTCTCTTGGAAAGGAATTATTGAATATTGTACTTCTGCTAGGAAGGGTATCATATGACAAGATGCACTGGTGTACCCCAGGGCTCTGCCATCTCCCCTGTACTCTTTGTTCTCTTCATAAACGACCTACTTACCTCTACGTCTTCTAGCATTCACTACTTTGCTAATGATACTTTCCTAAGTCCTTCATTTTCATTCAATCCAAATGACGATGCTTCCACCGATATCAAACTCCACAGAAACATTTCAGCCTCTCTTCTCTCCAATCATCTGACAGTTATTGAGAAGTGGGGTAAAGACAACCCAGTTTCTTTCAACCAAAGCAAGACGAAACTGGCTGCCATTTC
Organism: Pseudorhiza aurosa; assembly: GCA_964026355.1. Classification (NCBI taxonomy): domain Eukaryota; kingdom Metazoa; phylum Cnidaria; class Scyphozoa; order Rhizostomeae; family Lychnorhizidae; genus Pseudorhiza; species Pseudorhiza aurosa. The sequence goes on along the minus strand of OZ032127.1, from coordinate 988,654 downwards.
ACGCAAACGTAATCAAAACTTTCCACCTGTCCTCATTAATGGAGATGAACTGGACACTTAACTTCTTTCCCACAACATGGTCTTTCTCTTTCTTCTAATCCCACTTGGAAAACTCGCATCCATTCCCTTGCTAAACATGCATCTCAAAAGTTCGGCTTCCTCGCCAAGGCCCGCGGGTTTTTCTCATCTTCTCACCTTCTATCTAGATACAAGTCCCAATTTAGAAGACTGCTCCCACGTCTGGGGTGGCGCTCCAAAATCTACTCTCTGTCTTCTCGACAAAGTCCAGTCCAAAGCCATTCGTCTCATCAACAATCCTAACCTCACCAAATCGCTCCAACCTCCTTCCCATCGTCGTTTAGTTGGAGATCCTACCATCTTTTACAGATACTTTAACGAGCATTGTTCTCAGGAGATCAGGGATATTATTTCAGTTCCTTCGAGGCGTGTTAGGACCACCAGGACTTCAACTCATTCACATTCTTTCCAAGTTTCACTGCCTACTTCACGAATTCTATCTCACACATCATCATTCATCCAAAGAACGTGCAATTTATGGAACGTTTTGCCTTCTTCTTGCTTCCTGAGTCCTACAACTTGCCATCTTTCAAGTCTAAGATCAATAAACTTGAGCTGATCTCTCTCTTCTCACCGCTTTTCTTCTTTCTTTCTTCCTTTGATGGGGCTTTGAAAAGGCCACCATGGCCTTTCCTCAACATAAAACATAACCCACGAAAAAACAAAAAGAAAAAAAAAGCACAGGGTTGGCCAACCTATCAGAGACCAAGAGCTAAAACCTTCCATGTGCTGCTGCAAAGAGCCACATGAGACACGCAGGCACACATGCACAAAAATCATATATATATTTTAATGATAGTATATATTAGCTTCGTTCTTAACTATTTAATTATTATGTTGTAAATCAAATGGAAGGTTTCTGGTAAACCAGCATTCACTGAAGAGCCACCTTTCTTAAATGAAAATGAAATGAAAACCACATCCTTCATCAACCATGCCCACAAGCAAAAATATAAGAATATATAATAACGCTTTCCTTTTACTAAGCATGCTTGTTAGTGGGACTTCTGACATTCCTAGTCTTTAACGATCCTCTTCAAGTCTGACATGCATTCCGTAGTTGCAACTCGAAGCAATTCTTTAACATGGGTGTCAGCCAGAACAGATAGATGGGTTGAAAACACAGACTCGCACACGTATATTGACCTAAACATTGACATTATCTTAAGCAAAACCCTTTGAAATTAGCGTATTTTACCAATGGAACCATTTTCAAAACTCAGCAGTCCCTTTCCTTAAAACAGCTTTCAGTTGGACTTCCCCATCTAGATCAATCATCTCCAACTCAGCAGCACCCTCGTCCGTGACTAGTGGGACCCCCAAACAGTACTTCTCCGCATTAAATGGGTCCACAGGGAACGTAATCCGTGGCCTTTTTAGCTGTAGATCACGAAGCCAGGTCACAAAGCCTTCGTGTAGGTGTTCAACCAGTGTTGCATATCTGGCTTTTTGCTTCTTCAGGGTGGCACTGGTGACTTGCCCATTGGCTTTTAGCAGAGTGGGAAAAATGCGTTAATTCTCCCTTTTCAAAGTGCACCTTGGACAGCTTCAGTTTGTTGATAAATGCAAACACACTTTTCACCAGGTCCGATAGCATTTTGAACTTACCCTGCAAGGTCAGATTAAGTCTGTCCAAGTGGCACATCATGTCGACCAAAAAGCCCAGGTCTATAACCCACTCAAGATCCGAGATTTGGGGATAATACTTGCCCTTCTCTTCCATGAAGATTTTCACGGCATGTAAAAGGTCATGGAAGCGGGAAAGCACCTTGCTTTTAGAAAGCCATCTCACAGTGCAGTGCAGGGGCAGATGACCTGGAAGCCCATGGTCCAGCTCAGTGCTAAGATTCCTGAATTGCCTGTGGTTAAGAGAATGCACGTGGATGTAGTTGCCGATTTCCATCACGGGCTTCATGACGTTGTCTGAATTCAATGATTTACATAGAAGTTGTTCCCTGTCGATCATGCAATGGCAATTGCAAAACTCAGGAAATGGTTGATCAGCCTTGCACAGGCATAAAAGTCCGTTCACATATCCGACCATGGCTGGCGCTCCACCCGTTGAAAATGATAGTTACTGGCGGCCTTTAAGAGCCGCAAAAATCCAGGCGAAGAGCTGCGGGTTGGCCACCCCTGCACTAGCATCTTGTAGGTCTAAATCTGCAATGGAAAAATAAAGCAAGAAGAAAAGAATTTTCTATGGAATTTTCTGACCAAATTTATGAAAATTTTCAATCCCTGACAACCAATAGCTACCTTGATTCCATGCTTTTGGCATTCTGAGAAAACAAAATTTCTCCTTTCTTGGGTCGTATTTGTTGCATCAAAAATCTAAAAAAATCAAGGCAAATGAGAATCTCATACGCATTCAAGATTTCTACTTCACAAAATCAAAATGGAAAGACTTAAATAAAAAGATAATTCTCTGGTCAGAGTATAATGACTTCATTTTGTGGTGCAGTCGACAATTTTTGCATTATAATACCTTGCATGAAAATGAATTGAGAGAGGACGTTGAGGAGGATTAAGGAAGACAACAAATTACCGTAATAGATTAACCGCACTGTATCCCAATTTTGTGAAGATTTTTCATGAATTCTTAATCTTTGAACTTCCATAAAGGCAAAATTACTACCTACCGAAACCTGACCATCTCCTTTCAGGTATTTGATTACTTCATCTAATGCCAATTGAGCACATTGGCTGTAATGAGAAGAGCAGGGAATATGTTACCAAAGGAAAATAAAATTTACAAACATTGTAGTATGGCATACCTCCTATAATATATTCATCTAGAGCATCAGAAAAATTCAGAATGAAACTCAGGTTGAAAGGTGATAAATGAAAATTTCACACGATAAGTACTCAGCTCTCAACTCGTAATGGGTGACAATCAAAATTAAGTTGAACAAAACCAGAGTAGTATAGATCACACGACTCGCCAATTATTCTAAAACATGACACAGAATTGTAAAATATGTGAGAGTTAACAAACAAAGTTCTGATTTTGTCATAAACGGAACTGGCAGACTATCAAAACAATGCTGTAATTAAGTATAAAAAATTCTTAACATGCTATGCTAAAGTTAGGTTACCACACAGACACAAAGAAATATAAATCTCACAATGGAGAGCCATTTGGTGTGAAAAGCCACAAAATTACAAGTCATCTTCAAACTAGCATTCAATCTAACTTACGTACTTACGTATTTTTTTACTTTCTAACTTACGCACATGAGATCAGCAAACGAGGTTAGACATATTTCTTACGCAGACGGTAATTGAAATATGTATTCAACTCTCATTTTTCTACTGGTTAACTCAAATAGATCTTTGAGTTCCCTTCAGTTTGATTAGGCTTTGTAGAGTATGTTCCCTGTTAACCTTGAATTTTTAGGAGAGAATCTACATTTTGTAGAATATGAAATGAAGTTACTTTTGCTGGCATCCAACCATGTCAATTTTCAGATCATTTCTTGCAGAAGGCAAGACACAGCGATTTTGTTAGTGTTGTTATGTTGGGAACAGCCTTGGTTGCCTCCTGTATAAGTAAGCCCCAACAAAAAAGAGAAAGCTTAATAGGAGAGTGAGATAAACCAAGTTTACTTGTTTTAGATTTGAATGAAAACGATTTGTGGGATTCTGGAAAGAAGACAGTAAAATCTTCCATAGGATGCAGGGTCTTGGGATTAATGATGATCTGTGGGACAAAATTTGGAGATGGGATAATGAAAATTAAAAACAATGTGTGCGTTGAGCTTATGGTTCTCGGGATGCGCCTTAGACGATCAGGTATAATTTCCCTGATATCCTGAGAGCAATGTTTGTGAAAGAAACCTATAAAAGATGGAAAGATCTCCAAAAGAACGAGAAAGATATTGGAGAGATTTGGTGAAGTGGAAATAGTTGATGAGACCCAAGGCGTAGACTGGATTTTGTGGAGAAAACCAAATGTGAACTTTGGGGCGCCACCCCAGCAATGGAATCAGTACTCTAAAGAAGGCAAAATAGCGATTTTTAGATAGAAATTATATAGATAATACGTCCCCAATTATAATTGGGCCTACGGTTGTAACAAGGCTAAATGGGGCCCTGAAATTGTCATACCAATTTTAACCATCTCAATCACAATAACAACAAAGCCTCAATGGCTAAAGGCTGCTTCCATAGCACTCCTAACCAAGACCAAGGAGATACATATAGAAAGAAATATCAACCAGAAGCGCATAATGATAATAATGTCTTTTTAAAACTTCATTTTGATATATTAACTAAACATGCAAATACGAATATCGCTAAAAATAGGCAATTTGTATTCGGCTGGCCTAACTACAGGTGTTTCTAATAGAAAAAAATGAATAAGTAAATAACCAAAAGAAAACAGGAGAAAGGTAAATTATTTTAATAAGAAGAACTAAAGGATAAAAGAACACTGTTGGTAGGATAGAAGGTGTGGGTTATTCCAGGGTTTTTTGCGCATGCAGAATATGTAATAAGTTATGCAAATGATTATACTCGCTAATTTAGTAATTATGTATTTAGTATGTGCTTTGTCAATGGTCAGATCCCTACACATCTGAATAAACGAATCGCAAGACTGTCCAAAGATTCCAAGGGAACCTATGGACAAGTTAACAAGTTTCACGTGACGGTATTTCAATGTTAGGTCATTCAGAAGGTAGCAATATTTCGTTAACTTCCTACTAGCGGTATTTTCAAGGATTGTCTCGAAGCTAACGCTCAATTCTAAACATAAAGAGTATTAAAAGGAGTGGAGATGAGCATTTCAGGACGCAGGTCGTCACCAGTGACGAGAGAAGGGGAAATGTATGTGGGAGGTCGATGTAGAAAGTAAAGTGAATTAAACATTGCAATGGTGCGGCCAAGAAGTTCAGCGCAGAGTCATGTCTCCACGTGAAGCGGCCCTCGCTGAGATAAGATCTACAGCCTGCAGCAACGCGGAGAAGAGTCTCTGGCTGGAAGCAAAAGGATTTAGGAGAGATTCCACAGCGTGAGATTTTTCCGAGTTGCAAGTGTGTTATTAAGGGCCACCATCAAACCTCACACCTATCATTCTTCCAACAACTCTAAGGAAATCCTTGCCGTATGTATACTAGACAGAGTCGTAGATAAATTCAAGACCAGGATCCCTAAAACTCAAGCTGCATATCAGGAGGGACGGGGAACAACAGAGTACGTATTCATATGTAAAGTTCTCGCTGAAAAGACTATAACATCAGAAAACTATGACATTGTGATACTCTTACTTGATATGTCAAAGGCATTCGACACAGTGAAAAGAAATAGTCTTTTGCAGAACTCAAGCAAATTTTAGGAAAAGATGAACTACATATCATTAAAATTCTAATAACTGATATAATACTCAAGGTAAGAATTGGTCAAACAATTGGACCCGAAATCAAAACAAATATCGGAGTTCCACAGGGAGATAGTCTTAGTCCAATACTTTTCATACTCTACTTAGCAAATGCCCTAACACCAAAACCAAATGAAGAACACAATTACAGTAAGCCATCAATACCTGCTGAAGATCTACAACCAAACCATCTGAAAGATCACAAAAATAATACACCAACAGAACAAAATCCATTAATAGAGCAACAATATGCTGATGATACTGGGTGGATAGAAGTGAATGGTACACATCGTGTAGATAAGATCGAAAAAGAAACACCAGATAAACTGGAAGATAATAATTCAGGTGTGAACACAGATAAAACAGAGAAACATCACGTGTCAAGAAAAAACAAAGATGATCGTTGGAAGAAAAGCAAATACCTTGGAAGTCTGCTAGGCACAGAAGAAGATGTTAAAAGAAGAATGGGGCTTGCCATAAGTACATGTAACAAGTTCAAAGACATCCTAGAATCAGTCAAAATTGGAAATATCACCAAAGCAAGAATCTATCGCATATATGTAGAGAGCATCTTTATGTACAACTCAGAGCTATGGACGCTAACAAAACAGCTAGAAAATGAAATTGATGTCTTTCAAAGAAAAAAAATGAGAAGAATGTTTAACATCAACTGGACAGACAAAGTTACCAATGCACAACTACACAAAACTTACAAGCTTAAGCCATGAAGTCATGTCATCAAAGAGAGAAGGCTAAGATGGTATGGTCATCTGTTAAGACTTCATGAAGAGACACCAGCAAGAAAAGCTTTGAAAGAATGTGAAAGAAAAGTAAAGAAACCAAAAGGAGGCCAAAAACTGACCTGGATCCAATTGGTGAAGAAAGACCTCAAAGACCTCAACCTCACAGAAGAATAAGCCAAAGCGATTGCACAAAATCGTAATGCCTGGAGAAATATGATTCACGGCACAATGTCTAAACCACTAGACGGAATGTGTTGAAGATGATGAAGATGATTACCACTTCAGTGTCCACAATGATCTTCGCCATCATTAATCGGTTTGATATTCTTTGGAAATTTATCACTTGCTTTTTCATCTCCTCGTCTAAGATGATGCCCTCTCCGTTTCTCTTCTTACTTCCAGTGTAGAACAGCTTGAATCCCTCTCCGATTTCCCTCGCACTCTTCCTTTTCCACCTTGTCTCCTGTACACACATTATATTAATCCTTCTTCTTCTCATGACATGAGCAACTTCATCTCCTTTGCCTGTCATAGATGATATGTTCCAAGCTGCCATTCTCAAGTTTATTGGTATCTCTAGCTCATTTTTCACAGCACTCGAGACTAGTTGCTGCGCGTCGCTTGCGGAGTGCACCCTGGCACTCTTCTTCTCTCTCATACACCGCAAATTCCACGTTTGAGAGAGCTATAGCAAGGGGGTTATAGAGCCGGATGCCTTTCGACACGCTAACGACCGTTATAAGCGGTGAGCCTAGCCCCTAGTCAGCCAAGACTGTTTAGTTGCAAGGCAGCAACTGAAAGGGTAGACGGTGAGCCAGTCGCCATCTTTGAACAGTTTGTTTTTAGTCCTGCTGGGTGCCCTCTCGCCCTCCTCACAAGGCTTGTGCGAAAATTTCAATAAAAATGTAGCTTGTATTTGGCTGGCTTACAGCGACTAACAACAATAATGATATATAGAAAGAAAAAAAAGTAAGTCGCATTATTTAGTAGATATCAATTGATAAGAAATAAGTTCCGGGTGTGACCATGGTTTGTTTCTGGAGCAAAAGATGAAAAAAGTGGTATGGAAAATGATGGAGGAGATTTTAGTTAAGATGACTTAGTCGACTTCAACGCATTTACACATCTCCAGAAAATAATCCGACGACTGCCCATAATAATAATAATACTAATTATAACTATATCACATTTATGCAGGTTGAACTTGTTCAGTAAATGCTATTATAAATCAACGACCTGTCTAAATTATTCTAAATTATGAATACTGTACGTAAGATAAATAAAAAGAAAAATAAAATAAACAAAAAACCTTGATTAAAATGAAAGTTAAAAGTTGAAGTCAACATCTCTGCAAAGAGTTTCAAATCTTGAGATGAACGTTTCCAATTTCATTTCATCTGTCAACTTGTTAGATGTTATTGATCCTTAGGAGATAGGAAGAGGTCTTCTTTCCTGTTTCCAATCGAACCTTATGCAAGACAATGTTTTTGTGTTCGCTTGAGTACAATGGTTGTGGCTTATTCTCATAAAGCAGTTTTGAAAGGCGTTTGGTTATGAGCCATTTAGGACTTTGAATACCTCAAGGGCACACATTTTGCTTTTTATACTACTGACCCTCTCAAGCTTAACACTGTCCCTGTTTCCATTGATTATTTCAGTGCTCGCTTCTGAATGTTTGTAAATAAAGGAGATAGCTATAAACACCTGGGGACTGATGAAAACATTATATACCATGGCCCACTAGACACAGAAAAATTCATGGAAGAGAATATTACCTGAATGAAAAAGACTTGGTCGTCAGAGCTACCTGACTATAAAAAAACTACAGCCCACAACTATGCTTTCCCTATCATTACACCTATAAGAGTTTTGGAATAGAGGATCAAAGATATCAAACAATTTTATATCAAAGGGAGGAAAATTCTACCCATGGCTAGAAAATTTCAACATAACTGCGACAAAATGGCAATATGCAGAGCAAAAGGTGGCTTGAAAATTTGAAGAACCTATTTGAAAGCATAAAAGTATAAAACAACCAACATCTAAAATAAAAGTTGAGCAAAATGACCTGCTGCAATATATTTATGAATATGATAAAGAACAGTGTGAGAGTGTTAGAAGAGCTAGTGACATACTATGAAAACTGAAGCCGGAACTATTAAGTAGAAAAATAAACATTACCTTAACAGCAAAACCGGAGGGTACAAAAAAGAAGGGAACAAAAATAAGGAAATGTTCTGGTACTTTGAATGAATCATATCAAAGGATGGTAGAATCAATTAACAGTAAATCCATGGCAAAGCAAAGCAAAGAAACATAATTTCACACTTTGCTAAATACCTGAATGACACTTTAAAGAAATAATTGATCAAGAAGCTCTAACCAAATACCTACAGCACAAAGAGCAACTTGATCAAGTTGAAACCCCACCAACCACAAACACAGGTTTTGAAAAGTAGTTCTAGAGGATGTCCCACAAATTAACAGTTCTTCTCCTTTGATACATGCAAGGTTTAACAGGCTCCAATTTGACAATATTGAGCAAATGCAATCACATACCCAAATTACAAGTTGCAAAAGTATTGATTATCAGAGGGTTTCTCAGATATATGCAAAAATGCCAGAAAACATAGTTTAATGACCTGGGTTTACGCAGAAATAACATAAATACCCCCATCAACAAAAGGCAAGCAATAGTGACAAATAGGACCTTGACAATTTGCAAGACCTATTTTGATTTTAAGATGTAAACTTTCAAAAGAACTTTTTCTTGAATTTGGACTTTTATAGTATTTGAAAGCTTTTCATCTGAAAAAACATTTTTTTTGAAAACACATGTTTTAAGAGCAATCATTTGCGTTCCTTATAGTTATGTAGCGCTTCTTGGTACTGAATCCATTATTCCACTGCATATAGCTATTAAAAGTAAAGGATATAGAAGCTTACTCAAAGGACTAAGATTAAGGCTTCACCTACAATGGTCATTCTCAAGCCAAAGAATTTCTTCATTGGCTGAGCCATTGGTGTGGAGGTGTGTCTCTATTGAGTCAAACTAGCTGTGTCTATTTCATTCAACTATATGACAACAAAGTTCTACTAAAATTATGCGAGACACTCTTACTCTCTTGCTTGCTGCCCACTTTGGTTCTTTGAATCAAAGAAATCATGTTTGCAGTTCACTGTGCCATACAACTTTCTCCTGAATTCACCAACATTGAAAACTAGTATAAAAAGACAAGCTCCTTCAATCAATTTGAATCAACATATGATAATCAACTTCAGTAAATAGATGAATAAATAAATAATGAATAATAGAAATAGGTATACAGGGTGAACCTTGCCAGTACTACAAGCACTGTTACCAGTTAGGGCCCTGTTTAAAATCAAAATTACAGAAAAATTAAAGAAAAGTAAACCCATCCATGTACAATGCAAAAGTCTTAAATGTCCTTCAATATTTATTGTTAAAACCTAATTTAGACAAGAAATTTAAGCCTTTTCATATGGATTTTGAGCTCATGTTTAAAAAGTATGATAGAACATAAATTTTGGATCCCAACTGGTAGTTTCTTGAAATAAGATGGACCTTAGAACAAGAAAGATTTTATTGCAGCTTCCTGAATAATAGCAACATGTCTACAAAATGACTCAATGAAAGACATGCTTACATGATAGTTAATCATGAACAAATCTTTTGGAATCCTAACTTTTTTCCTATGGGGGATGGCAAAAAAGGAATATGGGGTTTGATTGATTCACGGATAATTGCAAGATCCATTTGAAACGAAGTGTCCACATATTTTGATAAAATTCTTAATCCATTTTTATGTTCTTACAATTCATTTTATCAAAGACAAATCAAGGCCCTGATGACGAAAACACTCCAGGTTTAAAGAATGTAGGATACATTTTTCTAATAACTGAAAAGAAGACAAATATGGGTTGGGAAAGGTCTGCATGCAGCTATATCAAATTTTAGGAAAATCCTGGCCAGAACAGCTTGCCAAATATAATCATATTATGAACAAAATCAAGTAGCTTACCTTTAGTCTTAACTCCGATCCAGTTAAGGTATCTTGTTAACTTTTTTGAAATATACGTCTTTCCTCTTGCGGGGAGGCCAACCATAACAAAGCATGTTGGAACATTTGCTAAATTTGGAATAGCAGAGGGATATAGGAGTCTGTCTGGGGACATCTGGACAAAATCACACATCGCGATGGTACGATACTAAAATCTAGCGGTCTGAGCTCTCTAACTTCGAAATAAAATGTAAATGATTGGCGGATGTTATTCACTCACGACTACCAAGTGACCTGCTCTGAAGCCGCGTCTATTACTGTATTTATCAAATACACCGGCTCATATTACAATCTACGTGCACATTGAACCAAGGTTGAGTAAGGATTACGTTATGGTGAACGAAGACCCTTCACGTCTGTTAGAAACTTAAAAACCCAGCTGCGTTAAAAATTGCATCACCTAGAAGTGATAATGCTCAGTGGTCTCTTGTGGCTCTGAGTGGTTACAAGAAACTCTGGTTTTGATCGGGTTGTCAAAACGAGTAATTTGAATGCAAATGAAAATTTTACAGCATGTCCAGCAAACTCTGCATCGCCGCATTTTTGAAAAAACAGACATCAAATATGACAGGAACTTTTTCACTTTAGGTTTGACTTAAAACAAGATCTCGATTGTCGTAATGTTCCATAATTTTTGAGCAGCAAAGAAACATTATCTGCACTGTGGTAAACTATTAATACGGATCGAAATAATGAAAGCAAACTTACGAGCAATTGTATGCGCCATCCTTATAGGATTTAAATCATAAGCTGAAATTTATATTCAATTTTTACTATAATAGGGTCCTCGCATCCTTATTTGATCTCAATTTGCTTCGTTGGCCGCCATCTTGACGTTCCTCCTTGGTCCTGAGCCACACATCAGTGCATGACGTCACAGCTTTGTAAAGGGCAAAGGATTGGGTTCTACCCTTATTGTAAAAGGGGTCCTCATGGACCGAATAATGAAAACAATAATAATTTCTTCAAAGCTGCATTTTGATATTTATTTAAACTGAACACGCAAATCTCTCTAATGATGAGGACTTTGTATTCGGCTGAGCCCAGGATACAGGCAGGCATTTCTAGTAAAAAGAAGAAGAAAAGGATAGGAAGGTATAATTTTAAGCCACGAAGGTGCTGGGGTGGACATTGACTTTTCCAACCATCACACTTATTACACTTGTCAAGTGATCTGGTAGTTATTTTTTTGTGTTATGATTTCTTTATATTTGATAGTTATGTTGGTCTTATATTTATGACAGGTATCTTTATTTTCATTGGTTAAAAAATTTTATTGCTATGCTTAGGGGCTGATAGCACACTTTCTTTAATCTCCTTAGTACATCTAAAATAGAATGCCAACTTTAGGGTAGAGAGAAGTCTTATGAGCAAGCCGAAAAGAAGATGCACCTATGTTGTCGCACGATTGGACGAAGTCTTGTTGCCAAATGAAGATCGACGTAGTGAATACTCGTGCACTTTCAAGCAGCCCCTGAGACGTTACCTTAAGGTTTACACACCTTAACTTGTAATTTAATGATTGATTTTTTTGTATTCATCTGTTTGGTTGAATTTATCAGAGAACTCACGAACGGTTAACCTCTTTTTCTTGCGACCGCATCCTGACCAAACGTGAACAATATAATTTTGACAAGAAGAGCTAAAGGATGAAACAAAAGTTCTATGAAGAGAGAAGGTCCCGATGATTTTAAGGCCTCTCAGGCGCGGATCCAGGATTGTGCTGGCAGTGCTTGAGCGCCAGTTAGATTTTCGCGATTTTGTTCCTCAGCAATGACAAAAAAACGGAGAAATAAAGCGTGTTATGTTATGAAAATTTTACAGGCTTCATCGCAGAAGCCAAATTGTTTTTGAATAACCACTTTGTGGATTGAGACAAATTCAAATAAATCGAAAAAGACAATTTACACTTTTAGTTCGGTTATAAAGCCGCAAAGTAAAGTTCTGTTCTCCACACATGTTTGCGAACTGTTTTTAGAGGAGCACTTGTGTTTACGATTGATTTGCACTTGCTCTCTCTTTCTTTTATTGATTTTCTGACAACCTTCATCGTTAACGGAGAACCTAGCTAAACAGTCACCGCGAGCTAGCACAACGAGTTGTGATTTCAAGCCCTTCCTACAAACTGTGATACCGGTAGTCCATTCCACTGAAGTTTGAATTCCGTTGCTTGTAGTCCGTAAAGTAGTCTCATGCCTCACTAACAATTTCTTTTGGCGGGAGCACCAGTTGTATTTAAAAATCATTCAATTGGCCAATCAGCTTCCAACTTTTAGCATTGCTCATTAGGTGGGAGCACTAGTCAATTTTGAAATTTTGGCAGTGTACCAATCAGAGCCTACTTTGACTGGTGCTCAAACTTGGCAACTGTTCCACGTTTTTCCATCATCTATTTTGCGGGCAAAAGGTGCCGTGGAGTTGATCCAACTTGTGGAAGCCAGCGAGCTATGCTGTGATAGTAAATTTCAGAATCTGATGATTTTCAAGGGTAGTACAGCTACGAGCTTTGAATATGATGGCCTAAGCCTTCCTCTCGAGGATGTTCAGGAGTGATCAAGGCAGCAGACAGACTTCTTCCCTGTGATTTTGCTGCCCTGCAGTTTCCTAAAAGCCAGTGATCCAGAACTAATTATTGTCGCACTTTTTGGTAAGCAAAGCATAACCTCGCCATTTGCAAATTGTTTGTGAGTCTGATCTATTATTTGCTTCATTCTAATATTCGGTTGATATTTCCAAGATTTTTTTCCCAACGGGTCGCAGTTCACAGCAAGGTAGATAAACATTTACGTATATGTTTAGTGTTATAGAAGGGCTTCAAGATCAATAAAATTCACTAGCGGGTTTGAAATTTCTTTATTTTCATGGAATTGGTTTGGAAATTCTCAAAGAATCTAACATTAAGATTGATCATTTTGTTAAAGTCGGGATTTGGGTCAAGTCGGTGTACCCCCTACCCTTGGGGGTAAGCATGGCCAACATTCAAAAGTCAATACCACATTGCTTCAAAATTTCCCCTTCCCTGAAATGTTTGCAATCACTTTTGCATTTGATGTAATTTTCTGGAAAGTAAACAGAAGATCTAAACAAATATTTTAGATATGAACAGTTGTTGCCTAATACCAACAAACAAATCATCTAATGCAATCACATTTACCTACCTAATTTTATTGTCGGTTGTTTCTAAAGTAAGATTTTGATTATTTTTGCTAGATAAGTCATAGGTGACCCTTGAAATTCAGCTCCGGTTGAAGGGCTACCTACCTGAATTGAATCAAATAGCATGAAATGAAACTTTGTGACCCTGGTATATTCTTGACAGAGGGGCTAAATTAACCAATATGGGGGCTTTACAGCAAAAAAGATATTTTCTGAGAAAAGAAGCCCTTTCTGTAAAAAATTCCATGACAGGCATAACATTTTTCTCTAATGAGGGGTCGTAGCCCCCTGTTGTCCCTCTGACATCACCTGTGCAATTAGTCCAAATCATAATTACATCTTCATGGATAAAATTCAAGCACTGTGGTCATTGGCAATACAGGACTTGATTATTTCTTCAAGGAAGGGTGTGAAGGGAATACTTTTGCAATCCAATATTTACACCACATTACAATGTATTTTTGTGTTATATTTTCAGTGTTTTCCTTCAGGATTTTCAAAGGGCTCTTCTAATTGCAAATTACGAAATATCAAATGTCCTTTTGGTCGGGTTTTCTTAGCATCTAATACGCATCTTGTATGGTTTATAAATATCTGCTGTGGTACTCCTGGATTTTTCTGAATTGCCAATCCAGATAAAATGATTCAAAAAATTTTCTTAGAACTACTGCAGATGGAAGTTACTTGTTGATTTGGAGATGAATCTCTTGCAATGTTAAATCACACTTAACGTGTAATCTAACCCGTGAGTACGAATGGCTCCAATTTTACTACATAAAACACTTCCTTAAACGTCTGTTCCTTTTCGGTGAGCTCGGCTCTCTTCGGCTATATCTTCGGCGTCGGGTCGTCTCTTCACTCGACAGCGGCTTTTTGTCTTCTTCTTCAACTTCGTCCTTATTATAAAATTACTACTTCTTCTACTTCTCAAAAACTCTAACTCCCCAACTAAAACTAATCTAAACGTGTTATATAGAGATACGACGGAGATAAATATGTCCAAATAAGGAAGGCAAAAACTACTAGCTTGATACACCGCTAAATATGTCCAAGTAAGGAATGCGTTGCCACTACGCAACCTTCAAACGCATCATGGGGCGTCTTCTTATCAACAGCAAGTAGTCTTAGAAATCTCATCAGCATTGAATTTTATTTGAATGTTTAATACTAATCTTCTCATCCTTACATTGAAAAGGTTGTCAACCAAAGGGTTACTGTTAATAAAAAATTCATTTTGCGAATTTGTGTCATTTGAAGCTCTGCATTCAGGCTATTTTTCTGATTAAACTGAGTTTCAGAAGCAATCACGTCGAGATCTGGAAGATAGTCTCAAAAGTAAATGCAAAGAACTTGAGGAACTCAACTCAAGCGGTCACGTGATGCAGTGCTGTCAAATCAATCACAGGCAAGACGTTAACTGAAAAATCTGAGGTCAAAGCACGATGGAAAGAGCATACTGAGAAGCTATATGTAAATGACGCGCGCGTGACGGATATATACTCAGAACAATGATACGAAGAGGAACCGGCTATACTGGAGTCTGAGGTATCGAATGCAATAGAATGTTTGCGAATGGTAAATCAGCAGGAGTGGCCAACATCCCCATTTAACTGGTTAAGGGGGCTAGTGTGAATGTGATAGGAGCAATAACTAAGTTGTGTAATTCCATATGCAAAACTCGAAAGTGGTCTGAGGATTGGGAAACCAACATCTACATTCCTCTCTATAAAAAGGCGACAAGAAAATGAGTAGCAACTACAGAATGATCGCCTTCATTTCACATACCAGCAATATCCTGTTGAAAATTCTCCAAAAACATCTGGAACATTATCTTCTGCCGTAACTTCCGGAGGAGCAAGCAGGATTGAGAGTGGGTAGAGGAAAGCGGGATTATATCGCAAATCTATGCAGAATTCTGGAGAAGAGTCGGGAGCACCACTAAACAGTTTCCCTTTGTTTCATCGACTATAGCAAAGCTTTCGACTGCATGGATCATGCTCGCTTATGGTTCTATTATAGTGTGAATGTTGTAATATACTCTAAAAGAGATGGGTGTGCCGAGTCATCTGATCGCACTTCTCGACGGACTTTACTGCGACCAAACAGTGACGATTAGGACCGAAGTAGGCCAGGCAGAGGGAATTGAAGGTCGGCAAAGGAGTTCGGTAAGGTTGCGTGCTTTCTCCCCTGTTGTTCAACGTTTATGCAGAAAACATTATCCGCGGAGCCATCAGGGACCGTGACGACAACATAGAAGGTATACGGATCGGAGGTCGAATCATCTGTAACCTTCGATACGCGGACGACACAACGATCATGGGCAGCAACAAAGACGAGCTGAAACGACGCCTCACAAAAGTAAGGGTTGGGAGAATTTTGAAGTTTGATGATGATAATAACAATAGGAAGATTAGTATAAAAGATTAATACGATAACCATAGAAGACCGGCTCCAAATACAAATAAAAAACTCGAAGTATTACAAAGAGGACCACCAAAATTTTGGTTCAAAGAATCAATGATCGGTTCTCAGACAATATTATGATGAATAGGTTTAAATTTCCGTTTTCATGCTTCGGGTTATGTTACGAAAGCGGGCCCTTGTTCGGACCCATGCTTCCGGCTTTTTCCTGTAGTATACAATTGTGCCAATTATCAATACCATGACGAAAACACAGGCCAAAGTTATTCCAGCAATCAGTCCAACATCACGATGATTTCTTGCTACGTAGAAGCCACCTAGAACATGAGTTGAAGTAGGTAACATCTACTAATCCACTCGCAACAATTTGATGTAAAAACTTGCAACTTCGCCAAAATAAAATGAGGAAATAATTGGATAAAAAATGTCAGTCGTACAACTGTATGAGACTGGTTTGTGCATCTGTAAAAGTGTAGCGACCTCAGCTTTCTTACCTTCACATTTTCTATCGATGCCATCATTGCCGCTTTGCTTAACTGCACAATTCTATTCACTCAATCCTATTTTGTTATTTCCGTCTGCAACCACTTTCATCATTCTCAACCAACCTTCCGTTCTTATCCTTAATCGATGAATTTGGTAATTTGATCTCCCTGTTACTTTTCTATATGAACACACCGAAACTCATGCTTATAAGAAGGAAACAAAAAGCAACAATGAAAGCTCAATGTTTAAACAAGCTAGCCATACCAGATGTAGCTTGAAAAGAAGCAGTGCTGTCTTCGAATGACACACTGGATACTCTCGACCATGACGTCATATCAGCAGAGTGGTATATGAATGTATTAAATCCAGTTGATTTTTCAATTTTCAGTTTGACCATAAATGTCTTTCCAGGCTGTGACAAAAGCTTTATTGGATATACAGCTAGAAAATTACTTCCATACTCATCGCCAACTTCAATCTTTCCACCAGATCGTTCCAACTTATTGTTTTCTTTCTCAGAAGACCATTCTTCAATTCTGATATTTGTTAAACTTTCCATCACGTCCTTGTCTATCCAAAGACCATTTTTTCTAGGATACCAAAGCTTTAGCTATCAGAAATCATCAAGCATCAGACAAAATGGAATTTAAATCCTGCCATTCTGCAGGCACTGGCACCATGAAAAACCATTAAGTCGTAAAGAGCAGTAAATAGAACAGGAAGTTTCCTCCCCTTCCAAATCAGGAGTACAGCTGAGGCAAAGAACGAAAAAGCAAAAATAAAAGGACTGAAGAAACGTTGAGGAAGAAGAAGAGAGAAAGAAAGGAACAAAAATGACCTAACTTCATTTACCCATCTCTCAAGAGAATGCTACCACCGCCCCAGCCAACTTGTCTTTGTGCTACTGAGTTAGCAACAACGACAATTTTTCCTTTCTGACTTCTGTTTGAGAAATTGTTGTTCCTTGTGCTCATATAGTAAAAAGTTCCGATACTTGTCACTTTCCGTGGCCCAAGATCAAAATATGTACCTGCATCATCCAATTCGGACATTTCACCCCCAAACTGACCTAAAATGAATTTTCTGTTTATTTCGATCCATTTTTCAATCACTTAAATAATTAATAATTCCATCCATTAATCTAAAAATGAATAGACTTATGGAATGATAAGGATTTATGAATTGATCATTCAAACAAAGTTAAAAACTTTTTCACATGAACTTGAAGAACTGTTACGATCTGGAAATGCAAAGGTGATCAAGCAAATAGAATTGCAAAGAACAAGACAAATATTGAAGAGAGGAAGATTACCAGGCCTTAAATAAGCAAGTGAAACCAAATCGCCTCTCTTGAACCCAAGTAGATTAACGTTTGCAATATGATCTGGATAATTATTTCCAAACTTTCCATAAATGCTTCCACCTGTTGTGCCACTTCGCTCGGGATGTGTCTCTTCATTTATCAGCACGACGTTTGATCGATCAGTTCCCGCTAATCCTTGACCGTCGTTGTTACCAGGGTTTGTATTAGAACCTGTCCATCTACAATGAAAAATTCACAATCCCTACATACTTTCGACAACTAAGATCAAAGTAAGAAGGAAAAAACGATCTATCATTAAAACCAAAAATGGACTGTTCATTCAAGATCATCTTTAACAATTTTTGGCATAAAATTGGGCATCTCTAGAACCAATTTGGTCTTGCTTGAAAGTCATTGATAAATCATTACTCACTGTATCGTTAAATGCTAGGAATGAAACTTCACGCAACTTACTGTAAATGAATGAAATCATTTTGACTCATAGACAGTCTGTTTGGAACAAAATCATACTCGACAGCAGGATATACTTGTACAATATTACCACGTTTTCCACGAACATTTAAATTATGAATTTTCGCATTTGCTAAAATCTTTGGCTTTGTCTTGATGGCAAAAACATGAGACCTAAGAAAAATATTTGAATAATAGTCAAGAAATATGATGTTCATGGTTTACATACTGGGACATCTTTCAGAAGAATTCTAGATGCTAGGTAGATATCAGCATATCAATATCAACATATTAGTAAGATTTAGAGGAAAAATCTTCCTCCTCCCTCCTAAAGCATCATTTTCTTTGCACAGTAACTATACGTCAAAAACTGCATTGTTAAAAAGTAGCTTTTGTTTTTCATTAGTGAATTATGTTGGTGAAAGGCCATGGTTGCCTACACAAAACCCCAACAATGGAAGAAGGAAGAAAGCGACACGCTAAGAGGAGAGAGAGATCAGATCAAGTTTATTGATCTTGTATATGAAAGATGGCAAGTTATAAGATTCTGGAAAGCAAGAAGAGGGCGAGAAATTTCATAAATTGCATGGTCTAGGGATGAATGATTATTTGTGGGACAGAGTTCGTGGATTAGGCAGGGAAATTTGGAAAGGGTGTGAATGAGTTGAGCTTCTGGTGGCTCTGACACGCCTCAGAGGAACAGAGTAGGGTGACCAGGAACCTGCGATGATTTTGCGTGTAAGGCGAAGAATGAAATCCGTGTCCATGTGAGTTGAGTTTCACGTCGCATTCACCAGTTTAGTATAGCCAGTTTGGGTGCTGCCGAGTTCTGTGTGATACCCAGTTGAGGCGACTGCTTAGTGAAGCGACGGTCACGTCGTTGGTAACAAGGTCACGTCGTGGTCACCAGTTTAGGAATCACCAGTTTCAAGGTGTGCGTATGAAACTGGTCCTAAAAAGCTGCTATTCGATTCAACCCACGTGGACGATTCTTGCCTTGCTGTCTTGTTTAACGTGCAGAGAACACGGAGTCAGAGAGTCGACGATTAGCGCTGTTGTGCTTGAATGACTGACTAACTGACTCATTGAAATGAAATACATGTTTATATAGGCGAATAAAAAAAGAGATAAAATTACCAAACTCATCGAATAAGAATAGGAGCGGAAGATTGATTGCGAATGACGCAAGTAGATGAATAGATGATGAGCTGATGGGAATTATGACGGGAAATAACAATTGATTGGATGAATAGAATTGTATTGTTAAGCAAGGTGGTAATGGCGGCATAGATAGAGATTTATGAGGGTAGAAAGCACGACCTCCTTTCATCCAATCACACAAAATTTGTCCAAAACCATTAAAATTCCCAATCATCTTTTGTCCAAAGCACCAACAACAAAATCGCCTTCTGCCAGGCTGGCTCTCGCTCCTTTCGGTCTATGGCTAAAGCTGTCTCCCAAAACTTTTGCCAATCATCTTTCCCTCCACTAAAAAACAACCCTGGCTCCTCGTTTACCACTACTTTATCCAAGGGCAATCTCTTTGTGTCAGTCTTTGCCTCCAACTCCAACCTGGACGACCAAGTGCTCCAATCACATCACTTCCCCCCTTCAAAATTCACAACATTGCCAATTACGTCCCTTTTAAGAAAAGTCGGACAAACCCGGGTCCGAGGGTGTGATGGAGGTCAACATTTTGCAGTCTGGTACAGACCCTCCTGTCAGATGCTTTCAAAGGCATTGGTAATTTCGAGAGAGATCGCTCTGCTTTCACCCTAGGATTCTAGAGCAGACGACCAGACATGGGCAGCAAAAGCAAGAAGATCACCAGTAGACCTGGCTTTTCGAAAGCCATACTGGTGATCAGAGAGGAGAATATCGTTTGGTTCATTCTATGCGCTCTTTTTAAAATATAATGCAAATAAAGATTAAATGCTTGCAGCAATCTTACCTATCTTGAAATGTTCTCCCATATTGTGCTGTATTAATGGCAAGTTGCAACTCAAATTTATTTGAACTTCCAAACGGCTTAATGACTGGATTATTCTTCAACAGATATCCTCTTGCAATGGCTTCATCTGACTTTAAACCAATTTTGCCACCAATGTTCACACTAGCTTCTGCTTTACCATTTTTTGATGAGTTTGTGTTCCAACTGTCATAATCATTTGTTGAAATGTTATACCTGAAGGAAAATTTTTGAAAACTTTACTACATCCCCTTAACATGGGTAGACAAGGATTTTGATTCAAAAGCAATATATACAATCTGTAGCATGTTTCATGCTGTACATTACAGTACCTTATTCGCAAGATGCAGTGATCTTCTTCTATCTCTGGTAATATCCAATCATATTTATTGGTAAATCCACCTTTTCCATTTCCCAAATGATTATCACGGGACCAAACAGTTTCACGGCATTCTGGTGCCTTTGTCCCATGGGAAGAGAATTTTGTCCATTTGGCATGTGTACCGTTTGGATTACCCAGTGGCCACACAATTTTCTGTTCATAGAAAACAAGCCATGTAAGAAAAGAGGCATATTCTGCGGCAAATCTGCCAATTGGGATGGTTATCAATATTATCGTCATTAGTTCAACATTATCGTCAATATTATCGTCATTAGAAACAAAGTAAATGAAGCAGTTAACAATAAAGACCTGAAAATATTGCATTTTACCTCACAACGCTTTCTGTTGATGGGAATTGGCAGATTTCTTCTCTTTGCGTATTCAGCATATAGAGGAGGTGGGACACAAGCCCATTTATCCTTCACATTTTGACTCTCTCCTTGGTAGTATTTGCATCTACTCACATCATTTGTCATTACAACAATGTCCTATGGTTGAAAAGATATTTGTCTGACGCTCTCTATCAAAATTTCCCCATCAACGAAACAAGGAAACCATAAAATCCGACCTCATGCTAGTCAAAATGGTTTTATTGAAAGATGGCTTTAACCATATAATGATTGGAAATAACATATAGATTAAACTCTTCCTGTAAAAGTTGGCTGTGATGTCTAGCAGTGCGCTAATTGAAAAAAACTATACAAACTACATAACTATGCTTACAATTATGAGTGGTAGAAGTAGAATCAGAGTTCTTTTTAGTGGAGGGAAAGATGATTTGGCAAAAATTTTGGGAGACTGAGGATCAGCACCATCAATCAATGGCAGTCATGAAGGAGCTAGATGATGAAGGAGTCAGACGAAGAAGAATAAATGAACAAAAATCATAAAAAGAATAAAAAACATTTGTGCTTGAAACAGACAGATGTGTGGGTGCTTCTACCTTCCATGGACTTGGGTGCCAGTATGGGTAATAATCCCTTTCTTCTGGGCATTCATATCCTCTTCTTGTTCCACTGGGATTCTGCCGGGTGTATTTTGCACTTGTCGCTTTCAGCTTCTACAAATCAAGAATAAAAAACATCGTTCTCTATTATTGAGCACTTTACAGTCAAAAAGTTTAGATAAAAGCCAGATAAACACAGTTCATCGGGTTCCATCTTTATCTACTTCAGAGATAGGCGAAAAGGAAACAGTGACCATATTCATTGATAATAAGATCCAAACTTTGATTTCATCACACATGATTTCTCTCTTGCATCTTTTAAAAAACAACAGCACACACACATTCACTCACTCCTGCAAACTCAGGCATTCATTTAATCACTAAATCACTCACTCATACACTCAATTATTTGCATATTAACTCACACTCACTCACTTGCTCATATATTCACAAATTCATTCACCTGTTCTGCAGTGAAAAGTCCTTGGTTTCTCTCTCTATATTTGCAGCTCATGTAGTAATTATAATCTTCATGCATACCATATCTATGATAGACAATTTTGAAATTAAAGCAAAGTTTACTCATACCAGAAAATGTATGCCAGTCCAACTTGGCACTGCAAATATTATTCCGGCCAAAAAGAAGAATGCAGGCATTGTAAATGCATGTATGCAAATATACTAGGCAAAAAGAAAAAGAGTTTGGCCAACCTTAAATCATTGTTGCAGTCATATCCTTTGCATTGAGTTGGATTTTCTGGTATGGTTCTGGAATTA
This sequence comes from Pseudorhiza aurosa, assembly GCA_964026355.1. NCBI lineage: Eukaryota > Metazoa > Cnidaria > Scyphozoa > Rhizostomeae > Lychnorhizidae > Pseudorhiza > Pseudorhiza aurosa. The sequence goes on along the minus strand of OZ032127.1, from coordinate 966,463 downwards.
AAGAAGCTAGTTCTCAACAGAAATATTCATCAGGAATAAACAAATTCCCTTAAAATGCTATTGCCTCTTCCATTACATAAGAAAAAGATCCAAACGATATGCATATTATCATGTTTCATTCATTCAGTTTCAATTCAGAATAGAGATTAGCTCAGTGGCAAATCCAGTGTGATACGACCATTGCTAAAGCGTCAGTCAATAACTTTGAGCTTTCTTGGAATTTATCATTATACTCTTAGATTGAAGAAGCAAATTTGATGTGGGGAAATGCTTGGACAACATCCTAAAAGCTATGACCAGTATATTTCCACTATATTATAGATTAAAAGGTTGCATACTTTTATTCCACACATTTACGGTCAGGGGTCAAAGAAGGCTTGTAGCCGTCACGCGTCTCCATTTCCAAAGTCCATTCTATGTGACCGCACTCCATGGAAATCTGGCCCTCAGTAGCTACTCTTTATTGCTGGGAATCGCGGGAAACTCCCACATTTGAAATTCACATTGCTAACCATATATATAGGGTTGCTAACTGATGCAAGCCAATAGCAAAAGAGATTGTAGGTGCTGCAGGCCAATAGGGAAAGAGAACTACTTTCCCAGGACAATAGTAATTAAATGACTGACGCAAGCCAATCAGAAGGAGAATCATGATCATTAGGGAACCCATGAAGAACTGATTGCACTTCTAGTGCTAACATATGTGATAGTAAAATGGCAGAACTTCTAGGTCTCCTTAAAATTATCTTGTGATTCAGCTGCAGCTGAAGATTTATATGATATTGAAAGAGGCTGTTAAGAACACATTTTTAAAATATTTTCTTCATTCAATAAGGTAAGATTGGTTCGGTTGTTGGGTTTTCAAAAATTCAGTTTCCTTTCATTCAACTTAATAGCTTAGGCCAACAGGCAACTAGGTTGATAATCTACATTGAATTTGTTTTTCTTGTCATACCAAGTCACAGCAATCATTTTAAGCTCATCAAGAGAGGAAGAGGGCATTGTGATGTAAATCATTAATCAGTTCGCTCTGACTATAATCATCTTTGATATTAAATGTTCTAGGGCCATATAGGAAGTAGTTAAATATTTGCAGTATTACTATAATAATTTCTGACTGTGAAAAATGATTCCTAAATCTACTAGCCATTAGAAGAGATAAAATTTGTCACTTTGCTAAGGATTTTCAAGTATGTCTATCTCATATTATCTGCTAGAGGACTTCATACGCAAAACTTCAACACCACTGCCCATGGGCTAAGCTCTCTGTGATACACTGGTACCAAAGCATTTAGTTGTCTAAAAAATTAACCTGTCTTCAATAATATGGTCAATAAAAGACACCTAAGGCGCATATTTTAAAATCTGGCGTTTGAGTCTTAATGAAAAAAGTGAAAAAAAACTCTGATCACAAAATACTTCGTTAATATTGATATAGCAGTTTCTTCCTTCGCAGCATCTACACGTAACAACTAGGCATTTGGTCAGTACGTCTGGGTCAGCCGTATCAGCCGTACCAGCCGGGTGGGGGTCTAAAAATCAGCTCTGCTACAAGATCCCTTCCCAGCCATTTAGTTTATCAAATTTCATGTAATCACTTTCTCTTCATTCAATTTTGGCATTCAATTGTTGTTGTTGCTTTTTTCTATTCCATTCAATAGTTTCATTCTAGTTTAAGTCGGTTTTCATTAGTCTTACGTATTGTTGATTACAATTCCTTGTAATTCTTCTTTTGGTTGAAAATGAAAATTCTTATCTCTTATATCATATTGTTTACTCCATCAATTTCTCTGGGTCTAAGATACTCCAATTTTTTTTATTATCAAATGAGAGGAAACATGAGCGAGAGAAGCAAAAGGCTATACTTACTCAAGTAGCTAATTTTTGTCTGATAAGAGCCCAAAAGCTTAAATTTGTAAGAAGAGGATTTTTCTGTTGCATTGCACTGTATGTTAGTTTCTATGAAGGTGTTTGTGCCATTTCAACACTGGGCAGGAAAGTACATTACAACTGTACAGAGAACACAGGGTTTTATTTGATAATAAGAGTATTTGCATCTACATTAACTGATTTTTTAGGGAATAATTGGACAAGAGGGGCTTTTGTGAAGAAAAAGGGCACCCGGTTCTTACCCCTCTGGTTTTACGTACTGTAATTGACTCACTTCCCCATTGTAAATGTTCAATTTTGTAATATTAATGAGATGCTCCTCAAATGCAGAGTTATATTTTTATGCCTTCGCAATATTCACCTCACAGATGAAAAATATTGTCCTATTTTGTTGCACATACATGCCATTTGAATGTATTTCAAAACCAATCATTCCCAAAGATACGGACTATTTTGTGATATTACTGCCAATGAAAAGTTATCCTATCACATTTCCTCTTTCAGAGATATTCAAGCAACGCACCCTCTGTTTAACTTGGTAATCGTACAGAAAAAATGAAACCAGACAACTATTGTAGAACATTTCTCTTCTAAAGTATCCAAGCCAGTTGGACTCAGCTCGAGCAACTTGTGGAAAATATTTTCACAAGTTTATCTTTCTGCAATGAATCATGATATCGTAAGATTTTTGATATTTTTTTAATAAAATGGGAATGGCCTTCATTTTCCTATGTCATAGAGCGCATGGTCATGAAAAACTTTGGGAATCTTTCAGCTGGATCTGCCACTATAGCTGGTTTCTTAACTGGTATTCACAGCAGAGCAAGTGACGTAAAAAGATGTAAAAATAAACAGAACTTAGTTTATGAAATAAAATTATCAAATAAGTAATTAAGATGTCTAACAAGTTTTCATGCGACTGTATCATTTAATGAGCGAAAATTGTAAACTTGAAATGAACTCACATTGTTGTTGTACCGTCCCTCACTCTGCTTCCACACATGTACTGAATGACTATTTCGCAATTGCTATTGGGGTCATTGCATGAATGCTGATTGGTCCATTCAATAGACAATTTGGATCCGGAGTAATAATACAAATTACCAACATTGTAGCCTCCTCGGTTGTTGTTTTGTGAATCAAACATCCTTAAGGCAAAAATTTACATATGACAAAGTTTCTTAATTTTTCCAAAATGAAAGCTAAAAATTGAAAACGGTTGAATAATTCTACGTTCATACCATAGAAAGTGCTTCTTTGACGACATTTAATGATTACTTTTAAATTTCATTATTTTCCTTTCAACCTTCTGTATAAAACAAGAGGAAATTGGAATGAAATAGAGTCCCTCAGTCTCAGTGTTTTGATCACAATGACCCGTTTGCCTTATCAAAAATACAGATTTAATGCTTACATGGGCACAGATTGCAACTAAGTAACGATAAGTTGGAAGGAATTGACATTACTCATCAGATCAGAGCCTCGGCTGGACGAAAAGAGCTTTAGCCACCCCAATATTTTTCTAGAATAATTTTGCTATCATGATATAGTTCGTTGTGTATCAGAATTACAAAAAGATTCAAAACAACGGCATTGTTTCTACTTTTCACTCATGCAAATTCAGCCCCGCTTCCCCCTGATTTCCTTGAAAACCACCAATGATCAAAATACTGAGTTGATGAAATTAAAGATTTGAGTAAAAAGCTTTGAAAAACTTTCTTGATGGATTGTTTGATCGATTGCTTTACCGATTGATGGGCTGATCGACTTATGGTGCGCTTCCTTGTCCCAGTTTAAATGGTTGGAAAAATGATAATCAAGAGGTTGATTACCTATTTCCATTGTTTCTTTCTCTGCCTCTCTCATCTAATCTGTTGTTGCTTCCCCTGCAAATACAAGTTACTTAAAATTGTCGTATGATTTCATAATTTAGGCCAAATAGATCTTCCCTAATACATGACCGTTTGGTAACAAGAAAACGACATGGTACCGTTGTAAATAGCTTTAAAGCTGAGATCAGCTTTACCTAGGATTATGCATGTAGATATCTGCAATGACTGAATAGAATAAAGAACAAATCAGCACAAACAAATTCATATTTTTCGGCAGAAGCATTGCTCAGTAACATTACGCACTTCCTTGTTCTAGTAGATCACATGAATATGACGTCACCATCGCTTTACAAGTAGGGAGACAATACTCTGAGTTTTAGTAGGGAAGTGGATTTATGATACGGTCCCTAACTGCTTTCCTCCCCGAAAAATGTAAAGCATTGAGGGATTTACGCGCAGATCCAACAAAAATGCAGGGTGGTGCTCAAAACAGTACGAATGGAAACGAGCTATAACCGCAAAAATTTGGGTTTGATGGTGCTATAGAGTTTTACTTTAGGATGTGCTCAGAAGAGAGGAACTAACTTCAGGTTTCTCGTTAAACGAAATCTGAGACTGACGGGGAAGACAATACAATGAGAATATACGTAATAAACAAAGCGAGGAAATATCTGAACATAAGAAGAGTAACGGGGGTATCCTACATGACATTATTATCATTATGTTATTTTGTACTAGTCATGTGATTCGCATCACAGCATGAAACTACTGTGGGGACAATGCAGAAACATCCACATTGGTGTCCCTGGATATCGACCGCCGAAAGTGATCTCAACTCATTTTTTGTCGGCTCGTAACCGATTCTGCAACCACTTTCCCTCAAAGCACATTTGAGGGCAAGACTCGATGAAATAGACTAGCTAGTGTATGACCCACGGGGCGCCAGTAGGTGGCTACGCTGCGGGGTTAATGGATCAGGGAAAGGTCCAAAAATGACGGGGGGGTCAGGTTTCGAATGAAGCGAGCAAAATTGAGGTCCGGATTTTTTTTAGAAACACTCCAATTAGAGCTGATAAAGTGCCCCCATATGAAGTTGATTCTCATCTCATTGTATTTGAAACGTCAGCGCGGGTGGTAAAATTTATAAGTATCATCGTATATTGTTATCAGGTTATGTATAAATTATTTAAGCTCGACTAACTCCAAATGCCTACTTTTCAGTTTTTGAGACTATATTCAAAGATTTTACATCGACAGCAACTTTTGCAGCCTATGAAGCGAAATCATTTTTGCACAAAACTTGTAGATTTTCAGAAAGTCAATGAAAACAATATGTATGACTGCATTCCAAACCAACAGTTATTTCTACATTTTTGAAAGTATTGTATATTTCTGAAAAACGTAGGAGGTGATGCTTGAGCTCCTGCTAGCCTATACCTGTGCTGTCCTTGCTTTAACGCTACGGATATGAAAACAACTTACAAAGCATTAGCTGTCAGGACATCAATATGACGAATTATGGTCAAGCATTGAACATGTTCTTGAAAACTGTAGACTTTTTGGAAAGTTATCTGATAACATCATCTGGAGAAACACATTCCAAGAGATCCCTTTCACAATCATTAACATGAATTCCTCGAGCTTATCATTTCCCAGAGTTGACCGTAAGCGTGTTTTTACTTGCTTTAGTTGACTGAAAGCTCTCTCGCAGCTAATTTGGGCGAATTGAAAGTGTTAGAAGGTGTTCATAGACTAAGAAAGGTTGGAGAATGCTGTTGTGTTTGACAAATATCTGTACAGCATTCTGTAGCAGCAAACCAGGCAGTGTTTGCAGGTTCATTTGCAGACAACTCGGTTTTCAAGGATACCAATTTCCATTTCTTCTGCTGTCGGTTCAATGTCACAAATTCTATCTTCTCCAGCTTGTTCCAAAATACTTTCCATGGCCTGAATATCATTAAAATCATCGTGAAGCGTTTTACTAAGATGCATAAAAATTAAAATGAATGAAGCTAGCTCGGCCTTCAAAGAAACGGCAGATGCACCGACAAGTGATGCAACCTTTTCCAGGCCCTAAACGGGTATGCCGGATTTTGAGCGCTCTTCAAATCGACTGGGGTCAAAGGAAGGTATGTCCCTTATCAATTCTGAATCCGTAGAAGAGCGCTCTGTTATACCTGTTGTCATCTGGTCAATAACATGCCGAAACCTCTACATGAAAGCTCTGTCTGACATCATCTGGGATTTCATCCTGTACTTCCTGGCCGGGCATGCTCTTCCTCTGCACTTCTCAAGCTCTGTCTGCATTTCTGCATCTATGTCATCCAGTTCTTCCTTCATTGCGCTGATGAAATTTTGGACCCTGTCGTTGATTTCGTTAAACTGAATTTCGCATAATTTGCGCTTCGCTTTTTCTACCATCTTCCAAGCACTGTGGCAGCCTAGTCCTTTCGCCTGCAAATAATCTGATGCATGGCGCAAAATGCTGCAGACCCGAAGAAGCAAGAAAGCTGTCCTAATTGTATCAAAGTGAAGCAATGTCTGCAATAAAGCATCGGTATCATTTGTTGACTTTGAGTGAAAATCTGGTGATGCTTGAACGTGATGAAGCACCTTGATCAACGTACTGTATGTTCCTTTCGAGGGATCTTCAAACGTACCCAAAATCCTCTCGAGTGCCGCTTGCTTCGACCACCAGAGTTTCTCGCCTATCTTCTTGAGCCTTTTGAGCTTCTCACTTCCAATACTATTCTCAGATAAAATGCTTTCCCAGACACTCATGCGCTTGCAGGAAGTAGACAATAATGCAGCTGTGGTATGGAGGAGTCCAACAAGGCTTTTCACGGGCACGATATCATCCACAAGTGTAAACAGAGTTTGGGGAGATATCTTTGATGAATTTTTGGACACCTTTGTGTTCACCCCGCATATTTGCTGCGCCATCAGATGATTCACCAACAACGTTTCTCATTTGTAGACCATGGGCCTGAATGGTTGACTCTAGCAATTTGAACAGCTCTTCTCCCTTTGATCCAGTAATTTCGTGCACTGCTAAGAGTCTCTCTTTGATCTCTTGCCCGTGAACGCATCTAACAATTATAGTTCCTTGATCAATGGTTGACGTGTCTGTGCTACCAGCCATTTGCAATGAAAATTTCTTAATCCCAATATCATCTGCTATCATTGAACGAATCTGCTTGGATATACAGTCCAAAATCATATTCACGGTACTTTTAGAAAGCATGGTGATTAGGTTTCCACGTCCGCGAGATGTTGCCCTTCCCAATTTGGCCAAATTTCCTTGCCTATAGCTACTCTCTCTCTTTGCTTTTTCCAAGTGATTGCTCAGGGTGATGTCAAAATCGGCAAGAAACGAAATCATTTCAAAAAAGCTACCATGATTCACTGTTTGTCCTGTAGCGTATGAAGAGCTGCATTACGATGTGCTCTATATGCGATTCCCTGTTTTCCAATGAGCTTGATGGCAGCCAAAATGCGTTTCAAAACCTCAATGTTACCGGCTAATTTACGTTGCCTTTGGCTCATCATTTCCTTATCTATCAAACTTTCAATGTCCCTTTCTGCTTCAGCGTGCACAAGAGCAGTAACGGCTGCATTGTGAGACTTTGAAGCTTCATGATCAGCCAGCCTTTCATAGATTTGAGAAAATTTGGTAGCCTAAGCACAAATTGCATTATACCCCTTTCATTTCTTCTCCCTCAACTTTAAATGAGACCCAGTTTCTGGCGAAATATTTGTCTTCTGCAATCTTTCTGTAGTAAACTCTTTTCGGATCAAGCGGAGTAGATTTTAACTCCTGACAGGTTGGTTGTGAAGTGTTGCTATGCACAAACTTTGACTTAATGGGGCCGTCGCAGAAATTCTTCAGAAAAGAGTATTTTCATTATCACAGCTTTTTTATGGTTGGCATTCAACTTGTGCATGCCTTTCCGTGCCGTCGGTGGTGAAATTCGACTGCTCGGGCTGACTGGTGATTTCTTCACTAACACTTGCTGGAGGCTCTGTCACCTGAAAATACAGTGAAGGTGAGGCCGCAAATATGATAACAGTAAAGATTGCTGACTTCATGTTTGTGGAATTTGATGATTGTGCAAGTTGATGAATGTTATGTCCTTTCTTTACGAGAAAATGTGCCTAGACGTAGTGAAAAAAATGAGGAATTTTTCGATGGAAAGGCACATGCTTAATTTCAGGGAAATACTTTAATCAAGTTTTTTGTAGCCGGTTGTAAGATAGAAGCCAGTTTTTTTGAAACAGCACTTTTGGTTTTCAATTAAAACTAACAAGGGCTACTAATATGAGTATACCATTTCTCAATAAAATTAGCCCAAGGTCTACTTAAAACTAGGTTTCAATTTTGCAGGCTCTTTCTGTTGTTTTGAATTCTTGTGTGTCGCAGTTTCCTAGAAAAGTAAGTGTAGATTGTGGTGCCGTGGCGTAGTGGTTAAGCATGCGGACTCACAACACAGAGGTTATCTGTTCGATTCCTCCGTGTGTCACTTTTAAAACGCCATTGGTGAGGAAGGCATCGGGAAATCACCTCATAAAATCCACTTCCCTTACGCTCGAAATCGAGTATGCAACGCAGTATGCAAAAGTAAGTGTAGTGCGAAACAGGTATTTGGGGTGTTTCTGTCAAGAAAAATACAGACATGGGATCAATTGAAGTACTGCGCGCTTGCTTGAAGGATTGTTAGCTAAACAACTTTGCCATGAAAGTACAAGTGATTTTGGTGAGAAATTTCGAATTTGGGCCACAAGCAAAGGGTTTCTTAAAAATTATCAGATTTTCAGGACTCAGAGTTTCTTATGAGTTTCCTTAAATCTTGGTAACCGTCCTCAAATTCGCTACATGTGCCGTAATGAACAGTAAAAATCAAGTTTTCGAAGCCTTTCCAATGTTGAGACATTGCTCATGGTACAGGTTACAAGCGAAGTAAGTAATAGTGCGCTAGTGATTTCCCTTGTTAAAATAAACAGTTTCTTAACTTACGTTTTTCGAGTACTGGAGTTACTTAATTTCTAGATTACAAAAATTCATTCTTCTCTAAGACTTCTGAAAATCATGTAGAATTTGTTGGTCAAACTTGGATTTTTAAAGTAATTTGCAATAACAAGAATTGTGAATCTTTGTACTCATTATGAATTTCATTCAACTTAAAGGTGAAGCTCTGATGCAGCCATACCTCCGTTTGGCTCTTCCAGCTTAGTGAAGGATGATTTTGTTGTTTTGGATCTTTGGTGGCCTCCTGAAGTCCTTATTTACTTTTCCCAATTCTATGCTTGTTTCCACTCTTCTTTATGGTGCGAATGTCTTACGCTAACAGTTATTGAAATACTTATATGCTTGACCGAGAGATTCAGCGTGAGAGTGACAACTTTCCAAACTCGAGAAACTTTTTCGTGATCCTATGAATATTCTAGACCACATAAAATAGTTTGAGTATTACTTTGTTTGCTTTGAAGCTGACAAGTAACGTCAGCTTCAAAGCAAACAAAGTAATACTCAAACTATTTTAGGTGCTCTCATATGTCTCCTTTGCTAGAACCGAATGAGCGGTGGGGATTGTACCATACATATTTCCGTTGTGTAAAAGCATACACTTCAAGCTTTGCTTTGAACTATCCATGAAGAGCCTCCAATTTTCTGAATTATACTGGTCTATTTCAATTTCATTAAGAAGACCTGGGATACTATTGCAGTTCACAGAGTTTCCTTTATTGTCAAAATATTGCAAGAGCTTGCTCTCTCTAGTCCTATAGAAGGAAATCCCTGTTCCTGGAAGTAGGAGGTTTTCTCTTTAAGCCTAGAAGCTAGAAGCTCAGATGATTCTTTTGAAAGGGAAAGATCTCGTACTAAGTCATTCAATTCTGATTGCGAGAAGAGTTGTGGAGGTTCTGCTTCCACTACATAGTCTTCATCTTTGCAATCAAAATTTCTAGTTGATTCACCCATTGGGGCATCATCATCGTCGTTGTCTACCATGCAAAGATCCGGGAGATTTTTGAAAACAGGTACAGGGAAATTGGACAATGCAGCACTGGTCTTATGGCTGATTTTAAACTTGGAAACAAATTTTTGGCATTAAATCCTTTTGTTTCAGCAATGCAAAAATATCAGTCACTTATGAGGTTCTGAGGCTCTCTCCATATTATAGGTATTCAAAAAGCAAGTCCCTTTCGTTTCCCCAGTGACCAGCTCCTAAGATTTGCTATACATGTTTTACAAAGAATATGGGGTGCCCAAGACTTCTCTTGATCTCATAATTTCATTTTGAAATAGGCAAAGTAGAGCTTCTTTACAAAGTCAGTAATCTTTCGTCTTTGCTTCGGTAGAGTATACGATCCACAAATATAACAAAACTGATCAACATCATTGATGCATTTTCTTCGTTGTGAAGCCATGAATTTTGAACGATCTGGTATACACCACAAACCTAAGAAGCTTCAAGCATATGTCAAATTTGCCGAGTTGCACAGTACAACACATTCTGGTTTGACTAAAAGCACAAAATGTTTCCTCAAGCCTGGGCAATGTTTTCTAAAAATTGAGCAACAGTCAAAATATGGAATTCACTGTATCAAAATATCTTGATGTGATGGGCTAAAATAGATGCTATATTTGAATTCAGCATATCAAAATTATCCAGAAACACCTGTTCCCTTTAAAGGGGCAAAAAATTGTTGGCCTGTGTAATTATTCAACACATCGCTACGACATAATCAATTACTTTTACTGTCAATACGAGATAATCTTATCTTACAATCTGTTATATGACAATTCCTTGTCTTTAATTCCATATCAATATGTCATGAGCTTCACACTTTTGAAAAGATAATATTTTTGATATAAGCAAAAATATAAAGTTCTGTCCGAAAATCATTTTTATTTCAACATGGTAACGTCTACCTTTTAAAATACGAGTTTCCAGGTGGGCAGTCAGCCACTGCCCACGTGTGATTTTGATGTTTTGCCAAAACTATATCACTTCTTATCAAAATGTAGAATCTAAAAAGCATAAATCGTTTACTTGAGCACTTGCTTGGAACATTATGTTGCGGTGTGAAGTCATCGTGTGTTACTTGCGCTATCTCTGATTCTCTATATAGTTTTAACATCAAGTGCCTCAAAATGAGATCCGGCACATGCAGATAGTTGTAATAGGTTATGGGCCCAGAGGCTTGAACACGCGTGAGCAGTTTCGAACTCAATCTGTACTGAACTTTGTAAAGTGTTTTTCGTTTTAAATCGTGAACGATGGCGACCGGAATCGAGGACAGTGGAGAAACTAACTGGCTATAACTATCACAATTGGAAATTTCAAATTAAAATGGGCTTGATTGCAAAAGAGTTTTGGGGTATCGTGGCTGCAGGGAGACTATTTACCAGGACTAAAGGAGTGTATAGGAAGTATCGGTCTGGTAACGTGATACAAGTTGAGATTATAGAAGAGTCTTGCTCTGTTGAGACTTCATTGCTTTTATCTACCTTTCCTACTCCACAAGCGTTAGTATGGAATATTACGAAATCGTCAATCACTGTAATCTGACTGCTCTCAAAGGAGGCCTGACAGCCCGCAATAACTGTACAGGTAAAGCCATCAAATGGCTTAAAGACTTACCTTATATCATACGATAACAACAGCAGGGACATGTTATGGAAGAAGAGGTTCTTCTACAAATAAAACTTGCCATATAACAGAGTACATTGACAGCATTACCACCATAGTCAACAAAGCCAGTATGACGCTGTCTTTACTCCCACCGTCTGTTTTTTTATGTTCTTTCAATCAATCACAAGCAATACATGATTTGTCAGTTCACCTGAAGACATTTTGGATTTACTGAATTATTTCAGATAAAAGCCAGGTTTGCTTTCCAAAGGCAAATACTGATTTCTTGTTTTTGATTTGATTTGATTTTTATTTAGACAGGGTAATACATTCAGTAATTAAAGGAAACAAAACTGATTTACAATTTGCCCAGTCTAGAAAGGAAAGAGGTTTGCTTTCCAAAGGCAAATACTGATTTCTTGTTTTTGATTTGATTTGATTTTTATTTAGACAGGGTAATATATTCAGTAATTAAAGGAAACAAAACTGATTTACAATGTGCCCAGTCTAGAAAGGAAAGAGGAAATAAAAAAAAGGAAAGAAAGAAAAAAAAGCCTAACCTAATTGACAAACAAATTAGGAACAAAGATGATCAAAAATCAATATACAATAAATTCATGTTATCATAGAAAAGGTTAGATGACGTACAAGAATTTTCACACCCTTTGGGTTTTCAAAGATTGCTTCATCAATCTTTTGAAAGTAGCCAGCGAAGGGGAATTTTTTATTTTCAGTGCTTAAATTATTCCACACAGTCGCACCTTGATATTAGAAACTACGTTGCCCGTAAGAAGTTGCAAAGCGAGGTATTCTAAGATCCATGTCGGTATTACGGAGAGATCTTGAGCTATTGTCCGACAATTTTTTAAACATTAGCTGCAAATATTCAGGAGCGAATCTGCAGGATTGAGGAGATGAGTGGAGTGTGAAGAATATTCCGAGCATATTTGTATACCTTGTAGAATTATCCTACAATATAAAATAAACTGTTTGCTTAACTGCCTTGCCACGTGATGATTTATTGTGATTGCGAGATAATTTTTTGATCGTCCCAAGGATGGCCTACAAAGCTACAAGGGTACAAACAATTTACATCACGCCTTAAAGGCCAAGAGGGTTGATTTCTGTTGCAATATATAGCCACAATCAGTAGAAGATTGATGGAGAGCAACAGCACGTTATGGGCATTTCATGGCTTCACTCAATTGTTTGGCAATATAGGCCTACCCGCTTATATGATACAGTGCATCATATCTCCGGTTTGGTGATGTATCGAGAAGATGGTAAACTGTAGGATCAACATTTTGACTTGTATGAGTATTCTCATCAATGGACAAGATATATATTGGATATTGAATTTCATTATGCAATGGGCCAAATATGTTTCTGCTGTTTAACATATCAAAGATGTTGTTGATTCTCAAAATGAAATCAGAAGTTGCACCACTGTTTTCGAAACCTGGAGTCTTCAAGGTTTCAATCAAACTAATCATAGCTGCTGCAACAGAGTACTCAGTGTTTGTGCGGCAATCTTTACTTTAATTTTATGGTTTTGCCACTTTGCATAATGTACCTTCAATTTATTACCCAAATGGAAACACCATTCATTTGAGCCTGATGAAATCTAACAATTCTCTCTCTATGTGTCATCAAGTCGTCTCCGACTTCTGGTGATTCTATAAATGAGCTGTCTCCAAGAGTCACGATTTCTGTGCAAGGCCGCAGCCTCCGCGAGGCTGATGCCGGCATCCGCCAGTATGCAGTCCATCCAGCGTTTCCTCTGGCGACCTCTTCTTCTCGAGTCGCTGGTTATGCCTACCATTAGGCCCTTCTCTAAACTGCTGTCCCTTTGCAGGCAGTGTCCAAAGAAATGCAACCTTAATCGACACATTTTGGCTTCGAGTGGTTCATTGTTGTGAACGTTGTCGAGGATTACCCTGTTCCTCGTTTTTGCTACGGGATTCTGAGGAGACTCCTCCAGCACCACAATTCAAATTCGTCTATTTTCTTCCTGTCTTATACCTTTATGGTCCACTTTTCACATCCGTCATGACTACACTGAACTCAACATGACTGAACCAGCCTTCTAACAATTAAGTCATCTAACAATTAAGTCCCACCCAATTGTTTGTTTATTCTGAGCATAGATGATTCGTTTGTCTGCAAGTGCATTCCTAGCTAATTTGAGCACATGACAGGCAACTAAAACTGCTTAAATTTCCTATCATCTCTGTACGGATGCCTGAAAGTGCCATCAAATGTTTTTTTGGACCTAACTATCTCAGCTGTTGTCAGATTCTTGGCCGTACCATCAAAGAAGACAGCATGAACTTAAAAGATTGACTCAGTTAAAAAATTGATTAATTCTCTGATTATTTGGGCTTGGATCTCTGCATTGGTGTTGTTAGTGAGAAAATAAGCCACTTGCCACTTGGCATTCAAGCCAGCAACCATAACGACAAGGACATGATTCGAAACATTTTCTCTTGGTTCACCCTGAATGGATCCATAATCAATATTGCCAGCAAGTTTTCTACTTCTGTTATCAAGGAAGGATTGTGATCGTATGGACATTTCATCAAGAATAATGACACAATCACGCTCGGTGGGTTTGATAAGATCTCTCAAAGATTTAAATAAACTCAGTAGGAAACCAGATTCTGCTTAAACACAGGCTGCTTCGTTCCTTATTTTTGATAGACTTGACAAGCAGACTGTCTTTCTTAAAAATCTATATCCTTTGGAACTATAGAAAGGAAGTGTGACAGCTAATTCCTTAATGGCTTGATCATACCTGGATCCATTATTTTTGCCAGCATTTTTCATCTAGTTTTTAAACAGATCAATAGATTGTACATTCAAGGGGGATTAACACATGAAACAACTTCAATTGTGGGTTTTCTTATATAAGTAAATTTAACATAGCATAGTAAGCACTATCACGTTCTCAAGTGAAAAAAGGGCGCATAATATCGTTACAACAAACCACGGAAAGGAGATAGAAATGCATGTGTACAATCTTAACATGGTAAAAAGACTTATTACTTTTTCGGGTATAATTGGCTTTAAAAAACTGGCTGTTCTCTTCTTTGGTGGCTTTCTCATTGGATTCTTTCAATTCAAATGATCTGCAAAATCAAAAACTGAGGGGACTGCATCAGCTTTGAGACGCTTTCGCTTTATAGATATATGATGGTTTGATAAGTCCAAGTCGTTCCATATATAATCAGTTGATTTAAAATGCTTCTCCCCAAAAAAGAACTTCTAGATGATGTTCACTCTTTACGTTTAGTGGCGATAACCCATTTTTTTTATTTAATCTGGCATTACTGCACCGAAATCTGTGTAAATATAAAGGGATATTTGAGCTTTATAATTTGTATATGTATATTTATTTAAAGACAGTATTCATAGATACTACTAGGTATTTGAGTGAAGCCTGTATTTTGAGGAATGAAAGTTGCCTTCCTAATGGCATAATCAAGACCCAGAATAAATCACATCACCGATACCGACTTCTCTGACGATATTGCTCTCGTATCTGATAACGCTGAAAAGGCACAACTATTGCTGACGAATGCAGAACAAGGTGCAGAGAGTATTGGATTTTATATCAACGAAAAGAAAAATGAGTATATCTATGAATGGTTAACTATCTCGGTTCGTGGATCAACACAACAGTTAAGTACTTGAACACAATGATAGCATTGGTATGGGCAGCAGCAAACAAAATTAACACCATCTGGACTTTAACAACGAATAAAGATCTGAAAATGCGATTCTTCAGAAGCACCGTAGAGCGTGTACTCCAATATGGCTCGGAAACTTGCACGCTAACAAAGAAGATGGAAAAAATAATCAATGGAATTTATACTAGATTGCTGAGAACAATGAAAAATACAACATGGAAAGAGAAGAAAACCAATGAAGAATTATACGGACAGCTACCCCGTATACGCCATGTTATCTGAACAAGAAGACTGAGGTCTATAGGGAATGAATGGCGAAGACCAGTCAACTGCTATTCTGACAACCTAAACATGGAAAAAGATCAAGAGGCCGCCTCAAACATCATTTGTTGAACAAATCTGCAAAGATACAAACTTAACGTAAGACCAAATTGTGCGCAGGACAGGGTTGAGTGGAGAAGAATTGTCAAAGGACTCCGACTTTACTCGACCCGATGATGATGATGATGATGATGATGATGATGATGATGATGATGATGATGATGATGATGATGATGATGATGATGGTGATGATGATGATGATGATGATGGTGATGATGATGATGATGATGATTCATAGATATGATAATAATGTAGACCTAATCAGAAGGCCTATTCTCATCTGTAAAATATCTGCAGGGAGAAAGTTTGGGAGGAAAGGTATAGTTTGAAGCAAAATTGTAGATGAATGAGCCTTTAAGATGCCATTTTTGAAAATCTTCTAATATTGAAAGCCTATTCGTGAAATGTTAGTGCTTTATTTTCTAATTCACTCAGTGCATTGCAATTGTAGGCAGAGCAAGATTTCGACATTATCATAAGTCAGGTCAAGGATAATTGATCAAATACTCAATTTGATACTATAAGCATTAATTAGGTATTTATTAGTAGAACAGAACTGATCCACTTGTATACGTGACTGGTATATGATAGCAGCGCATCGGTTTTTCCACAAATTTTCCTTTGCCATTCTAAAACTACCATTTTGGTTCTACATTGTTGCCACATATCACGTGACCCTGTTGGCTCTAGCCTTCGTAACACGGTGCGTCATCCCATAAATTTTTGAAGAATATCTGGTGAATCTTCAACCAGCCAGTAGCCAAAAATTAAATGCAGCAAGTATGCATAATAGAGAGTGTGCTGTATTCAACAGTAAAAAAGTATCACACGATGTGTAAAAAGGGCCCTTTACCTTATCAACTTTTCTTTTACCCAAAGATCTTAAGAACCCATTTATTAAATTTCAGTGGTTTGAAATCATAGATAAAATATCGGAAACACTTACCCTGTATATGGACCTCTTCTTATTTCATAGTTTTATATCAAATTATTTTCGATCTATTAGAAACCAACGAAGGAGTACCTGATTCCAAATTTCCTGCCCTCTGAATTTCTTAAAATGTTGGAATTTAAGGAGTCTAGATCGTGGTAAAAGGAAAACTGCTTGTTTGCCATTCCAATGTGACCATGGCATTTTTCCCCAAGCTTAATGCGATATCTACTGTTTCTAGGTCCAAAAAAACTACACAGTTCCTGTTAAACATATTTAGGCCATCCCGGCACAAATTGAGCTTTTGGCCAAAATATTGAAAGAGCAAGTGGGTTTTCATAGTCTACTAGAGCAAGGTACTTATAAAAGCTTTTAAAAGAACTTTTCCTGTGACAACAGGCTACGAAATTCAGAGAAGAAATAGATAATCATAAATTGCGAAATAAGTTATCCACGCTAAACATTAAGGCTTATTTTTTTACAAATTTTTCACGCCCAAATGTCACCCCAGGCTCCTACTCCCAAAGATGCTTTTTTTTATAGTGGGTTATGTTGAGGAAAGGCCATGGTGGCCTATACAAATCCCCAACAATAGAAGAAAGAAGAAAGCGAGCAGCTAAGAGGATAGAGAGATAAGATCAAGGTTATTTACATTAGATTTGAAAGATGGCAAGTTGTAGGACTCAGGAAAGCATGAAGAAGGCAAGAGGTTTCATAAATTGCATGTTCTTGGGATGAATGATGTTTTGTGAGATAGAGTTCGTGGATTAGGCAGTGAAACTTGGAAAGGGTGTGAATGAGTTGAGCTTCTGGTGGTCCTGACACGCCTCAGAGGAACTGGAATAATCTCCCTGATCTCCTGAGAACAATGTCCGTTAAAGTATCTGTAATAGATGGAAAGATCTCCAACTATACGACGATGGGAAAGAGGTTGGAGCGATTTGGTGAGGTTAGGATTATTGATGAAACGAATGGCTTTGGACTGGACTTTTTCGAGAAGACAGAGAGTAGATTTTGGAGCGCCACCCCAGACGTGGGAGCAGTACTCTAAAGAAGGACGGATTTGGGACTTGTATATAGATAGAAGGTGAGAAGATGAGAAAAGCCCGCGGGCTCTGGCGAGGAAACCGAGCTTTTGAGATGCATGTTTAGCAAGGGAATAGATGTGAGTTTTCCAAGTGAGATAAGATGATAGAGAAAGACCAAGTTGTGTGAAAGAAGCTGAAGTGTCCAGTTCATCACCATTCATGAAGACAGCTGGAAAGTTTTGATTACGTTTGCGTGAAATGACGGCCTGTTTCGTCTTGCTTTGGTTGAACGAAACTAGGTCGTCTTTACCCCACTTCTCAATAACTGTCAGATCATTGGAGAGAAGCGAGGCTGAAATGCTTCTGTGGAGTTGGATATCGGTGGAAGCATGGTCATTTGGATTGAATGAAAATGAGGAACTTAGGAAGGTATCATCAGCAAAGGAGTGAATGCTAGAAGACGTGGAGGTGAGCAGGTCATTGATGAAGAGGATGAAGAGTACAGGGGAGATGACAGAGCCCTGGGGTGCACCAGCATTGATAGAGTGCAGATTGGAGAGGAAGCCGTCCACTCTGATGGCAATTGACCTATCAGAGAGGAAACTACCAATCCAATTAATGTAGAAAAGGTTGAGAAGGTGTATTTGCTACCTGCTCGTCGCACAGTTCCCGTTAACCATCTTTAGGCAGTCTTGGCACAAGTTGAGCTTTTGGCCAAAAAATCAGCAAAAACAAGCACGAGTGGCATCATGGACTAGTCTGTAAACGTTTAACAGGAAAGGATGGAGTGGTGCGAGGAGTACGGATGATAGTTGGAGGTAAGATACGGGAACGCCCTATACGACTTGTTTGCCCCCTGGAAATACGCTCAAGGATGACAACGGCAGAGTTGAACAAGCGAATGGCCATTGCGAACAAGGAGTATCCCGAGTCTGACGGAGACTGGCGAAGATGGGACCATGCAAGAAGATTTCGAGAATCGCAGAAGAGGAAGAACGATATTAAGTAGCTGCACGTTATAAGTAGTAAAAAAATTAAGACTTTGTATTAATTTTAGGGGAGTGTAATGAACGTTGAAATTGCGAAGGAGATCCGGGGCATTGGGGAGAGAGTAGTAGCACGAGGGAAGAAAAGAGGGTAGCTTTACGCAAGGGTTTATGAGACAAATAAAAAACATTAATTTAATCGTACAAATCGAATTTTTATGGTAAAAATCTTCAAAGGATGCGGCAAGGAGGAGGTTTTTACTATAGGCACTAGATGAATAACCCGATATTCTCATGGGAGGAAAAATCACTCCTGCGTTAAGAGGGCAAAAGCAAAATGTCACATAAGTCTTAGGTTAGGGAGACATGAGGCCTTCACTTTAAAACCAAGATTTTGAAGATTTTTATAAGCAATCTGCAAAGGCATATTATGTAATTCAGTATATTTGCCTCAGTTATACCTTTTTAGGTGACATCTACCTCGTTTATTTTAGTTATCTATTTTTTGTCGATTTTTGACTTGGGCGTTTTTGACTCCTTGTACCTAACATTTGGCTTGACAGTTTTTAATTCGTGTAGCATCCTTTTTCTTTTTGGGGGATACTGGTGAAGAAGAATCTTTTTTAATTTTCTTGGCAGGTGGTGGATTTGGACCGTCTTCATCAGCATCAATTTTCCGTTTTGTGGGTGACTTCCTTCTAGGTCCTTTTGGAACGAAGTGATTTTGAACGTTGAGAATAGTTGACAGGCGCGGATCCAGGGTGGTGCTGACAGTGCTTGTGCACCAGTTAAATTTCATGACTTTGTTCCTCCTCAAAGTATTAACACAATAGAGTGCTACATTTTTTGTGCAGCATGAGTTGTGATTTCGAGTCTTTCCTACCACCTGTGATACCGGGGGTCCCTAAGGTTTGGATTTCGTTGCTTGTAGTCCGTAAAGTAGCCTTATATCTCACTAACAATTTACCATTTGGCAAGAGCACTAACAATTTACCAGTCGTATTTAAAAATCATTCAATTGCAGTGGCTGCTCGTCCTATTGGGCGCTGAGGGCAGTGCCCCATCAAGAGCTTTCCGCTAAATATTTTTTCAGACTACATTGCTTTTTATCAATACATTGTTTACCGAACATTAACCAATGTTGACAATATCCATCGCATCATACCTGTCAGATGTGACAAAGGCTTAAACATTATTGTACGATCTGCGCAGGTAGGGCAGAAGCAATTTGCCCTCCCTAGGCTGCTATGAGCATGCATATTAGCCTGTTAGCGTCAATTCTTAAGGACAGCGATTGGCTGATTCTACTCAAAAATGGGAAAGCATATCTTCTTCCCCTCCAAAAACAACAACAACCACATCATTACACGATTGGTTGATTTGACTGCACTGACCCAGATCGAAATGCTTCGAAGTCGATCTGCTACTGTTTTTGTTTTCGTTTCGCTTGAATGAAAGAAAAGTGAATGAATACTTTGCTGGTACATTCTGCTTACTGCTGAAAAAATTCATACGGTTGCGCTTAATAGTTTTTTGACACTACAAAACTACCTTCATACATAATGATATCACACTCTCACACTCTCATTAAATGGATTAGAAGTTTCCTCTCTGATAGGTCGATTGCCATCAGAGAGGACGGCTTCCTCTCTAATCTGCACTTAATCAATACTGGTGTACCCCAGGGCTCTGTCATCTCCCCTGTACTCCTCATTCTCTTCATAAATGGCCTGCTTACCTCTACGTCTTCTTGCATTCACTCCTTTGCTGGTAATACCTTCATAAGTTTTTCATTTTCATTCAATCCAAATGACCATGCTTCCACCGATATCAAACTCCACAGAAACATTTCAGCCTCTCTTCTCTCCAATGATCTGACAGTTACTGAGAAGTGGAGCAAAGACAAACCAGTTTATTTCAACCAAAGCAAGACAAAAAAGGCTGTCATTTCACGCAAACGTAATCAAAACTTCCCACCTGTCCTCATTAATGGAGATGAACTGAACACTTCAACTTCTTTCACACAACTTGGTCTTTCTCTATCGTCTAATCTCACTTGGACAACTCGCATCCATTCTCTTGCTAAACATGTATCTCAAAAGCTCAGTTTCCTCGCCAGAGCCCGCGGGTTTTTCTCGCCTTCTCATTTTCTATCTATATACAAGTCCCAAATCCGTCCTTCTAAAGAGTACAGCTCCACGTCAAGTCTGGGGTGGTGCTCCAAAATCTACTCTCTGTCTTCTCGAAAAAGTCCAGTCCAAAGCCATTCGTTTCATCAACAATCCTAACCTCATCAAATCTCCCTAGCCTCTTTCCTATCATCATTTTGTTGGAGATCTTTCCATCTTTACAGATACTTTTGCGGGCATTGTTCTCAGGAGATCAGAGAGATTATTTGAGTTCCTTCGAGGCGTGTTAGGACCACCAGAGCCTCAACTCATTCACACCCTTTCCAAGTTTCACTGCCTATTCCACTAACATTATTCCACAAATAATCATTCATCCCTAGAGCATGCAATTTATGGAATGTCTTGCCTTCTTCTTACTTTCCTGAATCTTACAACTTGTAAACTTTAAAATCTAAAGTCAATAAACTTGATCTGATCTTCTCTCCTCTTAGCATTTTACTTTCTTCTTGCTTCCATTGTTGAGGCTTTGCATAGGCCACCATGGCCCTTCCCCAACATAACTCACTAAAGAAAGGAGGATTCGCCGTTAGTTCCTAGGTGCCGAAACTTAGGCCATCATATTCCTGTGTCGGCTAACGAAGGGATCATTATTGAAATCAATCTGGTTAGCAAGCAAAGTGATTCAGATAATCCTGGAGTATTCCTAGGACTGGTTCATCTTACTGCTGCCCTTGATTCAATCCTTAGTAGAAATTTGGAAACAGCTTCTGTGTTTAAAGGAAACTCAAAGACAGTGCAGAATGAGTTGCTGGATATAATGCTAGATGTTTGCAAGGACATTGTTAAAAGAGAAATAAGAGAGCCAGATTTTTAGCTGTTATTTCTGATGATACAAAAGATGTTTGAAACTATTCAAGAAATATTTTTATATTCAGATACATCAAAAATATAACAATGGTGGAAAGATTTAAGCTATTTTGCACCCTACCCCAAGGAGATGCAAACAGAATATCATCCAGATTTCGTACCTGCTTGGATGAAGTTCTTCCTTACCCTGAAGACAAACAAAGACTTATTGCTCAATGCTATGATGATGCTGGAGTAACAAGTGGTTGTAATAGGGAGATACAAGCCATATTTAAGCAATAATATATAATTATCATTTTAAGTATTGTTATGCACACCAACTAAAACTTATTCTCCAAAAGGTAGCATCTCAGATTCCTCAAATGAGGCTTTTCCTTGCAAACCTTAATTGTTGTTCACCCTTTTACTGTCATTCACCTAAACGAGTAAATACCTGGGCAAAAGTGTTGCCAGGAGGATCCCAAGGTCTGCTCCAACAAGATGGAATTTCCAAAGCAGAATTGTTGGCACTGTACATGGACATCAAATTAATCTATTGGAATGCTCCAAAGGCATCATTGCTAACTTTTGAGCAAAGATTCTCATGCCAGATGCTAAAAAAGGCTGTTGAATCTTACCCTATATTAGATAAAGTAAATTTAAATCCGAGCTGGGCCTAATTTGCTGTAGAAAAGAATGGAGAGAGAGCTTTGGAGCCTTTGCGTTACTTCAGTTAAAACCATGATCTTCTACTTGTGAAAATTGAATGCCAATAGAAGAATGAATCTGGATTCAAATCCATATCCTTCACTGCAAATCACGCCCCTTTTCGAGACCCAATCGGTTACAAAGGCCCTGCAATATTGAATGAATCCAGAATTTTTGTCAATGACAATCCATGCCGTCTTGCAATTTACATTTCCGCTTCCTTCAAAAGATTCCTTTACAAACTTGTTACAGTCAAAGCCACCATGGAGATCCTTTGCAACATATGAGTTGATTGATTGATTGATTGATTGATTGATTGATCGATTGATCGATGGATTGATTAGCCGATTGCTTGATCGCTAATGTGTATATCTGACTGACTGATTGCCAGATTGTATGATTTAATCATTCGTTCATTCGTTCATACATTCATTCATTCACTCATTCATTTATCCGCTCCTTCTTTGCTGCTCGTTACTTCTTCTCCTTCTTTTCAGCTAGTAGCATATTTTTCACAGGGATACAAATGAGCATTAAAATGAGTACTGCCCATATTATCGCACCCATGAGCATCATTTTTTCTGTTAAAGATGAAACTGCATCCTTGACTATTCCAGGTTTGGTATAGTAGCCATAATTCAGCACCATCCATCCAGGCGTCATCATGAGCATTGTAACAATACTAGCAAAGAATACACCAGTGCAACAACGTAAACATTTGCAATAGCATTCACATAACATGGGATTGCTCCATACAAAGTAGGTATAAAAGGCCTTGTAAAATGTCACTGCAACAACAGAAGGGTACAGAATGTTGATGGATAATTCGTTAGCATGAAGCAGTTTGTTGAACGTGACTTTATTTACGCAAGCCATCGCTATTTGGCATTCCCAGCATCCTATTCCAGTCGAACCTCTCAGCTGGCCATAGATTGACACTGCAACAGCAATACCTGGCAGGTCTCCCAACAAGGTTGGGATGCGATATGCCAAATCTTTGAATCTTATCCATTTGCTTATAATTGTGTTCCCTTTTTTATCGACCCTTGGTGCGATTGGGAACAAAATTAGCCGAGTGAAAATGACGATTTGCATGATAAACATAACTGCAACTACACCCATCAGCCCCATCAGCAATATCACGTTGAATTTGTGACTATCAAGCAATTTTCCTAATTCTTTTACTTTCCAATTTTTCTCCAAATTGCAGTACAGTTCTTTGCTGTTTATTTTCTTAGTGACATTCTCGAAATTCCCTGCTCTGTATTCTGTCAGCAGTTTAGGGTATTTCTCAAATGCTGACACGAATGCATCCATGAAAGTTAGATAATACCCAAAAACTGACAATCCACGCAAGAAAAAGAGTCGTAAGAAATGTTTTAATAGATCTTTATCCAGTTCAAATTCACAAGCCATTCTTGTCTCTTTTCTTAACGAATAAATGCGTAGTCATGAAGAAAACTGTAGATTTTCTATGATCTTGCTTCATCCATCACAATTTTTCAGTGAAGTTTTCTGTATGACTGTGATGAGGCTTTTCTCTGAGCAATTCAATTTATTCATGGTACTGGCTGGTGCTGCTATTCCAAAATTCATTCTTTAAACAATGCTCAAGAGTTGTACCGGCTGTCCCCACAGCACATTTAGGCAGCCTTTACATGAGAAACTCAACCTGGGTTGAATTTAACTCGGTCGAGTTCAACTCGGGGCCTGCTATTTTTCATCAGCATTTACATGAGGCTTTTGATGAAAATGGCGGCAAATAACGATGGCCAGACATTTTCTGTACTTTGCGGCATTTTGAATCTTGTGTTGACAACTATTAGTGTTGCATTACATCTCAATTTTGTTTCGCTGTTGCAAATACTCCTGCAACATCAAGCATTGAAACGTGCCTCGGAAAACGACGTTGATCATAGGCCTTGGTTTGGCTAAACCTTCGCGCCAAAAGTTACCGTGGTTCTTTCCATGAACCTTTGTGTAAGCCCCCGTCATCCTTTTCGACAATCTCAACTTGCCCCGGGTTTAAAAAAATTTCGTTTACAAGAAAATTTCTGGCAATTTCATTCCCGGTTGAGATTTCTGATATAAAAGCCCCCATATTCTCGACATTTTTATACCCGTATGCCAAGGTGATTTGAGCATTTCTCTTTCTCAAAAATTGAAAACGAGTTTTGCTTAACTTAGAACAGCAAATTTTTTATTTAAGAAAATAAGGTCTTCTGGTCAATGTTTTGTTGTACAGAGAAAATAATGGAAAGAAGAAGCCAGCACTGCGTAACAGTTCATCTTTATTAACTGTATCAAATTTATTTAGTGAGTACAAGTGAGATAGCGAGGAGAGTGAAAGTAAGGAGAGACAGCGTTATAAAAGTGAGGAGAGGCAGCGAATATCTTCTTCAATTAGTTTTTTCATACATGACATGGAAATTTCGTCTTTGCTTGTTCCTCAAAGCCTTAAGCTTACTTCTACGCACTTAATTCTTGAATTTCCTTAAACGTTGGAAATGTTATAACAATAACATAGTGAGATGATTATTTTGAATTGAAATATAAGAATTTTGGATTAGTGTGGCGTAATCCTTTGACGTGATGGCTCTCGTGTGGACACTTTCGTCTGTTCCTGCAATCAAAATGCGGTTCTTGACAAGTGATGGGTGTAGACTTTGCAAATTGAAATAATTTGCTGAATAAAATTACTTGTAGCTTACAAAAATAAAAATGTGAGATCATGGGCGTTGCCCTTCTTTCTCCGGATCTTTTGTGCATGCCAATGACTCGCACGTAGCCTTCCCGAATGGTAAATCTCTTAAATTATGTCTTAATTATCTTACAAGTAATGAAATAATCTCATTTGCACAGTTGCACGCACAAAAATTTGCTTGTTACCTGACTTTCAGTATCTAGGCTATAAAATCTCATCATTTCAGCCCTTTAGTGACAGCTGTACTTGATTCAATAGTGCCATCTCAAGCCCAACTTGCTCAACAATCCTAAAACGACGCTGTGTTAAATATTTGGATAAAGAAAGCATCCTCTTTTTTTACATTTCTCCATTATCTATTCCATTGATGACGCAGAGCATGAAATACAGTATTTTTTGTGTCAAGACTCTTTAACCTCTTATTTAACTCATATTAGAGTTAGTCTGATTTTATGTAAGTATAAATCGCTGATCACATAGTGCCATGTTTCCATCAAATAGATTGACACGAATTCAGCGAGATTACTATTCACCGTTCGTCTGTATTTACACTTCATGGTCAAACTCATAATGACTGAGCCATGAACAAGAGCGAAAGTCAATTGCTCGCTCCGACCCGCACCTGTAGTACTTTTACAATACAACAAAGATTTCTCATTACGTATCCACACGCGACTACCATCTTATTCATACCAATGAGTAAATGCCTTTATTTCTATAGCTAGTGCATTCAATCACATAATTCCAGATTTTCAAGAATCAAAATGCAATTCTGAAGGCGGATGATAGTCGATAACAATGGAGCTTTGCCTGGCACTGTGTAGGCAAACTTCTTGCTGACCCAAAGCCCAACATAATTTTCCGGCCTAAATCTTCCTAGTTTTTAAGGCAAAATTGTAAGCTTTCGAGGCCTCTGTTCTAAGAAGGCAAATCCATTAAGATAGCTAAATTTGCTATGATTTGCCCGGATTGCATTTTTCCGAATCTTATGCAACTTTATATGCGTAACAAGTCTGTGAGTGTGGTGGAATCCAGCCGAAACTACCTCATTTAACAGGATTTGCTTGAAAGTGGATAGAAATCGCTGAAATTTGAATTTATTTTCTTTTAAAAAAAAAGCATGCAATTGGGACGATGAAAGATTCCCAAACACGACACCCATTGAAAAACTTGCTTTTCTTGCAAGTTGCTTGAAATCCCTGTAGGCAAAGTTTTATAAGTTTAACAGGATTTTAGATTATAGAGAGAAGATGCTTATTTTGCTTTCGTTGGTAAACTATTCCAACTATTCACCTGAAAAGGAGAAACGCATTTGCCCGATTTATGTGCTTTGCTGTCTCAAGAGGTTGCTTCACATGCTTGAACGCATTAATTATCAGGCACTGTGGAATTTCTTTGCAACATCGATGTGAAGGTTGACTGACGTAGCTCGGTTTGAAGGTCTAGTGTGAAATTGAAGGCCAGCAGAATTATTCCCACTACCAAGCATTATCTAGGAAAATGAGGTTTTACTTTAAATGAAACCTTTCATCTTCTGTTTATTAATTCGTTAGATACAATTAAGCCATTAAAGGGTAACTACTCAACTGGTTGGTAACTTGCTCGCTCTCAAGAAATGTTCGTTCCAACTTATTTTCACTCATTAAGTAACTGATTGCACTTTACCATGAAAGGAAAATAAGGGTGAGAAATAGCAGTACGATGTTTTCGTGAATAGCAGGGTCTATTTGACTACCTATTGTCGCATTGGGCAGTGATTCGTGTTTCAAACCCCTGGCCGATTATTGTTAAGAAAACATCCTGATAGATACCCTGCAAGAAAAGCACTGATGCACTTAGCAATGGAATATGCGAAGTTTCATTCAATTTTACTGTACAGAATTTGTTCTGTATGTTATCAAGATGCTACAAACGGTGGTAGGAGAGTGAAAGTACGAAACAAAACATTGAGACATGCAAATGAACTCCATCACCTACGACGTTGAGGTTTTTAGCTCAAATTACCATCTGTGGGAAAGTCTAAGCCTCAGTTTGTTAATGATAACATTCTTCGTGAAATTTAGTCCACGTTTGACAATGTTAAGGAATAAAATATATCAAATTTACGATATAAAGCGTCCGTTGAATTGCTTTAATCGTGAGAAGCAAGAAGCCATCACGCCACTAGCCATGAGTTGACAGCTCTTTACACCTATAGTGCTAGATGTAAACGACTTCTTGGTTACATAAAGTATGTCATGATATACTCCCTCAGATGGAAAATGAGACGTTGTTGATGCATTAAGGTACACCCACAAAGGACTTTGCATTCATCATCTTACCCCAATCGTTTACGATTAACCTTACGCTGCATTCACACTTTATCGAAATAAATTATTTATTTGAACAGCAAGGTTCGAGCGAACATCAGGAAATCGAAAGTATCTGTTTTCATTGTTCAAAAAGTCTCTTTGAGAAATGCACTTCTATAAGTAAGAGCTAATATACGAAAGGCAAGTGATAAACAACGCAGAAGTAAACGGACAAAGTGTCTTGGAAATGGTAGAATTCAAAGGACAAAGTAGGGGCGTTATCAAACTTCTAATTTTAGAAAATCACGAAGTGGCCATTGATCTTGCACTATAAGCTTGGCTCATGTAGTATTTGGTTGTGACTGTGGCCATGGGCCACACAAACATGGCTGTTCTGATTGCGAACGGCTCTTCAATTCAACACCTGGGCTGACATGACAGAACAAAAGAGAGAACAATACAGCTTTGTGCTGCGAATCATAATATGGATAATAAACCTCGTGTTGTATTGTTTCAGTCTACCTTGTCGGCTGTATTCAGACAAGGAAGGGGAAAGTTAGAGAAGCAGGCAGTTGTTAAAAGGGAGGTGAACGAATTCATAATAATGTCTGAAGAGAACCGAATAGAGAAACGAGCATTGAGAGGGAATCTGCGGTTGGTACGTACAAACTTATTACTTACGTCGTTCTGATGATGTAAACAATCGATGTTCTACTAACCTCAAAGAAACATCACACTATCAGGATTTTTTGGCGGGAATTCATATCCATTGAGATAATTATTTTGTTTATCATAGTATCTATGATTTCTTCTCGCCTTGTGCATATATCTTTCTTAAGATGCAGTTCTATTCAAGCTCACTTTCGTTAAACTTCACTTAACATATTCCTTTCAAAAGGTCATAATTTTCTGCGAAATATTTAGTGAGCTTTCGTCATTCATGATTCGTACAAAAAAAAAATACAAAAAACGATCTCAATGAGATTTGGAGTTGAATTAAATTTAATACAATTTAACAACTTGCTCGTCTTTGAAATCATAGAACTTATCCCCATAGAACTTAGGTGTTCCTTTAACTCAACTGATTAGTGTGTACCACTACAAAGTCATTGTTTGCTAAATACAACCTATAGAAAAGGGAGGAATATGTCAACATTAAGAACTTTCATCCTGTATGTGCTCAAATGGAGTCACGTTCTTTCTTATGAAGCGGCAGTATAAACACGATTTGCTAAATAGGTGCAGGAAACAGATTTGTGATTGTCAATATATGGATTGTACTCTGAAGACCTGCTGCTCTTGTTAAAGCCTCGTTCATACGAAATTCAATACTAAAGCCCACTAGAGTCTTTTAAGATTCCAAATATTTAAACAGTTGCCATGCAGCGAAACATTCAGGAGTAAAAGAGAGATAGAACGGATCAGCAAAGGAATTCGACTCTCGCAAACAATAAAATACTCACGTCGTGGTCACATCGTCTGCAAATGATTATGATATTTAATTAAGAAGCTCAACATCAGACACATCCTTTCTGTCTGCTAAGGCGGTGTGATACTTGTGCCCGAACCTGCTGCATAGGTAGAGTGCTCGATTTGTAGACTAACCTGGATTCCATAGCAATCACTTAATTGGGAAGCAGGAGGAACGAAAGCTCTCAGTGTAAATGTAAATATGAAACGTGATCTCACCAAAAAACAATTAGAAAACATGATGCAAAAGGAAGACAATGATATCCCCAGCCGATTCAGCCCTGATTGCTGTATTTACATCTCGAGTAAAATTTCGTAGTGCATAATGGTCCAACAGTAGACACCAATCGAATCGGTGATTGCCAATGATTCAAACCATTGTGATTTGTTTGCGAATGGAGCATGCAATTATAAGTAATGAGCTTTGGAACAGATCTAATTACAACCGCAGCTATCCACAGTGATACTGGCTTAATAAACGATGGACTCCGATCAGCACAAAAGCAACCTCGTGAAGGAGGAAATGGGAATAAATGATTGGGTTCTTCGACATAGCGATAAAGGAATATATCGTAATCAAACCACATTATACAAATCTTTTGCTAGCAAGCGGCTTTGGCTGGATTTATCGTTCTAAATTGGAGCAATTGTCAATAAACGGTGGCGCGTGTCGATTGAAATAGAATAATGAGGACTGAATGAGAAGTAAAGGGGTCGCGTGTCGCAGTAGATTTAGATCTCCATCTCATTTCATGCCTCACACACGCGCGCGCGCGCGCGCGCAAGTACACACACACGCACACACGCATGCACATGGGTGCAAGAGTTTCATAGCAAATGAGTCAAATAGTTAACAAGCTTTTATTCGGTATGATTAGTGGAACGTAATCTAAAGCAGTCGAATAGAGGCTCTGATTGCTTACTACTACCCAACAAGATGGGAAGGTTGCTAAAGCCAGACAGACCTACGCCGTGTTAATTTCAAGCGATTAACTTGGCTAAGACGTATTTATTTAGTGGCACGAGTCTGGCGTAGAGAAGGACGACATTAATTGAAAAATCATACAGCAATCTTTAAACAATTGATTGTTCTCCTGCAAACATACTCTTCCGTTCCGAGGCTGATCGCCCACATCCTCTCTAATTATTTATTCAGATCTACAAATACGCTGCATAAAGCGACAATCACGGGGAACACTCTATCCTTATAGAAAGTACCTCAAGTGCATCTGGTCAAATTTACATCATCAATGGCCTTGAATAGTCACTGCACATTGTACGATTCTTAATTTGTTTTTAGTAGCTTTTGCCCTACTGCGTCATCACTTGCATCCATCAAACAGGATGCTTTTACAGTACCATCGTAAGCTGAGACTTTTTAGTCTACATTTGATTCCAAGTTTGCTTAAACACTGTGATCACTGCTTGAATCATAGCCAAAACATAGAAAAACCGCTAAGCCACATTTAAGGTCGTGTTCTTTTGCCTCCTTTATCTGCACACCTGGCCCTTCGCTTCTCTCTTTCAACACCTTTTCCTTTTTGTTCTAATTTCAAAGATTATATTGTTTCTATTGTTCTGTTATTTTTTCAATGTAGTTATACCAATAGAAGAGGAAAACACATCCCGAATCTTTAACAAATATTTGTTCATTCCAATTCAATCGTTCTTATTTCTCCATTTTGATTATCCTTTTCTTTCTGCTGCCTATTGTTCAGTTTGAACTTCTCTAGTCATCATGACTGCCCAACCAGGGATACGCCTATTTCCCCGGGCTCACTGCAGAATAGCTTCCTATGGCTTACCTATTTATCCAATTATATTCATGCACTCTGTTCCAATAAGCTGATGGTTCAGGGTTTTACGGCATGATTCATTATTTGACACCAAACTTCTCCAATTTTCTGTGCTACGGACGTGCTCAATATCCAATCTTGCAACTTTGAAAAATAGGTTTTGTCTCATTAGCATAAATTTGTCCATAAATTTCATTTTCATTACGATTCTCTCTCATTTTTCCAGTCGTGCTGCAAACATAGAGTACGTTTTCATTTATGAAATCTTTGCCATAGGAAAGCAGAAAAGGTCCAGCTACGAAAATTGTTTTTTAGTGAGTTATGTTGGGGAAAGGCCATGGTGGTCTACAGCACGCCCCAATAAAGGAAGAAAGAAGAAAGCGAAAGGCTAAGAGGAGAGAGATCAGATGAAGTTTATTCATATTAGATTTGAAAGATGGCAAGTTGTAAGAGTCGAGAAAGCAACAAGAAGACAAGATCTTCCATAAATTGCATGTTTTTTTTTTATGATGAATGATGATTTGTGCGATAAAGTTCGTTGATTAGGTAGTGAAACCCTGCTCCGCAGTCTTCCCCTACAGCAAGGCTGGCCGGAACTCCGCACCTTTTACCATTCATACCCTTTGTCTTGAGGCTTTTCAAATGATCCTGCCACTTTTTCTTCTTTCATCACGAACGCAATACTTTTTGGCATGGATCTTCTTATTCCTTCTTCTCTCAAGCCTGGTAAAAAATATTCCGCTAAGTGGTTCAGTTCACAGTGCGCCAAAGCTATGAATAACAAAACCCACTACTTCAAGGAATGGAAGCGACTTCAAACCTAACATCCAAGAACTTCTTTTTATTCACGCAACATTTGCTCCAAAACCATAAAAAGTTCCAAATCATTTTTTGTCCAGTGCATCAATAAAAATTCGCAGTAAATAGATTGAGTTGTGATAGTTTTATTGAAACACAATTTCACAACTTCAAATTGATATTGAAAACTTTGACTTTAACTTGAAGTTCCCTCTACTTTACAATTGAGGCAGGCTCTTTCACTTGAGTCCAATCACAGTGCCAAAGAAAGTATCAATTGATAACGTCCAGGTCCTGAAGTATGCTGATGAGTGTGCACTTGTTGCCCAAAGAGCTGAGGATCTGCAACGGGCGTTCAACATTTATAATTATGCCTATCAAAGGCTTGGGCTGACCATTAATAGGACGAAAACGAGAATTATGTTTCAACCATTCCCTGAAAGACTACAAATGCCAACCCCTGAAAGACTACAAATGTCACCCCTAAAGGACTACAGTTGCCACCCATAAAGGACTACAAATGCCATCCCCTGAAAGACTACAAATGCTGCCCCTAAAGGACTACAAATGCCACCCATAAAGGACTACATATGCCACCCCTGAAGGGCTACAAACGGCACCCCTAAAGGACCACATATGCCATCCCCTGAAGGGCTACAAACGGCACTCCTAAAGGACTAAAAATGACGCCCCTAAAGGACTACATATGCCACCCCTGAAGGGCTACAAATGGCCCCCCAAAGACTACATTTGCCACCCATAAAGGACTACATATGCCACCCCTAAAGGACTACAGATGCCATCCCCTGAAAGACTACAAAGGCCATCCCCTTCCATTATGGTTGGTGGAGAAACATTTGAAAGCGTCGAACATTTTTGCTATCTCGGCAGCATCTTGAACTCAAACGGTGATCTGCAAAATCTTTTAAGTCAATTATTTTTATGTCCTCTCCTTCTGTAACGTGCAGTCGGATTTGTCCTTTCTAGAATGTACTAACTCTTTCTTATTGTAGTTTCGTCTTGTCATTAACTGTTAAGAAACATGAGAATGTAAAAATTAAGTTGCTGTTTTTTAGTCGAGGAAACAAAAGACAGAGAGAGTAAGAAGGGAAAGAATCAACACATCACTAGATGAACTGAAGTGTATGGTTTGCAAAGATGATGAAAAGGTAGCAATTTTATTCACAGAACACCTTCATGAAAACAACTTCTCATTTGAAATTCAAAATGAAAATGCATTGTAGATGTTATGCTTCTGTTAAACAAAGAATTGTACATAATAAAGAAAGCAAAGTAAGAAAGGGCTGGCTACATCTAGTTAAAGAGGGAAGGACAGCTTTGAATAGCTTTTGGCCTTATTATCATAAATGTGAATTTTCGTTTCAGATTGCGATTTTATGATTTGAATTCTTTTGTCTACTAAATTAATTATTGTTTATCTAAATTTGCAACGAAAGCCTCATAGTCAGAAAGATTTGCTCGTTAAGTGAATTGAGAAATTTATTCTTAGAGCGAAAAAATGGACAAAGCTGATATTTTGGAATCAACCGTGAGTTATGTTCGCAATTCCAGGGCTAAAGGTAATTCTATGTAATGCTTCGTTCAGTTTCGGTGCAAGTAAACATTTGATTGGTTTTACAGCCATTGGCAGAGGAATGCACTACTTTTTATGCAAATACAACTATATATGAGTAGCATAACATTGCATTTGCATTACCACCTTAAATCGGTTTTTCCATTTACGGCTATAGATTATACACGTAGAGATTGAGGTAGTGTCATTTTCGCTTGCAACCATTAACATAATGGGGCTGCGACGCAATTTGCTGACCAATTACTTCTCGCAACATGCATGCACTTTCATGCAACGCAATCTAATCTACTGCAGTGATTTCAATCATTTCAGTTGTAATTTAGACGCATAGCAATGACCTCTGTAACTTGCATTTCAAAATTACATTTGGCATATGTACCTTTTGTAAATTTTTAGTGCATTTGGAAAGGATTATGTCTGATAAGGCAGAAAAAGCTGTTTATTGTATTGCTGGAAGATTATGCTTGTTTTTTTAATACTTCACATGTAGATTAAAAGTAAATATTCCAAAGATAAAATGCAAAAATGGAGCATTTTATCCCACTCTAAATCATATCAAATCAACTGGCCTCTGCAAATATGTTCAACCGACGAATCGATGACGTGGAGAAAGTCATAAAATCGAAATGGAAGGAGCTTGACCCCTTTCACTTGCAAACCGTCACTGGTTGCCAACAATTTTCAAGCGGCAGTTAAACGTGACAGATTGTTGCTGCATTCAACTGATCTCTCTACTTTTATCTGCAACATTACCCCGTGTAGCAAAGGAACAGAGAGCAGGATAATAGAACTATCTTTTCTCTTCTTACATACTGAATTTAATTGCAGATTTTTTACCCTATGATTTACGCGTCCACTTTATGCAATAACTGCTTGAAAATAATTTCACAATGCTTCTTTTTTAGAGTATCAGCAAAACCCTAATTTTCGTTCAGGATACAACCAATGCGTCAGTGAATTTGTGCAGTTTTTAATTTCATTGGAAAGCGTGCAAGCCGAAGACAAAGCGAAGTTGCTTGCGGGAATGGCAACCATCTTATGTGGAGTAAAAAAAGAAGGGGAAGAGCCAGAAAAAGTATCTGCTCCTAAGGTTCAACGACAGCCTCTTAATCAGTTGAACCTCAATATCCTCCCAACAACAGCATCATATTCAACTTCCCCGTTGAGACCAGTCATTACTGAGAGCAACACACCTCAATCGGCCTCCTACTCAACCAGAATCTCACTGTCAAGTGTCGGTTCTCTCTCGAGTAATTCCAGTACTGAGTTGAATTTCCTTGGAAACAAAATGACGGAATTGCCTGATTCCTTTGATGCCATTGAATCGGTGTTTAGCGAAACAAGCGGCCTGGAAACGAGTCTAGCAAGAGCTGTTAGTGCAAGCATAAATATACCAGTGAATGATTTGCCATCAGATAATGAAGACATTGAGGAAATGGTCGGATCACTACCACCGATGCGGTCATTCCTAGGTCTTTAGTTTCCAATCTCAATGTTCCACTGCCGTCTTTTAGTAATGTAAATTTTCAACTCTGTACATTATGAACATTGCAGTATACCAAAGAAGTAATGTTTCTTATTTTATAGCAGCCTATTTGCCTAGAAGTTGGACGTAGATGTACGGGATTGTATGCAAGTTTCCTATTGGAAACAATTTAGTTGACATCATTTCTATGTTTTAAGCAGTTCACTATTATACTGGAATGCTTCTCTTTATCATTTTCATGCGAATTTGACTTGGAACAATCGCTAGGTTAAAAAATGACGGCCCTGGCAAGCGTACTACGATGTCCAAGAAGCTGTGCTAAAGAAAATGCAGCATTTAGCCTAGAAAAATGTGTAGAACTAGCAAAAATATGGATTTAGTGGATAAAAAGTGAATAATTTTTTTGTTAGAAAGTTGTTTTTAAAACGAGATCATTTTGTAACAATCGTTTTTGACCAAGCAACTGATATGCAGAGCCCTTCTGCAGTTCTATGTAATGTATTCTTCGTGTAGTTAACTGTTGTAGTGCATTTTAGTTACTACTTAGAATTCACTAACACTTATTTACTGTAAGATGTGAAGTTACAAAATTCGTCATAATCGTTCTTAAAGTTTCCTTTTATCTCACTTGATACATAACTGGGGAAAGAAAGATTACTGACGCTTTTCAGACTGAAGATAAATGCTGGCACTGCATAAAACTTTTATTTTCATTTCAGTCCTGACCAGCTATCGTACGAGATAAGCCCAGTACCTCTAGGACATATTTACGATGAAAGCGTATCAAAAGACGCTTCTTTATGTCCTAATACATTTCAAGTCAACTTTCATCAATGGCTGGCTCTCTCAGCAATACCTTAAGCGCTAGCCAAGAGCATTGCCTTAATGGTACGTTTCCCTGTTACAGACCAACTGCTCAAGAAAAAACCTTTTCATTCGTACAGGCAATTTTACCTTTGCCAAATAAAGTTATTCATTCTTTGGCTCTTCCTCTTTTTATGCGGAAGTGAAAAATGAAATGAAATGACCTATTTATTGCAAATAATCATGGCAGCTGTCGAGCTTCCGTGCCTAACGAACGGAAGTAGTTTCATATTTCGTTACAGAACCAATATACAGAATTTGAAAGCCAGAATGCAATGCATTTTACCTATTGAAAGGCTCTATTT
The DNA here is from genome assembly GCA_964026355.1 of Pseudorhiza aurosa. Taxonomy (NCBI): domain Eukaryota; kingdom Metazoa; phylum Cnidaria; class Scyphozoa; order Rhizostomeae; family Lychnorhizidae; genus Pseudorhiza; species Pseudorhiza aurosa. The sequence continues at coordinate 931,101 of OZ032127.1, read as the reverse complement.
ACATATATTGGCAAATTTATATGCAAAATCCAGCGATTTAGATGAACATGTGGTAACTGTGGTGGAAAAATTTAAACAATTTGAAGGACTGATCGAACATCCACGTTGAACTTTCATCCAGGAGCAAGAGTGGTTTCGATTACTACTTCCAAGAAATCGTACTCCTCATGGTACTCGTTAGGTTATCTGCTGCTTTCGGGAAACAAATGCAGTCAAATAGATTCGATGCTAAGTTTAGATCATAAATGGGAAATGACTGCATGATGTCACCATGAATGATGGGTATAAGAGGAGCGATTCCTTTCAGTTCAGGAGAGAATCAAGTTGATAACGAACATACAGAAATCAAGTTAAACAGAAGATACCTGGAGGCTCAGCAAAATCAAGAATGGGTTAGTTGATTTTAAGCTTTGATTCTAGTTTTGCATCCATCTTATCACAAGTCTTACGCTATTTTTCATTAGACCACCGAGCTATAATGTGCCTGAAAACGGAAGTAGTTTCCTATTTCATCACAGAACCAATATATTTCCAGCGGGAATGAGATGTATTGGTTATGCTTGACAGCTTTTATTGCGCTATCATGAATATTAAGTCGATGTCTGCAATCGAGGGTTAATTACGTCAATGTTATACGGGTGTTATCTGTTGATGACCAAGCCTTGCAACTTTGTAAACATTTTGAATATCGACATGTTGCGATCCTTTGAGATTGGCTGCTCCCTTGTCTGCTTTCTTCCTAGTTGCTGTTCCACACCGGAATCGAACATATGATGCCAATTTTTGTTAATAAATAAAATCATATGATTAGCACACGCTAAACTTTGGAAATCAAGATTCAATGCAATGTAAGAATTGAATAGCTATCAATGCAGTATTAAGAGGAACTTCAGTACTGAGTGGACACTCTTGACATCATGCACATGCCAAGAAAAGGTTGGCATTGTGGAATACGGCTCGATGATAATGCTATCATGGGGGCAAGCGACAATTAGACAGTAGCTAGCAAAGGTTGCAGTGGAGTTGAAGAGAGGTGATCAGATATAGAGGGAATGAAGGACAAGGGGCACTGGCAAGTTTTGGATGACCAGCTATTTTGGTTGAATGTGAAGTTAAGAAGTGGACGGTTCTACTTCTTCAATTCATCTATTCCTTGTATTTGTTATGATATCCATGTTAATACTTATCTTATTTTTCATACCTTAGGACAAAGAGGCTACTTTACCACGTTTCAAGTGCTGTTTTTTCTGGTCTTACGACTTGAAATTTCAAAGGCTGAACTATCACAGGCATTGAGCTATACAATTTTAAAACTACACACTTTCAAAATAGTAACTGAAAATTGCAAGAATCAGTACCAGGTTTTTGATCCATTCTTTTTACTTTCAATTGGTTTATCATATTGTAGGTGGATTCACATCTTAATTTTGTTGATGTATTAAACAGATCATTCTCGGAGTGATTCTGTCTGATGATAAACGGAGATATACGTAGCTTACTGACACAATACAGAGCTTGAATGGCGTGCAGTGTATAGATTCTTCGATTCTATTGAACTTTGCCTATCACCCACCGTATGTGCAAATCCAGTAAAAGTAGTCAATTTAATTTAAGATAATTAAGTATTTAGCAAAAAGGTCTTTAAAGCTTCTTCATTCGACCGGCTGCATTTTCTTTTCGGTTTGGAAGCTTTATTTATTCATTTATTCATTCGTTCATTCATTCATTCATTCATTCATTCATTCATTCATGCACTTATCCATGCATGCACCAACTTTTTCACGTTTTCATGCCAGTCATTTTTATTCAAAAGCTTTGCTATGACACTAAAAAAACTCAGATTGAGAAAACCCATAGTATGATTATTTTTCCGATTTATTTTGCATATTTAGGTTGATGGAAGATATGTCCAAGGAAGGAATAAGGCATTCAGTTTAGGCTTGATGGAAAATTGCTCAAATTGCCAAACGTTAACAGTAAGTATCGATGAACTTGGAACCATTGCATACAATTGTAGATCCTGGGGTAAGAGCTGCTTCAGAAAAATAATATAAACGAAAGAGCATGTTACCTTCTTTCAAAAACTGAACATGCGTTTTGGCCATGGCCACGAATGTCATAAGATGAGGTAAACGAGCACAGGCGAGGGCGCGGTCGTTTAACTGTCAGGCCGTTGCAAAGAATTGTCAAATAATTAACTCAAATAAACAAAGAAGGGACAAATAATTAATTTCAAGAATAGTCCCTATGAGCTTTTTGGAGAACTTGAAATGTATGTGTATCATCTTACTATTGCTATTATCACTATTATTATTATTATCATTGTTAATGTCCCAGCTTATGCGCTGGCTGTTGAAATTGCCGTCATTATCCTGTTAAGGCGAATGGCTAGTCATGACAAAAGACCAAGGGCCAAAAGGAAATCTTCCTGTTACATCTCTAATACATTCCTCAAGATCCCTGCTGTCCCTGACAAGGCAGTCCTTTGTAGAGCTGCAACGTAATCCAGTAACCCTTATCTTCAATGCGCCCATCAAATTCTTTTCTCACGCATTCAAGGGCACCTGCCATCACAAGAACACCGTATGCCTTCTTCAGTTGCCATACTCTTCAAATTCCCCTCCGTAAGTCCTGGGATATTCTGCCTTTTCCCTATTCTTATTCTGTACTCTTCCATTGTTGTGCATCCATCAGAATCCACTATCATGCAGCTCTTTTCTTTCTCGATATTTATAATATTTTTGCACCTCTTGTTGCTCCTATCACAATATCGCATTATATTTACCACGAAACATTTTTCACACCTTCATTCCCTGCCACTCCTTCTGGGATGTCCTCATACCATCTTTCCTTGTGTTCCAATGCATGTTTTCTATTACAGTCCAAAGCGATTAGTCTCATCAATAACGTTTAGTTGGAGATCTTTCCATCTTTTACAGATACTTTCACATGCATTGCTCTCAGGAGATCAGGGATACTATTCCTGTTCCTCTGAGGCGAATCAGAGCCATCAGAAGCTCAACTCATTCCCACCCTTTCCAAGTTTCGCTGCCTAATCCACGAACCCTATCCCACAAATCATCATGCATCCCCAGAGCATGCAATTTATGGAACGTCTTGCCTCCTTCTTGCTTCCCTGAATCTTACAACTTGCCATGTTTCAAATCTATGATAAATGAACTTGATCTGATCTCCCTTGTCCTGTCGCTTTCTTCCTTCTTCCATTGCTGGGGCTTTGTATAGGCCACCGTGGCCTTTCCTCAACATAATTCACTAAAAGAGAAAGAGAAGATAATCGGTTTTCTTTGCTACGTTATCATGACGTATCTTGTATTCTTCTTACGCTAACTTCTCACATTCATTCATTATGTGTTGCACACATTCTCATTTTTTTCACACAATGCTCTTACGAATATGGCATTGTACATCATTTTTCTGATCGCGTATTCCTATGCAGCACACAACAACACCTCTACCTCAATCTCTTTTCACTTCTGATTAACTACTCCCGGGTTTTGTCCATGCCTACCTTCTCTGGTATTCCCCTATTACTATTATAATTAGAATTATCATTTGTTGCCATTATTCTTATTATTTCCATAATCAGTACTGCTGAAATTACTTTCCTCTAACGTTCATATAACTTTGTCTTTTTTCAAATCCTTAGATGGAGCAACATTTGATACGTCTTCACAAAGTTTTCACAAAATTTGTGAACCCAATTATGGCTGTATACAAGTTTGAAAAAGAAAGAAACAATGGCGATATCCAGAAATGTGTTGCAAAAGTGCAATATGTGCTTTTTACATTGAAAATATTGAGTGAGATGCAAGTAAGGCTCTCCAATAAAGTAAAAAGCATGATTATTACAATTTAATATTGATATGAAAAGACGATCTCATCCAAAGTTGTTCTTGACATCACATTTCACTAGACCATCCAGTCATTAATACTCAATTTGAGATTAGAAGTAGCTGGGAATTTCATATTGGTTGAATGTAATTTAAGGCTGAATCAATTTCAACAAATAATTAATTGAATTTATAACTTGACTTTCCAAGAACCATATCCGATAAAATTTCATTTAGAAGCAAAATATCACTGTGGGCAATATGTAAATAATTAGAAATGATTCGGTTGTCAATTACTATTATGCTTCAATTTCCTATACAATCGGTTTTATCAATTGCCTTCAGCAATTTCTCCATGAAAAGTCGGAGTAATGATTGCCAGAACCTTTTCTATTGTTTTTAGAAGAATTAATAACAATAATTCATGAATGATATCTCCATTACATATTGTATGAACTCTGCAATTCTAGGTTTCACCAGATAAACTGAGGCAACATAACTCATTGTCTGTGGGAGACCTCAAACTGAAAACAAAAAAATACTTGGTACAGTTAACTTCATTTGTTTTGAAAACTTCTGCATTATGATCTTTTTTGTTTATACAGACCTGTACTTTTGATTCTCTAAGCATAGATATAGCTCAGAACATGAGGAACCAACTCTTTTCAGAACTCAGAACAAGTTTTCGTTTTCTATTCAAGAATATCATAACTACATCAGAGCCAATCATTCGAATGCAGGGCTCAATATTCGTGATAGTGCATTGTAATTTTCAAGTCATAATAGCATAATGTCACATATCATTATAATATGCAATATTCAAGCCATAACTATATACAATATATTCAACAGGAGAGTACTTCTGCCAGTTTACACCAACAAGTTTCAGATAACGAAGTAATGAAAGAGTTCTGTTCAACTTTGATGAAAGAATTGTTTGTGACATCAATTGTTATACAAAAAGACCGAGTGGAGATTCAAAATTTGGCCCAGTAACTATGAGCTGGTTCTTCAGATGCAAAGTTAAGAGAGCGATCAAAATTCATAAGAGGATGTGACTTCTAGCAAATTTGCATGTGCCTAACCACCATTATTTACATTTGTTAAGCAAGACTATTTACAGTTTCATATTTTTACTAATTCTAGTTATGTTTAATTTGGCTGAATATGACTTAATCATAAATAAAATTTAACTAAGACAAAATTTGTCCATGCAATGATCTATTTCCAAAAAACGTTTCTGCAGAATCGTATTGAAGATAGTGGTCAACTTATTGCTGCTACTGCTATTAAGAAACTGTTTAATTTGACGCAGTTTTGATGAAATTTTATTCAGTCTCAGCCAATAGCTTGTGGAAGCAATGCTATCTGTTTTGCAATAAAATGTTACAAACATCCTCAATTTCGTTAACTCTAAAGCCCATGGTAAGTCAAGGGAGCATTCTTCAGCCGAATCAAATGCATTTAATGGGGTTGGAATGCTAAAGCTTATCAGTCCTTTGAAGGATTGTCAAGCACTAGGAGAAATCTTCACTCAAACATAGTGGGCCCCCATCTGGCGGATAGAGGCCTTGTCCTGCAAGGTAGCTGCAAATACTCAATGGCAGTCCCGAACCAAATCATGGAAGGCCCTCTGGCAAGATGGAGTACCCATCAGCTGCTCTACTTGAGTGACGGAAAAATGGAAGCAGCAAGGCGAATGTGGATAACAGCGGAGGAACTAGAACAGATAAATCGATGGTATTATTCGCAAGACGTTGGAACAAACCAAAGTTACCAAATTTAGTTAGAAAGCTCTGCTCAGATCTGTGATGGATCCCCACGTTCACTTACAGTGAAAAAGAGAGATCCAACCTGGCGTTCCAACAAGAACTTTTCTTTCCCGGAGCACAAAAACCGCCAACTACTTCGACCATCAAGAAAGCAAGACGTAGACATGCTAGATGGATCGTCGCTCTCTCCAAATTAGGAACACGTGGCATTTTCTAGAGAGTCCAAAAAGCACGAAAATTGAGCGATTATCATAGTCAATAGAGGAAAAAGACTTTTATAGTACCCTTCAAGATCAAGAGGATTTCAATGGGAAATATGAATGCTTATTGGCATTCCCAACTAAATATGGTTTTGAAATAGCCTTAATAAAGGAAGGATATATAGATAGCAATGCTCCTCCATCACGCAATTTTCCAACAGAACCATCCAAAATACAGAGTCAACAGGTACGACTGGACACTAAACGTGGCCATAGACATTGGTGGAATTGCAATTTACAATGGAACCCAATCGACATTACTGATCTGATCCCCATTTGCAGTGTCGCGTGTTTGAATTGGCATGATCAATATCTGGTTCATCGCAGGTTTCATGGTAATATCTCTTGGTATCTTATAATGGTCGAATCTCATGAAATGAAAATCTTTAATGAGGAACTTTTCCGGAATGATTAGGGAATTTATAATCTGGCAGACGATCCTCACTTGCAGCCAAGAAATTAATAAAATTGTACAGATATTGAAAAAATACTTATATCCCCTCGACCAATCTGATTGCAGACTCCATGAATAATTGGCTTAGCAGCATAGTGGAACAGCTCAGCCAAAAATTTCTTCTTGAGCAAATTCATTCACAAGCACAATTTGGCTCCAAACATCTCATTTGGGTATTCGCCCATAAATGCAAACCAACAAAGCTATATCAAAGGTGATGTTTTAAAAGGGGCTTTACAATGATTTAACCTATATCTCTTTATATGACAGTGCCTGGAGAACAGGGAGGTTTCAAGGCTTAAGAGGCCGATGATCGATTGAAAGCTCCAGCTACAGACCGATCGGTTTTACCTGTTGTATCTGGACTGTTTGAGAGCACTTTTTATGACAAGATGTCCTTACATGTTATCAAAAATAGCATTATTTTCATAGGCCGCGAAGTTCAGTCTTTTCTTCATTTGAATGAACGATTTACTCCTAAACTCAATGCTTCTAGAATTGACAAGCAGTTATGACTTCTCCAAATCTATTTGCCCCATTGAGAATGCTGTTTATGAAGATTTCTAAAGAACCATCTGTTACAAGAATAGCATCAGAAAACTTGCACAACAGCCCGACACTCAAAGAGCATCCATCTCTTTTGGAGACAAAAACTGTTCTCTACCACCAGTATGAAATCCTTAGGGATGCACGCTAATCACTTCCTCAACTTCGAGAAACAAGTATTTATTGGCAAGGACAAGAAGGGCAACGAAAGTATCCCGTGGAACGCTACCTCTCTATTAAGTTTTTACAGATGATGCATCGAAATTTCTGAAGCACTACTGTGATCAAAGCTTTGCACTTTGAACACACCTATGTATGTGGGGTGTTGGTGTAGCGTGTTCGGGTTCTAACAGTTGGGCCAAAATAACGACACGGATTTCTGCTGAGCGTAGTCTATCTCTTCAATTCCGAAAACTGACTAAATTACATTGTAAGATTGATTTGTAGTTCTAAATCACGTCAATCAACAGGCACACAAATAGCACATCACATGACACAGCAAGTACAACTTCACAGCACAGCTAGAAAACATGGTTACAGGAAAGATAATTAACATATAAAATTTATACATTTGTAGTACGGCGCCCAGCTAGTTAGCGTAACATTACATTGGGAGTGAGGATAATGCACATTTTACTCTGCAGTGTCCACCTTGTGGTGATGCTGGTAGATATCTCTTTGGGCAGCTTGGAGGCATCAAAACAATAAGATTTTTCAGTTTAAGATAAGGAGGCTACCTTTTACCTGTTGTTTTGCGATGAGATATGAATCATCTCCAACCCATTAAGTTTGAAAATTGCATTTTCATTCATCGAGAAAGCTAAGAGGCTCCACGAAAGTCCTCGGACTGTAAATATTCACCTTAAGCATCATCATCCTTGCTGTGTTATGATTTCATTTCATCATTTCATTGACCCTTCTTCGATTTTCCTTCATTCGTTTGTCACAATCGACTGTAGAACTTAAATGTCACCCATGATGGCCAATTTGACTTGGTGTCTCCCTTGGACCATGAGCGGAACATTTAAACAATATTTCTTTTATTTCGAATGAGGGTTCTTTGTCATAAAAAAACAGCGCTTCCACTCCGTTCTTTTACATATTTATTATTAGTTTTTCGCGCTATTAGATTTTAAAGCAATTTCATTGCTCTTTAAGGAATGCCGGTTCAGCGCAAAGTCAAATTCGTTTACTTCCGGTATACAGAGATATGAACAATTGATACGCTCAGCTGATTGTTTGCGCTACCCGTGACTGTTCGCGTAAGCTGTTTCCTCAAGTGTGCGGTGGCCATTCATGTGACTATAGCCCAATTTACACGGCACTTTTTAACCCAGGTTTATCCTAACCTGGGTTTGACTTTTGTCGTGTAAATCGAGCGAACACGTGTTGAACCTTGGGTTGAGAAAATCCTGCCCATGGTCGGGTTGAACCTGGGCTGAACCTGGGTGGAACCTGGGTTGAGGATCGTGTAAATCGAATTGGGGTTGAACCCGGCTTAAACAAGCATAATTCGCATGCGCAGTGATATGCGTACTCGAAAAGGCGCCAAGATTTCATTTTGTTGTTTGTGGCCTAGTGCAACTTTCGAAAAAACAATGGCAGCAGAAAAGGAAGTAGCAATTGCCATCTCTGTTTTCTCCTAAGCAGAGTAACTGATAAAGTACGCTTGCGTGATTATTGGATAACCCGGGTTCAACCCAGTTTCCTATTGACACGATAAAATCCTACGGAGCAGTGAAAATCGGAGAGGGTTGAAATCAACTGGTTAAAGTCAACCGGGGTTGAACCTGGGTTAAAAAGTGCCGTGTAAACTGGGCTTGTGTTCACGCGTGCTAATAGCACAGGACATTTCCTCACAGTGTGCACGCGTTCTGAGCTGCAGGTGGTGCAAAGTGCCATCAAGTCGACAATTTTCAATAAACTCGGCAAATCTAGTTTGCGTAAATGGTAAAAGTTTGGAAATGCTTTGTACAAGCCACTTCCATGCATGTATTGAAGCAGCATTGTTGGAGTGCTGCACTGCGTACAACTGTCTTTGCTTTTAGTCGCTTTCCAGCATGTGCCTTGCTTCGTAGCGTTTTAGTAGGACTGGCAATTGAGACAGATTTTGGCAAATTTTACAACTTGCTCATACAGATTCAAAGGGATGTGTTAGTCCTAAACAATGTCGTATTAATGCGAATGTGCTGAGATGTATCTTTTCTTAACGATGTAGAAAGTGACACTATGATATTAGAAGATAAAGTATATAAAAAGGTTTTATCCATTTTTACCAGATAAATTTACTAAAATGGCAAAACTATTGTATCAACCATTGTACTGTATAGTGTTGACGACATTTAATGATTACTTTTAAATTTCATTATTTTCCTTTCAACCTTCTGTATAAAACAAGAGGAAATTGGAATGAAATAGAGTCCCTCAGTCTCAGTGTTTTGATCACAATGACCCGTTTGCCTTATCAAAAATACAGATTTAATGCTTACATGGGCACAGATTGCAACTAAGTAACGATAAGTTGGAAGGAATTGACATTACTCATCAGATCAGAGCCTCGGCTGGACGAAAAGAGCTTTAGCTACCCCAATATTTTTCTAGAATAATTTTGCTATCATGATATAGTTCGTTGTATCAGATTGGCGAGGATCCAGGGTGGTGCTAGCAGTGGTTGAGCACCAATTAAGTTTTCATGACTTTCTATCTCAAAGTAGTAACAAAATAGCAGGCCAAAGAGCTTGTTATATTTTTCTGTGAGGCATGAGTTGTGATTTCAAGCCCTTCCTACAAACTGTGACACCGGCAGTCCATTCCACTGAAGTTTGAATCCGTTGCTTGTAGTCCGTAAAGTAGTCTTATGCCTCACTAGCAATTTTTCTTTTAGCGGGAGCACCAGTCATATTTAAAATTCATTCGATTGGCCAATCAGCTTCCAACTTTTAGCATTGCTCTTTAGTTGGGAGAACCAGTCAATTTGAAATTCAGCAGTACACCAATCAGGGCCTACTTTGACTGGTGCTCAAACTTGGTGGGAGCAACAGTCCAGTTTGAAATGTTCCACGTTTTTCAATGATCTATTTTGCGGGCCAAAAGTACTGAGTTGATCTAACTTGTGGAAAACAGAGTGATGATGTGACATTCAATATTAGAATCTGAAAAGGCATCCTTCGACGATGATTTTCGCGGGCAGTATAGCTCATACGAGCTGCGAGCAACGAACATGGCCTAAGCTTTCAGCTCAAAGATGTCCACGAGGGATCAACACAGCAAGCAGAGTTATCCCCGGCGATTTTCCTGCCCTACAATTTCCTAAAAGCCAATGGTCGACGACTAAAGATCGTGGCACTTTTAGGAAAGAAAAGCATAGCCTCACCCTTTGCAAATTTTCGGTGCTGATCTATTAGTTGCTTCGCTTTGATGCTGGGTTGCTGTTTTCAAGTTTTTCTTGCCAACAAGTCTCAGTTTACAGCAGGGTGTCTCAGTTATAATGTGTCGCAAGTGCCAACCAAGAAATTAAGGTTGGGACACGGCCTAACTCACCCTCGATTCTGAAGGCTCCAAATATTGCAAAAAAAATCAATAATAAAAAAAGAACATAAATAGCACCTACAAACACCCTTAAAGCTAATGATAGATTACTGTCTCGAGTGCATGAGGTGCTCGTGAGAAAAGTAATTAGAGCTACACTGACCCCCAGTAACAAATGTTTTCACGAGAAATCGACATTTTGCGCCGAGTGTAAAAATCATTAGAAGTCTTAAAACGAAAAGCAATCATAGATAACACCCAAAGCTATACTCGACCTAATGGAAAAGCTTTGATTGGGAAATGATGTGCATGTGAAAAAGTTATTAGAGCTACATCGATCCCCAGTATCCGCGTGTACGTGAATTATGTAAAATCACACTAATCGTGTGATCTACGCGAGTACGAATGTTCCTTTTGGTTAATCAGAAAACAGGAAAACGGGTATTGAGAACTCGCAATCTCTAGTTCGACTATTGACGACTTTAGCAGACAACAAGCAAAAACGACTTGTATTCTTCTTCGGTACAAAACTCGTAAACGTGAATTAACTATACAAAAAAAACTTACTTAAACGTCTATTGTTCTTCGTTGAGCTCGGCTCTCTTCCGCTATATCTTCGGCAATATCTTCGGCAATATCTTCGGCGATATCTTCGGCGATCGGGTCGTCTCTTCACTCGACATCGGCTTTAATTTTCTTCTTCGGCTTCTTCCTTATTCTACTGCTACGTCTACTTGTACTTCTAAAAAAACTAAAGCCATTTATGCTAAATCAAAACGTGCTATATAGATACGAAAGTTGTATACAGAGATAAATGTGTCCAAATAAGGACGGCAAAACTACTATTGTGATATAATGATAAACTGGTCCAAATAAGGAGTACGTTGCCATTACACAACGTCTAAACGTATCACGGGGCTTCTACTTATCAACAATTATCAGCATTTTTGGAGGAGTACAAAAAATGTTATAAATTGTACATCGATTATAAAAACATCAATAACACCTAGAAAAAGGCTTGATTAATCATTAGAAGTGGAAATCTTTGCCTGAAATACATCTATGAAAAAGTCATTAGAGCTACATTGAAGCGCTGTTTCGGTGCGAATAGTCAGACCGCGTAATTTGAATCGTCAGGTCTATATAAGTCAGTTGAAGTACCCCAACCCCATGGGGAGAACATGACCAGCATTTGAAGGACAGCACCACATTACTTTAAAATGTCCCCTTCCGTGAAATCTTTGCAATCGTTGTTGCATTTTATGTAATTTTCTGGTTAGTAGCCAATAGATCTGAACAAATATTTTACATCATGTTTGCAATGGTGTCAACAATTCTGTGCTAACACCAACAGACCAATAATATACTATAATCACATCTCTCTACCTAGTTTTATGGTCAGTTGTCTACCTAGTAAAATAATGTCTATTTGTGCTAAATTACTCAGGGGTTACCCTTGTAAATCAGCTCCAGCTCAAGGGCTGCCCTCCTTAATTGAATCAAGTGAATCTTTTTGACCTTGGTATATCTCTGATATAGGGACTACATTCTTAACATGGGGGCTGAATGGCAAGAAGAAGACATTTTCTGAGAAAGGAAACATTTTCTGTAAAAAATGTTCCATGACAAGCATGGCATTTTTCTCTAATGAGGGGCTGTGGCCCCCTCTCCTCCCTCTGGCATCACCTATGCAATTAGTCAAAATCATAGTAACATCTTCATGCTTAAAATTCAAGTACCATGGTCACTTGCAACATTCACACCAAGCATTTGATTATTTCTTCAAGGAAGGATGTAAAGGGAATAATTTTGCAATCTAATTTATGCAACATAACAATCTTTTGTTTTTATATTTTCATTGTTGCCATTCTGGAAAGCTGACTTTCAAGGGGCCCTTCAACTAATAGGAAGTTGCCAATTACTAAATATGAAATGTCCTTTTCGTGGTTCTTTGTGTTTTCTCAGCATCTAATATGCATCTCATGTCATTATTTTATAAATTTATAATGTGGTACTCCTGAATTTTTCTTAATTTCCATTCTAGATAAAGTGGTGCTAAATGTTTTTTATTACAACTACTGCAGTTAAAAATTTCTTGTTGAATGCTTGCTCAGTTGCTTTGATTGGAGATGAATCTTTTGCAAGTTGGCTTAGAAATCTCATCAGCATTGAATTTTATTTGAATGCTGAATACTATTATTCTCATCCACACATTGAAAAGGTGTTATAATAAGAATAAGAGGGAAGAAAAGGTGTGGCTGGTAACATTGTATCAGCTTCTTTATAAACTGAATAAATTTGAATACCAAAATAGCTTGAATGCAGAGCTTCAAATGACAAAAACTGACAATTGAATTCTTTTCATCAAGATTAAAACTTTCTTTGATAACCTTTTAATGATAATAATAATAATAATATGCGAATTTGCATATAGGTTATTCCTGATCAGATCAATAGTGTTTGCTACTCTTTTGTATGCCTTTGAAAGTTGGTTGGTGAGCAAACATGTTGAGCAGAGGTCAAGAGCATTTGAGACGAAAGGCTACAGAAGACTGTTGGGTATAGCATGGAAGGAGAAGAAAACTAATGAATTTGTAAAGACCAAGATCAGAGAAATGTGTAGATATGAACCAAAAGGAGTGATTGAGATGATGAAGAGAAATGCCAGCACTTTGGTCATCGTGTTCATTGAGGAGAAACAGCAAGAGCAGTGATGGAAGATGGAATGGAGGGAAGACATGGAAGAGGAAGACCGCAGAGGAACTGGATTGGGAATCTGAAAGAGTGACGTGGAGAGGAGGGGTCGAGCTTAGAAGAATGGCGAAGGACGGGGTGGTTGGAAAAGGACTGTTTATAATTGGGTGTGCCAACGGCGGTCCCGGCTAAGGAGCAAATGATGATGATGACCCCCTGATTTTCCTGAAGAAACTGCCACTGTCTATGCGCATGCGCTTTCTCTTTCGCAAATAAAAATGGTTAGTATTCAAGGCAGCAAATATTTCAGCGATTTATGCTCGTTAAAATGAAAACATGTCGCTAGGAAGTCTGTTGCTACAACAAAGACGAAAACTTTTGAGGGATGCGAATAGAAGGATATGGATGGAAGCTCAAGAGTTTTACTCTGCCAAACACTTATGGTGTTTGCCAATATCATCAGAGAACTGAATAGCGAAGGTGAAGACATGAAAGAGTTCAGGCAATTTGATCGGCTTGACAGAAATTTGTTTGAAGAAGTTTTGAAATGGTATCGCCAATTGGCTTGTTTGGCAATCTTACTCTACAATACCTTTACCATATAGCTGCCAAAAGCATCAAATACTCTTTCCCTCATCTTTTTGCCAAAATTCTAATCCATGTCTTTCCATTGGACACCAAAATTAATACTAATAACGTACAATTGATCCGCGGGGAATTGAGATCATCATATTGGCAAATCAAAGCGAGTTCCTGTCAACCCACAAGCTATAAAGCAAGCATCGATTTCTCGCCAGATCTCGCTATAGTCACCAAAGAGGCAAATGGTTCCCATCACACGACACCAGAAAAATATTGGAAGACGTCTTACAGAGCCAATACTACTTTGTAATCATAACTGCTAGTATAAAAATCACATGTGCTCAATTACTATCTAATCCCCGTTGGAATTTCAGAAAAGCAGCATGGAGAAGTTTGCTGCATACTGCATATTGCACTTTTGATGTATATCCCATGCAGGTTTCATAGAAGCTACAAGTAACTTAAAAAGTAAGACAAAATGTAAGGCCTGCAAACGAGTGAAAATCTACTATAATCAGTTCAAGAATGTCGCAGGGAAAGATGGGTTGAAGAAGTTGAGAATTATGACTTTTCCCTGACAATGTGACCACTCTCATTGGGGACCTGCTGCGATTGAATGAATGGCATCAGATATGGCAGGTATCGCTGACAAAGAAACTTACCTCCAAGCATGCAAATACACCAGATTTATCGCCATCTTGTGACCAGAGAAGCCAGCAACAGAGGCTCTCAGTTTCCATCCAGTTTTACAGCTCAGCTACCTGCGCAAGCTTCTTGAGAAGCAATACCAGTATAGTGCCCCATATAAAACCATGCATTCCTTAGGCATTCCTTACTAAACAGCAAGCTCTAGACATGAAAGAGGTCCTGAATAGAAGGTTCTAGCTCTTCCATTATGCGCACGTATAGGGTTTCGGGAAGAAACTAAACATAGGAGCTGCCCTGATAGATCATTTAGTAGTATAAGGTTTTGTCTGTACGGCAAAGCCTATGCTGAAATGCTATAAAGATGATACCCAGCAGAAAGACGCTGAAGTTACTGGCAACTACATGAAGGCTCCGTGTCATCTTGGGAGGGTGCAAGAGGAAGAAAAGACAAGAAAGCTCTTCCTGGGCTCAGTACTATCAACAAGAATGTCAAATGTCCACCTCTCAAGCTGGGCTATGCTGACGATGCAGGGGACTGGGCAAAGACTCGAAAACGTTATTGGCAAGTGGCTATCAAAATGGAGGAATTATTTGTTGCAACATTCCGTTAAAAGGAAGGATGAAACCAGGTAAACGAAACGATGCGCATTGTTAAAAATTCTCAACTAGTCTAGCTCACAACAAACAAAACACGGTTATACATTGCTATCACGCACTATTGATTGGCATTATGCATTGTCCATATGTCAGTAATGCCTTATTTAGAGTTTTACAAAAAATACCCTGCCTAGCACTATTGATTGGCATTATGTATTGTCCATATGTCAGAAATAATAGATTTGTCAAGTAGCAGCTAAAAATCAATGCAACCAAGTCAATGATATGTGATTAAAAGCCATCAAGCTAATGAAAGCCTTTTTCGGAGAAGCAGAATTTCCCTATAACCACAGCCAAAAATACCTCAGCACCTTTTAAAACCGGCAACTGTCTTACAGAAAGCACTTGAACATACAGCAAACAAACTTGTCAAATAGAAATCCTCTCTTCCATAAAAAATAGCAAGGAATCGGGTGCAACGTAGCATGTACTAAAAATAACTGCCCTTGCATCCCCGTGTTGCAGCACAGCGAAAAGTTGTGTCCCGGTATGGACCTAATGCTCACACACCAGTCATGTTCATTTCCAATTAACAAAATTTCTGGAAGTCTGAAATCCACCCCAATGGGTTTTGGCTCTGAGCTCAATAACGCCTAGCCATATCAGATGCCAAGAGACAACTCAAAGAAGTGCCATTACTTGAAGGGCGCCAAGATTGAGACGTGACATTAAAAAATGTTCCAAAATGCACCAACGACTTGAGGAATAATGTTGGAAACGTCCTAAAAATGAGAAAATGAAGATTTCAACTGGGCTTTTGCATGGGAGATGGAATGAAAAGAGAACAAACCGAAATGAGGCAGCCTCATTGAAGATCACACTGAAGAAATTCGTGGATTTGATAATTATAAGCGAAGGAACTAGAATACGACAATTCATGTATGCAGAAGGCATGAATGAAGAACGGCAAGAATGGTTAGGCAGAGACTAAATGGATCTCACTGGCTGCATCCTTTCCACTGGCCTTTGATTAAGATGGGGGAGACTACCGGAGGTTAGAATTAGAAAGAGCGAGGCATCGGCAAATGGCGGAATGAAAAAGTTTTTAGAGCCGGTTTTCAGTAAATGGCTTTTGTAACCAAATTGATCCTATCTTAACATCAATAGACTTGGAGCCGAATGTTTGAGATATATTTTAGTTTGACATCTAATCAAACTGACCTAAACATAATTGTACGATCGTGTTCCAGAAGAACAATTGAACGAGGAAAAAGCGAAATCTTAATTGCATAGTTTTTTGAAAGTCATATTTACAATTATACAGATGTATCCGACATTTACAATTCTTGATTACATTAAACCAATGCATAAAATATGTACAGCTATAAGATAAAAAAACTTGATATAATTTTGCTAATTTTCACAAATTTTGCCAAGGTCGCCATAATTCTTGGTTCGTTTGATCAATTTTCTTCTCTTCTTTTTTCGGTATTATTTTCAATGCTCTGCCTTTTTCTGTCGGGTATGCTGACCATGACAAATCATGAATGGGATTCTGGGACTTGGAAGTCCCTCGACTTAAACCAACTGGACTGGCTGGTGGTGAAGGGTACAGTGATGCTAATGGCGAATACGAATGGGATTTGCAGCTAAATTCATCTAATTCGTCAGGAAAAGACAAACTTGTACTGGTATTTTGAGAGGGTGTTGCAATATGGCTCAACATTCTTGCTTTGACTTGTGGATTCACTTCATTTGATTGCAGCAAATACATCTGGACCTCTCTTGCACATTCATTGTAACCAGCAAAAAAATGGTGCTGTTGTTCCATATCTATCGAATAGACAGGTAAATGCTTATTTAAATCAAATTAAATGCAAGTTATCTAGAATTATATTCCCACGCAATCATAACACTACTGATTGTATTTGAGCAAACAGAACAATGAGCATGACTTCCATAACTCCATGCATCTTTATTTCTATATGAGCATCAAGCAGGTGCCCAACAAAGCGAGCAAATGAATCTTGTTTGCTGATGCAAGCACACGAATTCGCGCGTAAATTCTAAGGCGTGTTCTAATTGACAAAGAGGCTTGTGGCCAGCTCGTGGCTACAATATGAATCTCTGCCTTTGCTATTGTCCTAGTGATACAAGAGAGAGGTTTTGGCAAAGCTGCCTAAAGGAAACAAGCTTTAATGGATTACAGATCTGAAGATACACTTAGAGCAGAAAAATACGTTCTTAAAACATAGGTGACCCTGTAAGCTGCTAAAACTTCATCGGTGAATAATTTCAGGGATTCTTCAAATGTTTATCCGCTAGCATCACTAGTCTTGCCAAACACTGGAATAGTTGAACTGGAATAGTTGAACTGGAATTCTCCAGACCTGCTTCAACCGAAAGTAAGATAGGCCCTTCAAATGTGAGTTACCAAATTAGCGTGGAGGCACTGCTGCTACATGCGAAGTAAAGAGAAGCTGCATAGAATTGAAGGAAAGAAAAGTTGTATACACTTATTTTGAAAGAAGAAATCTTGAATTACGTACCACTTGCATGATGTCTTTCATTCGAATTTAATGATTTCAAATAGTTCACAGTTAATTCGAGAACGTCGGCTTTCTCCATTTTATTGAATTTTGAATGATCTTTGTTCAACGAGGATAAAACAAGACTTTTCAATTCATTCAAACTTTCGTTGATCCTTGCCCTTCTGCGTCTTTCCATTAGAGGTTTGCTAAACTATAGAATAAAAAGATATATGATTAAATTTAACCACTGCAACCAGATGAATGAACAGACATGATCTGACAGGAGGCTCTCAAAGTCCATAGCAGGACCAACAATCCTGCAATAGAACATCGTCAACTTGGGCTAGATAGATCTGTTGTCCTGCTCTTTCTGTACTTATAAAGTGGTCGAGGGTACCACATACAGACACATACAAACCTTTTTTTTCTGCGTTCCATGTTTAATAACATCTTCAGAAGTTGGTTTCATCCTGACAACAACAGTAAGTGCAAAACAAAATGGGTCTCGTCTCTTGACGATCTCTCAATGCTTGCTGCCTTGCTCTAACATGAAGTGTGTCGTTCGCGTGGCTTGCTTGCTCTTATAGCCGTGCGCGCGCTATAGCGTGGGAAAAGTCTGCAAACTGATGGTCAAACTGAAGTTGCACAGCATAATTAGATTAAGAAGTCAACCGCATTCAAGCATAGCCGTGGGACTGCTTCCCACTGATTGGTCAGTCGGTTTTCAGTCGCGTGCAACACCCTCGTATTTACATAATAGCGCTGCCGGGAGATGGGAAACCGTGGGAACCCTCGCATCTGATTGGCCAATGCTACATGAATAAAAACAAAAGATCGGCCACAATGAAGAGATTATGGTAGTTGAAACAGAGCCACAAATGCAGTGAGGCTTTCTTGCTGGAAGCCAAAGCTATTATCGCCTTCAGCAAAAGCCTATTTAATTTGTGCTGCTTTGAAAGTAATCTCAGTGATTAAGTTTATCCATTGCAAATGAATTCTTTTCTTTCCTTTCACCATCATTGTTCTCTGTCTCTTTTAACGTGTGTTGTCATATTATGATTTGAAAGGATTGACATATCTACTATTCATTCTATAGTATTACATATTCATTACCGATCATTTGTTTAATTTGCTATCTTTTCTCATGTTTCAATGAGATGCGCAGGATTGAAATATCCCAACAATGATCGAACCGCCGTGGATGACGTTCACTGCTCCTCCGCCTAGAAACATTCCCTCAGTGGTAGAATGAGTAGTGCAACAGGAAACTCCTACTCATATAACCTCACCTCAATGCATCTCGTATTCATATAGTCATCTGTCAATCACCTTTTGTTCGTGTTTAAATGTGTCTGCTTACTTTGTAAAGCGAGTTTTAAAAAGGTTTTCAAGAGTTGAAGTCTTTTCGAAATTCCATGAAAACGAGTCACCACACAAATAATCGGATAATCTCTATAGTCACGATCTCCTCATAAAATATGAGCAATGGTTGCTCAAACACCATTGCAGAAGGAGGGAGTAGGGATAGGGGAAGGGGTAGGGATAGGGGGATGAGTTGCTAG
This sequence comes from Pseudorhiza aurosa, assembly GCA_964026355.1. Lineage (NCBI taxonomy): Eukaryota > Metazoa > Cnidaria > Scyphozoa > Rhizostomeae > Lychnorhizidae > Pseudorhiza > Pseudorhiza aurosa. The sequence goes on along the minus strand of OZ032127.1, from coordinate 912,076 downwards.
GGTAGGTGTAGGGGTAAGGTTAGGGGGATGAGTTGCTAGGGTAGGTGTAGGGGTAAGGTTAGGGGGGAGGGCAGGGGTGGGGATGGGTAGAGTGGCTATCTTTTATGACGCAACCGATTCACATGAATAAATGACTTCACCGAAAAAATTTGCTTCACAATCTCATCGGAATTATAGTTTTACAGTTCCTGGTATTTTGCAATTTTTCGTCTTATGATGAAAGTAACCAAGTGGAAACTCTCCTACTTTCAACATTTTAAATTCTTTGATACATAAGCTGGAAAAGTCTGTTACGTTGAATCTTACATTTACATTAAATAAATTAACATACACAAATAGCATAATGCAGTTGCGCTCAGCTGCTAAACCTAAGCCTTAAGAAGCAAAGTAAAGCCTTTGCTTGGCTTGAAAAACCACGATAGGGTTCTTTATTGCATTGATTTTAAGGGCAAGCTACAGTATAATAAAAGGAATAAAAGCAAGCGATGCATCGATAATTTTCAGAGTGAGGCAAATCAAATAGGAGGCAAGTCCAATAAGTCTACCAGCAGTTGCCCAGATCAAGAAACCGCGCGAACGATCTGAGCATGGAAGTCCGAGAAAGTTAGAATAGACCCTATGTGATTTTCAAAGATCGTCAGTCGGTTCGTCGAGAAAAGCACTGTTCCAAATCACGTGAGATAAATTGTTTCCCAAAAGAGCTCAAACCTGCAGCCTGGGTCATTGTTGTGCGCGATGACAGACAGGCTCACCACTCCAGATGCAATTTATGTGCAAAATAGTGAGTACGAATATAGTCGAAGTGGATTCAGTCGATATCGATGTGCAAAGTTCGACCAGGCAGGAAAATTTCTGGCTAAACGCAGAATAACTCAAAATTGTTGGAAATGGATTGTGATAAATGTTATTTTCGCAGTGCTATTTTACAATGGCATGTAAGTTCGGTATTGGGATTATTTGCTTACGCTTTCGATATTTTTTCGTTTTCTTGCAACTTAGCCATCAGGCTGTGGGTGCACCCAATTTTAAGCATCCCTCCGCCACCGCTCCATGTTCATTATGAGTGTGTCAGTAGGCAAATAACCTGGTGGCGCCTATCTCCTCTCCAGGTGTGGATGGTCGCTGGCTCCTTGGAGCTCATCCGTCCTTCGATAAGTCTTGTTTTTCGTCCTGCTGGGTGTCCACACATCCTCCTCACTAAGGTTACTCCGGGTTGTGAGCTGATTTAGTCGCTGGCAATTCAACCATGAGACAGGTAGCACTGGTTTACATGGTCCCAGTAGCAGACAAGAGTCTGATCTGACGTTTCGATATTTTTTACCGCAAAATTTTGCAAATATCGTTTGGTTGTTGCTACTTTCTAATATTGCTAGCCACACTTTAAATTCTGTCATTTTTTCCTTAACCTTTTTGTTGCTTTGTGCAAATACCACAGTTGTAGTGTTTTAATCTCTTTCCAGATTGCAAATGTCTTTAAAGAGCTATGGTTTTCAAATAAGTGCATGTGCCATCAATTTAGGTTGTACAAAGAAGTTAATTCTTTATCATCTTAATTCTTTTGCATGTTTCAATACATAACTGAAAAAGACCAAGGAAGCAGTAACTGCTTAAAAATTGGATGTTGTCGTCTGATTTGCATTGTCTGATTCCTTTTCATTGAGTAGTTAGAAATCATTGTGTAAAAGTGTGATGGCTTACATTGGATTCACAAATTTGTTTGGAGATTATTTATTTATGAAGTTACCTGAATTTAGATCTCATAAACCAATGCTGCATAAGTTATCTTGAAAGTTTTATGTCCTCTTATGATATCTCTTTGTTTTTTTGCAGAGTACTTTTTGAGTTTACTCTTTCTATGGAATTCAATGGTTAACTTTTACATTTATTTGTCACCAATTTTCTACCGTGAGTCCATTGATTTAAGCCCAGCACAGCAAAGACTACTCAAAATTTTTGAAAATGGTAAGACAATCATTTGCTGAGCATTGATCAGATTTTTCTGGTTTAGTGTTTTGAATTTTTTATGGTAGTAATCTAAACCAGCCCTTAAGTAAAGATATTTTATTTGGTATCCACAATAAAATTAGTCTAGTTTTTGTTTATTAAATGAAAGAAAGGAGGCAAAAGGTTTAAGATGAACAGAAAAACCTTTTTCATAATGAGATTCTAGTCTGAAAGCATGTTCCTTGCCCTTCCCATACCTCCAATTTCACTGGCAACCTTGAACTATGTATAATGGTCCAGCCTTTTGCATTTCCTGATTGTAAGACTGGCATTATTCAAGAAAATTTGCCTTTTTCTGGATTTATTGGTTTTTTGTTCATTGTATAAATCTTTCTCTCTTCTTGTCTATATGAATGGTCATATATATGAATATAAAATAGGCTACTTTTTAAAGCAAATTTATTGATAGATTACTTCAGACGTTTCGCCTTGTGAGGGCTTCATCAGTGCAAACATCAGTTCATCATTCACAAGGCAAAACGTCTGAAGTAATCTATCAATAAATTTGCCTTAAAAAGTAGCCTATTTATATTCACATTTTATCTGAGGCATGGCCACACACAAATGTTCAATATATATATATATATATATATATATATATATATATATATATATATATATATCACATAGAGGGTGCTGTCTTCACCACCATATGGTGCTCTATGTACAAAGTACATAGCGTTGATAGCAGAAATGCAGAAAAGGAAAAGACCGATTCTCTGTTACTCTGAGTTTCGTGCGAAGGCACTCGTCAGACAGACTATAACTGAATCACATTCCGAATTACTAATATATATATATATATCTATATATATATATATATATATATATATATATATATATATATTTATAGCAGAAATGCAGAAAAGGAAAAGACCGATTCTCTGCTACTCTGAGTTTCGTGCGAAGGCACTCGTCGGACAGACTATAACTGAATCACATTCCGAATTACATTGATTTTAAAATAAATGAATGGTTTAGAAATAGAATAAGAATAAAATAAAATAAAATAAAATAAAATAAGAATAAAAGAAGCCGTTGGCAAGTTGCTGTCTATTGTCGAGGTGATGCTATTGTTCATTAAATAATATTTGTTCTCGTGTCGGCATTTGGAGATAAGTTCAGAGCGTTTGTTCAGGGGGCTATTGTTGTGGCCGTTGATTATGTATAGTTTTTCCGATGTACAGAGGTCGCACCTTTTGGAGATGTTGTTATATGGTTGGGCTGCAGTGATGATAGTCCATTGTACTCGGTAGTCTGTTTTGTTGTCCTTAAGTTGCCAGATGTATTTGGAAAGTTTGGTGCTGTTAGAGTACTTTTTGTTCTTAAATGACAGTTTATGTTAAGTAAATCGTTGTTTGAATGTTCCTTCAGTCACGCCTATGTAGTTTTTCCCGGTTTTGTCTCCGTTTGTTGTCACTTTAGCATTGTAGACAATGTTAGTGGTGAGGCAGTTATTGTTCAGGGGGCAATCTTCTTTTATGCGGCAGTTGCATGATTTTGGTGCTGGGGTAGATGTTTTAGTGTTGAGGATTTTCTTGTTGTGTTTGTTGATGATGGAGGCCATGTTTTCTGTGCAGCTGTAACTAATTTTTAGGTTGTTCTTATTGAAGATGCTGTGAATTCTGTGGGTTTTTGGAAAATGCTTGCTCATTAGCTTGCGGAATGTGTAGCCGATGTTAGTGCGGATGTTCTGGTTATAGGTTATATGGAGGGTGGTGAAGACAGCAGCCTCTATGTAATATATATATATATATATATATATATATATAAATGTATATATATATATAAATGTATATATATATTGAACATTTGTGTGTGGCCATGCCTCAGACAAAATGTGAATATATAAAATAGGCTACTTTTTAAGGCAAAAGTAGCCTATTTTATGTATATATATATATATATATACATACATAAAATAGGCTACTTTCGCTAAATGCAGTCTTCACCACCCTCCATATAACCAGAACATCCGCACTAACATCGGCTACACATTCCGCAAGCTAATGAGCAAGCATTTTCCAATATATATATATGTATATATACATATTTTCCGATATATATATATAAAAATATATATTTATATAGAAATATATCTATAAATATATACATATACATTTATATATACATGTATAAATATAGATATATATATATATATAAATATATATATATATATATATATATATATATATATATATATATATATTTATAAATGTATATATATATGTATATCTATATATGTATATCTATATATCTATATTTATACATGTATATATAAATGTATATGTATATATTTATAGATATATTTCTAAACACTGCATTGTTTGTCCATAATATTCTATCAAGGTCTAGTTGAAATAATGGTTGACACTGTTGGCTGTTACTATTTGTGGTGCATTGAACAACTATATTTCATTGATCTGCTGACCTTCTCCCCTTTTTGATAAATTGGCCACATTCTCTATAGTTAAAGAATTCCAAGGAGTCTTTCCTTACATCTGAACTCACCATTTTTCCATGTAGACAAGTCATTCAATGTGCAGGACAAGAAAAATGAAGAGATTGTCACACCAAAGAGAGTTAAGGAGACCATCACAACATGGCCGAAACAAAGAAGTTCTTCCACCCCAAATAGGAATGCCCTAAAAGAAAGTGCCCCCGACCTGGAAACTACCCCATTCAGCTCAGCTCATGATGCTAGTTTTTCGCCCAGCAGAAAAGTGAGTGAATATTGCATACAAATGTTTCATATCTACAGTAAATCAAATCAATGTTTCATCCATTGCATTTGATTCCAGAAATACTTCTCCAAAACAAACAAATGTATATGCATATATTTTTGAATATGCTGCAGGTTTTACGCAAAGTTTCTCCATTTATGGCTCATTGATGCAACTCAGTTGATTTTGAATGAAGTCAGTTGCACTCACCAAGAGTGCTCACACCATTGACATAATTAGCTATGCATAAATTATATTGAACTTCTCTTTTCTTACTTACTGTAAACTTTGTTGTGGCATGTGGCATGTGGCATGTTGTCCAAAATAAGTTGATCCATTAATCTCTTGTATTTTATTAACTATTTATTGTAATGTCAATGTTTAGTTGCCTAGGGACTGATCACTCAACTCACAAACAGCATTTAAGTCAGTCATATACCCATTCCAGTTAGCAGCTATTTTCATTTTCCTTTCAGTTCCTTAACTTGTTTACAAGTTTGACGATAAGAATCTCATTAGCGTGATGACCTTTCAGGATTTGCTGATTATTTGGATAGAATAGAATATAATTCCTTGAAATAGTTAAAATGGCAATAGCCAGAATGTGAAGCATCCAACTACAATGACAGAGTGCTTGATCACACAAGATTGTGCAGAGTTTTGTAGCACTTCAGAGATCCGGCCTGGGACTACAAGACTGCTGTTTTAGCCTTATAAGGACTTGTCTGCTGTGTATACCCTGTTGTAGCTTGTACTTTTCGACTTGAGGCACAAACGCACGCTAATACTGACGCACCCAGAAACACAGCAGAAACACACTGGATTCAGCATTAGATATGGTTTGCTAAAATTGTTAAAGCAAAATGATTAACTATAAGAAATACAACGATTAACTATAAGAGTATCTAATGAATAAATGTAAAAGTAATTTGATATAGTGTCCGAACGTACTGACTGTTTGCCGTTTTACTCTTCTGGCCGCAGCATCCCTTTACTCGTCATCTTCGCTTTCTTCTCCCCTGTAAACGACGATTCTGCAGCCTTTTATAGCGCGATGTAAACAAGCTTGTTATTGTCTGGTGTCGACTCGCTTGGGACAGGGCAAACAAAACAAAAAGTACTTTGAAAATGCAACTCTGAACACTAAAATCCCTGGGGTCCAGGCAAGTCTGGACGGGTACAGGCCTGGCCAGGGCAATAATAAAAAACAACTAACTTTGCACCATACATACCCTGTAACCCCCAAAAAGCAGATCTCGTGAACATCTGCATCAACACTCTCAAAGCCTCAAAGACTGGATGAAAAGTAGGGTAGAAGTCATCTTGAAACCTGGAAAAACCCTAATGATGTGAAGAGCTTCAGACCAATCTCAGTGCCACTTCTGCAAACTCCTTGAGCATGTGATACATAACAGGCTGCAGTCGCTGCTCTAAGGCGAACTCATCTCAGAACAAGCTGGCTTCCATCCTGGTAAATCATGTACCGGCCAACTCCTCAACCTTACTCGGCACATCGAGACTTGTTTTGAATTGGTGCAGAAAACAGGGGTAGCCTTTGTTGATCCATCAGCTGCCTTCGATACCGTGAACCATCATACTGTCATGTGGAAACTCGTGCACTCATTGGATGGAGACCTGTCCACTGTAAAAATGATACAATCCCTTCTCAGAAACCGATGCTTCTATGTTGAACCAAACGAGACAAAAAGCCGAATTCGAAGGCAGGATCATGGTGTTCCACAAAGGAGTGTGTTGTCTCCAATGCTATTCATCATATACACCAACGATCAACCCAGAGTCCCAGGAAAAAGAGATTTCATCTACGCTGACGACCTAGCAATGGAATCAATATGCTCATCCTTTGAATAAATCCAAACAAAGCTTAGCAATTCGTTAGAAACTCTCTTTGCATACTACAAAAGTGAATCCCATGAAGATGCAGACCTGCGCCTTCCACCTTAACAACCGGAAATCAAACGCAAGTTAGATGTAAAATGAAACAACAATGACCTTGAGCATACTGACCACCCCCTTGGAGTCGCCCTTGATGGAGCACTCACGGACGACAAAGAGCATGTCACGAAAGCCAAGGCAAGGATCAATGCAAGAAACTCCATTCTAAAGCTTGAAAAAATCGAAATGGGGGTGGGGGGCAACGCCAAGTACTCTCCGGACTTCTGCATTAGCCTCTGCTACTCGGTCGCTAAGAATGAGTGCAGAGTATAGTAACACTCAGGGCACGCACACAAACTGGACCCGGCCCGTAACGGCACCTGCCGCATCATCACAGGTTGTCTGAAGCCCAACAAAGTTCAGAGTCTATACCTGCTAATTAGGATTGCTCCACCGCACACCCGCAGATTGGTGGTTGCCAGGAAGGAAAGATCTCCTCGGGAATCTCAACACCGCCCCATGCTCTTTGGACCAACAGTACCCAATACCAAAGGTTGAAAAGAAAAACCTATGCCGACGTTGCAGCCCTGCAGACCACCCCTGATCATCTGATCATGAAAGAAGTAACCTTTGACGAGAAGAAATGGCTGACTTTGTATCTAAGCATCACGATGAATATCGAGTCTCACGAATGTATCCCCTCAGGTGGAAACCTAGAATGGCTTGCATGGCGCAGCCTAAACAGCTTGCGAACCGGCCTTGGACACCCAAAATACTTAATGCGTAGGTCTATATCGACAATAGAAACTGTATCTGCGGAGAACCACAGACTATGCAACACCTGCTGTCCTGCAATAAGATGCCAGTATCGTGCACGCGTCTAGATGTTTACTACTGTGCTGACAATGCAATTTAGGTCGCACGGCACTGGGCTTGTAGTATCTAATTATTTTACGTTCCTTTGTTTATCACCTCTGTTTTTTTCCATTCTATGCACTGAATTGAGAGACGCGAATATATCTATATAACCCTTCAACCTACAATAGTCTAAGGTCCTAGGTTAGGACCATAAAGTGTTGAAATGGCACTTAAAGATTTATCTCTCAGGTGGTACTTATGGGATTAGAGGAATTCTGCGCAATTGTAGTCAACTAAATATATATGTATGTATGTTTATATATAAATATATATATATATATATATACATATCTTTATAATAGGATAGCAAGAGAGAAAAACCAGTACTAGTTTAGAACTCTGAAATTCATGTCATACAATCATCAGCTAAACATGTACTAAAGAATCTTAACGGACTACGTAAAAAATGATAGTGAATGCCTGATGCGCAAAAATATAAGAAGAATTATCAGTGGAAGGTGGGGTGGAACGTCAAAGGAGAATGCGTCTAGTCATTCGACTTATAGTCGGCCCGGAGGTACATTTTGGAGTGGTGGCATTTGGAATTGAGTTCCGAACGTTTGTTGAGGAGGCCGTTGGGTGAAGGGTGAGACATGACGGTGCTGTTTTCTGCTAAGCATAAATGACATGATTTTGCATTGTTGGGAGTATGGCTTTGCATGGTGTAGAGTGGAATAGGAAAAGTGTAGGTGTAATGTTATGTGTATTTAAGTTCCAGATGTATGTCGATAGAATGGTGTTGTTTGCGTATTTTGTGTTGTTGAATGATGATTTGTGGCCGTTTAACCGTTTTTTGAACTCCCCTTCAGTCATTCCTATGTAGGTTTTTCTAGGGAAGTTTGGGACGTCAGCGTCACATTTGTAGACCAGGGAAGTTGCCCTACAGCTCCCTTGAAGGGGGCAGATGGTCTTGGACTTACAGTTGAAGTCTTTGGTGGGCTCGTCAGATGAGTTGGAAAGGGTCATGTGATGGGATTTGATTATTCTGTCGACGTTTGCGGTTCAGCTGTAGCTAACTTTGACACTGTTGCGATTGACAGTTTTGTGAAGTTTATGCGAGGGTGGGAAGTGTTTGTCAATGAGTTTGAGGAATGATTTGGCAATGTTGGATGATACGTTCTTACTGAAAGGTGGGTTGAACCATATCATGTTGCATGTACGATTGTTTTTACGCTTGGTACGTTGGCTGTCGATGTATGAAAGGTGAATAATGTTATTGTATCCGCTCCTTTCAGGGGCTACTTCGTATTCATCTCTGCATTGATCAAATATGGTTGAGTTGGATGAGTTTCTTGATAGTCGTTGGTTGATTGATAGAGGCGGTTGTTTTAGGATGTGTTGTGGATGGTTAGATGATGTATGTCTGTATAGAGGGGTATCGTTCGGTTTTCTGTAGGGGCGGTAAGTGCCGGTTTTTACTTCGACCGTTGTGTCCAAGAAGTTTACACTGGATAATATACATATAAAAAAATAAATATATAAATACATATATATATATATATATATATATATATATATATATATATATATATATATATATATATATATATATATATATATATATATATATATATATATATATATATATATATATATATATATATACACACATATATATATATTGAACATTTGTGTGTGGCCATGCCTCAGATAAAATGTGAATATAAAATAGGCTACTTTTTAAGGCAAATTTATTGATAGATTACTTCAGACGTTTCGCCTTGTGAGGCCCTCAATATATATATATTTATGTATTTATATATATACAGTATATATATATATATATATATATTTATATGTATATGTATATGTATATGTATATATATACATAAATATCTATTTATGTAAATAAATATATATAAATATATATATATATATTTATATATATACATATAGATATATGTATATATATATATATATATATATATATATATATATATATATATATATATATATATATATATATATATATATATATATATATATATAGCAGAAATGCAGAAAAGGAAGAGACCGATTCTCTGTTACTCTGAGTTTCGTGCGAAGGCACTCGTCAGACAGACTATAACTGAATCACATTCCGAATTACATTGATTTTAAAATAAATGGATTGGTTAAAAATAGAATAAAAGTAAAATAAAAGTAAAATAAAATTAGAATAAAAGAAGCCGTTGGCAAGTTACTGTCTATTGTCTAGGTGATGCTATTGTTCATTAAATAATATTTGTTCTCGTGTCGGCATTTGGAGATAAGTTCAGAGCGTTTGTTCAAGGGGTTATTGTTGTGGCCGTTGATTATGTATAGTTTTTCCGATGTACAGAGGTCGCACCTTTTGGAGATGTTGTTGTATGGTTGAGCTGCAGTGATGTTGTTATATGGCAGAGCTGCAGCTCAACCATACAACAACATCTCCAAAAGGTGCGACCTCTGTACATCGGAAAAACTATACATAATCAACGGCCACAACAATAGCCCCCTGAACAAACGCTCTGAACTTATCTCCAAATGCCGACACGAGAACAAATATTATTTAATGAACAATAGCATCACCTAGACAATAGACAGTAACTTGCCAACGGCTTCTTTTATTCTAATTTTATTTTACTTTTATTTTACTTTTATTCTATTTTTAACCAATCCATTTATTTTAAAATCAATGTAATTCGGAATGTGATTCAGTTATAGTCTGTCTGACGAGTGCCTTCGCACGAAACTCAGAGTAACAGAGAATCGGTCTCTTCCTTTTCTGCATTTCTGCTATCAACGCTCTGTACTCTGTACATAGAGCACCATATGGTGGTGAAGACAGCACCCTCTATGTGATATATATATATATATATATATATAAATATATATAGCAGAAATGCAGAAAAGGAAGAGACCGATTCTCTGTTACTCTGAGTTTCGTGCGAAGGCACTCGTCAGACAGACTATAACTGAATCACATTCCGAATTACATTGATTTTAAAATAAATGGATTAGTTAAAAATAGAATAAAAGTAAAATAAAATTATAATAAAAGAAGCCGTTTTCCTGGTTTTCCAACATCCCGGATAAAAAAAACCACAAATTCATCATATTCGACATTGACAATTTTTACCCATCTATAAACGAGAGTCTCCTGAAAAATGCCATCGCCTTCGCAAAAAGCCACTGCAACATTACCGAAAGAGACATCAACATAATTATGCACGCCAGAAAATCCCTCCTCTTCAGTAACAGCGAATCATGGATCAAGAAAGGCCACAACACATTTGATGTCACCATGGGAAGCTTTGACGGAGCAGAAATTTGTGAACTAGTTGGCCTCTACATCCTCCACGGTTTATGCGCGAAGTACGGGAAAGACAGTATCGGACTATACAGAGATGACGGATTAGCTGTATTTAAGAACATTTCAGGACCAACAGCAGAACGAATAAAAAAAGACATAACAAGACATTTCAAAAACCACGGACTAAATATTACAATACAGACAAACATGAAGACAGTCAACTACCTGGACGTGACATTCAACCTCAACAACGGAACATACTACCCTTACAGAAAACCCAACGACCAGCCACTATACATCAACACTAAGTCTAACCATCCTCCTAGAATCATTAAACAGCTCCCAGACAACATTAGTCGCCGAATCTCCAACCTATCCTGCAACGAAACAGAATTCAACAAAACAAAACCCATCTACGAAAACGCCCTAAAATCCTGCGGACTCACGCACACCCTCACCTATAACAACCAGGGCCCACCCACACGTACAAGGAAAAACAGACAACGAAACATCATTTGGTACAACCCTCCATACAACCAGAACATCCGCACTAACATCGGCTACACATTCCGCAAGCTAATCAGCAAGCATTTTCCAAAAACCCACAGATTTCACAGCATCTTCAATAAAAACAACCTAAAAATTAGTTACAGCTGCACAGAAAACATGGCCTCCATCATCAACAAACACAACAAGAAAATCCTCAACACTAAAACACCCACCCCAGCACTAAAACCATGCAACTGCCGCATAAAAGAAGACTGCCCCCTGAACAACAACTGCCTCACCACTAACATTGTCTACAACGCTAAAGTGACAACAAACGAAGACACAACCGGGAAAAACTACATAGGCGTGACTGAAGGAACATTCAAACAACGATTTACTCAACACAAACTGTCATTTAAGAACAAAAAGTACTCCAACAGCACCGAACTTTCCAAATACATCTGGCAACTTAAGGACAACGAAACAGACTACCGAGTTCAATGGACTATCATCACTGCAGCTCAACCATACAACAACATCTCCAAAAGGTGCGACCTCTGTACATCGGAAAAACTATACATAATCAACGGCCACAACAATAACCCCTTGAACAAACGCTCTGAACTTATCTCCAAATGCCGACACGAGAACAAATATTATTTAATGAACAATAGCATCACCTAGACAATAGACAGTAACTTGCCAACGGCTTCTTTTATTCTAATTTTATTTTACTTTTATTTTACTTTTATTCTATTTTTAACTAATCCATTTATTTTAAAATCAATGTAATTCGGAATGTGATTCAGTTATAGTCTGTCTGACGAGTGCCTTCGCACGAAACTCAGAGTAACAGAGAATCGGTCTTTTCCTTTTCTGCATTTCTGCTATCAACGCTCTGTACTTTGTACATAGAGCACCATATGGTGGTGAAGACAGCACCCTCTATGTGATATATATATATATATATATATCACATAGAGGGTGCTGTCTTCACCACCATATGGTGCTCTATGTACAAAGTACAGAGCGTACATATATATATATATATATATTGAACATTTGTGTGTGGCTATGCCTCAGATAAAATGTGAATATAAAATAGGCTACTTTTTAAGGCCTTAAAAAGTAGCCTATTTCATATTCATGTGTATATATATATATGTTTATATGTCTATAGTCTACGGTACCGGATAAGTTCCGAAGCTTCTTTGAGATTTCCGAGCTCTTCCACGTTGGTAATAAGCTGTCTCTAGTGGGTGTTTAGGATGTGTTGGAGAAATTGAGTGTAAGACCGTCAATTTCGTCATTCATTTTCGCAGTTGTTGTCCATTTTTCTGAGCCGTACAGGAGGACACTTTCGACTGTAACTGAAGAACATGATCTTGAGGTTCCTTTCAAGGTTGGACTTTCAGATGTCTAGTTTGCGAGCTGCGGACCAAGCTTGTGCCTTTCTAATTTTGAGATCTTCCGCTGAATCATCTAACTAGGAGCCGAGATACTTGAAGTCATTGATACGCTTGATGGTTTTTTCGTTTGCTGTCCGTTGGCTGTATTCTTCAGGGATGTTGAAGGACATTTATAAATATTGATTTATAAATGCATTTCAACAAACCTCAAGTTCTGAACAGGGCTTCAGAGGTTCATGACATATCTCAACTATACCGAGTGTCTCAAATGCCTCAGCTAAGCTTTTTGGTATTCTACCAAGAGCACCCATAATGATGGGCACAATCTTTGACTTGACGTGGTAACATCGTCTAGTTTCAGCTGCTAATCTGTATATATATATATATGTATGCACTTTATGTATGTATATTTGTACGAGGCCATGCTCCTGAAATCGCAACTACGCAGGGCAGGACACGTCTCCAGAATGGAGGATCATTGCCTGCCCAAAATAGCTCTGTACGGCGAAGTCTCTAGTGGCCATCGTGGCAGAGGGGCGCCAAAGAAACGATACAAAGGCTTTTTGAAGAAGTCCCTCGGTGCCTGCCAAATTGAACACCACCAGTGGTCTTCCATCCCCTCTGACAGTGACGCCTGGCGCAGCACTGTTCACCAGGCTGTTTTCCTCTCTCGAGGACTCTCGCACAGTGAACTTGACGGATAAACACCACAGGAGAAAGAACCAGGGAGTCTCAGCAGCCATACTCGACGTGACCTTTCAATGCAGCCGCAGTGGCCGAACCTGTCTTTTCCTCATCGGGCTTTTAAGCCACCTGCGTGCCTGCAGCCAACGTGGACATCCCCCGTCATAGAAGCTTCGTTCGCGAAGCCAAGCAAAGAAATATATGTATATTTGTTGGTTTCTCGTAAGGAATAAATATATTTTTAAAATGTGCAAGTATTTCCTTTTAGAACATGAATAAATCATTTGAAACTCCATCATCTGCCACTGCCATTATGAAAGCAAACACCTCTTCTAGCAAGTAAGAAATGTTTTGTCATATTTTAATTCTTTTTATTTGTTTTTTCTCGTAGCATTTATTCATTTTTGCTTTTAAATCCATTATTTTTTATTATTTTATACGTCCACTTGATATTTCTTGCATTTTGTTGTTGTTATTCATCTGATTCAAATCATTATCTTAGTATTGTGTTTACAGCCTCTCAAATCTTGGAATTTCCCCAGGGTGCTCTCCAGGTAACGTTTCGTTCTCAATTTTTCTTTGTTCATACTTGTAGGACTCTGCCTTGCTTATATCATCATATCCTGAAAAGATCAGGTCAGGTCAGACCATCAAGGTCAGATCATGCCAGCCTGCTACTGATATAATGTAAGCTAGTACTACCTGTTCTATAGTTAGTGGATCATCAGCCACTAAACTGGCCCCAACCTTTAAGCCTGGAGTGAGGAGCAGACTGTAAATCCCCTGCAGGATTGCAAGCAAGACACGCTAATGGGCGAATAACTTCTCATGTAGCCAACAGCTAAAAATAAGGTTCCAAAAAACGCATGGGAGACTTTGAACCTTCCTTTTTCAAAAAGGAGCAGACGCTCAGCTAGACTATATCTTAATCAGCCAGGAATGACAAAACAGCGCAAAAATACTGTGCATTGTATCTGCTGGAATCAAATTTGTAATGTCTGCCCAGTCAGCTCTTTCACGTGGTGTGTCCAACTTCTATGGGGTCTTCCTCTACTTTTTTTTAGTGGGATATGTTGAGGAAAGGCTATGGTGGTCTATATAAAGCCCCAACAAAGGAAGAAAGAAGAAAGCGAGCAGCTAAGAGGATAGAGAGATAAGATGAAGTTTATTTATCTTAGATTTGAAAGATGGCAAGTTGTAGGATTCAGGAAAGAAAGAAGAAGGCAAGAGGTTCCATCAGTTGCATGTTCTTGGGATGAATGATGATTTGTGAGATAGAGTTCGTGGATTAGGCAGTGAAACTTGGAAAGGGTGTGAATGAGTTGAGCTTCTGGTGGTCCTGACACGCCTCAGAGGAACTGGAATAATCTCCCTGATCTCCTGAGAACAATGTCCGTTAAAGTATCTGTAATAGATGGAAAGATCTCCAACTATACGACGATGGGAAAGAGGTTGGAGCGATTTGGTGAGGTTAGGATTATTGATGAAACGAATGGCTTTGGACTGGACTTTGTAAAGAAGACAGACAGTGGATTTTGGAGCACCACCCCATACGTGGGAGCAGTACTCTAAAGAAGGACGGATTTGGGACTTGTATTTAGTTAGAAGGTGAGAAGATTAGAATAGCCCGCGGGCTCTGGCAAGGAAACCGAGCTTTTGAGATGCATGTTTAGCAAGGGAATGGATGTGAGTTTTCCAAGTGAGATTCTATGAAAGAGAAAGACCAAGTTGTGTGAAAGAAGCTGAAGTGTCCAATTTTTCACCATTCATGAAAGCAGGTGGAAAGCTTTTGATTACGTTTACGTGAAATGACAGGCTGGTTCGTCTTGCTTTGGTTGAAGGAAACTAGGTTGCCGTTACCCCACTCCTCAATGACTGTCAGATCATTGGAGAGAAGAAAGGCTGAAAGGTTTCTATGGAGTAGAATATCGGTGGAAGCATGGTCATTTGGATTGAATGAAAATGAAGAACTTAGGATGGTATCATCAGCAACGGAGTGAATGCTAGAAGACGTAGAGGTAAGTAGGTCGTTTATGAAGAGAAAGAAGAGTCAGGGGAGATGACAGAGCCCTGGGGTACACCAGCATTGATTGAGTGCAGATTAGAGATGAAGCCGTCGACTCTGACGGCAATTGAACTATCAGAGAGGAAACTACCAATTCATTTAATGAGAGTCTGATGGAGACCAAACATCGGCAGTTTAGCGAGAAGACCCTTGTGCCAAACGCGATCAAAGGCCTTTGAGATATCAAGAGAGATCACTCTTCTCTCACCACAGGATTCTAGAGCAGAGGACCAGACATGGACAGTATAAGCAAGAAGATCATCAGTAGATCTGGCTTTTCGAAAGCATACTGGTGATCAGAGAGAGGATTGTTTGTTTCAAGGAAGGTAAGAAGCTTTTTAGTGATAATGGTCTCCATTGTTTTAGATATGAGTGGAGTGATTGCAATGGGACGATAGTTGAGTGGATTAGACTTTTCGCCTTTTTTTGTGATAGGAAAGACGTGGGCTTGTTTCCATGAGGTGGGAAATGTGCGAAGAGTGTAGGAAAGCTGGAATAGTTTGTTAAGAATAGGGGCAAGTTCAGGAGCACAGGTTTTAAGAACTATTGCTGGAATACCATCAGGGCCTTTGGATTTGGAGGTGTCCAGCTGGAGACAGGTTCGTCAGACTTTTGTTAAAAATGACTTAATTGGTGACATAGTGAATTTTGAAGGGGGAAGTGATGTAGTTGGAACCCTTGGTCGTTCAGGTTGGAGTTGGAGGCAAAGACTGACGCAAAAAGATTGGCCTTGGATAAAGTAGTGGTAAAAGAGGAGTCAGGGTTGTTTTTCAGTGGAGGGAAAGATGATTGGCAAAAGTTTTGGGAGACAACTGTGACCGTAGACCAATAGGAGCGATAGTCAGCTTGGCAGAAAGTGATTTTGTTGTTGATGCGTTGGACAAAAGATGATTTGGCATTTTTTATGGTTCCATTCCTAGAAGTAGTGGTTCTTGTTATTCACAGCTTTGGCGCACTGTGAATTGAACCACTTAGAGGAATTTTTTTACCAAGGCTTGTAAGAAGAGAGAATAAAAGGATCCATGCCAAGAAGTATTGTGTCGGTGATGAAAGAAGCAAAAGAGGAAGGATCATTTGAAAAGCTTACTGAAGACCAAGGATAAGAAGAGTAGAAAGTGCGAGAGGAGTCCCAGTCAGCCTTGTTGTAGTGAGAGACTCTTTGCGGAGAAAAGGCCCTGTCCAGGTGACGGAGGAAGTCATGCCGTAAGGTTGTGAGACAGTGATCAGAGTTGCCAAGAGGAAAGCTAACGGTTGGAGGAGAGTAAATGCTAGGATTAGATGTGATTAAAAGATCGAGGGTATTTGCTTTGTCTCCTGCGCAATCAGGAACGCGTGTTGGCTCTGATATTAGCTGTGTCAAGTCATTGACAATGGCAAAGGCCTCAGCTTCCCGACCAGCAGGGTTGGTGACATTGGAGGAATAGGAGAGCCAGTCGGAGTTGTGGATGTTGAAATCACCAAGAACAATGATTTCAGAGCGTGGAGATTGTAAAGTGATGGTTTCGATTGATTTGGAAAGGTGGTCGAAAGAGGCTCATGATTGTTTAAGTTAGGAGAGCGTCATAGAGTGCAAATATACTTTATGGCATGAGGAAGGGAAACTTTCAACCAGAAGAGTTGAAAGCCTGGATTAGAAAGATCGAATTGTTTCAGGTGTAACGTCTGCACATCAGAGCGAATAAATGACAAACCCCACCATTAGGGAAGAAGGAGGAAAATAACTCATAACCTGGGCATTTGAGATGAAGAGAGAAAACGGTTCTGTTACTGGGATCAAGAGGTTTGATTTTGGTTTCAGTGAGGAAGAGTGCATAGGGGTTTATGGATTGGAGATGATGATGCACTGGATTGATGTTGGAAGATAGTCCGCGGATGTTGCAGAATGAGATGGAAAAGAGTTTAGGTCCCACGTTAGTTGTTGCAGTTTCCGTTTCAATGTCGTTAAAAGCTCGGTTTCCTCGCCAGAGCTCGTGGGTTTTTCTCATCTTCTCACCTTCTATCTATATACAAGTCCCAAATCCGTCCTTCTTTAGAGTACTGCTCCCACGTCTGGGGTGGTGCTCCATAATCTACTCTCTGTCTTCTCAACAAAGTCCAGTCCAAAGCCATTCGTTTGATCAATAATCCTAACCTCACCAAATCGCTCCAACCTCTTTCCTATCGTTGTTTAGTTGGAGATCTTTCCATCTATTACAGATACTTTCAACTCAGTCACACCCTTTCCAAGTTTCACTGCCTAATCCACGAACTCTATCTCACAAATCATCATTCATCCCAAGAACATGCAACTTATGGAACGTCTTGCCTTCTTCTTGCTTTCCTGAGTCCTACAACTTGCCATCTTTCAAATCTAATGTAAATCAACTTGATCTTATCTCTTTATCCTCTTAGTTGCTCGCTTTCTTCTTTCTTCCTTTGTTGGGGCTTTATATAGGCCACCATGGCCTTTCCTCAACATAACCCACTAAAAAACAAAAAAACAGAAGTTGAGCTGTTTTTTATAGTATTTTGAATCATGTTAAAGGAGTTGTAAGTGGTGGTTGGAACAGTCAAAATGACAGTGATTGCAGTAATCTGAAGTCCCTATGCTGTGGCCTCAGAAGGGCCTCCAGTTGCAAACTGGCATAACAGGCAGCCTGGGATTATACACCAGTTGATGAGGCAGCCTCCCAATGCGCTACCAATGGGTTTGGACCTCTGTACTATCTGGCGGCGGGGCCTGCAGTGCACCCTTTCCAACGGTACCCTCAGGTATAGCCAGGGAACAGACTGGCAAATCAGTCTCCAGCAGACCCTGTTCATGATGACAAACCAACCACAAGCGCCGGCATCTCTACCCTAGAGCTGAAAGTGACATAGTCACTGAAGGCACTAATAGGTAGAGTGGTGGTACTGCCCCAGACGATGAGTAAAACCCATCTATCACCTATTTAGAGAGTAAAGAACATAAATTCAATGCCGAGGGACCCAAGACACTGAAGGAAAGCAATGAATATCTGAATGTTTGGTCACAACTAAGGAAAATGTCTTAAAGCGAAGTAGAAAGGAGGCACCAAGTTGCAAAATACCTGGAAGAGACGGAGTTCAGAGGTTCTTGGTGAAGAAATTGACAAATCTGAATTGAAGGATTGCCCAGAAATTGAATGAGATTTTGAAAGGAAATGAACAGCCACCTGAATGGTTAACATATGGAAGAGCTATTTTGTGCCAGAAAGATATAACCAAAGGTAACGCTGTAGACAACTACCGACCACTTTCTTGTATGCTGATTATGTGGAAGATCTTTACAGGTATTATATCTGATTATCTTTATAACTTCTCAGAGGAAGAGACAATTTTGCTTGACGAGCAGAAGGGTTGTAAAGACGGACCAGAGGAACCAAGGGTCAGATTTTTATAGACTAGATGGTACTTGAGGATTGCAAAAGGAGGCGCGCCAACCTTGCTATGGGATGGTAGATTATCGAAAAGCTTATGATATGATTCCATACGGTTGGATTAGAGAAGGCTTTAAGCTGTTTGGAGTTGCTGACGATGTTAAAGGGTTTTGAGTACTGGAATCGATATAGACAGCAGGACTGGAAACTGGAATCAACATCTTGAGTCTCCTTAGGCTACGCTAACATTAGAAGAGGAATTTTCCAAGGGGATAGTTTGGCACCACTCTTTGTTATACGCATGATATCTCTCACTATAGTGCGGAGGAAAGTAAATTTTCCCTGTCCCTGTGAATTGAGTAATAAGGTTACGAGATTAAATCATTTGCTCTTCATGGATGATTTCAAGTTATTTGCCAAGTCTCATGACGAAAATGATCCTCTTGTAAAGACAGCGCAGATATCCTATCTGGATGGAGTTTGGCACTATGAAAAGTGTGGGATTAAAGCAGTCATTTATAGCGAGGGAAATTTTAACGAGTTCAGGTGTACAGGATGATAACGGCTACAAGTTCCTTGAGATATTGGAAAATGATGGAATTAAAGAAAGTGAAATGAAGCTTCCATTTGTGAAAGATGACAAAGCAGGGTAAGGTTGATACTGAAGTCTAAACTAAACGGTAAAAATAGGATCAATGCAATAAGTAATTGGGCAATTGCAGTTTTAAGGCATGGGGCATGGGGCATGGGGCATGGGGCTAGTGTTTGAAATGGAATGTAGATGAAATAAAGAAGTTAGACAGAGAGACCAGAAAGTTTCGTCCTATACATAATGGTTTGCATCCAAAAAGTGATATAGATGGACTCTATCTTAGCAGAGATGACGGAGGAAGAGGACTTAGGAGCTGTAAAGATACTAAACAATCTGGGATGGTACCTAAAGCATTCAAATGAGGCATTATTACAAAGTTTGAAAATATGTCGGCATTTTGGAGTTTAAGTAAAGTTGTAGTAAAAATGACTGTAAAGAAGCTATAAGGGAAAAGAGAATGGAAGCCTTCATGGGGAAAATGTGCGGTCAGTTTGTTAATGATATGCCTATAATGACGGATAAAGACATGACCTGGAGTTGGATGAAAAAGTCTGATCTGAAAATACCGCAGAAGCATTGATATGCGCTGCTCAAGAGCAAGCTATCAGACCAAACCAAATAAAGCACTACATTGATAAGACAGCTGATTCCCCGACATGTAGGTTATGTAAGGAAAGAAACTGTGATTCATATAGCTAGTGAGTGCAAGAAGCTGGCTCAGAAGGATTTTAAGAGGAGACATGACAATGTCGCAGAAATTATTCATTGGAAACTTTGTGAAACGTTTATGCTTGAAAGATCTGAAATATGGTATGAGCGCGACCCAAAAATATCCTCGGAAAAACCAATCATAAACTTCTTTGGTAGATGAATATCCTATGTGATCACATCATCGAAGCAGGGAGACCCGATATTGACATAATTGATAAGGTTGAGAAGTCTGCAATAATTATTGATGCTGCCATGGCTGGAGACGAGAATAAATTAAAAAGAGAAGGAAGAAATTGAAAAAATATCAAGAAATTTAAAGGCTTTGGAGTCTCCGAAAAGTTTCCTTGGTACCTGTTATCTTAGGAGCTCCTGGAAGTGTCACACAATTTCAAGAAATTGATGGAACAAATCGATATAGAGTTATATCTTATTTGCAAAAAAAACCGCAGTATTAGGGACAGCCAGGGTATCGAGGAGAGTATGAGGGTACTGAGTAGGAAAGAACGAGTAACCTTTAATTATTGGCAATGATGAGCTGCCACGATTTACAGGTTGACTTATCATCTACCAGTGATGTTAACAGCGAATTTACATTAGATGATAATAGCAATAATAATTATAAGCCATCACGCACGGGTCATCATTATCACCATCATTATCATCATCATCATCATCATCATCATCATCATCATCATCATCATCATCATCGTCGACATCATCACGCATGGGTCATCATTATCACCATCATCATCATCATCATCGTCGACATCATCACGCATGGGTCATCATTATCACCATCATCATCCTCATCATCTCCATCATCATCATCATCCTCATCATCTCCATCATCATCATTATCACCATCATCATCATCATCAACAACATCGCCATCATCATCATCATCACCACCATCATCATCATCATCATCATCATCATCATCATCATCATCATCATCATCAACAACATCATCACCATCATCATCTTCTTCTTCTTCTTTTTTATCGCCTTGCGGCATAAGATTAACTTAAGTCAAACCAAAACATTACAACAAGCAGGCTTTTGACCGTTGGTGCCTGGCCATATTCGCCACTGTGATCATTTTGTCACATTTATTAGTTTTTCCTTTTTGTTCTTTGTATTCTTGCTGAACAATTTTCCGTCACAGACACCTCTTTGTCACTCGCTTGACAAGATAGTCTGTGTCTTGCAAAGTTCGCTTTTGAAATCAATTTCATGCAATTCTTACATTCTTTCTTCCGATCTACTGTTCTTTCCCCCTCACATCTTTTGTAATGATTTTTCATGCTACCCTTCTGCTTGAATTCGTCCTCACAGTTAGGACATGTGAATACAGGTGCACTATTAAGGACTCTGTGCAACTGTTTTGGGTGGATTGTGAGTGCAGCTCTCATTCTAAATACTCTATTACAATCTTTATGGCAGCATTTTGCATCAACACATCTGACTCCTTGGCTTCTCCGATCAATCTTGTCTGTGCCCTCTGGTATAGTATATGTTTTCCCTTGCTGTCTCTCATACTCTTCCATATGGAGTTGTCTCTGTTTTACTTTTGCCTTCCAGTCTACGCGATTTGATGTCAACTCTTCTATCATATTCCCTTCCATGCCTCCCTCTTTTATTAGTCTCCTCCAGTATGGTATTATCATTTGGGTTTTCTTCTTTGATTTTGTTTTGCCTTCTAATTTTGTAAACCACCCTAGCAATGCCTTCTTTACTAAACTCTCATCAGGAAGTCTGAGGATATGTCCCATTCTGATAAGATGTGCAACCTCTATTTTTGTTCTTATTGGTGACACTTGTAGCTGGTTCCTAACGTCAGCCATATTAACTCCATATTCCTGCATTTGCCTCAATGGTTCACCTTTCCTGTCACTCCAAATATACTGGTACTTCTTGTCACAAAACCTTTGAAAGCTCTTGATTTCCCTTGCTAAGAATGGGTGCACTGCAACATTAAACAACATTGTGCTTTCAACACATGCCTCAAATACTTTGGCCTGTGTTATCTTTGACAGTTTGCACTTCAAAAATCTCTTCTTAATAGTTGCCCACACTTAACCGGCTCTTTGCAATCTCATTTTTGTGTCTTTTTTGTGGCCTAACCAGGTTCCTAGCATCCTTATATTTCCACTCTCTAGATCCCCAAAAATAACATGCTCCTCATTGGATTTATTAGTTTGCTCTTCAAATTCTCCCATCACTTCTTCAATAATTTTTCCCCATTGCTATTTCTTCACTACTTCCAATAATGGTTGTGTCATCTGCAAAAAGTGACAGATCAAACTCTGTGTTCCTTGCTTCTGAGTTCATAGTATATTTCTTATGCATAAGTGGGAGGGAGTTTCCTGGCATATATGACCACCTTATTCCAAAATCCAACCCCTTTTCATTAGCATTCTTTTTTCTCATTTCTGTAGCGAGTCTCATTACTGCTTGGTGAAATATATTGAAAATGATTGGAGATGTTGGGCATCCTTCATGTAGTCCTCTTTGTGGAAAGAAACTTGAGCTATCTCTCTGTTGTCCTCTTACTTTATATTCTGTGAACTCATATAGGTCCTGAAGTTTACTTATAACTGATCTTGGCATTTTGAATTTGTCCAAAATTTTCCACAGTAGAGGTTTACTGCCCGTAGGGTATGCTTTCTTCAAGTCTAAGAGAAAAGCTTGTGGTTGTTCACTGCAATCTGTTGGTTGACCCTGTCCATCTAGTGCATTCTGTATCATGACTGAATCTTCCTGAATGCGTATGAACACTTGTGTGGCATCTGCAGTTGAGCTGCCTTTCCTGAATCCAGCTTGATTTTCATCAAGCAGATTCATCTCTTCTGCCCATATTCTTATCCTAGTGGCTAATATTCTGCCAAGAACCCTACTTAGCATCGGCAGCCAGCAGATCCCCCTATAATTATTTGGGTCACTTTTATCTCCTTTTTTAAAGAGAGGGATTATGGCCCCCACTTTCAAAGATTCTTCCCATGTATTGGCTGGGGTATTCCACATATTCTTGACCTTTAGCACCACTGCATCTTGTATCTCTTTGGAAGCCTTTTTAATACATCCTAACCTTATTCCATCTTCTCCAGGTGCAGAATCTCTCATTTTTCCATCTCTTTCCTTATCTCTTCACTTTTTGGTACCATTTCTAACTTCGTTTGCAGTTCTTTAACTTTGATCTCATTAATATCTGGGGTTCTAACCTTATTCAACACATTTTCAATTTTTATGACATCAGTTTCATATCTGTTTTCTGTTATCTTCTCTAAATGTTCTTTAAACTTTTCTTCAGAGAACAGAAGCGTATGCCTTGAGTTATTGTACTCTCCACGTTTCTGCAGCTTTTTAAGTAGGTCATACATCTCCCCCAACCTGCCTAATTTCCAAGCCTTCTCACATTTGTCTGCTAAATCATTCCACCAGTCTTCTTCCCATGTTTTACAGCAGTCCTTGTATTTCTTCCTTTCATTACACAGTTCTTGTTTTACTCTGAGATTTTCTGCATTTCCTTCTTCTGTGTTGACTCTTCTCAAAAGGTTTCTCCTACTAAGTGCTTGTGCTATCTTTTCCTTCATTTCTTTTATTTCTACTTCATGTGCATTCATCCATGGATTTATATTTGAACTATTTTTACCACAAACTTGTTCAGCTGTTGTTAACATTATTTGTTGTACTTTTTCCCAACTTAATTCCTGAGTTTCTTTCTCTATCAATCCCTTAGGCAGATCTCTATACTTTTCCTCATTCTCTTTGACCCACAGTTTTTGCCAGTTTATGTTCTTCCTTGGTTTAGCCACATGTTCCCTCCTGTTCCCTCTTGTAATCTTTCTGATTATATTCTTATGCAAAGTCACACACACTGCATTATGATCTGAAAGGATGGTTTTTACTACTTTCATCTTTTTCACCACAAATTTTCTATCTTGGAGATGAGTAATAAATCCATCTAACTCATACCATTTCTTAACACTGCAATTGTACCAAGTACCTCTCCTTTTAATAAAGTGAAAAGAGTTTATCCATGAAAGATCATTTTCTCTGAGCCATTGTACCAGTTCTTCTCCTTGGCCATTTGTATAATTGTATCCAAACTTCCCTACAGCATTACTATCATCTATCCTATTTCTCCCTATCTGTGCATTGAAGTCTCCACCCATAATCAGCAGTATCCCTTTCTTGTCGTTCTAATCACCCTTTCTGTTTCTTTTCTTAAATTTTCCATTTCTACCTGATAATTTTCACTGCCATGTACTGGTTGATAAATTACTGAGATTGTTAATTCTTTGAGATACAATGTTGTTATTCTGTTACCTGGGCTCCATGCTCTACTGTTATTTTGCCATAAACTGTAAACATCCTTTGATATCAGTATTCCTGTTTTATTTGAATATAAGAGGTATCTACCTTGTCCTTTGTGTCTGAAAAATCGAATGCTATCCGTATTGTTATTCATTTATGATAGCAAAACAATATCCCACCTTTGGTCTATACACCACCTCACCATTTCACCAAATCTACCACCAAATATGTTTGCTCTATTTACATTCAAAGTTGCTATCTTCATTGGGAGTCCATCGAAATGCTGATGTATTTTATTTGCTTTACTTTCGATCCTCCGTTGTGCTCTTTCCTTTCGCTTCTTAATCCTACTTCGTCTTTGCACCTCTGACCTTGGTCCTGGGTTCTTTTCTATGTCGTACTGTTGTTTCCACTTTATTTCCATATCCTTTTGTTTCTTGTTGTTGGTTTTGCAACTCAAGTTACTCGCCATGCAGTAATTTATAGGGCCTAATTGGTCGGCTGCTCCACTTAGGCCCCTTAAGAAAAACGGTGTCTGGAAAGGCAATGTGAGGTAACCACAAAAATGGACCTTTCTTCTGTTGCCGCTGGTTTTGGTCTTCTCTTTGTCAAGATGAAACATCTTGTCCACTTGGCACTTATCGTGGAAGTCGAAGATCATAGCCAAGCCACCATCATCATCATCACCATCATCCTCATCATCACCATCATCCTCATCATCGCCATCATCATCATCAACATCATCATCATCATCATCATCATCATCATCGGATCGAGTAAAGTCGGAGTCCTTTGACAATTCTTCTCCACTCAATTCTTCTTTGTTAGTGTGCAAGTTTCAGAGCCATATAGGAGTACACGCACGGGAAGAAATTAAAAATTTGTGGAAAATGCAAACTTGATAACTACAGTAGTCTAGAAACGTAGAAGAAGAAAGGCAAACAATTTCGTTAAAGGGAATAAACGATGTATTAGCTAGGTTTCGTCGTTGAATAGAGAAACTCCCCAATATTTGGCTTCGTGCTTTGTCCAGTGCACATACTTTTATTCCTAAACTTTTTATTGAGATTATGGGAAATCCTTTAATTATACCAGACTTGTTTCGTCAGGGAACTGCTTGCAAAAAATACCTTTGCTTACCTCTTGCAAAAAAATACAGAAACCAATAACCCAAAGAACTATCCGTTCAATCATATGTTTATCTAGGTGTCAGGGTAGCTCCATGGTAAAATTCTTGCGCAAGATCCTATGGTTAGTGGTTCGAGTCCCACCTCAGCTAGACTTTCACTTAGGTTGAGGAGAGTCGCCAGCTCTCTGTAATTCCAGGTGTAGGAATCACGAGGTGTCGTCACATCGAGAGGAAGGACCTGGACACTGCTCCATAAACAAAGAGCTTCTCAGTGTCCACAATTTCTACCTTTGACATCTAGGTAGAATCGTGTATCAAAAAAAATGTTTATCAACTTCATGCAAATTGCTGACACGTATAATTCCAGCATGATCCTACAATCACTTGGAAAGCCAGAATCTATTTCCAAATGAGCAAAAATACTGCCAAAGAGGATCTTATGGATGTAAAGATCAACTTTTAATTAACGGTATGATGTTAGAAGACCCATGTAGCAGGCAGAAAAACTTCAGTGCTGCTTTGATTTTAAAAGGGCGTTTGATAGTGTACCACATTCATGTAGTAGGAGGAAAAAGCGTGAAGAAAAAGGACCGGCCGCAAGCGGTCCCAAAATTTGATTGTGCCGACTGGCGAAGGATTCGTATGCCCACATTGCGACAAGATCTGCAAATCGCTAATAGGACTTATGAGCCACCGCAGGACCCACTAGCCAGCGAAAAGTCATACGCGCTATTCAAGGGATTGCAGCGACATTCATTGATAATCAAAGCCCTTAGTATCTACAGAATGGCATCAACTCTGGTTAATTCCCTGCAATATAACTTGACATAATGGGAAAAAAACCTTTACATTTCACACTCAAAAGATACTCTTCAAAGTGATAAAATCATCATAAGATGTGGCATTTTTCAAGACGAATTTCAATGACACCAATAGCAAGGCTGTTAAATGAGACCGTACATGGGTGCAGGGTCTCGGAACAAGTCATCAGTCATCTTTTCTACATTGATGCCCTAAAATTGTATGCCAAAAAAATGATGACGCAGAATGTCTTTTGAAAACGGTACAGAAATTACCGATGATAGTGGTATGCAATTCGGACTATACAAAGGTGTGACAGCTACCTTTAAAAGAGGGAAATCGTCGGAAGTGAAAGTACTTTTTTGCATAAGGAAACAGTGGTTGAATATCTAGATCATGAAGCAGCATATAAGTATCTATGAGTTGATAAAGGAGATAAATACAGCATTCAAATGTAAAAGAAATGATTTAGAGAGGTTGTAAGAAGATTTCTTTTCTATCGTATAAAGTTCGATAAAATTTCGTAGGATTCTCAAATCAGAATTAAATTCAGAAAGCAAAATTATTGCACTCAACACATAAGCTGTCCAGTAATAGCATATTGCTTCAGCGTAATAACGAACAATTCAAGTTAATCAAGCAGACTTATCATAAACTATCTAAATAATCCATACGCATAGATATCAGTATTCCAAAAATGTACTTGCGAAAATATTTGACAAGTTAAGCAAATATGAAGATTTTGAAGTTGAAATTCAGAAGATGTGGCATCTCAAAGCTCAAATAATACATGTTGTCATTGGTGCGTTAGTCGTCACCAAAAAGGGACACAATAACATATCAACAAAATTCCTGGCAAACTGGTTATTCCAGGGTTTTTTGCGCATGCTGAATATGTAATAAGTTACGCTAATGATTATACTGGTTCATTTAGAAATTATGTAGTCAGTATGCGCTTGTAAATGGTTAGATCGCTATACATCTGAATGAACGAATCACAAGAGTGTCCAAAGATTCCAAGGGAACCTATGGACAAGTTAACAAATTTAACGTGACGGTATTTCGATGTTAGGGGATTCCGAAGGTAGCGATATTTTGTTAACTTCCTACTAGCGTTATTATCAAGGTTTGTCTCAAAGCCAACGCTCAATTTTAAAACATAAAGAGTATAATGATAATAATAATCATCATTATAATCATCACAATCGTAATCATCATCATTTATTGGTTGTGACGTCCTCCCTAATACTACTCGTTTTCATTGGACTGGATTTTCGTACCACAGGCCAGCGTGAAGAGCAAATCAAGAACGTGGGTTCGCTCAGTCGCTATTTGAAGACCAAAGAAGAAAAGGATGCTATTGCTAGGAGAGGTTGATCATCGTCATTTTGTATTGCTGAAATGTTTAACCTTAGTCACTGTCTCATTATTTTGTTATATCTTATGATGGTAGTTTGTGTTATTTTCCTTTATTTCCCATTAGTGCACTTCATACAGTGTCCCTTCCCTTTTAAGCTTCTTTGTTCGTGATTATGTCTGAAGTTTTCCTCAGTCGAGTGCCCATGAGCTTTGTGGTGCATCATGTTTTTCCTCAAAACAATTACGTACTTATTTCCTCTTTCATGTTCAAGCCCAGCTCGATGCAAATCGTACTACCATGCAATCATTCTGGAATTATGGCCATAGTGCGCTGGATTTCCTTCCAAATTTCGGCATCTATCAGTTGGCAACCCGGTAAAGATTTTGATAAGTAGTTCCCATGTCTTACAAATTTTCTGCTATGATTTTCATCGTCCTAATCATTGTCAGGGAGTTTCTGTTTTAAGTGAAAGATTTTAATGTCGATTTTGTTCACCTCCATTCAGTTGGTGTGTTTTCTTTTTATAGATCGCCCCAGTCCCCCAACCAAGGAAACGATGACTCGCCAAGCTCTTTCGATTTTGAATTGGTATGCTCATTTCTCTGTCGTACCTCTCACCATCCACTTAATTAAGCTGTCAGTTATACTATGGTTTCCATTGTTTTTCTAAAGCTGATTCACATGTTTCAGATTTGGAAGAAACTTAATATTGGACGTACAGACCTGGACCGTTGGACTGAGAATATTCGCAAGGTAATTTGTAAGGAACTATCTCGTCTATCGGCGCAGTTTTTATTACTGCAAGTATTACTGATTAACCTGATTTGCTGTCGTGCACTTAGTAATTATTGCAAATATTGCAGTTAATTTTTTTTATTCATTGCGTTTGCTTTAGTGGATAGCAGAGACGATCCTTGAGAAAGTGGTTGCTGAGATAAAAGCGATCAATGATATTTTGACACAAAACGGGTGCGCAGAGCTCACTATTGGAAGTAAGTTACTTTGCATTACAGTACTCTTCATGTTCATGTTCATGTTCATGAATCAATCATGAATCAATTTTGAATCAATTATGAATCAATCATGAATCAGTCATGAAACAGGTATTGGCATTTTCCTAACGCTACAATAATTTGATGAATTCGAGTACAGAAAACCACTTGATTTTAGTGATATTTGCTTTCTCAAAATGGAATGGTTTTTCATTTACATCAGGTGTCAGTGTAAACATTTTAAGGAATGTGGCTACTACAAAGTCTCAACTTGCTCCAACTTTGCCATCTGTCATCCCTTATTTGGATGTAACTTCAAACCAAGAATACTTGATAAAGAGACTGCAAGGTCAGATCTTTGCTATGATATTTTACTTTTTCTCACTCCCTCTCCTCTTTCTCCCAGGGTTTTCTTTCTCGCGCAGATATCTCACATTTTTGTCTCCCATTCGTACCTCCGCTCTTTCCGTCCCTCTCTTTTTTCAACACTTCGACGTGGTCAGTAAGGATGATTATTTCCATAGAAAACTGCCTATTTGCTTTTATAGTCATTTAATTGCAATGACTAACTTATTTTTGATTTTCCATCTCGACCTCCCTAGAATTAGTTACCGGTGGTTGTTTACGCTTGTACAAGTCGAGCTCAGGAGGCATGTATAAAGGAAAGGTCTGGGACCAGGAACTGCCTACCGACGCCCAAGTATGAATCTTTTTTATTGTTGTTGTTGTTGTTGTTGTTTGGCTGACCTGTTGTCTGTGCAATGACTTTATCTTACTTCATGGCCTTTGATTTGGTGCTTAATGAAGTTCCATTCATCTGAAGTGATTACGTTGTTAAAGTAATTTATAGAAGCAAGATAGATAACTGAAAGATAATGAAAAATTTGCAAGTGATTGACATCCAAAACGCCACGACTTTTACTATTATAAGCTTCCCCACAAAGTGGGGTCGCCGAGGTGGACTATCAAGCATCAAGTGCACATTTTTAAGGCAGTTTGTCTTGGTTACTTTCAGATGCCCTACTGCCATTAGCTTCCTTTAGTCTCTTACGACGCACAGAGAATACCGTGGTCCTACTTAACCCCAGGGAATCATACAGCTTTCCGAAATTTATAGATACGCGTTTAGTACATTGATACATTCAGTTCTAAATTTTTGTTAGCAGGCAGCGTATCTCTATAAATTGAAACCCTCTTGAATCCCGTAATATTGTTTTTGAAAAATAATTGTGTATGATTTTCATGCCTTCTTGTACTGTTTGTTTAATTCAAACCATGTTTAGTGAAATGTTGTCTCTTGTCTTTCAGATTGTCGCACATTTATTCTGCACTTATATGGATACCCATTTACCATCCAACCCAAGGTACCAACAAGGATTTACTGGTCTTCATTTCCTCAAGCCTCCCTGCAAGCAAAGTAAGTCAAGCCTGTCAAATCACTCAGTGAATGGAGATCACAATCCTAATGCCACACAAATATCTGGTGCTTTGTGAGGAGACAACATGAAAAAAGATGTGCTCAACATATGCCTACGTGTGAATTTGATATATCCATGTAATTTCTTGCTGAGTATGATTGCGCTTCAGCTTCGATCTTATTGCTTCTTTACACAATCAATTCAAGTTCCATTTACGCATCTTTGTAAAAATTTAATTTTTGCAATATAATAGAAGCTGAGATTATATTCCTTAAAAGGATTTGGATTTCTCGTAGGTGATCGCAAATGTGATATAAGTATTTTACAGACCAGGAGCCACCCTCCTCATTTTAGAGTTATTGATGCCGAAGAAAGCTATGACACTCCACCAGTAAGTCGTACATAGCTATCCACCGCTCATGCCTACCTACCTACAGAACTACCTCCAGTTATCACCTTTAAGTGGCCAAAACTTAGATCAGTTCTTACAGCGTATCATGTTTTGTGCTTGACGGCATTTTTATGGTGATACGGTTGCACATACAGGTATAAATAGCGTTCTATGTGCTCCGACACGAGGCCCTGGCGAAAATGCAGATTTTGAAGATACACGTGTACAGGAGAGGTCGAGGCCGACCACCAGAAATGAAATTTTTAATACGGAGAAAGCTCGGAATGAGCATTCGGGAATGGAGGAGCATGCTTTGAATAGGAGTTGGTGATGAAATTTATTTCCTATTTTACTAATGTAAATAAATATAATATATATATATATATATAATATCTATATATATATATATATATATATATATATATATATATATATTTATATATATATATATATATACATTTATATATATATACATTTATATATATATATATATATATATATATATATATATATATATATATGTATATATATATATATATATATATATATATATATATATATATATATATATATATATATATATATATATATATATATATACATATATATATATATATATACATTTATATATCTATATGTATATCCTGTCTATTATTTTTCTTTTTCTTTAAAATTTATTTTTCATATATATTTCATGGAATGAAAAGTCGATTTGTTTGTGTTAAATGTTATATTGAAAGTTATAACCAACGAAAGTTATAAGATTTACATCAATAAATCGTATATTTTTTCAGTTTGTAATTGTATTCGTGTCTTTCGAAGTTGTTGTTAATTCTATTCCATAGGGTCGTCATAATTTGTTTACGGCGATTTCAATCTTTCTTTATCTCATCAAGACCAAGAAACATGGAATGTTAGAGTAAGTATTGATATTTTAAAAAAGTTTCATCTTACTATTCATTTTATCTATCCTATGTTTTTCACTTCTTTTATTTTCTATTTATTTTACATTTTGATCAATTTCCTCTGTTGAAGTGCTTCATCAAAGCAAGTTATTCATTATATTACATTTAAGAGGCCGTATGTCCACCGGAAACATGGGCTTGTTTCTTGTCATATTAATTCTGTTTTTTTATTCTATTTTAATTTGTCCAATTTTGAAAATATTTTTTCCTGGTTTTCTTTTGACCAGTCTCATAAGCTTGAAATGTCTCGGTGTAAAGCAATAAAATCTTTAATTTTTGTTGATTTTTCAAATTAATTCATTATTTTCGTAGGTCCATTTGTAGTTAGGATGTTAAACCTTTGGTGAATTACTTCCTGAAAAAGTCTCTTAAATTATTTAAAGTGTTTCTTCTTCGTTTATTCACTATACTTTTTCTTTACTACTGGTGTTCTTTTTTCAATTTGATGCAGGCGGGTGAATCTTGGTCCATCTGGTATCAACATATTATGGATACTGAACAAAAGGGGCTAATCATCCTATTTCAAGGACCAAATATCTTATTTCGGAAACATCAGACATTTAGCCCTTTTTAAAATTTTATTTTCCCATGTTTTAGTGTGCTATTAGCTTTATTAGGCAGCGTCACTCCTTATTAAAACAGGATATCCGGTGATTCAAGACTGACAATTTTCATATTAAACATGATTACAAATTTAATGACCACGAGGTGAAAGGATAGTCCTTTTGCAACGGCGCATCATCACTAATGATCAGTGATTCCAGTTTCAATTACTGTATATTTTTTCTGAACTTTGAGCTAAGTATGATGATATTCGCCAGCTTCCAGTAAGGTTTAACATTAATCCACCAAGAGTGGCCAAATCACGAGGACTGCTCAAAGCATTGGAAGTAGCTGTCTTTACTTGCTAAATTTCATCAGTTGAGTTTCCCTCTACGAGCGATTGAAAATTAATTTTCACAGTTTTGTACGATTTTGCTTTAAGTTTCTTCTCTTTCTTGTGATTACAATTCGTTCCAAGTTTGATGAGTTTCGTTTCTCTGTTCTGTCCCGCGGTACCTTCGACTGACTCCTTTCATTACAAAATATCATAAAATTTACTCTTGCAATTATTATAATGATGGTCAAAGGGCTTAAAGCTTAATCAGGGCATGTAGATTGTTGTTTTGATATTTGTTCTTCTCTCGCAAAATGCCCAATCAAAGGCCCCAGGGGAGAGGTACATTGGAAAAGGCAAACATGCGGTTATGTTCTTTCAACAGGAAAAGTGGAAACTGCAGCATCATTTTTGTCTTTTCTTTGCATATAGTCTGACACGTATAAAACTGACTATTTCCCTGCAATTTTCTCAGAAAACAAAGCAGAAATTACGTAAATCCCTTAACGAAAACAGACCTGGCAAATGTGTTCCTTCCCAGCACATCAGAGGTTTCGAAATTCGAAAAATAGACAATGGTATCCTAGCAACAGTTGTATTTCTTTTGTGGTCCTTGAATAGACACTTTCAACAACATTAACGGTTTCGTTTACACCATAATGGCGGAGTAACTGTCTTGGAATGTAATGTGACAATTGTTTGCAATATAAAGCCATTTCATTGTGTTTAGCTGTTAGGGTATGTTTTACGTTATTTTTCGGTATCCTCATTTTGGTTAAATTGGAGGTGGCCATTTTTATTATTATCATGGCAGCAATGGGCCTAGCCGATAATCTTGACATTTTTTTTCATTTGTTACGGTGTACTGCCATGACAAAGTAAATGATCATGTAATAAAAGTGCCTTGCAATTCTTAAGTCATCATTATTTGCTCTAACTTACGAAGTTACTGTGACTTTATTACTCACTTCTTCCAATACTGAATATGATGATTTGGCCTCTTGTGAGGTTAATGGTGTGTCTGTTGAATTCGCCCATGGAATTTTCATTATTATACTGGCCATTTCTTTTTGGTTTCAGTTCAAATCATAGCATTAGTTTACCCATCGATATTGCAAAAATATGCAACTGTAATTTTCTATGGAAGCTTTGCCTTTATTTGGAATGGACTTTTTTACCGTCAATTTTCAGCTTCTAGCAGAAACTGTAAATGTCTGCTTTGAAGAAATTTCTTCCTGGAAAAAGGAAGACAAAAAAGTCAACTAGTTCTTCCATTAAATCATCCGTGAGTGAGCAAAACATAGCTGATTTTGGCAATGTGCCTGGGTACAAAAATGTCAAGGAAAAGGATCTCCCAAAATTTCATAAAGCAGCCTGGCTTGGAGATCTGGCTAAATTGAAACAATTAGTACGAAAGAGTGATGTAAATTCAATGGATCGTCATCATCGGTATGAATCTGATAGTTCTTTCTGCAAGTGCATTTCTTATATTTTCTGAATTCTTCCATGTAAAAGCAAGCATATCCACTGTTAATTCATTGAAGCAAATCCCTTGGTATAGGATCAAAATTTGTCACAATCAGTTGCTGCTTTTTCATTTTGTTTTTTCGTTGAGCAATTTTTTCTCTGTTAAAGTTCTTTTAATGAAAAATCTTTCCCTAAAGTCTGAGTGTAAAGATTTAATGTTTTCTCTCCTACACCTCATTCCTTGCAGAACTCAAAATATGTGATTGTGCCAACTTTTTTGACAATATTTAATTATCTTTGAATTTTCTTCTAATTCCAAGAACACCTCTTCACTATGCATGTGTAAAAGGACACAGTGAAGTTGCTCAATGGCTCTGTGCAAACAGGGCAAATCTTGGAATATGTGATGAAGATGGGCGAACAGCGCTTACAAAGGTATACTGATTATCTTATTGTTCCTTGGAAAATCATACCAAATAACATTTCTCAGTGATTGGGGATACCAATTTGAAAATGATTAATGCAAGAAGTTGAAACAATAATTGAGAATTAATTGCTAGACTGAGAGACAATTTATGTATGTGATCATTGTTAGAACACTGGCAGTGATTAAGTTGGGTAGCCAGTGAAATGACATGTTTGCATGTCTATTTCATTCTGAATTGCATTAAATATTGATTTCATGCTATCAGAATAGACATTGTGTGTTTTTCCACGTAGGCTGTGGAAACTGCATCTGAAGCTTGTGTAGAAATTTTATTAAACCATGGAGCTGAAGTGAATGTTGTTGATGTTAATTTGACAACACCGCTACACATAGCAGCAACACATGGTAACATTCCAATAGCAACACTGCTTCTTGAAAGAGATGCAAGGGTTAATGCACCGGACAATGTGAGTTTCACCGATAATGATTTCATTATCACTTGATCTTGAAACTAGAAATTGTTTTCCTTCTACTGTTTGAGCAAATGCCTTAATATTGCACTGGTGGCATGAGGCAGAAGGGCAATTTATTACTTATGCACTGTTGTTTATTAACTTTTTTCCCAACCTATTTGAGTTTTCCCCTTTTGATAAGCCTATACTTATGATGGGTAATGGATTCAAAACGTGTATGTCAAATAGTTACTAGTTGTTCTACTAATGGATGTGCCATAATTTTTTTTCTCAATTCAAGTTCATTAAAGCATGACTTTGTTTTCATTTTTCTGGTTCTAAAAATCATTCCAAGTATTCCAAGCAGTAGTTGAAAGTATTTCTTTCAAATACTTGTTGAAGTCCTCAGATGATTAAATCCTTGATATTTTCCTTTGTCTACTTTGATCAACAGGAAAAGATCACTCCTCTCTATGTGGCAGCTTCACTTAATTTTCCAGAATTTGTAGAATTTCTCCTCAAAGAATATGCTTTGGTAAATGAAGGGGATGTTTATGGAAGGTAATTTCAGAAATTGTTTGCCCTCATTTTCAAGATTTTACTCAGATGTGTCACTTTTTCTTTCTTTGGGACATTGATTGCTTGAGAATTTTGATTCTGTGTTGACGTGATATTGTTATGACATTAGGACACCACTGATTGCAGCAGCAATGGAAGGCCATAAGAAAGTAGTTGAGATTTTGTTACACTATGGTGCTGACACTGAAGTGAAAGACAAAGAAGGTTGGAAAGCAATAGACCATTCTGCAATGACAGGAAATCACAAGTTAGTATCAACCCCCATCATATACAAAATACCCATAATGGGGACTGTACTGTATGATTACCTAGATTAGATTGGATTGGATCACATGCTTTTTTGCATTTAAGCTTTAATCGCCTGTAGCAATAACTTGTCTGTTAATTGTATCATGATCTAGCAATTTCTAAATCTTTTCTCATTACAGTATAGCCGAGGTAATTGAGAATCAAACAGAGAAAGAAGATACAGAGGTACCTATAGCTCTTAACCCAATAGATGCGACTTCCGGAAGTGGTGTTGGAAGCCCTTTTAAATCAACAAGTACACACCAAAGTTCTTATGGAGGACCAGCAATTAATATTACAGGTATTGTATAAATTTTTGTCTATCATTTTTGATGATTTTCACAAGTCTTTTTCCTTTTGGTGACTTGAACCCTCAAAGGACTTAAAAGATCCTGATTCTATTCAATTCGCCTTGCAGCTGATTCTGAAGATGATTCTATCGGAAATGAATCACCAAAAAGGTATAGCGACAAATCATTCTGTACTATCATTCTCTTGAAAGAACTCTCGGCCAGCACATACTTAAAGATATTCCACTTTTTCTTCGTTTGCTGTAAATTTTGCTCCTCAAGTTTAATGTTTGTGATTTCGTTTAGATCTGACTTCAAAAATTCTTGGGCAGATTCGGATAGTGAATTTGAAATTGATGAAAAAAATGTGGGTTTTTTTATCATTCTCATGTTTATTTTCTTCTTCAGCAATGTTATCATAAATGCTTTGTGAATTATTGTATCTACTGCTACTACTGGTTCCATGCATGTACAATGCGTCGCGTATCATTTCTTTCCAAGCACGACGGTCCCGTACATACGCAAACAGCCCTACCACGTTCGGTTTGTGGCTAAATGTGTTCCTTAGCACGTCTCTCATCGTATCAAGGAAGGCGATTCTCTGCCGACCCCTTGATATGTTGCCTTCCATCCTTCCTTATAGCTCTAAACTTTCAATTTTCTCTGTGCGAATCATGTGGCCCAGGAAATGGAACTGTATTTTTCTGATTGTTGACAAAAGTTCCTTTCTGGCTCTTCACATCGTTTCATCATTCGTAATTCGGTCGATGTACGAGATTGTCATTAGTTTGCGCAAAAACCACATCTCGGTGCCTTCAATTTTGCTTGTCAGCTCAGCTGTGATCGTCCAATGTCCATGTCTCTGAACTGTACGCGAGTATCGACCTCATGTAGCACTTGAGAATTCTTAGTTTTGTCGCATAGAAAGATTCCTATTGGTGAAGATTGATTTCAGTTTTCCAAAACTGTCTTTCGCCATCGCAATCCTTCGCCGAACCTCCTCTTATTGTATCTATGTGCCTGAAAAGCCTCTAATGTCCTGGGTATGACGTTAAACTGCACCCTGTGGTGAGGCCTTCAGTAGTTCAAAGACTTAGGGACGACTGTCACTGCCCTTTAGTCACCATTGTGCTGGGCCACACTTGGGCAAGATGCAGTACCCATAACCTCCATCTTCAGGGTTACGGTATCACACAACTGCTGCCTTGCAGTCTACCCGTTCTAGGAAAGGCTAGGGGAGTAAACCCCATCAGAAAATTAGGAGCTGCAGTCCCGAAGGTGGTTAGACAAAATAATGGCACGCCGGAAACTCATGCGACGCTGTTACTGCCCAAGCAGTATCGGCAGTCGTCGTTCCCTTGGATCCACCGGCTGGGTGGAGGGCTTACTGCCTGGACAACAGCTCGTCTTCCATACACCCTGCCCAGGCTATGTAGCTCCACTGGAAAGGACACTCCAGCGCTATTCTAACGACTCATGCAGACGGAAGGATGCCGATGATGGGCCTGAAAAGATGTTAGTCGTACCTTCTTAAATGCTTCCATTTTATCATCATTATCAATTAGGTGCATACAACCCCTCCATTTATCTCTTTCCAGCATTAAAACTTTCATCTCATCCAAAATTATTGCAGCATTTTTGCGGAGTTTTGTGATGGAGTTTGAGACTTTCATCATTGCTGTATCCATGAGCAGGTTTCCAGAAAAGGTGGCAGAGCTTTGCTCTTTTCTTCTGCAGAAGTGACCCACAGATTTGAATCGACTTTAATACCGATGATGGAGATTCTCGATAATTTGTCATAGAGGATGTTTTTATGAACATGCAGCCTCCAACTGATGCCCAGAATGTTATGAACCATTCTAGAATAAGTTCCATTAAAGGAGTTATTTAACCTCTTTGTAAGGCTCCAGACTTCTGTCCCGTAGAATAAACATTCTCTGCTGTTTTCCCATTGGACCTTAAGGTGCGATGCCATGTTGCATCCAATCTACGTGTATCGTTCCATGCCTCTGATCTCAACATCATTTTCTGTGTTATCAATGAGCTTAGATGTTTAAGGTCCTTAACGCTATTTGGGCTTTTTCCACTTGCATTCAGCTGTCTTTCTTTGAAGTTATGGCAAAGATATAATGCTATTGCATTCCATACTGTTGTTTATTTAACATCATATGTATGGCGTATATTATATGCTAACCGATTTTTACTCCTACAATTGTGGTATATGTTTTCAAAGTCAAGGATCATGATGATTTAACTTTTAGATCGGAGGTCCCAATCTTGCAAATGCTTTCAAGCGAGACGAAACAACTGAAAGTAAATCATGTAAGGTTTTATTTTGAATCAAATGTCGTCATCTTGCCCTTCAGCTTATTGTGATTCTTGCTAGGTACTATGATTGTTGAGACGTGTATTGTTACTTTCACCAGTCACTTGAGCCAATACTTTTTGATAATCTGTGTCCGTTTCTTTCCTTTTTTGCCAAATGAAACATTCATGTTATTCTGTCAATTATATTTTCCTCACATTCTAGCTGTAAGCAAAATACCAATAGCTACATCAAAAGATAAATCAATGAAGACAGGTAAGCTACCTGAAAACTGGTTAAATTAGTCTATTTCTTTCATTTGGGGGTTTTTGTGACCATTGTAGTATTTTCCCTTTCATGCAAACTGTTAAAATCCATGTTCGTTGTCATTTTGCAATATTTGAGCTTGTACGTCCATCTTAGATGACAAAGAATATCACGTAGACGATTCACTCAGCAAATCTGAATCAAAAATACCAAGACTAGGTTTTGGTGCTAAAAAGATAACAGCAAAATCAAACGAAGATATTTCGATTTCACCCATCCAAAAAGTAGAAGAGGATAAAGATGTGCCGAACCATAGATCAACGAAGGGAGAAACAGGACCAATGCAGTTGGAGAGTTTAAAACAAGAAGGAAGCAAAATACCTCGTTTGAATAGTGCGTCAAGCAAAATTGTGGACAAGCTAGTAATTGAGAAAACGTACACTGGTTTAAGAGACGGATTCGGGATGAAATCGGATGAAACGAGTACAGGCAAATCTCTTGGATGGGATAATGCGTCCGTCTCAGATTTTGAAAGCGAAGTGAGTTTTTATCTAATGCATTTGCTAAATGGCAAGCGCCATCGATCGTTCTAAATATTTTCTTAATATGAGTAACATCTTGTGTCAACTTCAATTTTAATGTGATATATTTATGTTTTCGAATTTTTTTCGTAAGAGCGAAGATTTCTCAGAAACGGACATTTTGGCAGCCTTGACTGGGTCACCAACAAAAAAAGTAGGAATTATCGTATTGAAATAATTTTAAAAAGTTAAATTTCAAGAATGTTGGAACCATATTGCTCTGCTTAAAATCAGGGTCAAGTATAGACCATGTTAAAGATTAATTTTTTTCAATATTTCTACCTACTATGATAATGTAGATTTCCAGGGCACTGAGAAGCTATGCCTATCGAGCAATGTCGTAGTCCTTGCTGTGATCACACCTCGTAATTTTTTGCACCTGGACTGGCATAGGTGACTCTGTTCAAGTTTAATCCAAGATCAATTGTCCTTGCCTCTGAACTATCCTCATTCCTTGATTCAATTTAGATTTCTTTTGGTAGGACTGAATATATAAGGTTATTCACGCCATTAAAAATCCTTGCGAATAATGATCAATTATCCTCTCGCACTTTTCATGTTTCCATTGTATTCTCTTCGCAAATTATTGACTCGTTTATTTTGAATACATTTCGCTAATTAACCGTTGATTTTGTCGCTCAAGTGTTGCATAATCATCATCATTAATGGCAATTGATTATCGTTATTCTATAGTTAACTTGACAACAAGAAACTATTGTGTTTACTCAATTCAGGTCGAGAAAAGGATGGAAAATTCATTTGTGAAAGGTTCACGACATCTTCTAGGAGGTAATCCATCTTGTTTTTGCCTTGTCCTTGATGATCTTTTTAAGCTTATTCCTATTTGGATGGAATGCTAAATATCAATTTCTGAAGAAATCAAATAAATGCTCTCCATGCTGAAAAGTTATTCGACTGGAAGGCTAACCCCAATGCTATTCCGCCAGTTCCAGTTGGGCTCCCTCTTTATACATTCTTTTTAAGTCAGTAGATCTGCCCAATTCTTGATGTTACCATGGCATGTTCTTCTTTTCGGTCTACGTCGGTATCTGATAAAATCTCAATGAATGTAACTAACAACACATCTTTCCAATGCAGATTTGACTCACCCTGAAATGGATGAAAGTGATGAAGTAGCAGAGGGGGAATCTCCCAGCGAAGGGAAGCTTTTTATGAATAAAGAAGAAATAGGACAGGATGCTACAGTTGAAGATGGTTTACAAAATGACATCGCCCAAGCGAAAGAAAATCATAGCGATGGCCATAAGGATGAAAGTGACTGGGAGAGTACCACAGAGGATATCTCAATTCCGAAACCTAATTTGAACGAGTTGATGGAAGGGAACGGGGCGGAAGAAGAAGAAGAAAAGAAAGAAAATAGTAATTTAGAAGATGATTCACTCATTTCAATCGCAGAAAAAGCAACACCAGACGTGAGCAACAAAGTCAAAGAGGTAATAATAAACCATTGACCGAAGTGTTTTCAAATCTCATTAGATTCTCTTTAGGCCTAAAACTAACCCGCAGCAAATAATTTTTTAATCATAATGGCTTGAAGACATAATCAATAAACGCCATTTTGCTAATCGTAGAATCCTTCTAATGGTTGAATGTGTGCGAAATGATAGGATCGGGCAGAGGAGTCGCCAGACGCTTAGCATTACCTTTTCTTGAACATAAGTTGAAAGGTTCCAAATCAAAATGGAGGCATGCTGAAATGACTCGATGAAGTTAACGAGGTGACAGGGCTTAGAAGCAATGACATAATCAAATGCCTCGCAAAAGGAAAATAGCATCTTGGCATTTCATAGTGAACAACCTTGGCATCGAAGATGGCATACCGAATAAGGGATAATTATTCATGTAGTATGCTTTTTCTCTGTTACCAACTTTATGTAGTATAAACAAGACTCAATTTGATTGGAATTTTAGGTTGAGGATAAAAAGGTAAATGTAGGGGAGACTAAAGAAAAATCTGAATTTGGTGGCTTTAGTTTGGATAAACGAATGGAGAGCAACAAATCACAAGGTATAGAAAAGTCAGAAGAGATAACAGCAGGAGGATATATGCATCATGCAAAGGGTGCGTAAAGCTTTTAAATTTCTTTCGTGTTTTATACCTGCCATCCGAAGGTAGATTTTAGGGCACTAGAAAGACATACCTATCGAGCAGCTCTAGGTCCACCCTTTTAAAGTGACGTCATAAGATGAATGTCAATGCAATGAGAAGCTATGCCTATCGAGCAGTGGAGTGGTCCGTACTCATATTGTGACTTCATATCCAGTTTCCTATAATTTGTGATTCTGGATTATAATTTTTTTTGAACTTCATCTTGATATGAAAATTAAGCATGCAAATGCAAATCTCTCTAAAAATAGATAATTTGTATTCTGCTGGCCTAATTACAGGTATTTCTCACAAAAAGGGACACAATAACATATCAACAAAATTCCTGGCAAACTGGTTATTCCAGGGTTTTTTGTGCATGCAGAATATGTAATAAGTTATGCAAATGATTATACTCGCTAATTTAGTAATTATGTATTTAGTATGTGCTTTGTCAATGGTCAGATCCCTACACATCTGAATAAACGAATCGCAAGACTGTCCAAAGATTCCAAGGGAACCTATGGACAAGTTAACAAGTTTCACGTGACGGTATTTCAATGTTAGGTCATTCAGAAGGTAGCAATATTTCGTTAACTTCCTACTAGCGGTATTTTCAAGGATTGTCTCGAAGCTAACGCTCAATTCTAAACATAAAGAGTATTAAAAGGAGTGGAGATGAGCATTTCAGGACGCAGGTCGTCACCAGTGACGAGAGAAGGGGAAATGTATGTGGGAGGTCGATGTAGAAAGTAAAGTGAATTAAACATTGCAATGGTGCGGCCAAGAAGTTCAGCGCATAGTCATGTCTCCACGTGAAGCGGCCCTCGCTGAGATAAGATCTACAGCCTGCAGCAACGCGGAGCAGAGTCTCTGGCTGGAAGCAAAAGGATTTAGGAGAGATTCCACAGCGTGAGATTTTTCCGAGTTGCAAGTGTGTTATTAAGGTACCTGACAACGAAGTTAAAGATATGTTTTGGTAGTTTACTTTGGGCAGAAGACCAGAGAGGATTTACAGTTTTCAAAGAGTGATTCAGGAAAAAAGTAATGAGAAAGCCTTCAGAGGTTAGATCAGAGTCTCTCAGTTAAGAGGTTCTGACGCATTTCCTTTAAAACTGAGGAGATACGTAGGACAGTTTGACATTGTTGGAATTTTACGGGAGGAAGAAGGAGATTAAACCCAAATTGGTTTCGAGGAAGACTAATACCGTTGAGGGTGGTGCTAATTGGAAGATCTAACCATTGTCTGACGAATCTTACTACAACCTTGTCAAGATTCTCGATGACCCACGGCTTGGAAAGATTAACAACAGTTAGATGCCAGGATAGCTCCGAAAGGACGTATCATTGATAGAGGAGAAATCTGTTTTTGGGAAAGAGGCGCAAAGAATCGCTTAGTTTCATCATGGCGAGAAGAGATGATTCAAGGTGGATTTTGTATTGATGATGGTCCATTTCGAAATTGAAGTAGCGGCCAAGATATTCAAAGGATTCACCGTTTTTAACAACTTGCAGAATTTCAGTGTGGATAAAAAACTTGGGTTGAAGTTGTAGAGAGCGGGAAGAACCAGAAGACTACCCACTATGCACAGAAATATGCATCCGCAGTCAGATGTTGATCGGTTTTATTGGAAAGGAACTGAAGGAGGAAGAGGTTTGCAGAGCATTGAAGAAGTTGTCGAGAAAGAGGAAGCGAGTTCGGGATTTTATTTACATCAAGCAGATGACTTCATGTTGAAGGAAATAGTACAAGAAGGGCTCTTCAGAGATTCTACCAATCCATTTGATAAAAAGCGGGAAGTGGTCGATAAACACAAACTGCCGTTTGAGGAAAAGAAACTACATTCTGTTTTCTTCAGGGAAACCAATGATGTTAGAAATGAAAGAGATACTTGGTTATGGCAAAAGAAAGGAGTGCTGAAAAAGGAAACCGAGGGATTAATATTAACAGCTCAAAAACAGGCATTACGATTCAACTGGGTAAAAAGGATGATAGATAAAAAAAGAGTGCTCACCTAGATTCCGAATGTGTGATAAAGAAAATGAGACAGTATCTGATATTGTTTCCGAATGCACACAATTGGCTCAGAACGTGTACAAGAAATGCCATCACTACAAAATTGCTGCTATTATTCACTGGTATTCGTGCAAGAAATTTGGCCTCAGTTGCTGTG
This sequence comes from Pseudorhiza aurosa, assembly GCA_964026355.1. Lineage (NCBI taxonomy): Eukaryota > Metazoa > Cnidaria > Scyphozoa > Rhizostomeae > Lychnorhizidae > Pseudorhiza > Pseudorhiza aurosa. Next base: position 868,750 of record OZ032127.1, on the reverse strand, counting down.
GGAAGAGCTATGAACATTTTGTAGAAAAGAAACAAGGATTTTAGAAAATGAGGATGCTTAGATTCAATGGGACTTCTCAATACAGACAGAGAGAAAGATAATACGTCGTGGCAGCGGAGAGACGTGGGCGACCGATGCTACGTTTTCCGTGAGCTGTTTCACTGAAAAGGACTCTCTTCGGGATTCGTGAGTCATCCATACGAGCAACATGGCCCAGCCATCTCAAACGTCGCTGTTTGATTATCGTGAACATTAATGCTAGGCCGGTGCGCTGGAGGATTTCTTCATTTGTAACTCTGTCTTGCCACTCAACACCTAATATCTTACACAGGAGACAGAAATGAAGTGCATTGAGGCGTTGTTCTTCGTTACTGTACGATGGCCAATTCTCGCTCCCGTATAGTAGAGTTCTGAGAACACACGCCTTGTACACGGATGCTTTGGTCTTGACCGTGAGGTATTTGTTGGACCATACACGTTTGTGCAGCCGTCCAAGCACTGAGCATGCCTTTCCAACGCGTGAGTCGATTTCCTTCGCAAGTGTGTTGTCAGCCGCGATAATAGACCCAAGGCGTTCGAGATCACTCTCTGTGTGCATGACTATTGCGGCATCTTCGGCATACATCAGCTCACGGACGCATCACTTTGCAACGAGTGTTTTCCCTCTGAGACGTGATACGTTGAAAAGTCAGCCGTCCGTCCTTGTGTGCAGATATATGCCCTTAGTCATTCCATCAAAAGCCACAAGTATCAGTAGGGCAAAGAATGCGCCAAAAAGTATTGGGGCCAGCACGCAACCCTGCTTTACACCGACCACAACATCGAACGAATCTGACGTGTCGCATTGAACCGCACCTTGCCTTTTGTACCTTCATGTAGACTGTCGATTAATTTTACCAGCTTCGCCGGTGCACCAGTGTATAATAGCATGTCCATCGGTGCCTGTCTGTTCACAGTGTCAAAAGCCTTGGAAAGGTCCATGAAGGCGATGTGCAGGGGGAGGTTCCTCTGCCCACATTGTTCCTTTAGCAGACGAAGACTAAATATGATATCGCTTGTTGATCGATTGGCTCGTAATCCGCATTGACTTTCAGGGTATACATCTTCTGCGAGCACTTTCAGCCTGGATAGCAGCACACGCGCGAACACTTTGCCGACTACGCTGAGTAGAGCAATTGCACGATAGTTGTTGCAATCTGAACGCGACCCTTTGCTCTTATAAAGAATGACGACAAGAGCATTACGCATCTCATCTGGGATTTTTTCTGAGCGCCAGCACTCAGTGAGTAGTCGATCGAGTTGACTGACCAGTACTTCACCACCAGCCTTCAGGATTTCACTAGGGATCCCATCTTCGCCTGGTGACTTTCCGCCACGGAGAGCAGCTATTGCACACTTCACGTCACCCAGAGTCGGCTCAGCAGCAATCTCGTCTTTTGTTTCAAAAGCAGGCAGGGATTGGAAGACGTTATCAAAAACAGGCGTGTGGCCGTACAGCTCGCTCAAATGCTCGATCAATCTGCCTAGCTGCTCGTCCTTGGAGGTCAGCGCTGTACCATCCTTGGCGGCAATTGGAGCACATTTCTTGGGCTGAGGACCGATGACCCCCTTGATGCCTTCATACATTCCGCGTATCTCGCCGATGTCGGAAGCAATCTGAATGTTGCAGCTGAGATCTGTGACTTACTTGTTGTACTTGTTTCGCGCTTCCCGTTGTAATAAACGTTTGGCCTCACGTAGTTCATTGAGCCGCGCACGTGTTGGCCGTACGCTGTACTCTAACCGTGCCCACCGCTTGTGTTCTACCAGCGGTCGAAGTTCCTGCACGTATTCTGCAAATCAGTTCGGCTGCTTCCGATCGAGGCGTCCAAAGGCAGAGAGGGATGCATCTGTAATCGATTTCTTCAGGATGTTCCACTTGTTGTCAACCGCATCGTTGACGTCAACTTGCGGTGTAGCTTCCAGGAGTAGCTCTGGAATTCTGCGATGCATTTCAGCTTTGCACATTTGGTGATGTTGATACGGGGTGGGCCACGCGAGGCAAACCGAGTGAAGTGTCGCGTGGCTGGTAGATGAAATCTGCCTACAACCAGGGAGTGATCACTATCGCAATCCGCACTGTGCATTGTCCTTGTGTTTAGAACACTTTTGAGGTCCCTCTGGCGGACGAGAATATGATCAAGCTGGTGCCATCTCTTGGACCGAGAATGCTGCCACGTGACTTTCCGCTTCTCACTCGCTTGAAAATATGTGCTTGTGACTCAATATCCGCAAGTTGCTGCCAGCTCAAGTAGTCGTTGACAATTTGCATTCATTCTACCAACACCGTGAGAGCCCATTTTCGTTTCTCAGGGTCTACTGTCACTGCCGATTCTAGCGTTGAAATAGCCCAACAGGACAGCAAATGTGTCGTTGTGGAAGCCGTACAAAACATCGTACAGCTGATTGTAGAAGATATCCTTTTCGGGGTCTGATGCGTCAAGTGTAGGAGCGTGGACGCTGACACAACGCGTAGATGAGACGCTTTTCATGAGACTATTGCGAATCACGATAGCAACACCGCTTGTGCGACGCTCGCACTCCGGTCTGCCACTCCAGAGAAAAATATAATCCGATTCTGTGACTTTTCCGCTGTCAGTCAGCCTCACCTCTGACAGAGCGGAAATATCAATTTACAACCTTCTAAGCTCGAACCCTATAACAGCTCAGTGAAGCGCAATGGCTTCTCCCACCGTCGACGATGACCTCTGGCGATCAGCTTGACGGCGCTGATCTTATAACCGGTAACTGCCATCGCCCGTCTGTTGTTTCCAGCATGTTCACACAGCTGTCGGGGTGGCCTCCCCTAGCGACTCCTGCAACACCAACCAAAATTCAACGCCTGGGCGGAGTGACGGAACAGCTTGCCCATGGCTGAACCCATCTTGACGCATCCGTCTGTGATTCCAGGGGCCGGCAAGCCGGAACGCTGGCAGATTAATGCGCTGCAGGTTTCTATTGGCGCTCGCGGCAGGGTGTTTTCCTTCATGCTGTTCTACACCCTATGGCTATGGCCCCTATGGGACGCCCACTGCACGTTCGGTTCGGCCGGGACAAGCCTATCCAGGAGTGCCCGTCGCAGCACAGTCGCGACTTCTAGGAGGCATGTGCAGCAGTTGACTGGTCACTGACTGCCCAATCGTGCTAGCCACCCCGTCCATGTGCAGGTGATCCACGCCGCATAAGAAAGGTGCTCACCGTAAGGCCAGCCCATGCTCCCAGTAAGAAAGAAAGATAGAGCACAATAAACCAGATGTTATTTTACTATATTCACACCGGTGACCCCACCTGATGAAGGAATGAAGCCAGTAGAAGAAGAAGAGGAAGAAAAGCAAGAAAGTCTGTTTTGTCTTGGATGTGGCATGTCCATTTGATACGAGAGTCGTAAAAAAGGAGAAAGAAAAGATTGAATTCTGTACCAACCTGAAATACGACATTCTAAATGCTGGAGACAAGAATTTGAAAAATTTATGTTATTCTGCCTATTATAGGTGCTTTAGGCACAGGCAAAGGGAATGTAAAGAGAATTCTTGCTAAGTTTGGTATAAATTTGTGTATGCATGTATTGCAGAAAAGTTGTTTGCTTGGAACGGCTCACGTACTCCAAAGAGTCCTTGATGTCCAATGAATTAAAGGAAAGAAAGGAAATAGAAGACAGAAAAGAGAAAGTTGAATTGATATGGACAAAAAGAAGACAGCTTATCATCTTAGGTCACAGGAGGTGGGTTGATGGAAAGACTGATCAATCCTGAGATCTTTGACTTATTTGCATGAATCTCGAAGATCCTTGATCCTTGATTTTTTTTTATTATATTAATTATCCACAAATTAACTCTTCAGCAAACTAAAATAACAATGACGTCTAATTTAAGTGATAAAAGCTGAATAATAAATCTGCATCCTACAATACATATCTATTGCTGTTCTTCCAGGGTGTTGTGTTCTAGAGTCTAGCTTTTTAGATGCGCTGTAAGTTTTTTTTAAAACGATCTAGAGACGGTAGTTCACAAATTTCAGCAGGTGTGTCATTCCATGCTTTAAGAGCAGTGTCATGAAAGCCTTTTTTTGCAAATTCAATCCTATATCAAGGAATCTGGAGATCTTTGCAGTGCCTCGTATTGTAGGTCGAGTAAGAAGATCTCGGTTGGTATTTATCCCACAGGCTTTCAGGGCATGGTCTGTTCATCATCTTATAGGCCATGACATTCCGGTCATAGCGGAAAAGATTTTCTACGTTTAACCAGGAAGCCGACCAACTGTCTTTATTCTTGCGTTGCGTTTGTTATTATTGAACAGGCCCGATCTTGAAGATGTTAAAGAGCAGCTATTTTTGTTTTTGATAGGCTGCTCCAAATAACATCGGCATCATGAAGATGAGTCTCAATAAGTGCATAATATATATTACACAGTTTTTCAGTTTTTTTAGAGCTGCAAGACCTCCACTCATTTTGCCTTTAACGCGCTTAAACTGTTCAGCCCAATTTAGTTTTCCATCTATTATAACTCCAAGGGATTTTGTCCATTCTTTTTATATCACAGTTATTTAGTTTCAGCACTTCTGGCAGGTCGAGATTTTTAGTTTTAAGTGGGTGCCCTATGGCCATGAATTCAGTCTTTTGGGATTGGGGCTAAGTCTACTCACCCTCATCCATTCAGAGAGATTGGAAAGCTCTTGATGTGCGTCTACAACTAGTTTTGCTACATCATCCGATGCGATCGCTATATTGGTATCATCAGCATAGATGCTAGCCCTGGAGAATTTAAGACACTTTTCCAAGTCATTCTTTTCCAAGTGATGCTTTGCGTGGTTTTTCAGAAACTGCCAAATGGTAAAGCCTCATTCTTACCCTGTTTTAGATTCATAAGCAACTCATTCTCTTTAAACCATCTGGAAAATGGAAGATAGGTCGATTGACAACTAGTGTGAGATGTCCTTCACATTTTTACCACTGATGCAAACTACAGTGTCGTCTGCATATTTGAAAACCTAAATGTGCTTGACCACATCAAATAGATCAAAAAGTAATGGTAATAGTAGTAGAAGTAATAGAAAGTAGTAGTAGAAATAGCAGGGGCCTAGGATTGACCCTTTTGGTACTCTAGATTTGATGGTAAAAGAGTCAGAGAGTGCCTCATTGTATTGTACGATAGCTTTACGGTAAAATAAAATTTTGAAGGACTGAGAGGCCGTGCTAATGGAGCAGTGACCTGGTCCGTCCTCCCGATATGACCTAACCTCGTGATTCTTTTACCTAAGATCACAAAGGAATGACGAATTTCACCGCTCTACGTGAAAGTTAAGCTAGAGATAGGGTTTGAACTATTGACCATAGGATGTGTAACTAAGTGCATCAATTACCAAGCCATTCTTAGACCAATTCAAATTTTCACGGACACATCACTATTTCACATGGAAATCAATAATTCAAATTTCATGTGTTTTCAAGTTTCTCAATCACTTCCATTCTGCGGCATCTACCATTTTATTCATTGGTTATAAAATTACGTTAAAAACGTCTAATTTCAGATGTCAAGGCTAAAATTGAGGAGCTTGGAACGGAGGATGGTAGCTCATTCAGTTCATTTTCTGAAAACGAGTCGTTTAAAGAGCTGGATTCTTCCTTTATTAATCATGGTGACATTATCCCTACGACGAAACATGCAGATTATATGCTGTCCATTGAGGAAGAGCCTGCAAAGCTTAACCAGTCTAATGTAAGTAAGAAACTCATTTATTTCTTTAATTTCATGATTTATCTTGCATGCTGATATTGTTTTGAAGTAAAATTTATACTGTCGCGCAAATGGAATATGTAAATTTATTGTGTCTTTGTTTCCAAAACATTTCAATCATTCAGTTACAGCCTGTTGATAACTGTTTTTGATGGTAATATTTTTGCAGTTAAAATCACAAGAAGAAGAAATAGCGGAACAATCTGATCATAAGACAGATGAACATAAAAAGCTGCAGGAGAGAAAATCAACGAAAAAAGATGCAAAAGACGAGAAATCTAAATCGACTAAGAATCAATATGATGCTTTGGGAATTGATTTGTCTGAAGAATCAGAATCTCTTGAAACAGAGAGCGAATGGGAAGCAACTCTTAGAAAAAGGAGAGAAAGAGAAAACGCAAAAACAGAAAGTTTTACAGGTGAAGAAAAAGCAGAAGAGGAATTAGGGACAGAAGAAATCGTAGGTGGTCCAATGTTAGCTAGTACAAAAAGCCATGTTGATGAAATGGAAACAGAAAAGGAATCTGAAAAACGTGACTCAGAGTTTATAAGTGACGAAAGTTTTAGTTTAAATACTGAAGATCAATTAGAAGACCTGGAGGAAGAAAGATTGAAGAAAATAAACGTAGACGAAGATCTTTCGAGAGACTTTGGTGATAGTGATTTCAGTTTATCAGAGAATTCACAAAACCAAAACTCAAATGCGTTAAAAAAAACATGTAGATTTGAAAATGAGATTGATTTTGAAAAAGATGCTTTGGGAAAGTTGACACTATCACAAAAATCCGACGAAGAATCCAAAAGAGGAGAAATAAAAGAAGAAAAAGTTGAAGATGAAATTAGGAGCATTCTTGCAGGTGAAAGTGTGGATGAGAGTGATATCAGTGATGATAAGAGTATTTTTAACGGAAATAAGGCAAGTCGATCGCCTGATGGTGACAGTGCAATTGATTCAAATGAAAATAGTGATGGAGATTGTGCAATTGATAGAAGGATAGCTCACTCTGAGACTGTGAAGGAAGATACTAATGGATTGGTTGATTTGGAAAGAGAGGATGAAAAAGCTGTCTTTCTTAAGAATATCGTAAGTAGGAAAAATTCTGCAGTTAGAGAAAAGAAGGAAGAAAAGGTGGATGGAAAGAGAAAAATGAGTGACGTGGAAAGAAAGAAAAGTCTGGAAGCGATTCTGAATCCAATGAAGTATATTCAGACAGAAAGTATCAAAAGAGAAGTAGCCACGGTTGAGGTTGATGAGATGGAAGCAAACGCCGACGAGATATCAAAAGACGAGCGAATTCATGTGCAACGAAAGGATGCCTACTATTCCAAGGGGAATGAAGTTGAAGAGGAATTTGAAAGAAACTTGGAAGAAAAAGAAACAGGGAACCAAAAACCATTAAAGCTCGAAGAAGGAAGCACAATGAACGGTTCAGATCAACACTCATTTGAGGAGACTGAATCAGAAGAGGAAATTGAGGTATTTGGAAATATCAATATGTTTTTTCTTTTCGATATTCGTTTCATTTTGATTAGTTTTAATGCTTCTCTTGCCTTCTATTTGAATGCCATGATTGTACATGATTCAAAACGATACATCAGATCTGATGTTGATTTGTTGATTTAGAAAATTGATTCATCCTCTGCTTTTGTATTGCTCTTCAGTGCCACATTGAAAGGGGTCTTGATAAGCATGTGCTGGGAGGGTTTATCCAATGAAAATAAGCGTGGCTTTGGAATTAATGGGAATCATTTTTGTCGTCTTTTATAAAGAGTGTAAGCAACAAGCGACATTTCAATAGCAACAAAGGCTATATTTCCAATAGTCTTGTTTGAAAATTCGAGTTTATTGAAACTCAGGTGATAAAGGACTGTCACAAACTCCAAATACGAAATGGCGTAAATGATTTCTTCCCAGGTTTCCTGGAAAAAGAGTTAAAATTCTAATAAGCGGGTGGGCCCTAACAAGAGCGGGGAAGAAAGCTAGGTGGGGATATCTATTTGGGACCTAAGATGCCACATTAGCTTGTTAGCTTGGACTCTCTTCCAGGTCAAAATGCAATTGAGTTTAAAAGGAGAAAAAGAACCAGAAATGGAGAAGCCTGAGTTGGACACAATTAACCTTGAAAAGGGGGAAATGAAGTTTGAGATCGAAATGAAAATAAAAAGACACCAAGAAGAGCTTAGACAGAAGGAAAGAGATTTTGAGGCTGAATTGAGGCGAAAGGAGAATGAAGAAAGAGGGAAACGGCAAAGGCAGAGTGCAGAGATAGAAAAGGAGCGAAAGAAAATAGACGAAATTCAAAGGTTAGAAAAAGAATGGAAAGAGAAGGAAATTATTGAAGAAAGAAAGATGAGAATAAAATTGGAAGCGTTTAAAAGAAAAAAGCTAGAAGAAAGCCAGAGAAATGAAAAAGACAAGAAAAAAGCTGACAAAAATATAAAGGAGAAATTCGAAGAAGAACTAAGATATTTAGAAGAAGAACGAAACAGACGGGAAAAGAAAACACAAGAAATGGGGATAATGGGGCTCGAAGAGGCAGTCAAAAAAAGAAGGGAAGAAGAAATGAAAGTTATTGAAAGTGCTAAAAGGTTTTTAGGCCATCCGTTTATTGCTATATGATATTTGCAACTTTTTTTCTCTAAGATTCGTTGATTGTATCTGATTCAACTTATGGTACCCTGCAGTCATCTATATCACAGCTTCTTTGCTTCTATTTTAATGTTAGCCCCTTTTTCAGGTTGAGTTGACAAGGTGTGAACTTTGGAGTATTCAGCATGAGGGAGGGACAAGGGTAGACCCCCCTAGAAACTATCAGTGAATGCAATGTTGATTGTCAGACCAAAGAATTAAATGCTTTATTGAAATGCATTATTTTCAGGTTGAAACAGCAAGAGGACTTCATGAAAAAGATGAGAGAGAAAATAGATAAAAGTTCAAATAGTGGTGACGACGTTGATGATGAACGGAGGGAAATTTATGAATTGTCTGAAATTGGAAGATTTATGAAGGAGCAAGAAGAAGCTGAGAAAAAGAGAAAAAGTGAAAAAGTATTCAGGGAAGATGTAATTCAAAATTTTAAATCAAGTCCAATATTTTCAGGTGAGTAGTTATTGGAATCCTCAATTTTTCATTGTTTTGAAAGTAAGTTCCTCTTCCAACACCACAATTTCAGCAGCTAAGTTTTCTAAACGCAAGGTTTGCCAAGCCCTTTTACAGCTTAACGCCTCGAAATTTAATCGTCCAGGCCAATGGAGGTGTAGAGCTAGAAAAATGGATAAGGGGCTCGGCTCTTTCACTAAGACGGAAGTTGCCATGCTCTTGAGGGCGTACGGCAACTGACTTGTAGCTGCCTAATGAGTATCATCTCTAGCGTGGCTAAGAGGTTGTTCTCTTTTTCATTCGACTCACAGCACGTGCCTGCGATGATACTCATCTCCATAAAAACACCTCAGCCTCACTCCTCAACAATTATTTGACCCGTACCGAGGACTTTGATAAAGACAATATATTTCCATCCAATGAAAGCAAGAACAAAAGTTGTCATTTCACGTATACATGGCCCACAACTTCCACCTATTAACAGTGTACTGTACTCTTCAACTTCTTTCATGAGAGCTTGTCTTCCTCGAACATGAAGACCTCACTAAAGAGATTCACTTACATGTAGGTCCTTGTAGCTGCTTTTTTCATTTCAAAAGAACTTTATCCTGAACGTATACAGAGATCTTGTGTTGTTGTAAACTAAACTTTTTTTCGGACTATAGATATTGCTGTATGTTCTATTTCTCTGATCCGTCAAATGAAGTGAATGACTGACTTGAATTGAGTGATTGAGTTGGATGATTGACTTGAATTGGATGATTGAGTTGGATGATTCACTTGAGTTGGACGATTGGGTTGAATTGGTGAAGGGATTTGACAACCACAGTCCAAGGAAATTCAATTACTCATCAAGTCATGTTTCAGCGCCTTTCTATTTTCCAATCCGCTAAACCTCCATTTGCAAATTTGTTTTGTGCACATTGTGTACATTGATGAAAAACTTAAGACTCTAATTGTCTCTTTGTTTGTTATCCTACACAAATTGAATTAAGCCGTATCCATGGTAATTGCTCGTTTTCATACCCGTGTCGGTTTATCAAATTCTTTATACTTTTAATCAATTAAGATGTCGTCAATTTCGCTTTGTGGCAGTAAGATTAATGGTGCTTACTATATCGATTATATGTTGGATTGTAATGAATCTTCATATTAATGCACTTACGACGTCATCGTTCCGTATTAATTTGTTTGCACGTGGTCTTTATTTACGTGTCAGTTGATGCAGTCTTTTCAGCTTGTGAATGTTAATTAAAAAGCAGCACCTATCGGTGTATTTCAGCTCGTGATATTCTACAAGAGGAGCAGATTTTGCCGGTACAAAGTGGATCTCACTTGATTCAGACAGAACTTACTCTTGAGCCATTACGAACAAGGTCGCCTGAGCAAAGGCTGAAGGAAAATGGAGTTAGACTCGGAGAAAATTCTAGAAAAATGAAACAAGAAGCAGAAATGTTATTGGAAGCAGCACGACATAAGACGAATGCCTTGTTGAGGGGTGAGAGAAGGGAAGGTATGGGCGCAGGTGCCAGAACGTCACCAAGACAGAAGCAATTTGCATCTGATGAACTGAGTGATTATGGAAGCGCTGACGTCGATGAAATGATGAAACTAAAGTAAGCTGAAGAAAGATTTCAAATTAAAAATGCTTGTTTTTTATTTATCAATATGCTTTGCGTTCTTTTCAAACCCTGTTTCAGATTAATTCATATCCTTTTCCGATCACACGTCCTCTCGTAATCAGCATATTTAGTCATCTTGGCATTGGTGCTTTTGTCAGTCAATGACTGCTGGGTTTTTCAATTCTTCATTACCATCTATCTGCGCTCATAAATCATTCACATTTTTTTTAGTCTCATCCAGTGCATTCCTTCAAAAATCAAAGCATCTTCTTTTTACAACTCACTGAATAAGGTCCGTTATCGAACCACATTTTTTTATTTGCAGAATTTTGCTCAATCAAATTAGAGTGAAGTTTAAATGCAAAGCTCTCATTGGTTGAGTTAGTTTCTGTTTAACTTGCCTTTTACTCAGGTTTCTGGCTGTTTCATTATTGCTGCATCTTTCATTCTGTCATATATTCATTATAGAGATGACGTTTATCCAATGATTCAGACTCCTGGCTCAGATGCTGTTGATTCAGAAATGCCACCTTATCAACGGGTGAGCCTTTCCATCTCAAAACTATTTCATTTTAATCATTCCGATTGCACAACGTGGAATGTGTTCAGCCATATTTAATGAGTTTCAATTATGTTTTTTTCCTAAAGTTTGTCAAGAACTAGTGATGTAGGCAGGATGAATTGCTTTCTATGAATCAAATGATGAGAATTATAAATGTCAATTTTTCAACCAAATCATGGTTGTAGGATTTCATCTTGAATCTCAGAACAGTTTTTCAACTTGCCTCTATTTCAATATTCTTCCACTTTTCTCTGTATAGCATAAAGAGAACGTTTTAGCTCAAATTTATTAGATATTTACAACTTTTCCATTTTGTAAACTTAGTCAATTAAGGTTTTGCGATGATTTGTTACTTTTATTGGTTCTGGTGTTTTTGTTTACATGAAAGACGTCCGATTATCCGACTGTAAGCACACCACATGAGAGATACGATACACATATGTTTGATTACAATGACCATTTATCGCCAATCATCCGATCAACAAGTGCTCCGCTAATAATGGATCAAAATGACAGAGCACTCGAGTTCAAACATGGAACGCCAGTGGCGTTGTACACGTCACTCAGCCAAACTGGACATTTTCAAGGTTTGTTGCGTGTTTGTCACCGTCAAGCAATTTTTTGGCTGTTCAGATGTTCTATTGATGCTCCTGATGGGAAAGGCAGTCATATCGCTCTAAATGCGCACGGTGCCCGCGCATAACAATTTATATGTCAACATGAAGTGGTGAAATTTAAGCGATATTTATTTCATCCAAACAATCAATCTTCTTTCATCAACTTCTGTTGCCTCATATTGTTATGCGTCACTGAATATTGCTAAAGTACATTAAAACGTTAGTACTTCATTGTGGTATTGGTATGGTAAACCGTGCACGATAGTAAAGAGACCAATCTAGGATCAATCTAGATTATGTAAGATTGCTATCGTAAGATTGCGTAAGACTTGGATTTCTCAACAGATTCAAAGGCCTTGATGAAAGTGCAAGAAGCTCTTAAGGAATCCAAACGGGAAACAGACAGAGCAAGAGATAGGAATACCTTTCTTGAAAACGCAAGAAGGGAAGTGGAGACAGATTTACGAGAGATGCAGAGGTGCTTTTTCTTACTTGAGTCTCGTTTCAAAATTATGATGAATATTTCTGCTAAGTCAAGGGTTTTGATCTCCAGGCCACTGAGATGGTATCTTATGTGACACACTACCACGCTGTTTGTGGAAGGTTTCCTTTTTGTTTAGGCAGGGAAATATGAGGCACCACAGGAAGGCCCCTTGTAAATCAGCTCCGGCTAAAGGGCTGCCCTCCTTAACTGAATCCCATGAAATGAAACTATTGTAACCATCATAGATATGCTACTTCTTATAGTCGTGCGTGGGAGTCAGCCTTCAGTTGCCGGGGGATAATGCCTTCAGCGCCCAATAGTTGCCTTTATTGTGCTCATAATCCTGGTACGTTTTAGCAAATTTCATAATGGTCATGTCAAAGTGAAACGCATGAATACCGAACACAAAAAGGTGGTTGCTACCAAATTGTTTTTTACCCTCCGTGCTGTTGTAGCAGAAAATGAAAGCGAACCTGACATGATACAGATGTAACGTCATCCATCTATCCAGCTTAACACTTCACTGAAACTGTATTGTGTCAGTGCCACGAATGGTACTGAATGGTAGATATTGTCACGAGGCTCCAGTCATCCCTTTTTCAAGGCCTGTATTGAAGAGCAGGGTTGGTAACGAGCACAAAGAATTTAAGGAAAAGTGGAGGATAAAATTTTTATTTGATGGGGACTGTGAGAGAATGGTGACTTTTTTGATGCATACTCAGTCGCTTTTTGATGAGAGTATAGCATAACTAGCACTACCTAGCTTACAGTGGATGTCCGTGGTGTTGATAGCAGTTCCGAAGTGATGGAGGAGTTCTTCTTATCATGCCGTAGGAGATCATGGCTTCTTTCTCCTCCATCCGTCTCTGTCTCTCTCCATCTTGCCCAGCTCCGAATCATCTCGCACACTCTAGCCCGCATCTTCATCTAATCCAGCATTTTAGCCCTCCTCCTTCCTCTCGATATCTTCCCATCCAACGCAGTCTCTATAATCTGCCGCTCTTTCCCGTCTTTCTATCTGGAGGAGTTGCTCACAGTAGTGCCAGTTAGTGGGTAAACCACTGCTCAGGAGAAGATATCTCACCAGCTGTATGATGCCATTGTAAGTGCTGGTTTGCCATGGAAAAGGTTTCTGAGAATGGCTATTGGTGGAGCCCTAACAATGAAATGAGGGAACATTGACTTATGGCTCCTTTTCAATGAAAACTGAGAGGAAGGTGTGACGGAGGACATGACTCTGCACCGCATTATCCATCAGTAGGGGTGCATGATGCCCCTGTTGGCAGCAAATGCCTCAAATTTGGCAGTATGATGTCTGTCATCATGAAATGCATCAACATGCAGGCACACCGTTTGATAGTGATAAGTGTTGATGCCATTTTCAAACTACGGAAGGATTTTGTCACAGATGTGTGTTTCATGCATAGAGCCACTCTTCAGATTTTTGAGGATCCATTCTCCTTAAAGGTACAAGGTGTACCCCCTGTTTTCCAAATGTAGGTCGTTGACCTGCAGTGCAACTCTGACCTCAAAGCTAACTTTAGGGAGGCAAATAAAAAATACATTTTTGAGAAAATTTACCCCCAGCTTCCCTGAGCTTCCACGATTGCTCAAATGGACTGTCTTTTTTGGTAACACATTTTGATAGTTTTTCTACATTGTGAACTTCAATCTGTCCTGTCACTGATCCATAATTTTTTATGATGATCTTAGAGCCATACTGAGGGTCTCAACGACTTCAAACCTCAAGCCATATGTGGCTAAGCTGTGTTAGAGGCAGCAAGGAACAGGCTAAGGCAGCCATGTTCAGAGGACCCGTTCATGTTCTTCATTGTTCCATTCATCTTCAGGGCGTTTCATGCTCTTTATTATCCATTGAATTAAAAAATGTTAGAGATGACGTTTGAAGGGATTGATTTTTTTAACAAAGATATTCTGTGCGGAATGCATGAGGTGGCTCAACTTTACCGACACACTGCCCCCTGCGGTCTCCAAGTAATTTGATTTTGAGACCCCTGTAATGCTTCATGTAGAAAGATTTGTGGAGCACAGTGATTGAGAAAGATGTAAAGAAGATGGAATTGGAGGAGATGGGCGCGCTGTGATGTCCCCAAATAGGGAGCAGCCAGAAGGAAGATCAGTAGAAATATCTTCATTTATGACGTCATTATAGTATTACATGCAGGCTTTATTTGACGTCTGATTTGATAATCAGTTAAAAAAATTTTGCCTTTAGATCGACAGGCCTAATTGCACTGCTTATACTGCTTAGGGCTTTCTGTAACATGTTTGCATAAAGACAAAGGGTAGTTAGCCGGAATCCATTATCAAATTTGATTGGTTGAACTTTCTCTACAGAACTGTGGAAGTCTTAAGCCAATCTCAGAGTGATCTTGAAAAGGTACGGCTCGACATGGAGATGGAAATGAGAAATATGAAATATCGTTTAGACAATGAAACGCAGGGAAGAATGGCTGCAGAGGGACTGATATCACAATTGAGAGACCAATTAAAAAGAGGGGATGAAAAATATGCCTCGTACGATCTATTTCTTTTTCCATTCGTTTTATTAACTCATTTATTCTTTCGTGTGTTGAATTTAAATAGCGTTACATAATCCTATATGTGACCATGTTGCTATCATTTCGGTCGCCAGGGAAGCAGAGGCACGGCAGGCCATTGAATTGGCATACAAGACTTTGGAGTCCGAGTTTAAGAAAAGAGAGAACCTAATACATCAATTTGAAAACGAGGTCAACGACTTGCGATTTGCATTTCATCACGAAAGAGAGGCTCGTGTGAATCAGGTACTTTGAATATCATTGCTTATCTTAACGTTGTGAAATGATGACAGTTTTCTTCGGTAAGACTGAAAAAGATTTTAACGTAATCCCTTTAGAATGGGATTGGCATTCTTCTATCTACTTTTGATAAATGATCATTCTGTTTTGAAAAGGAACAAATGTACAAAGACCAACTACAGCAGCATGAGAGTTTGCTTGAAGAAACACAGAAGACGTCATTACATCATATGCAAACACTGAGCACATTGGAAATGACAGATCAAAACCGACAATCTGCCGAATCAACAGCGAATCAATTAAAGCTTGATCTCGCTAAAAATAAGGTACACAGGGTAATCATGTAATGATGACAACGTTGTCAATCCTTTGGACGTAATTATTCATGTTCCCTTCTTGAATGAAAGTTTTATCACACTCTAGCGATAAATTATTTGATTTGCATTGAAGGGTGAATTGGTAAGAGTGGCTGCTCAATTGGAAGAAGTTAAATCAACATATGAAAATGAGGTTGCCCGCTTGCGTGATAAGTTGCAAGAAAAAATGGATGAGCTGGTAAGTGGCACATTGCGTCAGTAGATATCAACATCCATTGAAAGATTTTCCAAGGTCAACAAAATGCAGCGCTGCCTATTTAATCTCCTCCACTGATTCATTAATTTTGGTCATTCTTTTTCAGAAGAGATTCCATTTCACTAAATTACATTGCATTCAATGACATTGTATCCAATTAAATTGCATCCAATTAAATTGCTTCCAACTACATTGCATCCAATTAAATTGCTTCCAACTACATTGCATTCAATTACATTGCATTCAACTATTGGAGTATACTTTTGAAGGTGAAGTCAGAAAGAGAACAGTTTCAGGCACAAATGCAAATCGAGGCTGACAAAGCAACAGCAAAAGCAGAACAAATGAGATTGATGACAAGTCTTGATAACGAGGTTGCTAATAGAAAGCGCGCTGAATCCGAGGTCAGTTGAGACACTATACGTTGATCTACAAAGTAGGAAAAGTTGAGCTGTAACAGACAAACCTCTTCTTTTTTGGTTGATTTTGGTGATTATTATCCACCCCATGTCTCCCCTTTCAACGCGGAATGCTTCAGGATGACTGCCAAAGCCCCCCTTATTCAAATTCATACAGTTCACCAAGCCAGAAAAAATGTAAAAAATACTTGGCTTTTCACCATACGATGAGCATGACCGTCTGTTCAACCCTGTCCACTGGTTCCAGTTTGCTGATGATCCAGCTGTCGCAACTACTGATGAACGTGAAAACCAGCTGCTACTAAACTGCTTCTCAAGATGGTGCCAGTAGTCCAATATGCTTATCCGAGTTTACAAGTGCATCTCTTTTGGAATTAAGAAATTTTTTCACTCGCTCTCTTCTGTTTTAGCCTCATTACCTCCGCTGTTGTTAAAACCGGGCAATATTTTAGATGTCTTTGATACTTCTTCAGTTTTGAAATCAACAACGGTGACCATAAAGATCTTCTTTATACTTATTTCAAATCATGCTCAAAGCTGTTTTTACAGATGATTTTTACAAAACACAAAACAAACTTTATCAACTATTTGCACTGATCACAATGAAAGGCTCCAGTCCAAAGGCTTCCTCGTCTCTTTTCTTCATGATCATTCCTTGAAGAAACTTAGTCCACTTTGGTCTGAAGCTCAGAGTAAGCTCCGTGCAAATATTCTCAATTAACTGCTAAGCATCTCTATAATTCATTTGACACTAGAAACACCTATATTTATGAAATCTTTCCATCACTTCTGATCAGGGGACGTTGTACATGGCGATGCAACTCAGCACTTAATGTCATTGCTCTAACTCTTCGATCTATAAGATGTTCCAAGCTGTATGTAGACCTCTCTCGTTATCTCTCATCTACCATTTTTACCGGTGGCACCCTCTGCCCAGGCATGCTTGTGTTATATCCGAAAATTTTATGTATATCCTTGAACTGACAGTTGTGCTGGAAGCGAATCTCAATAACAATATGTATCCTAAGCTGAGTTGCTATATGTTCTAGTGCAGGGGTCGGCAACCCGCAGCTCCGGGGCCACATTTGGCTCTCTAATCCTCATGCTGTGGCTCTCTGTGGCCAGCTGAGGTTAAAGCCTATCATGATTGTCTTTTAAAATGTCTCTCGTTAGTTCGTTATTTTTTCCAGTTTTCGCGAACTCAAACTCCGTCGCTCTTTTTCAATATAGTTTTCATCCCGCCTTTGCACATGACCGTACCACTGCAGCCTTCTTTCATCGTTTCCAGCTTTCGCAATGCATCTGATTATTATTATTGTCAGATTCCAAGATTATGACAATTTCTTAATATTGATAACTGAATTCAGTATCAATAAAGTGGTAGTCAGGTATTATAGCGATGGAGAAATATATCTTTAAGAGACTGAAGAGCTGTGCTGCATTGCAGGAAGGAATGGGTCCGGCACGTACATGTTGCTATGGCGGTTCATGTAGTGCAGCTTTAGAGTTATAAAATTCGCATTGGAGCTTTAGTATTTCAGTTAGTTGTTCAATGAAGAGCCGGGTGAAATTTGCTCTTTGATTGGTGAAGGTTGCTGACCCATGTTCTAGTGTCATCATGTCTATATCTTAACTAATAATTCTAAGAAATGCACTTTCATTTGAGTTATTCATGTAGCGGTAGAATCACTATACTGATTCAGCATTTTGGGACAGTTTCCACTTTTGGCTTTGCATCAGCAACGGTCTTGTTTCCTTTTCGTTTATATTTGATTTAGCTTGTTGTTTGTTAGCGTTGCTTGAGGTGAGTTGCTTTTGGCCTTTGATTATTAATTTTTTTATGATGAAACTCTAAATAGTCAATCCTGCGCAATGTTGACTTGTGTGACTTGTGTTCAATTGTTACACCCGTTTAATGCCACCACTCCCAAGTCTATGTATCTAATTTTTATTATTACATGGCGAGGTATGGAGTAGGTTTGCGGAGTAAGGAAGGGGAAAGGAAAGTGGAATTTGCAGGTGTAAACAATTTAATACTCACAAAAATCTACGTTAACAAGAGGGTGCCCAGGATAGTAACCTCAATAAACGTTGGAGTGAATTCCCAAGTAGATTACATCATCGGTAGAAGAAATAAAAAGGATGTAGCACTGCAAGTTATTGTCAGGAGAAGCAAAAGCAAGGCAGTTCAAGGTTGTTGATGTACAAGTCAACAATTTATAGGAGGAAACTAGTAATGTATTGCGGAAAAAAGCAAAGCAAGGACTTAGGTTTACACCAAGAAAGTTGGGAAAGAATGAGGAAACATGATGATGGTGCGAGGATGTGCAAGAATCAGTGAGAATTAAGAAGAAGTGAAATGGCTGAGAGACAGACAAATATGATGAGATTGTAGTGTAAATTGCAAGTTGTACCAAAGAGGTAGTACAGAATACAGTGACAAAAACAGAGAATGATACTGCCAGAAATCTTGACGATTGACTTGCGGTTTGCGGACCTACTCCACTCCATCATGAAGAATGTAGTAAAAGATATAATGGCACTTCGGAATGAGAACTTCGTACTACGTTTCTGCCATTCAAATAAAAGTTGGGATGATCCCGGGTTGATATCGCTTTCGACGATGCCGAATCGAACGCACCTATTCAGCGATGTTTGCAAATTGCATCTTAGTAAATATTTCGATGAAATTATTATTATTTTTACTATTGAGATCATTGTGATATCATTTGATATAGGATGTAATTTTGAAGTCAGACTTTTTCTTCTTAGTTGAATGTGTTGAAAACTCAACTGCAGAATGCGAATACTGAATTAGAAAGAGTTATGCGAACAAAAACATTAACGGAGAGGTACTTACGTCACAATCACAATTTCCACGTCTCTTGCTCTAAGTTCTCTTTAAATTCGCTTCGACTTCAATTTGTAATTTTGTACTAAACAGCAGAAGTTTTATTACATCGTCTTTATGCTAATCATGGGTAGTATCCTTTGAATATTCCGCAATACTTCAACTTATATTTCAAGTGAATGACTACTTCCAAAGTGTGGATGTAAGTTATTTTTTCATTTGTGCGTCATCACTCATTGTTGGCACTTTTAAAACCTTTATTTTAGCGAAGCAAATAAGTTCAAAGAGGAATCATACAAAGATAGGAGTAAGCATGATCGTGAAATTGCAACCTCAAAGGATGAGTTCCAGGTCTAACAATAGCATTCATTTTGTACTTTTGGTCACCGTAACTTTTTGCTGTGCAATTCAGTAAATACCTTTGCATTTCCATTTCTCGTTTATTCAACAATAGCTCAGTTGATAGTGACATGGGGATCCGCTTGGATAGAACTGACAATTGACTATTCTATCATTGCTTCGGATACTTCTTCATTATTCTTAAATTGCATCTCTATTCTGACAGTCCTATACAAACTATGTTTTTAGCCATTCGATAGAATCGGCTTTCCTTCTAGGCTGCTTCTATTCATCTATTCTTATTGATTCGTTTTTCGACCTATCTTTAAGCTACTCGCTTCGACCAGCACTATTTCATTTTCCCATGCTTACATTTCATTTTCAGCGCATTCTTGTCAAAGTTGACTCGACTGAGAGACGCTGCAGTGCACTTGAATCTGAGGTTCCATTTTCCCTTCATCCTGTTTGTTTACGTTCATTTCATTTTTCCTGTTGTAAGCATTTGATACTTTTTCCTGTTTTACCAGAGGTCTCGTCATTTATGTTTCATAAGCTTTTTCATCACTCTTTATAGGTACCCATTTTATTTTGGCTTCGTTTCAGATTTCTTGTGATTTTCTTAATTTTTTTTTCAGTTATAGTAAGATTTCCTTCAATATCTGTTTCAGTTGCAATCAGCAAAAATTGATGTGGCTCAGAAATCTGGCCAACTCATCATGTCAAGTCGAGAACTGGACCATAAAACGAATTTATTGCATCAAATAGAGGAGAAATTTAAACATGAAAAAGTATGATTAATATATTCATGAAAGGAGAGTTATTTGTATGTTGATTTCATTTTTACATAGAAAGTAGTGTTCGTTTAATTACCTGCCCTAAGTGTGTGATGCATTCGTTTGTGCTGGAAGTAGCAAGCAATTTTAATTTTACTACAAATATGAATTCATAGTTCATCTAATTTAGGAACTCAATCAACGGCTTGCCTCAAGAATAGATAATGGAAGTGAAAGGTAATATTTCTGTCAAAGTTTTCTATGATTGTTAATCAATTCATAATTTCCAGTCAAAAGTTGTGTGTAGACATCCTTTGTCTATTTTTGCAAATTCGTTTGATCGATGATATAGTAGCAATTGCCTTTAGATCTAAGGTAGTCAACTTTCCCGAGTGCTACAACTTTCCCTCTTTCAAAGCTAAGGTCAATAAACTTGATCTTATCTCCCTCTCCTCTTAGCCTCGCATTTCCATCTTTCGTCCATTGTTTGGGCTTGTATAGGCCGCCATGGCCTTTTTCCAACACAATGCACTGAGGATGAAAATGCTCAGTTTTTGATACACGTAAGCACTAAACCTATGAGTAATGGTAGTTCGTTGTAAAACCTACAATTAATTTTTGCTTAGAGTGATGTGCGTCACTACTTATGTAATTCGTGGATTCGGAGTCACATGGTGTATTCATATCGACGAGAGGAAGGACCAAGGCACTGCTCGGCATAAGGATATAAGCATTGCTTGTAAGTGGCATAAAATCCATCTTCTGGTGGTGACTAGAAAATTCCCTCTCTACCTTTGCATTTACTGTTTTTCAGATCATCTGTTTTGCAACGAGAGTTAGACAGCCTTAGAAAACAACTGGAAGCAGCGAATCAGAGAACGGCTGATGGTGACAAAGCAGCACGTGATACGCAGGTTTTTCATTTCGAAAAGTGTTCTGGAAATTCCAAAGATTGCTCGTCCATTCCTTTGTGATCATTACTTCTTTCTGTATGCTCAATTCTGCTTCCCTCTGGTATATCATTGATCAATATTTTTATTTGATTAAATTTGATTGCATCTGGTCTGATTTGATTTGATTTGATTTGATTTGATTTAGTTTCATAATGCTCTAGCACATTTGTATAATTGTTACTTCTCCATTCTTTGTTAAGGATAAATTTTCAGCATTGTTAGCCAAAGCAAAGGAAGACTTTGATAAGGTATTCCACATTATGCATTGTTTCCATTCGAATAATCTTTTATTGGAGCTTTTGCAATTACATCACATTTCTTACATATTAAATAGTATTTATGCTTGAATTTATGGATGGTTTGGTTTTTCTACGTTGTTCCTTGACATTCAATTTGTAACAGACGTATTTAAATAAATAGGAGAGGCTGAATCAGGAACACAGGCTTCTGCAAATGAATGACGTAACAATGAGGTACAAAGAAGAACATGCAGAAGATAAAGACATAATAACAGCGAAAGAGAAGGAAATCAGGATGATTCAAAAGGTTTGTTACATAATTATTATTTATCTTAATAGTATAGTTGCAAATGAAGTAGAAAATGATGTCAATGGTAATATAAAATATGTATAATTTATATCAATAGTAGTAATCATAATATAAATATTCATACAGGTGGTAATACGACTATCCAGCCAACCAATAAAAGCTAAATTTTGTGCTGCATTTCATGTCTCTCAAATTGCTAGTTTTTTTCTTAATTTTCAAATAGGAATTAAACGATTTATCAAAAACATCCTCAGCTGTTGAGGCTGCAAAAGAAATACAATCAAAGGTATGACTTCTACAACCAACATATCAAGTGCTAGTAGTCATTTTTTCTGCGCCTTTATTTAAACTTCACATTTTTGCCTGAATTGATTCTCTTTCATATTTCCTTCAATCTTTTTTATCATAGATGAACGAGCGCTTGGAAGAAGATAACTTGAGATTAAGTCGACAAACTGCAGTTCTAGAGAAAGAGGCATGGATTCTTCTTTGACTTGGATGTAGACATAGCTTTCATCATACTTGTATCCGTTTTCATTGCAATCCTATTCTTTAATGAAATTTTCGGTTTTCTGAAATCACACGAATGCCGTGTATCATATACATGCATCATATACGTGTATCAATAAGCATCCATCTTTGAGAACTCGTCGAAAGCATTTCAATTTGTTTCTCATGTTATTTTTGCAGCTCAAAGAAGTAAAGTCTTTGAAATGCGAGCTTGAAAGGAATTTGGAAGATTTGAAGGAGCAGCTGGAGCATGCATTACGCGTATCAGATCATACAAGTAACAAACTAATGAAGAAGAATAGTTATATAGAACAAGGGAAGCTTTCCAGGGTATGCAGATCGAATGCTATTTGCTTACCCTTAACCAATGCTCCTCTTTCTGCAATGAATACTCGATGGCCTAATTGGATTCTTTGTACGATTCCCGATGGAATTGGTATTCCACTAAGTACTGCTTGAAATAAAGCATTAGACAGAACCATTTGGCACGGATGTTTGTGAAAAAGCAAGGGATGCACCTCGGCTCGAGCATTATTATTGCACGATTGATTAAAAAAATGAATAGATAAATGAATGAATAAACAAATGAATGAAATCAAATTGTTTCCAAACCTTTTTGTGATAAATTTGTTTGGCAGGGAGAACTAGAAAAAGAAATCACCCGATTAAAAGTTGCAAAAGCAGAAATGGAAAGTGAGTTAAGAGAAGAGAAATCAAAATGTGAATTGATACTAGATGATCTTCGAAAATCAGATGAGGTATGTTATTTGTATATTGTTTTCATTTTTTCGTCTGATATCTAGATAATTTCAAAACTTGATGACGGTTTTTGGGCCTTTTTCGTGTAAATTGTTTCAGCAGTATATTCTTATGGTTTGATGTTTTCATTAATTTTTAATTATTTCATTTTTTGAAAGAAGATGAAAACCTTTAGCCCGTGCCCAGAATCAATGGTTTAGTGCGGTTGTATCAAGTTTGCTTAACCAAATTGAAAGATGCCTTGGTGATCATCAAACCAACTTTTGGGAAAGGCAGTTACCTTTAACCATGTCTCCTTTAACATAATCAGTATGACAGCTTTGTTGATCGGAAATCTTTTAATTAATCATGGAGCAGTGTTGTGAGAATATTAATTTGTCCTGGATATAAAAGAAAGCTTTTTGTGGTATCACCATTTGTAATACTTGCCCACGGATTGTATTAAGACAGTGCGAGAACCTTTCTTATTTTTGAATACATATTATATAAACTCGTGTCAATGGGTGTTGATGCATAAGCTAAGTATGCTCTCAATGTCTTATCAAATAAGTCAAACAACTTGGAAAGGGACTTGTAAACATGGATGATAAATTATCGCAAAAAGAAAGCTGTCATTCAAGGAAAGCCGAAGATCTAAAAGTTCACAAGACATCAAATGGTTTACTTCAATGTGAATCAAGGAATTCTGACTGTTTACTTATTATGTGCCTTGGCGATAAAAGACGCAAAGTTAATTGGAATAGATACTATGAAAGATCTGAAATTTTTAAATGCAAGGTATCAAGTGTTGTGCCGTACTTTATGACATTGTCTAGATTCTTTTATTTATTTGATATACCTATGTCAACCATGACTAGTGTTTGTCAAGGCAACTATACACAGTGACATTGCATATGCACTGATGATATTTAGCATGACTATATCCAAAGATTTTGAAATCTTTTAGGCCATTCCTTCATTTACTGTGATACTAATGTCCTTAAAAAGCAAATCCATTCGACCGTTGGCTAATCAATCCCTTATTGCTAACAAAGTAGAATTTCATCTTCATTTGTTTTCAGCTGCTCTCCCATTCGAGTTGTTCACAAGCTACCCTATTCTCACCTGCTATCTGCGTTAACCCGCGATTCATTCAACCGGAAATAAGTTCCTTTCATTTTGATTTTGAGTGTCACCTTCTGACCTCACCTGTTCTATTCATCTCAACCTAATTCAAGACTGTCTGGTTTCTATTCAATATGGCATTTACGCCCAGGCCTCGCATTCAAAATAGAATTCATTATGTTCAATGGTTATCATTGCAAAATGGCGTCCATGTCTTGGAATGATAGTTCCTTTGAACTGAAAGATGTTTCCATCCCACAAAGTGTTGACATTGATGTTGTTTGTGCGAAAGAGGATATGTCTCAGGTTCGATCTTCCGTTCGATGCACATCTTTGATGCACACATTCTGTTTGCAGTCGTTGTGTTTCATTGAAATTACAAATTTCGCTACAATAATCGCCAAATCTCTCCAGTGCAAATATCAAGGCTGCAAAAGTAAATTGATGAAGTACTTAGCCGTTGCTTGGTACTTGAGCCACTGCCTCAGTCTTCTCACAGATCTGATTGGTTGATTCGTGTTATTCATATTTTCATAATTGTTTGCTGCTTTTCTATGTATTCTTTATATTTTTATTCGCAAAGTTTTATCAAATCGAATATTTAATCATCTTAAAAGGCAAGAGAAAGTCTCGAGAAGATACTAGCAAGTTTGAAAATCACAAATGTTCACTTAGAAGAGAAGCTTCAATCAGAAACTCTTTCCCGTGCGCAACACGAAAGAGATGCCGAAGATCACAAAGGACTCTGGAATTCAGAACTAAAATCTCGATCAAGATTAGGATTACAAGTGAGATCACTATTTAAATGCTGATCTTTAAAGAATCGTTCGTGATCATTCGCCCATGCTCATTTTCATTGGCTAAATCTTTCACTGTGTTAACTCAATGTGTTTTTTATTGATAGCTTCTTACGATGGAGAAAGAAATTCAAAAGTTGAAGTCCGCACTGGAAGATGTATGTATAATCTGTCTTTTGTATAATCTCTCTTCATTTCCATGCAAATGTCTTTGCATTTGACGAAAGGCTTTTTTTCTTATTCATCATTTGCAACTTTCAATTATTTCTACTCCTACTTTTTAAAGGAAAAGCGTAGAACTATTCAATTCGAAGAGATGAAGCGTACTTTGGAATCAAAAATGGATCATTACGAAACACGGTAGGTATGTTTTTTTTCAGATGAAAGGCAAATCCATTATTCGGGCATTCACACTTTCACTTGTGACGTATCAAGCCGTTGTTTTATCTGTTTTCAAGGCAAGGGGAATTCCTCTCGGAAATGAACAGCAAAATTGTCCTTCAATTCCAAATTTATTATAATCTGAACCTCTTTTTGCTTTATAGTATTAATCGTCATCAGAAAGAATCGATTGCCATGAAGTCGAAACTGAGACAGTACCAAAGAAGAATTAAGGTGAGTCAAATTACATTTCATCATGTTTCAGTTCACAAGATTTCCAATCCTCTTTTTTGTCCTAGGACACTCTTATTTCTCCAAAGATTCTGTATTAATGTCATTGTTTTTCAAATATTTATTTAAGAATAAGTAGTTTTTATATCTTGACTGAGGAATTAGCCTACGTCTTTATTTGTAAGCGAAGGTTTGTCTTTAAAATACCTTGGCTGAGGACTAGATCATTTGGTCTCCTGCATTTAAGCAATCCATGTGGGCAGTTAGAGTCAAGAGTTTAATCCAGAATAATGCAATAGAGCATATTTCTATAAAGTAGGTGTCATTTCAGAATGACTGATCGCAGATAAATGCGCTTTATTGTAGTTTTCGTTTTTCTTTTCAAAATGTTGAAATCTCTAATCATACATGCTTCTCTGATTTTTAGGACATAGAGAATATTGAATTACGAATTCCAAAAGTCTACAGTGAGTTAGAAAAGGAAAGGGATGTCATGCTGAATAACTCGTCCAATCTCAGGCGACAGGTCAGCTCTGCTTCATTCGAATGAGTTTTAAGGACTCGCTTTAGAACCCGATGAATTCAGAAGTGGTTGATTATGCATGCGTTCATTCGCTACAGTATTTTTTCAAATTTATATTTTGTACTATTAAGATCTTTCATAGTGATTTGTGGTTTTATGAATGACTTAACATTTTAATATTGCCTGTAATCTCTGAATGGAACAGAATCGACTTGCTTTGCAGGTGGAATCTCTAACTGATCAATTAAGAAAAGAACAAGAAAGCCGATCGCTCTCAGATTCTAATGCAAGCTTAAGCGATCAAGGTATTCATAATCGTCATTTCATTTACCTTTCCTCGTTTCCTCGCTTCTCATTTTCTTTTGACCAGCAACAATCGGACTTTCTCCAATCAAACATGTTTTGCCTTTTGTTTGCTATCGAAACATTCTTCACAAATTTTTCAACTATCTTTTTAATTCTTCTATTTTTATTTGCTAAGATAATTATTAATTCTTGTTCATCAATTTCTAGCATTATCAGATCTTCGAGCTAAAGAAAAGGTACTGCATTTCATAGTGATTTTTCTTCCTTTTTTGTTCTTTTTAGCAAAGTCAAATTTTTGTATTGTATTTTCATGATTGGTTCTTGACTGGTAGCTTTGGCTAATAAGTATGCAATTGTTGTGCAAAAGTTGTTTCAAACGAAATTTATTGAATTTTCAAACTTCCTGGAGGCACTAGTGGTTCTATTCAACCAATCTCGACGCTTTCTTTTAGGCATTGTCATATGAAAAAGAGAGACTAGAGAGGGAGAATGAAATGCTTGAAGACGAGCTTGAAAGGCTAAAGGTATTCCTTTTTAATTTGGTGATTTAACAATTCCATGAAAGGTTCACCTTTAGTGCATTTTTGTCACAAGGGAAATGAGTTCTCACTGTATTTCACTCTTTTAAATGAATTCAAATCTCACTCTCTTCTTTCAGGATTTCTACGAACGTAACTATATCGAAAAAAGCAATCTGGATTCTTTTAAGCGGGAAATCGAAACTAAGGTTTGATTTTCTATCTTATTTCCAATCGTTTCAAAGAAAATGCATTTTCCAAAGCATAAGACATAGATTCCTTTTTAGT
Organism: Pseudorhiza aurosa; assembly: GCA_964026355.1. Taxonomy (NCBI): domain Eukaryota; kingdom Metazoa; phylum Cnidaria; class Scyphozoa; order Rhizostomeae; family Lychnorhizidae; genus Pseudorhiza; species Pseudorhiza aurosa. The sequence continues at coordinate 841,918 of OZ032127.1, read as the reverse complement.
TTTCAATGTCACTTTTCAATTTCAGTTGCAATTTGTGCATTTCTTCAAATCAATACCTATCAAAATCATGACTAATCGTCATGAACGCCTTCAAAATCTTCTAAGAGACCGTAGAGCGAAAGGTTCGAAGTTAACATCAGAGAATCAAAGCGTGGATGTTTTTATTTCAACAGGCTCGATTGGAAATAAATCAGAAGTTACAAGATGTCAATGCGCAATTAGAAGAACAAGTGAGACTTGAGTTTGCTAAATTCATATAATATTAATAAGGCTCATTTTGCTTCTTTCAATCGATTTTTTTTCTAAATGAAACATTTGTTCGATTGAGTTTTCTCCAACCGTTCAAGTGAGATTTCTTCATCACATCTTATCTTGGGAGTACTTTCAATTTGTTCCGATTTTAGGCCGCAGCAAGAGAAGCTTATGACCGTGTGAGAAACGAAGCAGAATCGAAATGTAAAAAGGAATTTGAAGAGACCATCAATGGACTAAAGGTGAATCAGATACTGTCATTCGTTTTTTCTATGTGGTGAACGATTGGTCATTGACTGAATGTATTCTATAAGGTATTATTATATGTATTCCATACCTCAATGCCTCTATTGCATCATTTTTAGAGCGAATTGTCGCATGCTAAATCGGCATTGCAAGAAGGCATCATAAAAAGCAATACTTATGGAACGGAAACTAACAGAATACGGGTTGGTTGCTAATTTTCAATCGCCGTTTTCGCCCAATGCCATTGGAAGTCATTGGTTTGTGTGTAATTGCCTCTCCTTATGTATTTTTTACGAAATTAAAATTTACATATCCAATCTTTGCTATAGGAGCTTTATAAACATGAAGTAGGAGAGAAACAGAAGTTATCAGAAAGGTTTGAAAAACTAAATAAAAGAACTGCTCAATTAAGGTATGCCGGTCGCCATTTTGTTCTCCATCCAATCGGATTATTGCCTTAAGCTTTCCTTGAATGAAGGAAGTATCAAGCTTATGATTGTTAAGCACAATATCGCTGGATGGCAACTGTAGATCTTGCTGATTACGTTAATGTTAAAGGAGTGACCACGAATTGTACCTTCTAAGAATAAATCGCAGATTATTAGATAGCAAAAGGAATGCTGGATTCAATTGTACCTTCAATTTATTTTCAATATTTACTGCTGTCCTTCCCTCCGTCTCATCTTCCCACAACGAAATTGATGGTTGTAATTACCTTACTGCAACTTTCTTCGCTTCCACCGGCGTTATCATTATCATCAACTGATCTTTATGCAGGGTTTTTTACAGTCATGTCGTAGTTGCACCAAGTAAATCAGTATACTGTCATAAAATTTATGTGATTGGTACCTTTCCAACGATTATTGATAATTAGTTTTTCAGTACCATTTACTGTGTGATGAGGAAGGATTTCTAATTTGTAATGATTTTCAACAGCATAGATAAGCCACACAGTAGCTATACAACTGAACAGAGAGGGAGTACCCTAAAGGTATATCGTGTTTTTCAATCAGCTCCTCTGCCTTGTATCTAACTTTGTGCAGTCAATGTATGGCTATTAGGGGCGGCGGACAGTGCTATTACTGCTATGACTGTCATAGCCATATTTTTGCAAAGCTAAGGTCTTTTTATTAGTAACAAATTGCAAAAATTTTGAAGCTGTCAACGAAGGAATGAACTAAATCTTATTCAAATATTTACAACTCCCTATCTCTCCTATTCGAAGAGTCCCTTGTTATAATACGCTGCTCTCATGATACCATTGAATGCGTGATAATAACCTCTCAATGAATAATCTTTCACAGCACGCTGTTCATATAGCATCTGTTCAAAGCGTTCAAAGCGTTCAATGCCCCTGCCCTATTCCGCTGGCCAGGCTATGACTTCTTCAATCTCATAACATCAGAAGCAGAAGCCAATAGATGGGGGCGCTTGTGTGTGACGTCTTTCCTTGGTGAATCGTATAGAGATGACGTAACATGCTATGAAATTCCAGGAGTTCATAGCACGGCATCAAATCTACTTTTACCGATAGTTAGTGTACGCATTAAATAGAAAATCCGAAAATGTGTAAACATGAATAAGTTTGCATCTGGCAGTGTTCGCTGGGTATCTCAAAACTTTTTAACCTATTTGGAGACTAAAGGAAAACTGAGTCATGGCCAGTGTCTTCGCTTTAAACAAGATAGATCTCCATGTCCTCGTGTTAGTATCAAGAACTGTTCCAGTGAAACCGTTTATTAGTCTTTCACGGATTTTTGGAAATGAGGATAATAATGCATCTTTTGTTGGCCATGTCTAGTGATAGGGGCTCATTCAAAGATGAGGATATGCTATTTTATTTTCGATGATAAACTTTGCTACCCTTGTTGAAGAGTGGCCGGGCTATGACTTCCGAGGAAGTAATAGCAACTGCGGCTATCACGAAGGCTGATTGCCGCTTAAGTTAGAAGGCCCACCGATGAAATGCCCTTTACATGAAACTACTACTAATGGGATAGAATAGAGATTTTGAATTGAGAATTTATTATCATTATTATCAATTTACACTGCTTTAGTAAAATTGATGGGGAGCTGAGTGGCGTTTAAAAACGAATTCTATATATTTTTCCACTCGCATACTAAAACCATGGTGTTGCTCACAGGTTGTCTCTTTGTGCATCTCATGCTGCAAACAAAGTCAGGGAATGGGAATGGGCTCGTTTTCTGAAATAGTCGACAAACTGGTCTGTTTCCTCAGGAGTAGTCCAAAGGGAACACTTCGTCTCGGTTATAAACTACCCATGCCAGGAGATATCAGATGGTTTTCTCGAGAGACATCCATAGTGGCAATAGATCCATTGCAATAGACCATTGGTGCTGTCGTGTACAATGTTTCTATTGACACGACAAAGAGGACTGATGCAGAAGATACTGCAAGAGACCACCGTATTATTAGCGTGCAGAATGTTGACTTCAATGATACCAATTGAGATTGCAACTGTAATACTGTTACCAAGTGTCCACTGTGAGCGAATTTTTGGTCGGATGAAACGAGTTATTTCTTCCTCAAGGTCTTGCATGCTTCAGACTAGAAAACAGCAACTCGTACTCTAGAAGTGGAACACCGATTGCTGCGATCGCTGTGCAGACAGCCATGGTTTTACAAAAACATTGTAACTGTTTTGTTTGTTTAAAAAAGAACTGGCTCCCGTTTTTCACTCCTCAGGAAATGAGTAGGTATTTGAATGCCCCAGCTGGTTTTCATAAATGTCGTAACACTTGAATTTTTGTGCCCGCCGCCCCCGATGGCCATGTATGTAATGCTATGTATGCATGGCTCTATGTATGCATGGCTCTATGTATGCATGGCAATCTATGTATGGCTATGTATGCATGGCTATGCATGCATGATTATGTATGCATGGCTATGTATGCATGGTTATTTATGTATGGCTATGTATGTTTTTATGGTTGTATGTAAGTACTATAGGTACTGAATTTGTGTATCTATACTTTATCGATGTGAATACATTTTGAAAATTCAAAATCGCTGCATTTTTGCTAGAAAAGGAAATATCATTACTTTGAAGACATGAAAATCTATATTGTTTTCTAAGGTGTATGAAGTGTCAAAATAGTGAATGTAGATTAAGTTATATTTAGTTAATCCATTTTTTCAGTTACTCCTTTTGTCCATCAAATGATTTTATCAAGATATTTTCCTTTCGTTTATTGAATCAGAGTGGCAATTCCCTTTTTCTTTCTGCTGAGAGAGATGAACAAGATTCTAGACCAAGTAAGATTTTGACCCACAATTTCTTTGACATTTTGACATTCCATCAAAATTCTTTTCTCAGTTTGCATGTTTTCATGCTAGCTCTCGCCACAAAATCCAAACATTTTCAAAACAAGATTTTTATTTCCCAAATCTCACCAATAAACGCAATATGACATAGCCAAAAGAATTTATGTCATCGAATTTTTCTCTTACTTTTGCTACTTATTTATCAGCATTTTCCTTATTTTTTGATTAATCAATTAATCGAAATGTTTGCTTTTAAGGTTTGCATCTATCTGACGTTACGCAGCGAGCAGTTCTGGGCTCCTTCACAGCGCCGAATCTTAGAAGCAACTCTGCGTCTCGTGATTACTTTCCCTCATACAGACACCATTACCTCTCGCAGAAATAGCTGTCATTTAAGGCGTAAAAACGTCAATAAATGGCAGGGAATGAACCAATGTAAATATCGTGATCTTTCTGACGAGCAGTTCCATAGATAACTGAATTATTTTTATCGCTGATGTGATTAGATTTTTTGTCTTTCTATCAACAAAAAAATGTGCGTTCAGCATCTCCCCATCTATTATTGTATTTACCATTCTTCTATCGGATGTTAAATCATTTGCAAATTAAAATTTTCAAGAAGGAATTTATGTGTTGTACTTCTTAGTAAATTTTGAATTAGAGTATGAGAAAATCAGCAAACATGGCCAATTCCTTTCCTTAATATCTGTGTACTTAAATAACTTCTTTGGATTTTAATGAATTTTCGTTACTTAAACCTTCGGCTGTGATGCATTGTGGGCAGGTAGATAATAGTTCCTGTCCAGTAGGCGAAGCTGTCTCATTAGGTGGTTCAACCCACACCTCGCTAATTTGACTGGATGTCTTCAACTGTCCATTTGGTAATACGAAGCCAAGTACCTAATATGAAGCTAAGTGCAATGGACTGCTGAGAAAGGAACCAGCCATCTATCTTGCAATCCTACTCAGGCTCGTCTGAACTGGGGAGCCATCGTCTTCAATCTCCCCAATAATTTGCTAATGTTCCTTGACGCTGCGAAGTGTAAGCCTGAATCTGAAACAATATCGGAAAAACCAGTTACCCCCTCGAATGCATGCAGATCTGGTTCATAGATGTATAATTCAAATGATCCAGTCTTGAGAAAGCTCTCAAAACTACTGTGGTCCCAGGCCTCTATTCAGTTTGCTTCACTCTTAGCCCCCCCCCCCCCCCCCCCCCCAATGTCAGTTTCATTCCGACGGGCCTGCTATAAATCAGGAAAGTCCCTTCATGTTGCAAGGCTCTTCCCTTGAGCAAATTCATTTTGGCACTCAAAATAGCTTTGCGTCATGCTAAGATTATCGGCCTCTGAGTTGAGAAATATCTGCACAGCTGCATTTACCATAGTGCGTAGTTAGCATTGCTATTATCCTTACGCATTTAACACCTTAAAGTAATCACAGCCCAACAATCCCAGCTGGAAAGCAATTCATGTGATTATCAAAGACACTGCGGTGTTTTATGCCAAATGTAGATGGCAATTCCCAGATGGATTTGACGTCAAATGGTGGAATTTGGTAAAATAACAACAGATTTAACAATGCAACGGCTACGTCTGTTCTCATCTATCCATTTGTTTATGTACCATAGAAACCTCAGTGCTTCCAAACGATAAGAAAAAAATTTATCAACCTTTCCCAGAAAATGGCCCCTCTTCTCTTCATCTTTGTTATATCCTTCCGTTGCGGTACATTTTGATTTTCCATGGTTTGTAAATCCTCCAAGATTTTTCTAACTCACTGTCATTTTACGATAAATAAAATAAATTTCCAATCATTCGCGTCGTCAAAATTCTCTTTCTTTCCTTCATCATTTTCCCTTTTACTGGAATTAATTTTTTGGTTTGCCTTTTAAAAACAACATATCTGGAATAAACCATTTCCGGGATTCGAGCTATTGTCCTTTCTGATGCTTGAAGCTGAATGGTGGAAATCCCATTATAAATGGATCAGTCATCTGGGATGTTTTTGATTGACAAACTGTTTCAATTATTTCAATGGCTTTACACAACAGAAGCAATAGTCATTGTTCAAAATACAACATGATTGGTCGATTAGCGAAGAGAATAATACAAAACCACTACACTGCTGCCATCTTCAAAGATCAATAAATCCTCAAGAGAAAGCGAGGGAGACGGAGCGGCTGTCGTAAACGGACGATAGAGAAAAGCAAAGTCGGACATAAAGTACTTCAGCTGAAAAGCAACGTTTTTATTCTCAGGGAAAGAGAGGATCGACAATAGATTGTCCTGATGATGCCCTGTCTAGTGTTGGACGAAGCACCCAAATCAAATAGCAAAGTAGAGTATGACAGTGGGCCTAACTTAGCATTATTCGCTTATGAAGAGGCATCTTGGCTTCATTACCAAGTAGGGCAAGGATCCAATCTACTACTCATTGACTGCAGACCGTTCCCTGACTACTGCCAGGCTCATATCGAAGGTGCCATAAGCCTAGCCATATCCAATCTGATGCTACGCCGACTAAAGAAAGGAAACATGCCGTTAGCAAATTTGATAAATTCCGAAACTTCAAAAGGGAAATTTGAACGTCGTGGAGAGGTGGAGAGAATTGTCATTTACGATTCAACTAGCAAAAAAGATACTTTGAATAATAATGTGTTGAAATATCTACTGATGAAGTTGTCTGAAGTCAACAGAGTTTGCTTTCTTGAAGGTAACAATCCCTCCTCGGAGGGGGTTTCTAGAATATCTCCATTTCATCCTGTCTACCGCCTTTTCTGTGTGTACTTACATGTTTTGATTAGACTCTTTTATGTATGTACTCTTTATGTATCACCCGTTCTATATTTTCTCCGACATTGGAATTCTTTAGTGTCAGGATGAATTTTATGTTTGATTCTGAGCTTTAAAAAGTGCCAATATTAACTGAAATTTTCAGAATTTGGAATTTTAGGTGAGGTCTCATGTAACAACTTTATTGGAGACGTTTTCATTTTTACCAAATTATTTAGCTATATTGACACCTACAATAATAAAAGCTGTCATAAATGATGTGTGTCAAGTGAAGTTTGAATTGCGGTACGTTATTATGCTCCCTCGTCTCGATATTTCGATCAAATACATGAATAATAACAGGTATTCAGCAGGGCATTTGCGCAACGATCTATAATGGAAGGGGGCAATTCAAAATTGAAGAATCTGTTTATAAGCTGGATTTATCTCAAGAGATGCGAGGAAATGGCTGCAAATGCGCCAGTTGTGATATGCTTGCAATTTGTGATGTTTATTGCTCCTAAGGGTCATTCGCGAATGAAGTTGAATGGGAAACGGAATGCCGCATTTTATCGGAAATCGGAGAGTACCGCTGATGGGCTTGGCCATCCTGTTGCCAAACTTAAAATGGATTTGAACGTTGACCACAGGAAAGTAACTTTGGATGGAAAACCACAGAATTGAACTGAATAATGGAAGTCACGTTCTTACCGCCGGTTTTCTTACGTTGGCAGAATTTGTGATGGACCATAATTGAATTTAGGGTGATAAGATTCAAGTTGGATATCCAGTAAATTGTTTTCCTCATTTCTGTTATTTAGTTTATGAAGCATTTCCATCTACATGAAAATCATCATCATCATTATCACCATCATGACTTGATCATCATATATCATTACGATGATCATCACCATTATCATCATCATCATCATCATTAATAATCATCATCATCACCATTATCATCGTCACCATTATCATCGTCACCATTATCATCATCATCATCACCATTATCCTCATCATCACCATCATCATCATCATCATCACCATTTTCATCATCATCATCACCATTATCATCATCATAATCACCATTATCATCATAATCACCATTATCATCATCATCACCATTATCATCATCATCATCATCACCATTTTCATCATCATCATCATCACCATTAATCATCATCAATCATCATCACCATGATCATCATCATCATCATCACCATTTTCATCATCATCATCATCACCATTAATCATCATCAATCATCATCACCATGATCATCATCAATCATCATCACCACCATCATCATCACCATGATCATCATCACCACCATCATCATCACCATTATCATCATCATCATCACCATGATCACCATTATCATCATCACCATTATCATCATCATCATCATCATCATCATCATTAATCATCATCACCATTATCATCATCACCATTATCATCATCATCATCATCATTAATCATCATCGCCATGATCATCATCACCATTATCATGATCATCATCGTCATTAATCACCATCACAACCAATCACCACTGACCTTGGTCATTATTTTGAGTGCAAGATTCTAATGGAACTTGTAGTTATTCTCTTGCTGTTGTAGGTGGATTTGTTCATTTTGAAGAGTCATATCCTCATCTTTGCCAATGTGGAGAAGGAAATGAAATTGGCAAAACTTTGTACAGTTTGTCTGCATTGAAGCTTTCAGACAACAACAACAATAATAGTTTTGACATTGGACTCCATGGTTACCCACAAATGAGAAAGGAGCCTTGTCGCTATAGACCAGAAAGTTCAGGGCCAATCGAGATAATACCCCATTTGTATCTTGGTAACAAGAAAGATGCAAGTGATCGAAAATGCCTGGAAAGCTACCAGATTAGATATGTTTTGAACGTGACTCATGATTTGCCCAATCAGTTTGAGCAAGAAGATGGATTCAGTTATTTGAAATTGCCAGTAGAAGACACTTGGGAGGGCAACTTGTTTAGCCTGTTTCCGCAAGCCTTTGCATTTATCGGTAAGTTTTTTCATAACAATAATTACAATCAAGATCATTGATAATGGTAATGATCACAGGCATATAATGGTAATTTCAGAAATATTTAGCAAGTAAACAATTTTTTAAGCTTTAGTTTATAGATACTTCAAGGGGCTAGTTTGAGTTAGGGTAAACTAAGCTTGCTGAAAAAAAATCAAGAAAGGAAATATCAAGCCAAGTTTGATTTTTTAGTGACATTCAGAATGCAATGAAGGTTATCCTAAACTTAATAATCAGATTGAATTTATGTTTCTATTTTCAATACCTCACTTATTCCCACGTTCAAATGTTTTAACTCATTGTTTTACAGTGATTCATCTTCTTGCATTCATATTTAATATATATGTTCACCTGGACTGTTGATGCCTTCAGGTTTCTTTGAATAGTTCTTATCATGTATATTGGTATACGGTTTCCACCAGACAATCGTCCATGATATGATACATTTAAAAGTACGGAACGTTATTTTGAATGAGAATGCTAAATGAATGCATGACGAAAGTTTTCCATGGGCCAGTCTTTTTATACTGTAGTTCTCTTGTTACTTTGGGGTTTGGAGAGGGATATTCCTACACACCTAGCAACAAGGTTCATTCCTTAGGGTGGTTTCTCTTCGTAATTGGAGCAATCACTTTACAAAAAAGGCAATTAGCAGTCAGTGGTCAATCAGGCTTGCATCCCTTTAACAGGTGTGCTGCGGTACCAGCGTAACTGAGTCACATCGGAAACCATTACTGAAAAATCACTCAATTCCATGGGCGAAATTCATTTCGTTCATCCTCGTTTCCGTTATGGATAACATTGCCCTAACACTCGGTTTATTTTCGTCCGATTTTTCTTTCCTGTTGTTTCCGTTAGTTCCACGTGACCCATTCATTTTCGTGTGAAGGGAAACCATTCTTAGTCTCAGTTAATTCCAGATATAAACCTTGTTCATGTTTAGCCATGTACAACTGGCTTTGCACGACTCGCCACAACCCCCTCATTCATTCATTCATTTTTTGCTAATCCAGGCCATTATGCAATCGCTGGAAACCTTGCCCTTCTCATCCACCTATGCTTAATTCCATTCTTATCACATCAATTCAATAAATGACAGGCTTTTTCGATACTTCTTGCCATGTCTTCTTTAAAAGGCTTTCCCAGTGGTTCTGCATTCTTTTTCAATAAACAGCTCTTTTATGTTTTTAAGGACGACTTTGTTTTTCTTCAGGCCGTGTTACAATTCATTTTGTTATATTTCCTCTCTCTTGTTTTCTTTAATCTGTTATCTCGGAAGTCCTTTGAATCATAGTTATTTTGCTGTTTTGAATTTTTTTGCAAAGGACTTTCTTTAACTTCCTGCTGCATTTCTTCTCTCCAATTTTTCTTTGTTTTAGATTTCTGTCGTTCCTCCTGTTTTCCATCTGCCCTAAATGATTGCAAAGCCGACATCTATTTAGAATCATTTAGCTACTGTCATAGGCCATGTCTTTCATGATATATTTAATTCTTGATTTCATGTCCCCGGTACCAGCCATATGGGTCTTCATCCTGCCGTATAACGGAAAGTATTTTTCTTCTAGAAAAAGCACGTGACTGTGAGAAGAACGTGTTAGTGCACTGCGTGGGTGGCGTGTCAAGGTCCAGCACAATCGTTATTGCGTACCTGATGTTGAAACATGGCTTCTCTTTGAATGATGCGTATGACTATGTCAAAGACAAGAAAAGTAACATTTCCCCAAATTTCAATTTCATGCAACAGTTATTGGACTTTGAAAGAACAAAATCAAGTTCTCAAACACCGACAGGAGGCAGTGAAAAAGACAGCACCAGTCTGTCCTCGCACCAGAGCGAGGTATCGGAAGCGAGCAGCAAGGGTTGCTGAATTCGCTCGTTGTTATCAATTCGCTCATGAATTTTGTTGATTCGGAAATCGTGTTTAATTCATAATTGTGTTCTTTATCAGCTTATTTGTAATTGGTGGATTAACATGTCGAAAGAGACAATAAGAATTGACAGTGTCGGTGAAAAAGAGGCAGTCTCCTTATTGCTATTCCAATATTATCTCCTAAATCTTTTCTGCTTTTCCTTTTATTTGGAAACTTTTGATCATTGAATTTGGTTTCCCCATCAATAACAAATTTTTACTCCAATGACAGTAATTCTTCACAGTATATTAAGCTGTTTGATTTTGAAAGGCATGATTATTCTATGTTTGGTCCATGTCCATATCCGTATTTAGACTTGCCCCATTCACCCTGTACATAGTAGATTTTGAACACGTGATTTTGCGTTTATACAAAAGTTTTATATTTTGCAATTTTCTATCTTTTTTATAATGGAGTTGTTTGGTTATACAGTTTCAATCACTAGTAGATTCTTCCTTGGTTTTTCAATTTTTCTATCAGTATTTCTAATGATTTGGTGAAACAAAAAGTTCTTAAATTGACTGAGATGTATAAAAGTTTATATTCAAATTTATAGGAATATTTTGGGTAGAATTACGGGATTTGTTCGTCTCTCATTTTCTGTAAATTGGGCTTTTTTAGCTTTACGGAGCCAAATCGAATCAAAGCGTATGCAGACGAATGATGAACCGAGGTTAGGTATATTAGGAATGTCATGGGATGTCTCTTGAACATAGACCTAACGTTCCATATGATTTAAAATGGATTCTTTCGCCTCTTTTATCCACTCTCTTTTTGCCATTTTCAGAAGCCACTTCTCGCCATTCTGGAGATGTGATATTACTTTAAGTCATACCAGAAGTAGACAATTAATCGTTCTCAGTGATTTGAAAATTGGAATCATTTCAAGCAGAGTTTCTTGAGCCCTTGTTTCTCTAGACCAGAGGTAGACAACTTTTCTTTTTTTATGGGGCCACACCAGCACCAGAACGGCGATTCACCAAAAGCCATGGTGTAAACAGCAGTAAGAAATAGTAAGCAGGCGGCAAGAGAGTGTGTCATAATTTTCCAAAACAGTAGGAAACCATTTAAGGCGTTTTGCAATTTGTGACTCGTATTAGTCAATATTTGTTGGCCACATTCACTTCAAACACTTCGTAAGGTGCTAACATGGTACAACGGCATGTCTGGTTTACGAGAAAAGATATAAGATTTCATACTTTTTTAGTGAGTTATGTTAGGGAAAAGCCATGGTGGCATATAAGTAGCCCCAGTAAAGGAAGAAAGTAGAAATCCAAAGGTTAAGGGGCAGAGAGATCAGAATAAGTTTATTGATCTTAGATTTGAAAGCTTTTGACTGAACTTTGTCAAGAAGACAGAGAGTAGATTTTGAAGCACCACCCCAGAAGTGGGAGCAGTACTCTAAAGAAGGACGGACTTGGGACTTGTATATAGATAGAAGGGGAGAAGATTAGAATAACCCGCTGGCTCTGGCAAGCAAACCGAGTTTCTGAGATGCTTGTTTAGCGAGGACATGATGTGAGTTTTCCAAGCGAGATTAAGTTAAAGAGAAAGACCAAGTTGTACGAAAGAAGTTGAAGTGTCCAGTTCATCGCCATTCATGAGGACTGGTGGAAAGTTTTGGTTCTGCTTACGTGAATTTACAGCCTGTTTTTTCGTCTTGCTTTGGTTGAAAGAGGCTAGGTTGTCTTTGCCCCACTTCTCAATAACTGTCAGATCATTGGAGAGAAGAGAGGCTGAAATGTTTCTATGGAGTGGATGTCAAAGGAAGCGTGATCGCGTGGGTTGAATGAAAATGAAGAACTTAGGAAGGCATCATCAGCAAAGGAATGATTGGTAGAAGGCGTAGAAGTAAGCAGGTCATTTATGAAGAGAATGAAGAGTACAGGGGATATGACAGAGCCCTGGGGTACACCAGCATTGATGGAGTGCAGACTAGAGAGGAAGCCATTCGCTCTGACGGCAATTGACCTATCAGAGAGGAAACTACCAATTCATTTAATGAGAGTGTGATGGAAACCAAACATCGGTAGTTTAGCGAGAAGACCCTTGTGCCAGACGCGATCAAAGGCCTTGGAGATATCGAGAGACATCACCCTGCTCTCACCACAGGATTCTAGAGCAGAGGACCAGACATGGGCAGCATAAGCAAGAATATCACCAGCAGACCTGGCTTTTCGAAAGCCATACTGGTGATCAGAGAGAAGGCTGTTTGTTTCAAGGAAGGTAAGAAGCTGTTTAGTGGTAAACGTCTCCATTGTTTTAGAGATGAGTGAAGTGATTGCGATGGGACGATAGTTGAGTGGATTAGACTTGTCACCCTTTCTTGGGATAGGAAAGACGCGGGTTAGTTTCCAGGAGGTAGGAAATGTACCAAGAGTGTAGGAAAGCTGAAATAGTCTGTTAAGAATAGGAAGGTGTAGGAAGTTCAGGAGCACAGGTTTTGAGATCTATTGTTGGAATACCATCAGGGCCTTTGGATTTGGAGGTGTCCAGCTGGAGACAGGTTCGTCCGACTTTTGTTAAAAATGACTTAATTGGTGACATAGTGAATTTTGAAGGGGGAAGTGATGTAGTTGGAACCCTTGGTCGTTCAGGTTGGAGTTGGAGGCAAAGACTGACGCAAAAAGATTGGCCTTGGATAAAGTAGTGGTAAAAGAGGAGTCAGGGTTGTTTTTCAGTGGAGGGAAAGATGATTGGCAAAAGTTTTGGGAGACAACTTTAGCCATAGACCGAAAGGAGCGAGAGCCAGCCTGGCAGGAAGTGATTTTGTTGGTGATGCGTTGGACAAAAGATGATTTGGCATTCTTTATGGTTTTGGAGCAAGTGTTGCTTGAGTGGATGAAAGAAGTTCTTGAATGTTGGGTTTGCAGTCGCTTCCATTCCTTGAAATAATGGTTTTTGTTATTCACAGCTTTGGCGTACTGTGAATTGAAGCACTTAGGGGAATTTTTCTTACCAGGCTTGTAAGAAGAGGGAATAAAAAGATCCATATGTTTCCACAAAAGCCTTTTGACTTAAACCGCCAGCGTTAATCGCGCCTCACACCACTTGATGCGTTTTTTAAACGATGAATGTTATTATAGGCAGATTATAGTATTGTAGCGTTTGCATGATATTTGAGTGAGAAAATGAAAAATGAGGGTAATACATTACTGTCTGGAAGCTATTTTCATTACTTTGAAGCGTTCAGGGCTCTTCATTGCAATCATCATAATCATCATAATCATCTTCATCGTCCATACGTCTACTCAGGACATTGGTTCCCAATTTTTTCACCCAATTCCACTTGCCTCTGAAGGAAACTTACCCAGTCCGTTTCCTTGCTCAATTGTACTGAAAGTACGGTGCAAATCTCAATGAAACCTCCCAGAGCATAATACTGCAATTCATAAACCACATCCAAAAAAATCTAATCGCAACGAGAGACCTTTCGCAAGTGAAAATAGGGTGCAGGAGGCTGAAGAAAAATAAGGATAAAAAAAATTCCCCTCTCCTTGTATTAGCCTCGTAGGGATGTTGCTTCATTCGAAACGTCACTAGTTTTTTGTTTTGATAGTGAGGCTGAAAGGCCAACAAATTTGGTAACGAGGCTGCCTCCATCTCTCGACGGCCATTTTAAATTTGGAGAAGAGGTGAGTGAATGCAGGTCAAGTGATTCTACCTGAATCTATTACATCTTTTCCTATTTCAAAGTAAACGATGTAAAAATTGAATGAAAGTTAATTCCTCTCTTTCTAGGTCAGCCAATTGGGTTCATTCCTTTGGAAGAACACTGTTTTAACCTTCGAAGATGGCAAAGTCCAAAAATCATACCAACCACAATCAAAGTAAGTTTACGTACATCCATACCTTTATGGCATAGCTCTACCTGATGTCGCTAACTGAGACTAGCAGCTGCTTACAAGACCTTTGGGTTCATCACTGAAGGAATAGCTAGAAAGCTACGTGGACACAACGGGAGACGTTAAATATAATACGTAACTTCATCTAGTTTCTGTGTTATGCATTTGACTTTGTAGCTCTTTCCTACTGGTCATACTTCCTTGGCTTGTTGGTCTTCTATAGCTCTTTGTGATATATACACCATGTTAAAAGCTGATCATTTGCTACATTTTGAAATTTCACGCAAGCACTACATAAAAAATTTTCGTTAAATTGAGATACATTGATCGATATGTATCTATTTTAACGGATGTTAGACACAACCTTCGGATTTTAGAGGATATAGGAAAAGGATGTTTTAACAACGTTTTCAAAAGTATTACTAAGTTTGACAGGCCAGTAAATTTATGTCAATTGTTTTCTTTCCTAGTAGTGCGGTATTTTTGGACTAAAGATTCATTTTGCGTAGTTATGTTGTTAATCGCTTTTGGGATATATAGTGCTATAGAAATTATTATCGGTATTATACCACCAGTCACTTCAGAGTACAGAATGAATATACCAGGCAAGCAAGCAATTAAAGCAGTAAAAGCATCATAAATAACTTGATGATAATTGTTCATAGCTCACAAAGCTCACAGAAATGGGATTCACAAGCCAAAGAAAAACAAGTACCCATCACTAAAAGGAGTAAGTTGCCTCTTAATTTATTTAGATACTGGGCTTTGAATTGGTGAATAAGATAATCTAATTCACACAACTTGGTCTTTCTCTTTCATTTAATCTCAATTGGAAAACTTGCATCCAACTTTGATAAACATGTATCTTAGAAACTCTGTTTCCTCGCCAGAGCCCGCGGGTTTTTCTCACCTTCTCACCCTCCAACTATATTCAAGTCCTAAATCCGTCCTTCTTTAGAGTACTGCTCCCACTTCTGGGGTGGTGCTTCAAAATCTACTCTCTGTCTTCTTGACAAATTCCAGTCCAAAGCCATTTGTCTCACCAATAATCATAACCTCTCCAAATCGCTCCAACCTCTTTCCCATCGTCGTTTAGTTGGAGATCTTTCCATCTTGTACAGATACTTTAACGGACATTGTTCTCAGGAGATCAGGGATATCATTCCAGTTCCTCTGAGGCGTGTCAGGACCACCAGAAGCTCAACTCATTCACACCCTTTCCAAGTTTCACTGCCTAATCCACAAACTCTATCTCACAAATCATCATTCATCCCAAGAACATGCAACTTATGGAACGTCTTGCCTTCTTGCTTTCCTGAGTCCTACAACTTACCATCTCTCAAATTTAAGATAAATAAACTTGATCTTATCGCTCTATCTTAGCTGCTCGCTTTCTTCTTTCTTCCTTTGTTGGGCTTTGTATAGGCCACCATGGCCTTTCCTCAACATAACACACTAAAAAAAATTAGTTTTTTGGTAGATGAATGAAATCATGAGATTGAATCAAGTCTATCAAGTTAGATATTGGATAATTGTATCATATAAATTATGATTTGTTGCATTTATCTAATACTTTTGTTTACTCAGTTATCAACTTCTTCTTGCTCTTATTCATTTTGATGAACATATAAACAACTTCTTCTTTAGGTTGACCCAAAGTTTCTCAGAAATCTGAGGTTTGCTAAGAAGCACAACAAGAAGCATGCCAAATAAATGATTTATGGAGTCTTTGATGAGTTTTGGAATAATTTGTTTTCCTTGTCTCAATCCTTTTGCTTGGATTTTGCATTCTAATTATGTAATTGTCAGAGCAATGGCTATCAACCAAAGATTGGCATGTGAGCTTTCAGGGGTTTAATCAGCTGATCTGGTAATGAGTAATTTAATTTTAAGTGATACACTGGCTTGTATTCCATGATATATGCAAGTATCAAGTCTATAATGGGAAGGTTTATTTTTGAAAATACTTTTACTTGCAGATGACAAAATCAATGATATTTAAGAAAGACCTTGTAAGCAGATGTAATTTTGCATTTATTAGGATAGGGAAACCCAACAGTTTGAATTGATGTGCCCATCGTGTTTGGAGGTATTCCAAAGCCAGAGTATACAGTATACTGTTTTACCAAGGAGCTTGGTGGGGGGGTTGGAGACAAGAGGGCCATTTAACTGCCAAACTCCACGAATCTATTCAATTGACTTGTATCAATCAAATTGATGGAATATTCTATGCTGTGGCTTGTGTTTAATTCCTCATCCATGGGGAATTTGTTGGAGGGCCCCTCTTAAGTCAGCATAGACTGAGTAGAAGCTCTCCATGAATTAAATTAATTTTTGGCCAGGAAGATTGAACTGCAGGAGAAAATTGCAGATCAGGTGCAAAGTTGAGTCTCAAGTTTTTAGATGCTAGTGTTCGCCATTTGCTTTATTATAGTTTACAGTGGGTTGTCTTATTTGACACCCTGAGAATGCTGCTCTTCATCATGCAATATCTGCCCCATACCATAAATAATGCCAAATGATATTGTCCAACGCATCAAAAACAAAATTGCTTCCTGCCATGCTAACTCCCGCTCCTTTCAGTCTACGGCCAACGCCGTCTTCCAAAACTTTTGCCAATCATCTTTCCCTCCACTAAAACAACTTTGATTCTTCTACCACTCCTTCGTCCAAAGCCAATCTTTTCGTGTCGGTCTGCCTCCAACCTAGACGACCAAGGATTCCAATCACTACACCCCTTCAAAGTTCACTATGTCACCCATGAAGTCATTGCGATGATTTGCTGGTCTATCTGTTTTTATATCATTTTGGTGGAGGGTGCCCACTCAAATTTTTTGCTCGTAAAGGGGGTGCTCGTTAGAGAGAATACGGTATGCGCAATCTGAAAAAGGCAAGAAATTGCCCGACTGCAGTTACTAGAAGAAGCAGAATAGATGGCAAGCGTAGGAACGTAAACAGGAGAGTAAACTGGAATAATCTTATCTGCATTCAACCTTGCCATTTATTTACCAGATCTCAGAAGAAGTTACAATTTTGCATCCTGTATACAAGATCAATTAGGAACAAATGTGACAGTTTTGTTGATTATATCATATCAAATAGAGTTGACCTATGAATGATCACAGAAACATGGTTAAAACGGCGTGATGGTGCTGTAAGAGCAGCTTGTCGGCCAAAGGGTTACATTTTCCTAGACCAGCCAAGGTCTTCAGATCGCATGGGTGGAGGTACTGCCTCCTGCCCCGAAATTCTTTGAACGCAGAAAAGTTGGATGGAGGAGAAACTGGCTTGTTTGAATTTTCAGAGAGGTTAGTTACTGATGGAAACTTAAAGCGTACACTATCAGTCATATACAGGCCACCGTACTCTGTTAACCATTCTGTCCCATTCAGTGTTTTCTGTTGGAGATTTCAAAGTACTTACAGCAACTAATCAATGTGTGCAGAGCCACGCTTGATTACTGGTGATTTTAACATTCATGTAGATATCCAGGATGATCCATGTACATCAAGATTTATGGAGTTGTTAGAAAGTCTGGGTCTGGAACAACGTGTTTATGAGCCAACATATGGATCAAACCATACAATGGACCTAATTTTAGTAAGAAAGGTGATAGTATCATCCCTAATTCCCCCAAACAACGCATTTCATCTCAGACCACTCATTTGTGCAATGTGAGTTGTCTTGCCAAAACCATTGTTGGAGCAAAGGAAAATTTCCTACAGGAAATTGAAGAAGATTGATAGGGAACAGTTCAAATCTGACTTAAAATCATCACTGGCATCAGAAAACTACAAAAATAGAAGTTTAGATCATCTTGTGGGAAAATATAACAGCCATCTTGTATAAATTGTAGACAAACACTCCTCTGAAAACAAGATTGACTGTAGTGAGACAAGCCCTGCCATGGTTTAATGGTGCTGTTAAGGAAGCAAAAGCAGCTGGAAGAAAAGCAGAAAATCGAGAAAGCATCATGATAAAAACTTATTCGAATCCGAGAGAAATGCGTTCACACATCAGTAAACATTGCAAGACGAAAGTGCTATGCTGGCAAAATCGAAGAATGTCGTGGTGACCAAAGGAAACATTTTTCCCTCATCAACTCAGTTTCCAAGCCTAAAGAGAACGTTGAATATCCAAGAGCTACATCCATAACTGAGCTTGCTAATGAATTTAGCAATTTCTTTGTCACAAAGATTAAGTTAATTAGAGAAGAGCTCGACAGCATTGAAACAGATGCAACAACTTCAGATTACTTTTCAAGTTGTGAGCGTAAAAAGGAGTTCTCAAATTTCGAGATTCTATCAGAACAACAAGCGAGGGAATTGATAATTAAATCTCCAAACAAACAGTGTATAGCAGATCCACTACCAACATGGTTAATCAAAGAATACTTAGATGTCTTCTTACCTTTCATAACTCATATCATTAATTTATCCCTGCAAAGTGGTTCCTTTGCAGGAGCATGGAAGGAGGCTTTTATAATACCACTGTTGAAAAATGTTGGTTTTGATATTATTTTCCCAGATTTCAGATCAGTTGGCAATCTATCGTTCATCTCTAAGATAGCGGAGCGGGCTTCGGCGAAGCAAATTTCATCGCACATGAATCTACACTGCCCTTTACCAGCTCTCCAGTCAGCATATTAAGAGTATCATAGCATGAAAACTGCACTGCTGAAAGTACTATCAGACATTCTCCTTGATATAGATGCCCAGAAAGTTATCCTGTTAGTGATGTTAGATCGCAGTGCGGCTTTTGACACAATTGATCATGCCATTCTCTTGGATATTCTAAAGAAAAAAGAAGGGCTCTCCGGATAAGCAACCGATATCAGTGTGTGCAGATCAAAGGGAAGCTATCTGAGAGGATTAAACTCGAATACGGTGTCCCGCAAGGATCCTGCTTAGGCCCAATCATTTTTCTGATCTACGCAAGTTTACTGTTTGATGCAATAGAAAAACATCTCCCAAATGCCCACGGTTACGCAGATGACCATCAAATGTACTTATCATTGAAGCCCACTGACCAAGTCTCCCATGATGATGCACTACAGTCGCTACAGCATTATATATCCAATGTCAGGAAATATATGCTTGCCAATAAACTTAAGATAAATGATGGAAAGACGGAGTTTATGATAATAGGGTCGAAGCACAATTTAAGTAAATTAAACATAAATTCTATAAAGATTGGTGATGCTGAAATAAAGGCAGTCTCTTCGTTGAGAAACCTTGGAGCCATGATCGACAAAAATCTGCCTATGGTAGGTAAATCAAATGACAAAGCTCCACATTTTTTTATCACATAAGAAACATCTGACATATAAGAAAGTATCTCGGCGTGAAATCCACAGAGACAATGGTCCATGCAATCATAACAAATGAACTTGGGTACTGCAATAGCCTACGATAAGGTCTGCCAGATTACCAAATACATAACCTGCAACGCGTACAGAACGCAGCCGCAAGGATAATAATCGGAATAAAAAAGTATGATCATAATACTCTTGCGTTACAGGAACTGCACTGGCTACCTGTGAAACAAAGAATTGAATTCAAGATATTGCTGCAAGCATATAAAGCGCTGAAAAATATGGCCCCATTTTGCATAACAAGGTGTTTTCTATGCATGCACAAGGAAGATATTCCCTCAGGTGAATTCATCTTTGAAGTTGAACATTCCGAGAACAAAATACAAGGCATACGGAGACAGAGAATTTCCAGTCGCTGCTGCTACATTATGGAACCGCTTACCTTATAACATTCTTGGCTCGCAGAGCATTGATATTTTTCGAGTAAAAACATTCTTATTTTCTATTGCTTTTGAACAATAATCAATTCTGGAACTTTTCTCTTTTACACAGCGTATTGTATTGTACAGCACTAAAGAATATATTTCTAATAGATTTTGGCGCTATATAAAATTTTAATTCTTATTGTTTTTATTATCATTCCCTTGGTCTAAGATAGTAATCTAACTGTACTGTTATGGTGTCATGAAGACTACTCAAGCTTCTTAGCCAGTAACTGTGAACACTATCAGGTCCACTTGCTTCCATTTCATCATTTTCTTCAGTTATTTCTGCACATTTTCTCTCGTGTTTCTAATATCGGCCTGTACTGGTACATTTCTCGAATGGCTATAAAGAGTGCTTCTCGTTGTTTGTAACTTCTTTGTCCCACGTTTCTGGTTGGTTTCCGGTTGATATTGAATAAACGGTTTTAAACGTATTGTTGTTTCTCTCTTTACTTTCTAATCTTGGTGGCTTTCGATTTCATTCTTCGCTTCAGCTCTTCCATTAGATGCTTTATTTATTCATTTTATCTTTGCTTGATACTTTTGTTGCAGTTTTCGTTTCTTATTATTCTTCAAATTATCACTCTTCCATTGTTCCAACCTCCATCTTTGATGGAATCTACCTTATTGCTAATAAAATATCAAATATAAATGCTTGAAGCTACCTATTTGAAAACAGAAACAATCTTGGTTGACTTTTCAGACTTTCAGACTTTTAGACGCTTGAAACAATATGACCATTGACATTTCGTTTTGTAACGACCTTTGTTACATAAATAAGTCGGATCCTGCTAAGAAGCATCTGTTGACTAATGATACACTTTGATAAAGGCACACATATCCAAATTGCAAAAATATTTTCATTCCATATGTTTTGGGGCTTTGGTTTATATACATAATGCTGTATGTCAAAATCAGCACGTCTTTTGATTTCATTTTGTGAGTTTGACTCAACTTCATTTGAAGAGCAACTGGAAATAGAATTTGCTTGTTTAATGCATGCTCCTCTGCAGTTATTGGTGAAAAATCACTAGCTGTCTCCTTAAGATGCTTGATAAGCATTGGAGCTATTCAGACATGCAAATCATCCTATTCTTTATGGCTATGTGCTGAATGTTGAATTAATAAGAAAGATTATGTTCTTATGAGTACCGTAAATCCACGATTAAGAGCCGCGGCGCTTATTCAAAACTCAACTTCTTTGGTGCGGTGCTTAACCGAGGACGGCGCTTATTCAAAAACCAAAGGTTTCAGACAAACATTTGGGGAACGATTGATCTGTTTTCAAGACAATTGCAGTGAAGCTCTGGTGTGCGACACGCATGCCATTGGAGTTTAAAAAAAAGTTGAAGAACCAGACGAAAAGCTAAAGCTTGTTAGACGCGTCCCCATCGAATGGTCATCCTTATTCGACTACTTTCTCAAAGCTAACAGTTCAGAGAAACTCATTGCAACTGTAGCAGGAAAAAGAAAGCGTGGAATCGGGTTTGTCGTTCCAGGAAATCTCTTATGCTGTACGAAACAACTTCGTCAAGCTAACATCCTATATCATGAGCTGATGGAGGAAAAACTAAATATGCAGTAGTCATTGTGAAATAAATAAAATATGTTTTGATAAAGAAAAATGGCCAAGTATTGGTCTAAAATAAAATATAGCGTGTTAGTCATTTCTGATCCCCTATAACAAGGAATGTCTTGATTAAGTGCCGCATTTCAAAACCTAAGATGCGGCGCTTAATCAAAGATTTACGGCATGTTATCACAATAATCTTTTCATTCATATGTAAAAGGTGGCTATATTCCAGCTGCAATTCAAGAAGCAAGGGTTATTTCGACCAATTTCTCCTATTCCTCATCTCTAACAGTACTTGCATTGTCAAGTGTTCTAGGTATTGCAATTGACTCATGCTCTCCTATGGTGAAAGATCAATTTTGTAATATCCATGAGATGCTCTTCAAATGCATGGCTATATTTCTCATGCCTTTGCAATATTCAACTCACAGATGAAAAATATTTTCCTATTTTTTTACGCATACATGCCATTTGAATATATTTCAAAGCCAATCATTCCCAAAGATACGGACCATTTTGTGATATTACTGCCAATGAAAAGTTATCCTATCACATTTCCTCTTTCAGAGATATTCAAGCAACGCACCCTCTGTTTAACTCGTTAATCGTAAAGAAAAAATGAAACCAGACAACTATTGTAGAACATTTCTCTTTTGAAGTATCCAAGCCAGTTGGACGTAGCTCGAGCCACTTGTGGAAAACATTTTCACAAGTTTATTTTTCTGCTATCGCTCAATAAATGAATCATGGTATCGTAAGATTTTTGATGCTTTTTCATGAAATGGGCGCGGCCTTCATTTTCCTGTCATAGAGGACGTGGTCACAAATTTGTTTGGGGGCATACCCCTAGAGCCCAAACGCATCAGTCAATCTTTTGGCTAGATCTACCACTGACTGGTGACAACCTCCGCCCAGACCTGCTTCTGATTCCCCCCGCCTCTATATCCTCGAACTTACAGCGGGTTTTGAAACAAGCATCAATAACAACTCCCATGGCCAAGGAGATTAGTATCGTCCTCTCCTTAGAGATCTCAACAGCAACTATCGACAGGTCAAATTTGTCCATCTATCCATGAGTTGTATAGGCATTTTTGGCCAGTCGTCTTATTCTTTTCTGGAGATGTGTAAATTCGTCGAAATCGACCAAATTCATCTTAATTACATCTTAACCAAATCTCCTCGGTCGCTATCCGTACCACCTAACATATCTTTTGTTCCAGAAACAAACCATGGTCCAACGCAGACCTTCTTCCTTATTAACTGATAGTAATGATAATACTAATTTCAATTACTTTAGGACGGTAAACCATTCAGTAGTGCTAGTTTAATAAGGGACCGTCCATCTACGAAGTAATTTAACAAAATAGCGACATATAAAAATTAAGATACAAATGTTCATTACTAGTAAAAATCCAAAGCAAGGTAAGGCAATGAAATAAAACTGAAATAAAATATCTAAATAGCTACTTTGAAAGATTTTAGCGATGAAGCCTTTTTTGCAGCAGCTGATAGACGGCTCCAAACTTTCGCTCCCCTAAATGGAAATCTATTTTGCCCACTACTTGTCCCTTTTAAGGGCAGTTTAAGCTCTTTTTGAATGTTTCTTAGGGCTCGCGAAGAGTAGTGAGAGTTGCGAGTAAACATATTTTTTAGTTATGATGGGGCAAGGTAATTTAGGGATTTATAAGTCATGACAGCTACTTCATAATCTATCAATTCTTGTTAGATCGAGTCAAAGATTTGAAAGCAGCAATTTGCTCGGGAAGTCAAATGGGCTATCAGTCATGATTCTAATAGCCCGGTTTTGCAATTTTTGCAGTTTATGTAATTCCGTTCCACTAGAGCAGCCCCAAACTGAGGAACAGTATAGAATTGGTGTATGTTGCATATTAAGATCTAAGTCACCTGTCAAACCTACTTCTTTCTGACGTGGAGATTTAATCATATTTACTTAGTAATACGGCTAATTTTATTCTTTCCTATATTCTTATATTTGTTAGTTGCTGTAAGCTAGCCAAATGCTAGTTACCTTTTTAGTGAGATTTTTATTTTGTAACATTCAAAGCATTTAACGAAGGAATGAAGTTTTAAAGGAGAAACACAATTTGTTGCAAAGAAAGCTGTTGTTGCTGTTGCTTCTTTGTTGATGTTTTGGATGTGCTAACAAGTATGCGCCATTATGATTGACTAAACATGTTAGCAGATATTTCAATGTTGTGTGTGCAAAAAAAACAAAGAGAAAGGCAGATGTTAAGGAGTCTGCACTCAGGTTTTGCTAATAAGGGAAAAGCAGATGTTGATCATTTTAATCGGAGATGAAATATGGTTGACGGTTGAAGTAGATAGTAGGTGGAATACTTATTGAATTGCTTGAAACATATAACGAAGGCAGATTCGTGAATGATCTATAGGAGGAATGTTTTAAGCTATGATATAAAGATTCAAAGGACACAAAATGGATGAAGTCCTAGGGCCGAGTAGGACTGTATTCTCGGAAGAACCACAAGAGAACTACGCTTCTCTTCGTGTGCTCGGAAGGGGAGCTTTCGGACAAGCTGTTTTGTACAGAAAAACTGATGACAATTCCTTAGTTGTTTGGAAAGAAATCGAACTACCAAAAATGTCTGACGAGGAAAAGGACAAAGCTTTGAACGAAGTGGACATTTTATCGCTTCTTGACCATGCAAACATTGTCAGCTATTACAACCATTTTTTTGACGATTCAACACTTTACATAGAGATGGAATATGCAAATGGGGGCACCTTATTTGAAAAAATCAGAGACCAGAAAGAGCTATTTCCAGAAATAGACTGCCTCTGGTATTTTTATCAATTGATGTCTGCTGTTTCCTATATTCATAGTATTGGGATTTTGCACAGAGATATAAAAACACTGAATGTTTTTATGACCAAATCTGGTGTATTGAAGTTGGGTGATTTTGGCATTTCCAAAGTACTTGAGGACAATGTAAAGTTGGCAGAGACACATGTTGGAACTCCATATTACATGTCGCCTGAATTAGTCAAAGGGGAAAAATATGATGACAAAAGTGACATTTGGGCATGTGGATGTGTCCTTTATGAGTTATTGACACTCAAGAAGGTTTTTGATTCTACTAATCAACTTGGTCTCATGTGTGCAATACTTGAAAACGAATTTGAAAAAATTAATGAAATATATTCTGAAGACATGCAGAATATTGTCAGTCTTTTGCTTGATAAAGATATGACCAAAAGACCAACCGCAAAAGAGGTTTTGAGATTTCACTGCTTAGAGAAATATGTTGGGAATTTTGATGACCGCTTGAAAGCAAGCCAAACAAGTTTAAGTGCCAGAAAGACCAATCAAAGGGCTTCCTCAGTTTCTTGTGTGCCAGTTGTGTCCTCAATGACAAGTGAGATTTACTGGTGGGGAGGAGGCAAAACCATCCCTCAGAAGTTGGAACTATTTAGAGAGAGCAATGCAGGGATTGATGTAGCAACAGGACACAGTCATTTTGCTGTAGTCACTATTGAAAGGGAGTTATATACTTGGGCCAATATACAAGGTGGTACGTCCATAGTGGGACAGCTTGGACATGGTGATGAAGCCATGTACCGATTCCCAAAGAGGGTTCACTTTTTTCTTGGAATACCAGTTATGCAAGTTGCTTGTGGAGAAGATTTCACAGCCATCCTGACTGACAATGGAGTTTTGTATATGACTGGATCAGATTATTGGGGCTGCATTGGTTGGGGCCAAAGTGGAGATGAAAATGTTCTGAAACCTGTCATAGTAAACCAATTCATTGAATTGAATTTGAAAGTGATGCAGGTTGCATGCGGAGATTCTCATGTCATAGCATTAACAGAAAATGGAGCAGTGTTTAGTTGGGGCTGTGGTGAGCATGGAAGACTGGGCCTGAATCATGAGGATGATATGTCAGTACCTCAGCTTGTTAAGGTGCAAAGTCAATGGCCAAGTATATCCTCAGTACATTGCGGAAGAGACAATACATTCCTACTTACTAGCAATGCAACATTATTGGCATTTGGAAGTAATGAGAATAATAAATTGGCTCTCAACCAAACAATTCAACTAAAAAAAAGCAAGGAAAAACCGAAAACCAATGTTGTTCATTATGCAACTATTGCAACACTAGTAAGATATTTGAAAAGTTACAAAGTAAAGATGGTTGCTGCAGGAAAAGACCATTCAGCAGTAGTTGAAGCTTATGGAAGACTGATAACTTTTGGAGATAACAGACATGGTCAACTTGGGACTGGTGATTTCAAGAAGAGGGTAAAAGTAGCTTATTTAAATTGCATCTGGCTTAGATATATTTAAATAGTTGTTTTATGTAGAAGTAATTTGTTTCATATTTTGGCCACTCCAGATATACACTATACTGATTGTTGTAAGGAAAGTTCTTTAATTTCAGTAGATGTAGAAAGACTAACTTACATTAGCTGGTTGGGCAAATACATGGATTTGTTTGTAAAAGAACCATTGAAGGCAGCAAGAAAAGAGAGATATGGAGAATCGTTGTTGTCAATTTCCAGATCCAATTGGGCTTACAGAGGGAAACATTCTTTGAGATTTAATTGAATTTTCTGCCCTCTAGCTCCATTTTGAATTATTGATAGTATTAGCTTTAGTCTTGGGAAAGTGCAGCCAATATGCTAAGGTATCTTTGTTTTCAATATTTTCTATAAGCTTATTAAACCCAAACAAAACTTGATTCTAATTTTGTGTCACCTAGGTTTCTCCATACATAGTAAAAGGAAGTCTTGTTGGCAAGGAAGTCAAGCATGTTGGTTGCGGAGATGGCTTTACTGTTGTTGCCACATCAGACAATGAAGTTTTCACTTGGGGATCAGGGGAAAATGGTAGGCTTGGAATTAGCCTAGGGCAACTAGGGGGCAAGTCGCATTCAGCAGTTCCCAGACCAATTTTTGGCTCACTTCATAAAGTTGCAACACTGAAGTGCCGTCATTGGCACACAATTTTGCTGGGTGAAAAAGTTCATGGAATAAAAGTTATTCAAAAGACAGCCTCCCTCCCAGAATCAATGACATCATCATCAGGTCAGTTGTAAAGTAATAGTTGCACCATTTTAAGCTTTTTAAGATAATTTTGTAAATATTGTGGCATGTGTCAGGCTACGTTGAACGATAGAAAGATAGCTCTAGTATCGCGTGCAAGCAAGATTCTCATTTCCATCGTTGTCAATCGCCTCCAACCGTACCTGGATAAATAACCAAAGAAAGAAAACGGATGCGAATCACGTATCTTCAAATAAAGAGAATTCACGCGTTAAGCTCCTGTTCAAATGTGGAGTTGGTGAAAGTTATTGTATGTCCATTGGTCAGCATAGCTTGCACACGCCAATTTGTTCAAGGGAGTTGAATAAGCGGACGATTTATTATTGATTCATTAATTTATTATTGATTTATTATTGATTCATTGATTTATCATTGCTTTGATACCTTGGCCATGGTGCAAGGCAATTGCTGCAAACATAGTAATGGCATCTTGACTAGCTTTACATATCTGGAGGTGCAGTCAATAGCTACTGCAAACAGTTTGGGAAAGAACAGTACCAAATGTTGATGTCATCAAACGTGCAGACACTGCGAGTGTAAAAGCTCTCATTGCGGCAAACCAGTTAATATGGGATGTCCACTTGGTGAGAATGCCCAAACATTGCCTTCCTAGAAGAATCTACGACGAGCTCTCTAGGGAGAACAGGAAAAATGGGGGCAAAATCTTCGCTACAAGGACACACTACAGCAAATCATGAACTTCTGGAACGTAAGCTACACTGACTGGACATAGACTGTCGAAGACCGTTCAAAATGGAGAATCATTGTGTACAGGGCCAATCCTGCCGTGGAGAGTGATCGGAATGCTAAGTAGGCCATGGCCCACTTGGCTAGGCCCAACGGGACCCAGACCTCACTGCGTCCATTTGCGGAAAATGCCCGAATTTGTATCGCTCTAGAGCCGGCCTGGTCTGGCCTGGCTGCCCACGCCCGTTCATTCCATCTGTGTTCTGCAGCCGCTGTCATCATCGATATCGATGGACTCCCCCTCTCCAATGCTTGGCGAAGTAGTTGGCAAAAGAACGAGAGATCGACCACCGCAGAGTTTTGCCGATGACATAATAATGATTACTGGTCTTAGTCGTCTCGAATCCAGCAACATCGCGCAAGAGTGCAACTTATAAAAAGAATGGCCTCTGAACTTACAGAAGACTTGAAGTTGGCATGAATGTCGCGATGAAAACGACGATGGCTACGATGACGACGCCCTTAGTTTCTATGAGTTCGTAAGAAAGTTATCTGAAAACGACTCTTTCTGAAGCACTTCAGATTTTTAAAGATTTCTCCGTAGAAGACTGCAAATTAGAAATTTAAATCAATTTCGTATCATGCCTGACAGTATTACTTGATTGTTCCGTTAAACACTTTATAAAGCCTCATTAATAGGAATATAGACTAGCTTTACGTAGATATTATGAGCCATGCATAAAGCCTAAACTGCTGTAAAAGTCACGTGTAAATTTTCCATTGACAAATCAACCAAATCAGCGAACTAAAGAATAAATAAACTTATCAGTCAATCGACCAGGCAATCGAGTAATTAATCAATTAGAGACTGTTCCACAATATTTTCCCCCTATTAGAGAAACTTTTTGCCCTAGTTGAGGACATTTTTCTTCGGCTACCTAAGGTCAATAGCAGTACAGTATAGACTGTACAAAGAATTAGTCGAGTTTGGGAGAAACAAACAGGAGAGATGTTGTGGGGCAAGCCATTTATTGATTTAGAAGCCATTACTTGTCGTTCCTTATGAATTAAATCTTTAATTGCTTTCTAACCCAAATTTTCAATTAGAGGCTTTCTTAGAGTGTCATATTTATCATCAGTGATTATTCTGGTCCCTCAATTTCGCTCAATCTGTGATTGCTGGATTTCATTTGGTCCACACACGCCCAGACTGAGCAGCTGTTCCGAAAGTATGGTTCTATTGTTTGCTTTATTCTTTTTTAGTGGGATATGTTGAGGAAAGGCTATGGTGGTCTATACAAAGCCCCAACCAAGGAAGAAAGAAGAAAGAAGAAAGCGAAAGTCTATGAGGAGAGAGCGATCAGATCAAGTTTATTGATCTTAGATTTGAAAGATGGTAAGTTGTAAGATTCAGAAAAGCAAGAGGAAGGCAAGATGTTCCATAAATTGCATGTTATCGGGATGAATGACGATTTGTGGGATAGAGTTCGTGAAGTAGGCAGTGAAACTTGAAAAGGGTGTGAATGAGTTGAGCTTCTGGTGGTCCTGACACGCCTCAGGGGAACTGGAATAATATCCCTGATCTCCTGAGAACAATGCCTGTGAAAGTATCTGTAAAAGATGGAAAGGTCTCCAACTAAACGACGATGGGAAAGAGGTTGGAGCGATTTGGAGAGGTTATGATTATTGGTGAGACAAATGGCTTTGGACTGGAATTTGTCAAGAAGACAGAGAGTAGATTTTGAAGCACCACCCCAGAAGTGGGAGCAGTACTCTAAAGAAGGACGGACTTGGGACTTGTATATAGATAGAAGGGGAGAAGATTAGAATAACCCGCTGGCTCTGGCAAGCAAACCGAGTTTCTGAGATGCTTGTTTAGCGAGGACATGATGTGAGTTTTCCAAGCGAGATTAAGTTAAAGAGAAAGACCAAGTTGTACGAAAGAAGTTGAAGTGTCCAGTTCATCGCCATTCATGAGGACTGGTGGAAAGTTTTGGTTCTGCTTACGTGAATTTACAGCCTGTTTTTTCGTCTTGCTTTGGTTGAAAGAGGCTAGGTTGTCTTTGCCCCACTTCTCAATAACTGTCAGATCATTGGAGAGAAGAGAGGCTGAAATGTTTCTATGGAGTGGATGTCAAAGGAAGCGTGATCGCGTGGGTTGAATGAAAATGAAGAACTTAGGAAGGCATCATCAGCAAAGGAATGATTGGTAGAAGGCGTAGAAGTAAGCAGGTCATTTATGAAGAGAATGAAGAGTACAGGGGATATGACAGAGCCCTGGGGTACACCAGCATTGATGGAGTGCAGACTAGAGAGGAAGCCATTCGCTCTGACGGCAATTGACCTATCAGAGAGGAAACTACCAATTCATTTAATGAGAGTGTGATGGAAACCAAACATCGGTAGTTTAGCGAGAAGACCCTTGTGCCAGACGCGATCAAAGGCCTTGGAGATATCGAGAGACATCACCCTGCTCTCACCACAGGATTCTAGAGCAGAGGACCAGACATGGGCAGCATAAGCAAGAATATCACCAGCAGACCTGGCTTTTCGAAAGCCATACTGGTGATCAGAGAGAAGGCTGTTTGTTTCAAGGAAGGTAAGAAGCTGTTTAGTGGTAAACGTCTCCATTGTTTTAGAGATGAGTGAAGTGATTGCGATGGGACGATAGTTGAGTGGATTAGACTTGTCACCCTTTCTTGGGATAGGAAAGACGCGGGTTAGTTTCCAGGAGGTAGGAAATGTACCAAGAGTGTAGGAAAGCTGAAATAGTCTGTTAAGAATAGGAAGGTGTAGGAAGTTCAGGAGCACAGGTTTTGAGATCTATTGTTGGAATACCATCAGGGCCTTTGGATTTGGAGGTGTCCAGCTGGAGACAGGTTCGTCCGACTTTTGTTAAAAATGACTTAATTGGTGACATAGTGAATTTTGAAGGGGGAAGTGATGTAGTTGGAACCCTTGGTCGTTCAGGTTGGAGTTGGAGGCAAAGACTGACGCAAAAAGATTGGCCTTGGATAAAGTAGTGGTAAAAGAGGAGTCAGGGTTGTTTTTCAGTGGAGGGAAAGATGATTGGCAAAAGTTTTGGGAGACAACTTTAGCCATAGACCGAAAGGAGCGAGAGCCAGCCTGGCAGGAAGTGATTTTGTTGGTGATGCGTTGGACAAAAGATGATTTGGCATTCTTTATGGTTTTGGAGCAAGTGTTGCTTGAGTGGATGAAAGAAGTTCTTGAATGTTGGGTTTGCAGTCGCTTCCATTCCTTGAAATAATGGTTTTTGTTATTCACAGCTTTGGCGTACTGTGAATTGAAGCACTTAGGGGAATTTTTCTTACCAGGCTTGTAAGAAGAGGGAATAAAATGATCCATACCAAGAAGTATTGCGTCGGTGATGAAAGAAGCAAAAGAGGAAGGATCCTTTGAAAAGCTTGCTGAAGACTAAGGGTAAGAAGAGTAAAAAGTGCGAAGGGAGTCCCAGTCAGCCTTGCCGTAGTGGAAGACTCTTTGCCGAGAAAAGGGCCTGTCCAGATGAGGGAGGAATTCATGCCGTAAGGTTATGAGACAGTGATCCGGGTTACCAAGAGGAGACCTAACCGTTGGAGGAGAGTAAATGCTAGGACTAGATGTGAGGAAAGGATCGAGAGTATTTGCTTTGTCTCCTGCACGATTAGGAACGCGTGTCGGCTCTGAAATTACCTGTGTCAAGTCATTGACAATGGCAAAGGCCTCAGCGTCCCGACCAGCAGGGTTGGTGACGTTGGAGGAATAGGAGAGCCAGTCGGAGTTGTGGATGTTGAAATTGCCAAGAACATTGATTTCAGAGCGTGGAGATTGTAAAGTGATGGTTTCGATTGATTTAGAAAGGTGGTCGAAGAGAAGTTCATGATTGTTTGAGTTAGGAGAGCGGTATAGAGTGCAAATGTACTTTGTGGCATAAGGGAGGGAAATTTTCAACCAGAAGAGTTGCAAGCCAGGATTAGAAAGATCGAATTCTTTGAGGTGTAAGGTCTGCACATCAAAGCGAATAAATGCACTAACCCCACCATTAGGGAAGAAGGAGGAAAATAACTCATAACCTGGGAATTTGAGATGAGGAGAGAGAACGGTGCTGTTACTGGGTTCAAGAGGCTTGATTTTGGTTTCAGTGAGGAAGAGTGCATAGGGGTTTATGGATTGGAGATGATTATGCACTGGATTGATGTTGGAAGAAAGTCCACGGATGTTGCAGAATGAGATGGAAAAGAGTTTAGGTGCCACGTTAGATGTCTTTTAGCACCTCGAAAGGTAGAAGAAACTTTTTTGCATATTTGAAAAGCCCAAATAATAATGAAATTTATCCAGATATTTATTGGGTATGTTTCTGCAAATTAAGGGCATTATCAATGCAGACTCCTGGCTATTTTGCATTTTTAACAGCGTCTAATAGGCCATGGCGTGTGCTTGGGTTTAGGTGTCTTTTTTATGTTTTTTAGTTGTGGAAATAGTAATCGATTACGCTTCAAGGATAGTTGGTTACCTCCTTTAAGCCATGCGTCTACAGCTTCCAGCTCCTTGTTAAGAGCCTCTTTGAGTCATGTCATGCTGTCATTTCCGAAATTTGAGCTAGTGTCATCCGCGTGCATGTATGTACTGAGGCGCTATCAAAGACTCTGTCATCTTGACAAAGTCACTCAGATCTCAACTTCACTACATCTCTTCAACTTTCTCATCGTCGTTTAGTTGGAGATCTTTCCATCTTGTACAGATACTTTCACGGGCATTGCTCTCAGGAGATCAGGGATATTATTCCTGTTCCTCTGAGACGTGTCAGAAGCACCAGAAGCTCAACTCATTCACGCCCTTTCCAAGTTTCACTGCATATTCCACTAACTTTATCCCACAAATAATCATTCATCCCTAGAACATGCAATTTATGGAACGCCATGCCTTCTTCTTGCTTTCCTGAATACTACAACTTGCCATCTTTCAAATCGAAGACCAATAATTTGATCTGATCTCCTTCTCATCTGTCTTGCACCTTCTTCTTTCTTGCCTCGTAGGGGCTTTGTATATGTCACAATGGCCTTGCCTCAATCGATCATTTGATCAACCGATCATTTAATCAATAGATCATTTCAACAATCACTCATTTCAAAAATCAATCCAACACTCAATCAATTGATTAGTCAGTCCATCAGTCAATCAGTCAATTTATAACAGTAACTTTGTCAGCTTTACCAGTAAGCGAAACGTCTGTATTTTACATTCAAATCTTTGTGTTCGAGCTAATTTTTGATAGATTTTAATGTGTTCATTTCAGACGAAAGCAGTTTTAAACTGAACAATCTTTCAGAATTCGCCAGCATTTCATCATCATTATCATCATCCTCTCATGATGTACAATATCCGTTTATGTTTAATGACGCAACGAGAGACGCCGTTTTTTCACAGGACAGTGGTGACATGTCGACGCCTCTGTGGTTGAAACAGGAGTTGGAGGAAGCAGAGGTAAAATGAAGCCCTTTACAGCTCCATTCATTCATTCATTCTACATAAAGTAACAATTCCATTTCAGGTAAAAGCTCCGACACTGCAAAATTACACACGAGGAATTTTTCGGGACCTTCTTCGAAATCACAAGTCATTGCTTCAGTGCGCAATCAATAATACAAGAGCAAATGAAACAAAAGGGATTTTGTTCATCCATGTCTCCGTAGTTTATGAATGAATGTATCCAGGAGGTCTATCAATCAAAAAGTCACTTGATTGATCAGCCATAGGTCATTCAAGCTATGGCCCCATCATCAATTTAACCGAGCAAACGTATGATACATCCACGAATCAATTAGTTATTCGATCACCCAACACTGAATAATTTATTTCATTTCATTTGGTTTTCGAATTTATAAACTTACGTTATGCTTTAACTAGGAAATTGGATTTCGCTTAAAATGTCTAATTTCATTTCAAGGCGATTGGTTTACAAGGTACAGATGAGAAGAAAGATGACTGCGAACCTAAAGAGCCTTTAGCTGATGAAGATGGTGATAGCAATGATGATGATGGTGATGATGACGATGGTGATGATGATCTGCCTCCATGGTTAGCAAAAGAGATAGAAGATGCGGATTTCATTCCGATTCCCAGTGGACGGAACGAGGGAAGAAATGCATGGAGCAAAATTTATTTAAAATCAAATGAAAAATTGACTGCTCACCCTGGCTCAAATGAAGTTGTCGTACCTCAAGGAAATGAGCAACTCGTTAAGAGAGTTGAGGAATTGGAAATGGTAAATACGAGGCTGTTGAGAAGAGTTCAAGAGCAGGAAGAATTGATCCAATCATTGATGAAACAGAACAAAATATACTCAGAGAGTAATAAGAAGCTATTGGAATTATCAGTTAGTAAATGTTGATAATTTTCAAGGTGAATTCCATATCTACTCATTCCACTTTGAACTGCCTCAGATAGAGTGAAAAATGACGTAATTACAAAATTTATCTTGTACAGGGGTTCCCAACCAGGGGTGCGAGACATCATTCCAGGGAGTGCGAGAAGTACGCTTGTAACTTTTAAGAAACTTCCTTAGTTAAAGAAAACTGCAGCACTTTTAAGGATATGATATTACTCTCCTGCGGTCTTTTTATTTCGTTGTGCAGTGGATTGCAGATTAACGCAATTGTTTCGTTGCTTTGGCAGAGCAAAACTGTAGTGCACCTAGTTCCTATCTCCACTTCCTGGTTTCAGCATGAAGAGGTTTATGTCCCGCTCCCGCTGCCCGGATGCCTTTGATTTGAATGAAATGTCAGATGATGTCGAGCTAAAAGAAGATCTTATAGAACTGCGTTCAAATCGTGTTCTTGAAATGCAATTTGAGAGTAAAACTTTGGAAGAGTATTGGTTCTCGGCTATGGTTTCATTTCAAGGGTTTCTGCAACTGCACTAGCGGTGCTCATTCCATTTGCGACAACATGGTTGTGTTAGTCAGGATTTAGCACTCTTGTCAATTAAGAAAAATTCCAGAAATCGCTTGAATGCACAGGCAGACATGCGTGTTGCTAAAGACTCATAAGCATGAAACCGGAACAAAAGAGCCATTGAGTTGAGATGCATTAGCAAACTTTTTGGAAGTCCGTTTTTTTTAGTTGTATTCAAATGTTAATCTGGGATATCCTTTCTAGTCCATATGTTTGATTTTTTGACATATCAAACTCCTTTCTAAGCGTTCACAAGCTAGTTCTTGTCTTTACTATTTTACATATATTTAAACAAGATTTATAATTTTCGTAAAGTTTATTCAAATATTAATCTGCTATGTTTCTTCTCTGAAAAATTGATTTTTTATTACAAACATTAAAGGTGAAATAGATATCTTCTTTTGATAAAATTTAGCATCATTCCACATATTTATCTTTGAACAAAATGTGGGGGTGCGAAGTCGGAGGAAAATTTTTTTAGGGGTGCAGGAGTAAAAAAAGGTTGGGAACCACTGATCTAGTATATTATTTTACAAAGCTGAAAAACTAGGAATTTGATTCAGGTGAGAAACATTTCAGTTGATATCGTATCTACCATTTGATATCATCAATTCAAAATCCATTCACTCCATCATGTATACCAACATGAAATATCTTGTCTGTTAATTAATCTTTTAATGTCCTGCGTATGTAATAATGACCTATTTAATGAAAAATGATGATGCAGTAGCAAAGCTTTGTATAGAGAAAATACATATCCTGTATCAAATTTTCATGAGTGTTAGATTGAATGAAAGATGTGCAGTATGGACTATGACACGTGTCATCATAAATTTTTATTTGGTGAATCTATTTCTCGTGAACTTGTAATGTGAACTTTTTTACAATTAATTTTACTCAAATCAACTTATAGATAAAATCAATCAAGCTTGATCATTTTCGATCAATTTTCATTCCTTCAAGTGAAGCTTCATTAAATTCAAACAAGGTCTTCCTTCAGGAACTCTTGTTAGAATAGTTCTTGCAGGTATTTCTTTCATTTTAAATTAGTACACATTGGGAAGATGTCATTGCATATTGAAAATGTTGCTACACTAAATGTGTCTAGTTTCTCTCCTTCTGTAAGCTTTATTCATTCTTACGTAAGTTACCTTGGGTTACCACAAGAGAGTCTTGGGCATGCTTAGGAATTAACCAGTACCCCAACACTAACTCAAAGCCCAGCATCTTTCTACCTCTGTCATTTGCTTGGCTGTCGTCTGAAATGAAGGGTGCCCCCCCTGTGGGAATTTACAAGAAGTCGTAAGAGAACGCTTCCCCATTGATCAATGGTTAGGGATTGTTTGCGATGCGTGCACAGATAAAAGAGAAGCTATGACTGACCAGTAGTTTTCTATCTACAAAGTTGTTGTTTACCATAAACGGATTAGTTTCACTAGAAACGAGAGAGTTGGGTTATTGCAGTCAGACAAATCATTTCTTGCTCTGGTTCAGATAAGAGAAAATCGTGGAGTAAAATTTGTTTATCAGCTCAAAATGTTTCCAAAGATCCATGTTTTTTCAGCTTCAAGTTGTAGAATAGGGGTGGTCTTTCATGTGAAGTGAGCGAGCCATTTAGAATAAATCTTTTTCGGTCGAAACTACATGGGGAATGGATGACTGGGTTTAATTCATTTTTTCTACCAGATCCAATTTCTAAGCAAATCTTTCCAATTGTTAACAAAACTGTTATTGAATGCGCAACTTTCATCTCTGTTCCTTTGTCTTGAATTTGCTTGGAGAAACTTTTCTAGCTTTCGGAGTATCGGAATCAATTCATTTGGAATACTTAGTGGGGATCTTTGCAATGTAATTTGACTGCTTCGTACAATGCAGGCAGGAAAGCTAGGATCCAAGAGGAAAGCGCGATCTTAAGTTTGCCTGTTTGCTCCTGGTGGTATTTTCATGTAAGACAATGACACATCATACCAAATCAGATTTGTGTTAGAAATGGATGCTGCGCTAAAAATGTCTTGTAATCCTCACGATGATGTGAGCATTCTGTATGATTTGTTTATTGGGAGCGCTGCATGCACCCCCTGTATCATCCTTTGTTTTCTTTCCTTCAAAGGAATTTGCCTTTTCTTTCAAACAACAATAAACATACTTAGACGACTAATTAATTAGTTGATCCTCTTCGCCGCATTCTTCTTGCTCTGAAGTTTTATTCCTGATCGCAATCGCTAGTTAGAACCTGTTGCAGAGATTTCTACTACGGCATGGCAGCGGCAGAATTAAAACCGTCTCAGGTACCAATAAAAGTCGTTGGCTGTGGTAAATTTGCTGAAATTGTAGTTTTGAGAAAGAAAGAAGACAGTTCACTGGTGATTTGGAAAGCGTTTGACTTAGGCGATTGTTCGGAAGACGACAAAGAAAGATCGTACCGAGAGGTCCAGAGCTTGAGTAAATTGAAACATGTAAATATAATTTCATATTATAACCCTTTTATCGATGACACGAATCTTTGCTATGAAATGGAATACTGCCAAACTGGAACCCTTTATCAGAAAATAATGAGCAGAAATTCCCCTTTCTCAGAGCCCACATCATTATGGTATGAATTCCAACTGCTGTCTGCGGTAGAGTATGCCCACTCCAAGAAAATTCTCCATCGAAATATAAACTCATTGAACATATTCCTCAAAAAGTCACACATCCTCAAACTTGGCAATTTTGGTATCACGAAAGTGATTGCTAACATATCAAAGATGAATGTGGAATCATCAGGGGGTATCCCATGCTACATATCGCCTGAGGTTGCTGAAAAGAAAGAGAGGTATGGACAGAAGAGTGATGTGTGGGCATGTGGCTGTGTCTTGTATGAAATGCTTACATTGAGACACGTGTTTGATGGAGAAGACCTCGTCTCATTAGCAGTTGGAATAACTTTCCAGTCATATGAGGATGTGCCTGAAGAATATTCAGATGAAATTTGTCAATTGATGGATGAAATGCTTATGAAAGACTCAAGTAAAAGGTTGAGTGCTTCTGATCTGCTAGCAAAAGATGTTTTCAATGAAATCAGAAGGAAGTTTGCAAAAATAGCAAAAGATCTGCGCATTGTTCGCGAAGAAGGTGAAACCGAGGGAGGAGAAGTATCTGAAATAGCGAATGATCGCCCGGTAGTATTCTCATCACAAATTGGGGAAGTGTTCTGTTGGGGAGGGACAAAGCCAATGCCCCAGAAAATGGAGGAATTTGGAATCGAGAGCCCTGCGATACAAGTTTCAACAGGCCGGAAACATTTTGCTGTTATAAATGAAAAAGAGGAGCTATTCACATGGGCAGACATTCTACACGATGACGATGAGAAGGAAGAAGATGAAGAGGAGGATGTGAGAAAAGGCCCGACGATACGAGGACAATTAGGGCATGGCGATGCTGCGCTATACATTTATCCAAAGAAGGTTGAGTATTTTACTGGAATTCCAGTGACAAATGTCTCCTGTGGGAGAGACTTCACAGCAATATTAGGAAATGATGGTGTCTTATTCATGACAGGCTCAGACCTTCATGGGTGTATGGGATGTGATCGATCGTTCGGTGACGAGGTCTTACTGCCAAGAAGAGTGGAGAAGTTCAAAAATTCAAAGGTTTTGCAAGTTGATTGTGGTGATGCTCACGTTGTTGCCTTGGCTGACGATGGAGAGGTTTACACATGGGGATGTGGTCAATTCGGCAGACTAGGACTTGGAACAGAAGATGACGTTGCAGTGCCCGAAGCAATGCCTTTACCTCCTAACTGCAATGAAATTATTGCAATCAAATGTGGCTTAGACAACACACTGATACTGACAAAGCAGGGCCATGTTGTTGGTTGTGGAAGCAATCAGTTTAACAAAATGGCCTTCAGCAATCGAGTGTCTGTGCATGGAAGAAGCATTCAGAAATCAAACCGACGGGATTTCAGAACATCTCCATTGCCAATTAGAGCATTGAAGGCTTACAAGATCATCGCAGTGGATGCAGGAAGAAGTCATTCAGCAGCCATTGACGACCAAGGTCGTGTCATTACATTTGGCAACAACATGTATGGTCAACTAGGGGCAGGGGACTTCAGAGAGAAATCAGTTGCCATTGTTGTCAAGGGACCTCTTCAAGGCAAGGAAGTGATCAAAATAGGGTGTGGTGATGGATTCACTGTCGCCACTACTTCAGACAGTGTTTATGCATGGGGCCTGGGACATGACGGCCGTCTTGGATTAGATCCCAGTCTCCTCGGTGAAAAAGGGTGCTGCTCAGTCCCCAGAAGAGTTTTTTCTTCACTTATCAAAGTGACAAGTTTAGCATGTCAGCAAATGCATACCATAATGTTAGGCCAACAGGTTTATAGCAATGAGGATGGGAACAAAGACGAGGACGACGAAGAAAAAAGAAGTAGACTCACGATCGAAAAGCTTGGTGCTGAGAATAGCAGACTTGAAGGAACGATTGCAGAGCAGAAAAAGCTAATAAAAACATTAGAAGATGAAAATACGAAATTGAAATCAAAAGGTAACGATAAAGAAAGATGAACACTAATTCATTCTATAAACATTCTTACGTTTTGTTATTGGAACCTCGCTTACTATTTTGGCTGTTAGTCTTCAATATATCAATATTCAAAGTACAGTGTACAAGGCTAATTGGAAAATTTTGATGTATGCGCCATTGAAAAAACTGAGAATCGCTTTATCTAATTTGAACTAAGTTTTTGCCAAAAAGTTATAATCCTCTCCATACTCTGCCTTCTCCAATTTTCCTTGGAAAAAGTATTTCGTTGAAGAATTGAGATGGCAGGCCAGCTAAAATAGCTGTTTTTGTTTCATCCACTGGCCGATCTTAAACAGCAAAAGTTTATTACTTCCCGGAGCAGTTTGTAGTACAACCACATGGTTCGTTGCATTCTTTCGGCATTAGAATCGGTATATGGTGCACAGTATGTGGCTCTTGTGGTGGTAATGGGCTCAACGGCCTCAGTAACTTCATTGGGATGGCTACGGTATGTGGTTCCAATACAGGCAATGGTGTTAGAGGTGATGGGGGGGATGCATGCTTACGCTTTGGAACTACCACTGATTGGAGCGTTGCTTGCGTAGGAGCTGTTCCAATGACGCGTTGTAAAGTTGTCACTGTTGGTCTGGTCATTACCGGCAAGGGTTCAACTGGGTTTGTCTCTGCGCTTATCTGAACCTGACCTGAAACTTCTCGAACTGGAATGACCGGTTTAACCTCTTCATTCTTTCCAGGCACATTATAAACTGGTAAATTCGGCAACATCCAGCCAGCTCTACTTAATTGGTTTGCGCTTTTCCCCCCAGTGCTGGGACTGGTTGGTGTTGGCAGAGACAGAAACCTCTGCGGTGGAACATCTTGAACTGGGATCACGTCGATAGGCTCGGCGACTGCTGCATGATTGTTTTTAACTGCTGCTGTTATTGTTGGTTTTACTACTGGTGATGCTTCTGAGGTTTTCAGGGGGGTGACTGGTTGTACTGCCATCGAAACCAACTGTACTTTTGCTGCTGTCACCAAAGGTCTTTCTGTTGTAAGTGAAATGGCGTTGCTTCCAATTTTATGCTTCGTGATTGAAGTGAGTTTGGCTGGTTGAATTGTGCTAGCAACAATATTCTGTTTTTTTAAGTCATTGTAACGACCACTTCGGTTTTCCTTGAACAAATAAATGAATGATTTTCTCCACCCCCGTGCAATGCGTTGATGACGCTTCAGCTCCTTTGATAAATTTCCAACAAACGAGATGTAAAATAAAACTGCTGCTAGAATTCTCGTCCTAATCTCCATTCCCATAAACTAAAATCAGAAAAATCGATCTGTAGAGGGGAAAATGGATACATCAATTGCCATGTTGAGCATGCATAGGAATCGAATTTACGCTACAAATACAGCACAAAAAGAAACCGAAACAAACACATCTTATGCGTAAAAAAATTCATGTGAAGATTGATCAATGAAATTGCATTCCAAATTACTGCGAAACAGCAATCATTCTTACTTTGAAATCATGAGGCCTTTAAGCTTAACATCCCCAAGGAAATCTTTGTAATTTCATCTTGATAATTTACCAGAAATATCAATTGGAATAGATAAGTCAATAAGGAATTAAAATGCATGAAAATAATCAAATTATCACCATGATAACATTAATCCCATCGATATCACCTAGACAAGTATCATATCATCTATTGAAAGAATCAAGGGTAAGGCTGTTGATATATTTCTTTTATTATTCGAAGTATATCGTGGCAAAGGGCGTAAGATTGTGAAAAAGTAACGTACCCTTGTTAGAAGCCAGCTTTTGTTTTCATAAATAGCATCTTAGGCCTTTCATTAATTTTTGCGAACATCTTGTCAGCTGAAGCGCTATTGCCTACTCAGCATAATATGAGTGGAAAGTGCGATTTCTAAACGAATCAATGTTATTCCACAGAAATAAGCTTAAAATAATCGGGAAAAATTGTTTTGCCTACGTGTTTAAAAGGTTACGACCAGGAGCTTCGCGCGTGCAAAGCTATTGAATGTTCAATGAATCAACATGCCCTTGCTATGCACCAAGTATCGCTCGCAACACAACT
This sequence comes from Pseudorhiza aurosa, assembly GCA_964026355.1. NCBI lineage: Eukaryota > Metazoa > Cnidaria > Scyphozoa > Rhizostomeae > Lychnorhizidae > Pseudorhiza > Pseudorhiza aurosa. The sequence goes on along the minus strand of OZ032127.1, from coordinate 800,844 downwards.
TAACCAACTAGAAATGTGCGCATGAGATTTGCATTAGATTTTCCCGCGCAGCGAAAACCTTATTATAGTAACAACTTTCAAAGGCGTGTGATCAAAGTTGCTATGGTCAATTGCTCGAGGCCATTTGATCAGTTCCATATAGAGCGAAATAATGTGCTCCTTCTAGCCCAGAAAGAAGAACGAAGATGGAAAGCGAAGTCGGTATATTGGGGTCAAGGGTAATAATTGATAATTGATAAAAGTTGTCTGAAAATTTAACTAAAACATTTCATTGGGGAAACAAAGCGAATGCCAATAGCATTAACGGTCTATTTCGACAGCTAAATTATTCGAAAACTTTAGCAAAGACAAAACAAGACACAGGCTAATTATCATTCACTAAATCAAGATTACGAAATCTACTTATAAGAGACAAGTGTACAATGCGAAAGAAAAATATAAATCAAACTATAATGAGGAATTCACCCTTAATGATATTTAAATTACCTACTCTGCCTAATGACAAGAAATTCTTAGTGATCAAGTATCAACCAAATATCAGAGATTCATAATTCTTTCCACGAGAGAATTGGGCATCCACTGCAGGTCATTCTCAGCAAGCGAAAAAATGTGCTGATAATTTTGCTATAATCATTTCCTGTCTCAAAACCTTCTTGAACCCAGTTGGACTTGTTAACTATGGGACTTGTTCAAAATGAAATACAAATGCTGATAAAATGTGTTAGGAACGTTAATACAAGAATAAAAATAAGTTGTATGAAGATGACAAATGCAGGCTTAAAAAACCGGCGGTCATTCCATTCTGCTTGAACGTAGGAAATAGCTGAATTAAAATGCTCCTCCACAATGGCGACTCCAACTCAAAAACAAGCCTACGCAGAGGTCTTGTAAATATTACCATTGAATATTTATGAATGGAGAACTCAACAGAGCGGGCGACTTCAAACATCGGAGCGTCTTTGTTCCGCGATTCTGCCTTTTCGTACAGTAGTGCAAACTATCTCATCAGATATTGCTACAAGAAATTCCCATTCCGTGAAAGCTCAATTGCAGGATAAATGCCTTATGAGGAAGAAGTCTGGCATTACTTAATCTGCGCGATAGGCCTACGCGAAGGGGGGAAATCGCCGATCAAAAAAAGCAATAAAAATCAGCTGTTTCGTTGCATTCGAACATGGAGTGGGGGCAGTAAAAGGGGCTAATTTGGCATAATTTGACCTTTTTGGTGCAGGAGAGCTTTTCATCTGGAAGTTTGAAAAATTTCCTATTCAATGAAGTAAGAATATAAAAATGGCAAAGAAATCTTTTTTAAGCTTTTTTGCCCAGAGAGTGCCCTTAAAACAAGAAAAGACCATTTATAATACAAAAAACAATATTTCCATATTACTCACAAATCCTAGACAGATATCCTACCTAAATATGAGAAATTTAAATCAATAACTTGATGGATCATTGAGTTGATCTAGCCTTGGTTCAAAACAACTTGCAAGTCAACTGGCAAATAGCTCAAGGTCCGATCAAGTTGCGTCTTCAGTTTTCTTCTTGTTTCCATTGACAATTTGCTGTTTTTCGCAACAACCTAATGAAAAATGATGTCCAGTTTGAATTCACCAGATAAAAACAGTTGCACTATCAATAATTCAATCACTGTATATTGCTAGACGTCAGATGCAGCTTAGATTGTTCAATAAAACCCGCTACCACTTCTCACTTGAAAATATTTTTGCGAAACTGGCACCGGGAAAGAACAAAATATTCAATAAAAAAAAATTTGATATGCATTTTTATTATAAAGACAACCATAGACAGGAAAGCAGTACTATAAAGAAAGACGCATTCGAGATTGGTAGATATAAATTGAATGTGAAGACGAGGAAAACCCACAGGCATTGAAGATTTTGCTGAAACACAGCTTTTGTCCTGCATTTTTAGCTATGCAATGGACGCGTGATTTTCAAGTGGGAATAGACGAAAGACAAAGACAAAGTTGTGTGAAAGAAATTGTCCAGCTCATCGCCATTCATGAGGACTGGTGGAAAGTTTTGGTTCTATTTACGTGAATTTACAGCCTGCTTCGTCTTGCTTTGGTTGAACGAAACTAGGTTGTCTTTACCCCACTTCGCAATAACTGTCAGATCACTGGAGAGAAGAGAGGCTGAAAGGTTTCTATGGACTGGATGTCAAAGGAAGCATGATCGCGTGGGTTGAATGAAAATGAAGAACTTAGGAAGGCATCATCAGCAAAGGAATGATTGGTAGAAGGCGTAGAAGTAAGCAGGTCATTTATGAAGAGAATGAAGAGTACAGTGGATATGACAGAGCCCTGGGGTACACCAGCATTGATGGAGTGCAGACTATAGAGGAAGCCATTCGCTCTGACGGCAATTGACCTATCAGAGAGGAAACTACCAATTCATTTAATGAGAGTGTGATGGAAACCAAACATCGGTAGTTTAGCGAGAAGACCCTTGTGCCAGACGCGATCAAAGGCCTTGGAGATATCGAGAGAGATCACCCTGCTCTCACAACAGGATTCTAGAGCAGAGGAACCAAACATGGACGAAGGCCTTGAAGCGAGATGATCACTAGTAGACCTGGCTTTTCGAAAGCCATACTGATGATCAGAATGAATATTGTTTGTTTCAAGGAAGATAAGAAGCTGTTTAGTGGTAAATGTCTCCATTGTTTTAGAGATGAGTGAAGTGATTGCGATGGGACGATAGTTGAGTGGATTAGACTTGTCACCCTTTCTTGGGATAGGAAAGACGCGGGCTAGTTTCCAGGAGGTAGGAAATGTACCAAGAGTGTAGGAAAGCTGAAAAATTTGTTAAGAATAGGGGAAAGTTCAGGAGCACATGTTTTGAGAACAATGGCTGGAATGAACCATCTGGGCCTTAAGATTGAGAGGTTGTGAGCTGGAGACAGGTTCGTCCGACTTTTGTTAAAAATGACTTAATTGGTGATATTGTGAAATTTGAGGGAGTGTAGTGATGAGGTTGGAGCCCTTGGTCGTCCAGGTTACAATTGGAAGCAGAGCTAGAGGTAGTTTTAAGTGGTGGGAAAGAAGATTGACAAACGGTTTGGGAGAAAAGTTCGACCACAGACCAAAAGGAACACGGGCTTCCAAATTACCTGTTTTGAGTCATCCAAAATGGCAAACGCCATGGCATCTAGACCAACAGGGTGGTGGGTGACATTAGAAAAGCAAGTGAGCCATTCAGACTTTTAGGCATTGAAAGCCAAAAGCATTGACCAAGAATTATGTTTACAGCGCACGGAGATTGAAGAGTAATAGCTTCAATTGATTGACCACGGGCTTTTCTGCAAGTACTCATTTTCTGCTCACTGACTGTATGGTGCAAAGTTAGTTGTTTACAATTATTGCCCTGGCCAGGCCTGTACCCCAGGGATTTAAGTGTTCAAAATTGCGTTTTGAAAGGACTTTTTGTTTTGTTTGTCCTGTCTCAAGCGAGTTTACACCATACAATAACAAGCTTGTTTACATCGCTCTATAAAAGGCGGCAGAATTGTTGTTCACAGTGGAGAAGAAGGCGAAGATGATGAGCAAAGGGATGCTGAGGCCAGAAGAGTAAAACGGAAAACAGTCAGTACGTTCGTTTTTGCAAGGACATTATATTAAATTACTTTTACATATACTTATTAGATACTCTAATATCGATTATTGTATTTCTTATAGTTAATGATCTTGCTTTAACAACTTTAGCAAACCAGATCTAATGCTGAATCCAGTGTATTTCTGCTGTGTTTCTGGGTGCGTCAGTATTAGCGTGCGTTTGTGCCTCAAGTCGAAAAGTTCAAGCTACACTGACTATAGGGCATTCGGGGACAATAACGAGTCTGGCTCAGACCCAGAGCCCTTAAGAACAGCTACTCCAACAATTATACGAACTATTTCAACAGATATTGCAACCGATTGGCATTTTCCGAAAGCTGCTTATGAGAGCATAGAAATTAGGACGGCACTCAGTCACTTGAGCAAAGTGGAAATGTGCTCTAGCCAAAATGCAAACTACTTTTATGACAAAATCACAACAGAAGTTAGATAAAAATCAATGAGGATATATCTACCATTTTGTCCTTGATTTGCATGTAAAGATCTACGATCTCAACTTCGAATTTATCATGCACCCAGATCGAAATATCCTACATCAAGGTCAAAATTCACAATACTACATAAAGGAACAGATTAATTGGGGATACTAAAGCAATAAAAGCCACGTAAATTATTCGAAGGAACCCAACAAGAATCAACATGAAAGCGAATGATAATAAGGCTTAAATCTAAGGCTTAATTCAGCGTATGTCTTTGAGCAATAGGAAAAGAAAGATGTGGTTTCAACATGGGAAAAAAGTTGCTAAAAGTGCTTCAGATAAAATTGAGATAAATGGCATAATGCATAGAACTAGACGTGAATCAAGAAATGCATAGATCATAAAATACAATAAATGATATTAAGCATTCAATATGTAAAAGCAATAAAGGTAATCCGAAAAGCGACCCTTAAAAACTTCGATGAAAAAAGGTGAAATTTACCGCATCACAAATTGTTTCAAGATGCAAAATCTCAAGCTTTCGATTCACTTCTTCTTTCCGGGTTTTAAACCAACCTTCGAAATTCGCAGACAGAAAAAACTTCCTGCAAAGAAAGGTTGAGCGCAAATGTCATGAAATAACTTCTACACTATGCCATGGCAAATGGCGAAAAATGAAGTTCTCTTCGACTGATGCATAAAATGGTACAAACTTCTTTGACAACAAGCAAATTCTTATAAGGTAGCAACACAAGTGTCGCACATGAATGCTCAAATTGAGAATATTTGCCCGTTTATTAGCCTTTGCTTTTGCCCAAAAGACATTATTCGAAATGGAATGGGAACAGAAGGAATTGGAAATGCCAGTCGATACAAACTTACTTATATAAAGCATTCCAATCTCCTTTTAACTTGGACGTCAGTTGTGGTCCAAAATTGCCCAAAGATCGAAGAAACTCCTCCGTGTCAAACTGCTTTAATCTTGGAGCAGCCTGAGAAGAGATGAGCATTGAAGAATATAAAGAAATCCTCCTTGTATTCGAAAATACCAGAAAAATTTGCATGAAAACTAAAACATAACATGAAGAAAGGAATTAAGACCATTAGCAAGTGATAGTGCAAAAAGCAAAACAATAAAATGAAAATTTTACGATTTAAATACTAATAAAGACAACAACAATCATTATAAATTATAATCATCAATTATCATTACCAACTATTACAATAAGATGATACATATACAATGGAAAATGTAACAATTATAACAAGGAAATTCTTTTCAGAACTTCATCTTTTCATTATACCACAAATGAAAAAATACAAATCTCGCTAAACGTGAATTTGAATTTGACTGGCTCACAGTTACTAACAATCTAAACCGCGTAAGAAAGGAAGTAAATACATTTATTAATGCAAAGGAGCTCTGGGTTTGACCATGATTTATTTCTTGAACAGAAGATGCAATACTAGGTGCATATAATGATGGAGAAGACCAATGGGTTATGATGTAATTGAGATTGGGTTGGTCGATGTCTACACCTGTATATATATCCAGAAAATAATGGGAGGTTTGACAAAATATGCCCACACAACTAATGGATAAGTTCACGAAATTCATTTGTAGATAATCATTATTTAGATCTCTGAGATGGGGATGATATTGATCTTCTTTACGTCGGGCATTGCTATTGAAGTTTGCTTCAAAACCCACTATAGGATATACATGCTGGTAATTGTCGGCTGTAATCAGAAGCATGTTTGAGCGGAGATTGCCATCAGTACCAATGCTAGATGAGGGATAACCAGAAAGGTCAACATACAGTTCGGAAGATCTTATAGATTGAAACGTTAGAGCAATGAATTCAGTGCTGAGTTGTATCGCCATGTAAAACGTCCCTGATCAGAAGTGATGGAAAGATTTCATAAATATAGGTGTTTCTAGTGTCAAATGAATTATAGAGATGCTTAGCAGTTAATTGAGAATATTTGCACGGAGCTTACTCTGAGCTTCAGACCAAAGTGGACTAAGTTTCTTCAAGGAATGATCATGAAGAAAAGAGACGAGGAAGCCTTTGGACTGGAGCCTTTCATTGTGATCAGTGCAAATGGTTGATAAAGTTTGTTTTGTGTTTTTGTAAATAGCATATTGAATGTTAGTTCCACAATTGGTGTCTTTCCATAACCTATTTATTGTTTTATCGTGCGATTGTTTCAAAGAGGAGCGGAAAACAGTTTGGCATGACTGGAATTTGAAGGAAGGAAGTTGAAAACCCAGTCCAAAGTTTTTATGGGAGATAATATTATAGCTTATAGTGGCAGAGATTGGCAGATCAAGCCACTGACGAACGCATTTAGTGGAAAAATGTGTTAAAGAATGAATTGAAAGAGACAGCTTAGGCACTCACCCTGAAGCAACCCAAGTTGAAAAGGGAGACATGGAGTTGTGAAGTTTTCCGAGATGATGCATGAATGAAAATTAGTGTAAAGACTGGCTATGAGATTGGGCAGAGTCTGGGATATGGTGATAATCGAGGACACACCTCACCAAATTATGATGGACTTCACGAAATGTATTTTTCAGGCCTAATAAAGTTACTACGACAGAACGCTGTTTTAAGCGATCCTTATTGATGATATGAGCTATCATGGAGGTGTGTTGCAACGTCCCTGAAACTCCATGAGCAAAGCCTTTCTGAATTTTTGTTTGATGAAACCATTTGAGAAAGATAGGATAAAACGGAGTCGCGCAAGCAAGAGGGAGAGATCTTACCTGGGATAGATTCCAGAATGATATGCCTAAATATGACCGGGTCATCCTCATTACCTTTCTTCTGCACTAGAGCCGCACAAGAACGTCTCCATTCTTGTGGAATTCTGTCTGTTTTATATATTGCTCGCGTTATTTAGGTCATCACTTTTCGAAGGTATGGACATCTTTTAAACAAATAATTGAGGTCTGATCTGGGGGGGGGGGGGGAGGGGCTGTTGGAAGTTTTCATTCTTCAAACGTTTGTAACTTCGTACGATGGGGGTTCAGAATTGAAAGGGCGGCTGGTTTTTATAAGGAAAGAATCCAGCTGGGGGTTACAAATTTCCTAGTAGGCCAGGTTAATGAAAAAAGATTTTGAGGAAATAATGGGAGCAAATCTCCTAAGAAAAAGAAGGGAGCATTTTGGACGGCTTGTCAAGAACGGCTTTGCAGAACCCCAACGACTTTTCGAGATGAAGTGGTCGTGTTGCTTGTATAGCACTGAAAAGCTAATAGAAGGATTGGATGTAGACTGAAGCGTGGATTTGAGCAGATGAGATACATGCTGTAATTCAGCGAGGGGGAAGGGGCAGATATGTGCTTCAATCTTTGGTTTGTTTTCTGATTGCGTGAAATGAATGGCTATTGCATTTCATAATTAGCTCTTGAGCTACACACTTGCTAACAGTCTTGTGGTTCTGTATAGAATAATCGCAAATTGATAATAATACACATAATCATAATGATGATAAAAATAATGCATAATGCACAAAGCACCCCCGCACTACTGCAAATAGGTGTACTTTGCAATACTTATACTGTCTCTACCGTAAATTTTCCTGTTTAAAATTTACATCCAAGGTGCAAACTTTACGGTAGATAGCTCTATTGAGTAGAGAATGTTGCATATAAACACCATTAGTAAATCACCAAATAAGAAATAGATCCAAAGTGTCATTTTCCATTGGCCATCTTAAAAATTATGACTTGAGAAGCTTTTTGAAGTGCTCAACGATGCTCCTTTTCTTTAAATTCTCTACCAATGAGTTCAAAATACTTGATACAACATAAAAAACGCCTGGCCCCAAACGTTTTGATATTTTCGCACTTAATTATGACTAAGATTTGCTGGATGACCCCGGTTGTCTTAAGCGACTACATGGCACAAGGAGGTTTGCAAGATGCTATGGAGCTAGTCCGTTCAAGCATTTACAAGCGAGAAGGCGAACCTGGCACTCTGTTCTTGACGAAACAGGAAGCCAATGCAACCACTCACGAATAGGTTGGACATATTCAAACAAGTTCCTCGAAAAGCCTGTTTACTATAATGTTATGCTTTTCAGTATTAAGTCCTTCCCAGAAGAATTCTGTTAGAGACAGTTTCCCATCTTTTACCTCATTCCAGCCAAACAGCTCAACATACTTTTGGAACTGGGCTGTAGCTTTGTCATCACTACACTGCTCTATGTTCGTCAAATAGGACAGATGCATGATTGATTCAGCCTAGATCTAGGACTAGTCTTTTTCAAATAATGCAGCTTTGCTGACGAAATCCGAAAGATCTTTGAATATAAGATGCAATCACTTCAGCCATTAAATACACGCCATAAATCCAGCAAACATGATAAACTACTTTTAAGCATTCAATTTGAAGAAAGTTCATTTTACCCTCCAAGGTGAAATGCTTCTTTGCAATGGCATCAAACTACTTATGTACCTCTCCTAAAAATTGAATTTTCAAAATGTTAACCTATGCTGTCAAAACGACTTGAAACCACTTCAGCTCTTATCCATTTGAAGTGAAAATTTGCCAACAATGTTCTTGAAATGAAAATGATATGGAAAATTTGCGCGAGCATTTTGGAAAAAAAACTATGGCTTAGCAAGTTATAAGAGTGGCAGGCCGGGAAAAAAATAAAAAAAGATTACCAAACAAACATTGAAAATATTTCCTTGCAAATTCATGCTTTCAAGTTTCAATTATTCGTCATCATTATAAAAGAGCATATATTCAATTGAGCAAAAGGGAGATAGAAAACTGTAACGGAGAAAATCGAACGATACCAATGGGATCATGAAACTTTGCGTCAATTCGATGAAATGTCGTCTCAAAAGAGCATTCTATAAATAGAGAATCATGGAGTATTTTTAAGAAACATTGCTGCTCTAAAAACTATCCTTTCTTTGATTTCATTTGAATTAATCAAAAGAATTTTACACTCATTGAACAATCAGGTTCTTCTAATTTTCTCTTTATACAATACTAAGAAGTTGATTTCTAAATTATAAAAACTGTTAAAGAAATACTACAACTGATCTAAAAAAAGAGTGGCGAAGAAGGTTATAGAGTCAAACACAAGATCATCAAATGAGAATCGAAAGCAGAAATCAAATACCTGCGCCTCTACAGGTCTTGCGCCAGAGGAGCCCTGGTACGTTTGATAGTAAAGAAGTTAAGGAAAAATAATTGTACAACATGATACAGGTAATTGACGAAGTATCATATGTAAGTAGTGTTATAGAGAAGACAGACATTAAAAATTAAGAACGTTGAGAAAGAAGTTTTTATTGATAACTAGGAGGATGCTATTGCACAATCAGTCATGAATCAATTTGGCCTTACGCCGCTTTGGCTTCAGAAATTTTCCCCTATTGGGTTCGTCGTGGAAAATGAAACTTTTACGCGCGTCACAACATTTGTAAATTGATCTCTTCGCTGGATGCCGTTCTAAAATCATTTTCAATCCTACCTTGGCCAGCTTTTTGAAGATTTGCTTGTCTCTCTCCAACATTGGTCGGTATTTGGTATAAACACCTAATAATTGAGAAAGGAAACAATTAAATGTGACAAATAATGATCTAATAACAATCTGAGCACGCACAGTTGAAACTGGTTAGGAGCTTTCTCAGGACAAAAAATTACATGCATGAAAAAATCGATGAGCGATTGGCGATCAACCATTTGAAGTGACTTGTCCTTGCAATTTCATACAAATAAAGATTCATTCTCAAAGTATATATTTCTATCTCTTGAGGTCACAATAATGAAATAAAGAGAGATAATTATGAATGGAATTAGAGAACAATAAAAAATGTAATAAAACTGAATGACTTGAATTAATAACCGAAATCGCACCTTGCTTGAGTTGTTGCTCCTTTCGTGATGATGGTCCTGGGCCGGTCGGTCGGTTTATTGCTTCAAAAAACGATTCACGTAAATGAAGATAGATGAAATCTTAGAACAAAGGCAGAAATGATCGCATTGAACTTTCATTTTAAGAACGATTCGTCAGTCACTTCCAAGGAACTCAGCGTTGGGAATAGCTCAATTGAAAAGTGCTTCCTCGCTGATCCTATGTTAAGTGCCAACAAGCACATGAGTGTTAGACACTCATTTAATGTGAGGAGAAACACCAGCTTTCCGTCATTCCATGTACACAAGTTACAAAGTGTGGTGATATCGTGAGCGTCAAAACGATATCATGGAAATGGTAGAAGACAAAGCCGTAAGGTTTGCACTTTGCGATGGAGTCGAATGACTGATTGAATGAGAAATTATGAAGCAAAGGAATCTTGATCAGACGTCACATTTAGGATAATGGACAAAAATTCTGCCTGATAAGAAAGTACTGCTTGATATGCATAGATTCTTAGAATGTCCCCTGGTATAAATCATAAGGAAAAAAGAAAACGGAACTATTTCAAAGGAGCCTTTAGCTGCTAAGGTAAAAAAACCTGAAAAAAAACAGAACTATTTCAAGGAAGAACGATGTAATAAAAGAGGCATCGATGCTCGAAATTTCATACTCAAATTGGGCATTTCTCCAACTCTTACGATATGAGGCCACTGTTGTAATGTCTTTGCAAAAAATGGATTCGTCACACCCAGCATGACAGGAGGTCTAAAAAATATGTTTATCCAATCGAAAAAGCTTCACATTAGTTGTAGAAAGATGTCTTCCATAATATAAAATGAGAAATAATAATATATTACAACGTATTATGACGTATAGGTTCGAAACCTATCAGATTAATTAGTCTGTTAATTTGCCATCCGTTTAAAAAATAATATTAAAAAGCTCTTGCACCAACAAAAAGATTGACAAAGGAAACCAACACAGTGGTTTTAGAAGTGCCCTATACATCTTAAAAAAGACTGTTTGCTTTAGAAAACGACTTACGGTAATCTGGTCTTCGTTGTATATTCTTTAAAATCGCTGTCATGGATCGTAAAATACGGTCTGTAATCACATGCATATCGCAACGGTATGATAAGCCTGAAAAGAGAAGATTAGGAATTCCAGAGCTTATGCAAAAAACGAGTGTCCCTTGGTATGAATTAACCAATGACGTAAATATCCATTACAGATTACTGCTTTTGATTTATTTCTGTACACCTCAAAAACCAGGCAAGCCCATTTCAAACTGCCTGTGGATTTTAGATGCTGGTTGGCATTAGCAACAAGAGAACACCTGTGCTGAACGTTTCGGATTGGCCCCTAGGGTCCTTCCCCTACCTGAATACCCCCCTAATAAATGCCTGCACCGCATGAGCTTGGTGTGACGCATGGTGAGAGGAGGAACTGGTTACTCGTGGCTCAGGATAGTGACTATCTTGGTGTGGAGATTGGCACTTAGCCTACTTACTATTTATTACAGAGATTTGCAATGCAGTGTGAATTAAAGACTTCAAAAATCAATAATCAGTTTATGGAATCGCCTGAATGCTGCACGTCATTTGAATAAATGAAGCAGCAATAAGAAAAAGATCCAGTCAAAAACAGTGATGCATGAGGCATTGTTGAGATTTCAAAACAGTAGACGAACCCAACTAAAGCTTGCACTGTTTCAGAGCACATTTGTGGAGTTGGTGCCATAACAACCATAGGCTACAATAAACAAAACGTGGATTGAACTAACAATGAGGTATCATGTTTGGCATGCAAAGGCGGATTGATTAAAAGCCCCTGTCAATTATGCTACTCACAAGCTATTGATGAGAATATTTCGAGAATTATACTGAGCAACTAACATTTGGCATATGACATTAATATCAAATCAACCATTAACCAAAACAGAAAAAGACTTAAAGCTGAATTAGAATGGGTGTGGAAGTATAACAACAATAACAATTATAACAGTAATAACTATTACAAAGATGCTAATAATAAGATAACCACGTCATGGGTTTAATTTTCAACTGGATCCCTCTATGGAAACTCGACGTGGCAAATGATGCTACCCAGTACAACTGAGCAGGATTGGTACCTGTCAGCTGTCCCCGAGACCATAGGGTTAGGGTTCGGCAGGGGCTTATCATTTTCATGGGCGAGAGGGGCTCTTCAGCCTTCATTGGCAATCTTCCTTGACATGGTGGATCAATAACAACACAGGTGGTTGTGACAACTTATCAACAACAATGCCCGAAGTATAAATTTTGTGAAACATAAATGTGTGACTCATGTCTGGCAGGTGTGACGTCCGGGAGGTGTGACGTCCGGGAGGTGTCCCAGGGATGAGCAGCATGGGCATGGGCCCAGTCATCACCCTGCCACTGCTAGAGCTGGGCAGACTAAGGAAATTAATATAGATATAATGGGGTGTGGCATTTCATTAGTAGTAATTTTGTCAATGAAAATTGTAAAACAGTATGGGATTACAGTAGAAGGATACATAACATCTGGAAGGATGACAAAATCTAAATATAACTGGATAGAGATTGTATGGCCAGGCTCGAATGACACGCACAAATGCGCGAGTAACAGCGCAGCAACTCGCAGAAGTCAATAGAGACGACCAATATGATGCTGGAGAGGGAGTGATAGAAGAGAAAACTACGAAGAAGGACGACGATGGTTTGACTTTTGCAAATATATAGAAGCTGAGGCTTCGGATAGAGAAATCATTTAGGAAATCATGAGCATGCTTGCAAAAATCGGAGTCAACATGAAAAGATCGGCGTTCCAAGGAGGCAGTCCGTCTTTTTTACTTGCAATCTACATGCTCCTCCTTGCAGTTGGACTAACAAAAGTTCCACCAAGGCATATTATAAAGTTTGTAGACCATTGCAATTAACATATCCTATCATTTCTCCTTGCAATCTACACGTTCCTATATAGTGAATATACATAGAGGGGGGCAGACCATTTACCTAGGGAATTTCAAGGTTTTGGGTTCGATACTGCTCCTCAGCAACTCAGCATGAGTAGAAAAGTTCTTGTTGTCTGACATAAATCACATGGAAGCTGATTGAAGACTTGGCAATCTACTTGAGGAAAAGAATTTCACTAATTTCTCGCAAACGGAAAGGGGGTAGAAACCCTCGCCGTGACACCGACAAAAGACCGCCCCAACAAACTAATTGAGTCAGGTCGGATGTTTATGCATAAGGTCTCCCTGTGTACTACTTGCATCCTGTCTGGAGGAAAAAGATGAAAACGTCATCATCATTATATTCCCTAGCAAGCATTGTTCCTCTTGAAGTGAGAGGGCAGAAGTGGTAAATGAGAGCGAAAGGATAACCCAAGAGACAGATCGAAAACACACCCTCTCCCGCATGATAGGAGAATCTAGAGAAAAGCTCTGCGGAGAAAAAGATTAATGTTATCGGCAAGTCTAGAGGCCACAGCGAAAGTCAATAGACTTAAAAGGGGAGCACAATTCATGTTGAATCAATTCCGTGCCGATGGACCTGAACCAGCTAAGAATGTGTTGCGAGGAAAGGACCTTGTGAAGCGGAAAAGGCACATCCTGGATCACCTACGGTCATACTACAGTAGAGGTGAAGAGGTGGGGGTGGGAAGAGTTCAATATTTGAGGCTGTTGATTACACGTTACGATATGTCCCACCAGCGAAGCCGCAAACAATTACCCACAAAGTGCACAACAACTGATATCTACCATATTACTGAAGATGAGACTTCAGTGAACAGAGATTGGCAAGCTTCCATTTCGTAAATGTGAATGTTTAGAGTATGTATCTAGGTTTGTGACCTATGATTATCAATATTTTCACGTCAAAAGTCACGCAAAGTTTCTACAGCTTATGATCTAGAAATAATTGCGAAATGGACACAAACTATTTACCATTTCTAAAAGATTAAATAATGGCAGAAAGAATCAAAATAATATGAGCAATTGATGAGTACCTCACCAAGAAGAGAAAGTTCCCACAGCAAATGCGCATGAGCCAGGACGCGATTCAATACCCTGGAAAGAAATCACGAAAACTCTGATTAATTAAAAAGGAAAGCCCAAAAACAAGAAAAATAAACAGATCAATATAAGCAAACTTTTCTATTCGCCTTTCATTAGAGAGTAAAAAGCAAGACCGAAATTATCCTGACAAAACTATTTATCAAATGGAATCTTCCATTGCAATGTACTGTCGCTATCATTGGACGCGTGAAAACTCAAACAGTATTGAAATTTGATGATTGTTGAATTTAGACCAAAAATGATATTACAAGAAGTAGACTTAGTTGTTCTTGTTGTTTCACTAGCAGCAGTAATTCAAATCTAATACCCATGTATAACAATTCAATATTGCACAGAATAGTAGGAACACGATTGCATCAAGTTGTAGACCCTTAATCTCTCATTCATCAGGCTAAAAACATTGCAAAAAAGCAGAAATTTAAACAGGAAATATTTCCTCATAGCTAATTTCAAACATAGCAGGAGCCTCTTACAATTAGCATTGGATCCTTGTCAATCATGTTTAACTCTAGATGCAGAGTTAGAGGACAGAAAATATGTAAATTAGGCTCCTATGATAAAAAAGTTACCTGTATATATTGACTTCATTGAGATTTGGAAATATCTGAGATGGAACCTCAAAATAGAGAAAAGCATTCAAATGAAATTAAGTGCAAATCAAATTTTGCAAAACAACGCTTGATAAATGCTTGATGCAAAGGAACACAGTAGAAATAGAAGACAGTTTCATTTCTATATCAACTCAGTCCTGATTATATTTCAAATTCTGATTTTTTCTTGTCAACCTGCACTTTGATCCAACAGTCAGGAACACAACTCAGTTTTAAGTAAGTTGTGTTGAGGAAAGGGTATAGTGACTATACAAAGCCACCACAATGGAAGAAAAAAGAAAATGAAAGACTAAGAGGAGAGGGAGATCAGATCAAGTTTAATTGTAGGATTCAGGAAAGCAAGAAGGAGGCAAGACGTTCCATGAAATAGCATGTTGTTGGGATACATGATGATTTTTGGGATAGAGCTTGTGGATTAGGCAGAGAAACTTGGAAATGATGTGAATGAGTTGAGCTTCTGGTGGTCTTGACACGCCTCAGAGTAACAGGAAGAATATCCTTGATCTTCTGAGAACAATGCCTCTGAAAGTATCTGCAAAAGATGGCAAGATATCCAACTAAACAACGATGGGAGAGGGGTCAGAGAGACTTGGTGAGGTTGGGATTGTTGATGAGACGAATGGCTTTGAACTGGACTTTGCCAAGAAGGAAGAGTGCGAATTTTTGTGAGAGGATGAGAAAAACCCGCAGGCTCTGGTGAGGAAACTGAGCTTCTAAGACATATGTTTAGCAAGGGAAAGGATGGGAGTTTTCCAAGTGAGATTAGATGAAAGAGAAAGACCAAGTTGTGTGAAAGAAATTGAATTGTCCAGTTCATTGCAATTCATGAGGACTGGTGGAAAGTTTTGGTTCTGTTTACCTGAATTGACAGCCTGTTCTTTTGTCTTGCTTTGGTTGAATGAAACTAGATTGTCTTCACCCCACTTCTCAATGACTGTCACATCATTGGTGAGAAGAGAGGCTGAGATACTTCTATGGAATGGGACATTGGTGGAGGTATGGTCATTTGGATGGAATGAAAAAGAAGAACTTATGAAGGTATCATCAGCAAAAGAGTGAATACTAGAAGACATAGAAAGCAGATAATTAATGAAGAGAATGAAGAGTACAGGGGAGATGACAGAGCACTGGGGTACACCAGCATTGATTTAGTGCAGAATAGAGAGGAAGCCCTCCATGCTGATGGCAATCAACCTATCAGAGAGGAAACTGCTAATCTATTTAATGATAGTATGATGGAGATCAAACATCAGTAGCTTAGCGAGAAGACCCTTGCGCCAGATGCAATCAAAGGTCTTGAAACTATTGAGAGAGATTACTTTGCTCTCACCACAGGATTCTAGAGAAGAGGACCAGACATAGACCGAATAAGCAAGAAGACCACCAGTAAGAATTCAAACATAATATAAAAAAATACCTTCTTACCCCAATTGCTTTGTTGATATCTTTTTCAGGGGAAGCAATTGCCCCCGGTTTATCTTTTTTTGATGGGATTCTAACCTGAAAAATTAAGCATT
Organism: Pseudorhiza aurosa; assembly: GCA_964026355.1. Classification (NCBI taxonomy): domain Eukaryota; kingdom Metazoa; phylum Cnidaria; class Scyphozoa; order Rhizostomeae; family Lychnorhizidae; genus Pseudorhiza; species Pseudorhiza aurosa. Next base: position 784,696 of record OZ032127.1, on the reverse strand, counting down.
GGAAGCTTGAAATTTCCATTGCTTTAGATTTGACTTCATTTAACATGAGAGTTTGATGAAGGCATGATTCATGGCAGAGATAACAATACTCCAGTTTATTTCCGATTCATAGTAATTAGATTAAATCCCATCAATCAACAAAGGTTCACTTCTAACATTGCTTATCATTTTCTCCTATTGGAAGTAGCAGTTTACATCTCAATGGGAATTCACCAATAAATTGTGATTTTTCATGATTGAAAGAAAAATTTATTGAATGATAAATCATTGATTTTGACAAAAAGGAATAAATGAAGATCAATGATCAATTCTTGACATGGAGCAGCTGATTGCTTGTGTCCTTTGTATATTGAATTTTGCTTTACTCAATAATTTCCATGTCTTAAGTTCCATCTTGTATTTTGTCTAAATAATGTTGTAAGTGCCAGTCATAGTGGAAACGTGGAAACTAACTGTCCTCTGCTATCAATGGCATTAGTTCAATTGCATCTTTAACAATGCATCTAATTTTGATATCAAATGAAGAGGGGCAGTTGGCAAAGTAGTGAGAGCACATGTCTAAAATACAGACAATCATGGTTTCAGGCAACTTAATGGATGCTTCTCTTTGCCCTCTCTCTATCTTCCCAGCAGTAAATAGGCACTTGGTGTAGAGCTTGGTGGAAAGTGATGAGGAGAGGAACTGGTCACTTTATCTCACTGTGCAAGTGACTCAGCATGGCACCTCTCTAGCAAGATGCTCCACCAATCCTGCTTTGAGTATGGAACTAATTTCCCTTTATTATTTCACCCTTAAGCAATTCCAGCAAGAATAATTTAACATTTGGACTGCTGACCTGTAAGACACTGCCAAGAACTGGCAACTGGATTGTAAAACCAGGATGCGGCGATGACCACTTATCAATCTGATAACACACTGCTTCAATAGCAGCATCTCCATTTTCAAAATATTCAGGTGCAATCATCTTTACCTGTAGAATAAATATCAAATAAATGTCATAACTAGAAACTCAGGAACACATATAGGGCTGAGAACCAGTAGCAGAAATCTAGTTACAATTTGCAGGAAAATATCAGTGAAAAACACTCACCAAATTTGTGAAAAGGTTTATATAAGGTAGATGACTCAGCATAACCACTGACTAAAAAACAATAATGAAATGATGAAATATAATGATTACCTATAATATGCATGGAATGGGAAAAGGTTGATATAGAAATGGCGCAGATCCTGGAAAATGGAGGGTGGTGCTCAAAACAATATAACTAAAAGATGAAAAAAAATTAACCTCAACAATTTGGATTTTGAGTAGTGCTCTAGAGTTTTACGGGTCTTGTCATCCTATTAACAATTGAAAAGATTGGTTTCTAAGATAGATAAGAAAGTCCAGGAAATTAGGTTGCTTCCTAGATTCTAGGATGTTTCCTTGATTCTAGGATTACTTAAATGTGACTATATGACAAAATGAAAACAGGAACAGCACAAAAAAGCAAAAGACCAAGACTTGGCTGTCTTGTTGCAGTAGATAATGCCAGCAAACTTAAGAAGGAAAAAAAGGTGTCGCTGGATACATTGCTTGAAGCTTCTTTATAAACTGAAGAAGTTTGACTACCAAAATAGCTTGAATTTAAAGCTTCAAGTAACCTTTTGTTTTTCGGCCTCTTCAATGTAAGGACGGGAAGAACAGTATTCAGCATTTAGATCAAATTCAATACTGGTGAGAGTTCTGGGACAACTTGCAAGAGAAATTCATCTCCCATTGCAGCAAGTAAGCATTAAACAAGCAATTTCCATCTGCAGTAGTTCTAAGAAAAATTTGCTGCATCATTTTATCAGGAATTGGGGACAATGCAGAAATTTCCAAGTTGGTGTCCTTGGATATTGACCGCCAAAAGTGATTTCAACTCATTTTTCGTCCGCTTGTAACTGAATTTGCAACCACTTCCCTCAAAGCACATTTGAAGAAAAGACTCAATGAAGATCAGGAATTGAATTTTAGAAAAATTCAAGAGTACCACAACAAAAATTTAGAAAACCACAACATAATAGCACTCTATTTCCCCCCAATTGGGGAAAAAAGTCAGATCTGTGACCAATATTTGATTAACACAAGCTTCTGTGAATTAATACTATAGTCCCATTGTTGGGGAACTTAGTCCTGTTTCGCAGAAATCAGTCCACTGTCAGGAAAATCCTGGCAACAGCCCTGGAAATAGAGCCAACTTAACTCCCTGTTATACACCAGCTAGTATGTTGGAAATTTGGCATCTCCATCTAGAGAGCAAACATGGGCTTCAGTACCCTTGTAAAGTATTCATATGAAATTGACAATTTTTTCAGGAATCCCATATACTTTTAAAATTCCCAGCATTCTAAGTTGTGTTAATAATTTGAGACAAAAAAGTCATGGAAATTTAACTAGTGCTCAAGCAATGCCAGCACCAGTCTGAATCTGCACCTGTAGCATATTCAATGTTTAAATACCAACTGGTTAAATAATCTGGCACATCACCTATAAACCAATTAGAAATAATAATGATAACAGCAAATAATAGCCAATGTCACAATTATTAAAAGCAAAATTAAAAATGCATGTCAGTATCCCAATGTATCAGCATAATCTTTTCATGAAGATCAAAAACTTGATAAGAATTTTCCAAAAGGAACAAAATTTGAACAAGTTCCAATAAATACCTTTTGAAAATAGCCTCTCTTGAGACTTGGATTTTTGACTTGCCGAAAGAAAACAAACCCATAGCAATGACTCAAGTCTTCCTATGGTTAGAACGGCACATCAGAAGCACTTAAATTACTTTTCCAAGGTAAGGCACCAATAATTGTAACAATACATCACTGTGTGGCTATGCACAAAACTAGCAATGGTGACGATGATGATGATAATGTTGATAATGGGGATGATGTAAATGATCATGATCCTACTGACAATAATGTTGAAGATAATGATTTGATTTTACAGTAATGCTTTGATGACAACATTGATCAAGGTGATTGGTAATGACAATAATGACGATGATGATCAATGATCATAGGGGTGATGGTAAATTTCTTATACATTCTTCTACTTCGAAATGAGAAACTATTAGCACGAGAAGACATCAAAGCTTTTTGATGTCAATCCAACAAATCTTATGCCAAGGACGCTCCTAAGAGTCTTATTTCCTAATTTTTCCATCATCTGTTCAAGCTATTGTAAATTAGATGATAACGTACAAAGACAGCAAAGTAAATGGAGTAGCTATTCATAATAATCTTGTAACAAGATATCACGTTATGACGTTATCAATATGGGTCTTGATAGATTCAAAAAGAAAAGTCAAGGTTATACATAGAGGAAAAAACACCTATATGTCAGATACAAAAAGATGGTTGAGAGTTATTATACCAGTTTGATTATCATGGTAGCCTAGTAGCATATGGTAGCAAATGTGTAAGGAAATCAAATGAAGAATTTCGAAAATGATCTTCTGTAGTCAGTAAGGTTGGGGAAAGGCCATTGTGGCATAAACCAAGTCCCAGCAAAGGAAGAAAGAAGAAATTGAAAGGCAAAGAAGAGGGCAAACTGCAGGATTTGGGAAAGGAAGAAAAAGGCAAGAAGTTCCATGAATTGTAAGTTCTTGGGATCAAATATGATTTGTGGGATAGAGTTTGTGGAATAGGCAGTGAAACTTGGAAAGGACATGAGAAGGTCAAGATTTTTGAGGTCCTGACATGCCTCAGAGGAACAGGAATAGTATCCCTAATTTCCTGAGAACAATGTCCGTGAAACCATCTGAAAAGGATGGAAAGATCTCCACCTAAATGATGAGGATAAAGTTGAAGAGATTTGGCGAGGTGGAGACTGTTGATGAGACAAATGATTTCGGACTGGACCTTGTTAAAAAACAAATAGTAGGTTTAAGACATGGGACCAGTGCTTTTGACAACCACAACAATATTTTTCTTAGCAAACAACTACATTAAACAACATGAAACAGTTCCTGAAATGCTTTGCTTATTGAATCTTACTATATGGATACAAAACGTGGACAGCTAATTAAGCAATGCAGAAAAACATTAAGGATATGGCAATGTGGCGCTGTAGAAAAATGCTCCAATTCCTAGGAACAGCTGAAGAATTAGAAATGATTGATGAGGAGAGTTCATTGCAGAAGATCGTCAGGCAAAGGCAGCTAAGATTTGACCCTACCATCAATCTACCAATTATTGCAAAATTGACAGTACTAGACAAGATGATTAGAAAAGAGCCAGAGGCAGGCAAAGAATGACTCGAGGCAGATATAACATTATAAGTTGCAGAAGATATTGCTGCAAATGACATACTTCATGCTGCTAGCAACAGAAAAGGCTTCAAAGCATAGTCATATTGTATGACTTGGAATACTGAGACAATATTTTTGTGGGGCAGTGCTCTGGTCCTTTCCAAAGTTTCCACCACAGCTCACACATTACATGCCTGGAATTACAGACAGCTGGCCATTCTATTAGCTCTAAGTGAAATTCCAGCTACAGGTGCACTCAAATAACTGACTAAGAGCAAGTGCTTTAGCATTGAGCTATAGATTAATAATGATGACTGATGATGATTAACATTGACTGATGAGCTAAGGGGTGACAATGATGCACTTAGTAATGAAGATGATGAAATATCTTTAATATTGAAAATTCTAGCAACAAACTTAACTATGCAAAAAAGTGATCAATTTCACCCTGAGATAAACTGGCAAATCTCTTTCTCCAGATTGAATTGACCTTTTGGTGGAATTTGATCGAATTCTAAAATGGAACTGAGTATCACCCATGCAACCTGAAAAAAAACAAAAATGCATATATTAGTCAAATTGAATGTCAAAAGATAATTATATGCTAGGATTTTTATTTCCTTTTTTTAGTGGGCTATATCGAGGAAAGGCTATGGTGGTCTATACAAAGCCCCAACAAAGGAAGGAAGAAGAAAGCGAAAAAAGCTAAGAGGAGAGAGAGAGATCAGATCAAGTTTATTGATGATACTACCAATTTAACGATACTACCAATTATCAGTTTAATGATACTACCAATTAGACCTGAAAGCTCATTCTCAGCTGTCTTGTGGCTTTGACATTGACAGCAAAGGCAAGAGGAGACAGCCACAATATGAAATATGTTCTGGCAACAGGCAGCATGTATCATGGAAATATTTCAGAGCACTCACTTGCCAATAGCAATAAAATTGAAGATAAATGTCTAAAACAACTTTTACCTGTATTTGAATCAGGGAAGGAGAGGTAGCAAATGTTTGACCTCTGAAAAATAAAAGAAACTACGAAATCGCAAAAAATGAAAGCATTCAAATTAATGATAAAAATAAGGATATTCGTTTCTTTTTGGTAACTCAAATCATTAAACAGGGATCCTTTCCAAACTAACACAAAATCTTCATGAGATAACAAACTAACCTCTTTTTCACTAAGTACCACATCATCTGGGAAAACTTTCTAGAATAAATGAAGATAAGTATTTTGAGATTTTATTGAGTAAAATTGAAAATGATTCACTTCAAATTGAGCATCTCACCATTCAATGACTTTTTTCAAAATTTAACTTCCTCAGAATCATTACTAATATACAGTAATAGTCCTTTCTGAATAGGCATGAGTTCAGATCAAATATAGTAGAAAGTACCCAATGTGATGGCTTTTATTTATTTTGATTTTTCAAGTTAGGGTGCTCCCTGCTAGTGTGCCTTTTCCCCACCTACAATGAACTATGCGTATACTATGACTATGGTCAAAGAGGTGAACTCACTGGTGTAAAAGAAAGAGCAGCAAGGAAACTCAAGGCAAGGGTGCTTTATTTAGGCATGACATCGAGGGGTGGTAGAGAGGTAGTAAACATGATGGAGAGGCAGAGAGTAAACATCCAATGTGTGCAAGAGATAAGATGGGAAGAATAAAAAGCAAAGGATTTGGGTAACAAGTTCAAAATGCACTACATACGAGAGGATGGCAAAAAGAATGGTATTGGAATAGCGGTAGAGACAGAAATGAATGACGGGGTCCTACATGTGAATAGAAAGTCAGACACAGTGATGTGGCTGATAAGGGATAAGGGTTAACAGGGCAATGCTAAATGTAATGTGTACACATGCTTTGCAGGTCAGGTGTGCTTCAGAGGAAACAGATAGCTTTTTCAGATTGTCGGGAGAGGCTAATATGCTGATCCTGCAAACACAGAAGGTGTCAATAGGAGCAGGCTGGAATAGGTATGTTGGACAAGACCTAGGCAGCTACTCATATATCACAGGGAAGTAGAGAGTAGTGTTGTAGAGTAAGGAAGGGGAAAGGATTGCGGAATTTGCAGGTGCAAACAATTTAGCACTCACAAACATCTATTCTAACAAGAGGGTGCCCAGGAGTGAATTCACAGGTAGATTACGTCATCTGTAGAAGACAGATATAAATAGGATGTAGCACTGCAAGCTATTGCCAGGAGAAGCAGAAGCAAGGCAGTACAAATTGTTCTCTGCTCAGTGCTCTTAGGTGCAGAGAAAAACCGAAGAACAGCAAGGGTGAGGAAGACATGGTGGTGGAAGCTTAACGGTGGAGAATACAGAGAGAGGTTGGTGAAGAAGGTGATGATTGCAATGGATGTACAAGTCAACAAGCTATGGGAGGAAACTAGTAATGTATTGCCTAAAAAAGCAAAAGAAGGACTTAGGTTGACACCAGGAAAGTTGGGAAAGAATGACAAAACATGATGGTGGTGCAAGGAGGTGGAAGAATCAGTGAGAGTTAAGAAGAAGCAAAAAAACTGAGAGATCTAAACATCTATCTATCAATCAGATAGGGCAGATTGCCCGGACCGTAGTGACTCTGCTCCTCCATAAATCTGTCCACCATTACCCGGGGAAGATCTTCTAATTGAAAGACAGTATCTTGGTTCATTGTTTTGTATATGTCTTTATGGGTCGTTAAACTTTATTGGTTCCATGTTTGGGCGTCTACAACATCAGATTGCTGATGACTTCATCTTTTCTTCCTAAGCAATGCCCAGCAAATGTTCTCCTTCCTTTTATTACCAATGAGATTTTTGGCAATTTTCCATACAGACAGTTATTAGTTGAGTTCCAGTGAATATTTAATATTGCAAGGAGGATTTGTGTGTATGTTCCATTTAGCTTCCCTTCCAATTCTTTGGTAAGCGTCCATGCTGGTGATCCATAAAGGACTGATTCCATTACCACTAAAAAAGTTTTTCTCTGTTTCGAGAGGGCAGATTTCTAAATAGCTTTCAACTGACTAAGTGCACTGCAAGCCCTGGCTATCCTGACGAGAATTTCTTCCTCAGTGGATGCAATGTGGCTGCTTAGATATTCCAAGTCCTCTACCTGTTTGGAGACCTATACAAATTTGATGAAATTCTAGCAATTGCAATTTGCATAAAAGAGGCAGCAAAGAAAGCAGTGGCAAAAGCAAAGAATGGTACTGACAAAGATATTGACAATTTTCTGGTGGAAGGGGGGAAGGACAGCGAAGGGCAATCAGGCTAACAAAACACAAGAACATAGAATCATTAAATGTGTACCAGGGAAATTGGATGAAGGATAGTGATGAAGTAGTGCTGACATGGGCCAAAAAGATAATAGAGAGATGGAAGACGTAATTTGGACAGCTAATGAATGTGGAGCAAGAGCAGACTGAAAGATTGATAAATATGAAGAAAATGAAAGCAGCAGGATTAGGTATGATTTCAGTAGAAGCATGGAAAGATCCGGCAGAAGAGGACTGAAACTGTTGCCAGAAAATTTTACAACAACGATAGATAGGGAGAAGATGCAAGAGTGGAGAAACAGCACACTGATACCGCTATGTTAGGGAAGATATGTAGTAGTGAGTGAATGGGAGTGAGGGATGAGGATACACAGGGCAGACAAACGTGGCTGGGACTGATTTGCATTGGGGACCCCAGCAGTAAGAATGAAGCCAGAAGAAGAATAAGAAGAAGAATTATTGCTTCATCATCAACTTCTGTTCCAAGTCTAGGTCTAGGTCTCTAGGAAGTGTCGAAAAATTTGATTCAGGATGCGGACCGAGACCTGCCATGAGAAAAGCCGAACAATGATGATGATGGTGAGGTCTGTGAGCGTTTCCAGAAGCTTTTTCTTTTAATTCAATTAACACAAGAATTAGTTCAAGGTTTCAAGTTTATTGTCAGTTCATTGCACTGTTACTGCCTTCGCCTTACCTAGTTGACAAGATTCATCTCTTAACTCACATTGATTTAGGAATTTATAGAAAATCGCTTCAAATAGAAAATATAAGATCTCGACATACACCGCTGCTGCGATAGTTGAGCATTATACAAATTTGAGAAGGTCAGTGTTAATCGTAGCATATTTATAAACTGGAGGAATGACGCAACGAACAGGAGAACGGTTGATAAAATATGGATATCTATAATGGATATAAACACTTAACTGCGAATTATCCCAGTCAATGTGTGATTATGCTTCAGAGACAACGGAAAAAACAATTTTTGCTAATTATTTAGCAAATCTTCAATAATAATTTTCATAACTCATGCTTGTTTGTACAATTACCGGCTTGGCATTATTTACCAAATGGTAGTCACATCTCTCTTATGACTATGATCAAAGGCAAGAAAAAAGAGGTCCAACTGAGAAAATAATTCAATTTGCGTACCTCTATCACTTGCCCAAGCTCTAAATCAAAAGTCACAATACAGAAACATTTCATCCAACGGTTAAAAAGCTCCCATGACCATGGCTTCTTGTCTTCATCCCTTACTAGGAAATCTGCATAATTCAATGGTGGAAGACGCAAGTTTAGGCCACCTTCCGCCATTTGTTGTCATTACTGAGGTCACGTACGCCTTCGCAGACTCAATGAAAACAGCCTCTTAATGAATGCGAGTGGGAAGAAGCATGGTGATCGAGTGATAACAAAAATGGCCGCGTTTTAAGGAATTTTTAGTAAAGCAATCTGCACCTGGTTAAAAAGTAAGTCAGGGATGATGACTACATCAAAAGAATTACTGTTTGTTGATCCAGACAAAGGTATGCTTAAGGGCTATTTTGTTTGTTCTCTTGCAGTGTTTCATGTATCTGTAAAATTAAGATGTAAGAATTATTTATATGATTATGATCTGTCACTGTGGTGCGTTGTTGTTTTTCACTCATGGACAAAATCAAATTTCCAGTAGTGAAATTTTCTCGTTTTTATGTGTTGTTCTTTTTGCATACAGAGTAATTTTGTATTCACTGAAGGGAGCTACTGTTGCATTAATAGATGTTTGTACCTTTCTCCTTAGATTGAGGTAAGACCAATATGGTTATCTCTTCAAGTCTGAGTCTGAGAGAAAATCATTACCAGAATCATCTCATATTTTACATGACGAATATAAATTCATTCATAGTTCTTAACTATGCCCTTATTCTCACAGAGAGGAGCCCATTTTTGCTGACAAAGAGTCAAGAGAGCGATGCTTGTAAAAATACTCCACCCAGAATTGCAAGAGTAGAGCTGCCTAACGGTAATACCATTGTTATCAACTGTTGCATTCCATATTGAAAACTGCACGAGTTTCACAGTTTTAATCTTTCTGACAATTATGCCACAAGATTATCATTGAAAAATGCCAGACTGACACTACACCTCCTATACTAGATGAAGCTGAGTACAATTTAAAAAAGAATAAACATACATCTCTTCCTTATTCTGCATAGTCCTGTCTCAAGTGAAAGACTTTTTACCAGTAATGGCTGCTGCAAATAGAACCTTGGAGAATGAGTTAACTGTTAAAGATTCAAAAACATTTGATATTGAAAATATCAAAGAGGATGAAGATTATGTTGAAATGGTATGCAAACAACTACTTTTGATATTCTACTTTGTTTTCGTAATTTTGATAGTTACTGTTGTGAAAATTGTACAGGCTTCATCAAAGAAGCCAAATTGTTTTTGAATGGCCACATTTTGGATTGGGACAAATTCGAATAAGTCTAAAAAGACAATTTACACTCGTAGTTGGTTTCTTAAAACCACAACGTAAAGTTCGTTCTTGGCACATGTTTGCAAAATGTTTTAGAGAAGTACTTGTGTTTACGATTGATTTGCAGTTGCTCTCTCTTCTATTGATTTTCTGACAACCTTCATCGTTAACAGAGAACCTAGCTAAACGGTCACTGCAAGCTAGCCTAACGAGTTGAAAATACAACATTTACCAAGTGACATTTTTGGCAAGATTTTCTTTAAATTTTTCAGAGTATTGGTTTGTATGGGAAAGAAAGTGAAACATCATCAGATGAAGACTCAGATGAAGAGCAAATTTGCAAAATGTTTGAGGAAATCACTGAGAAAACTATCAAGTTTACAAGAGGAGGTAGTGATATTGGATCAGATATGATTACCGAGCTAAAAAATGACAAGAATAGTAATGTAAAAAGTTTACCAATAAAAAAGAAAACAAAGAAAACCCACACTTGTAGAAAGTGAGATATCAATAAGCAAATATGTCCATTGAAATAAGCACTTTGACTGATTATAATAGATGATCCTAAGCTTTGGTTTTCTGCCTTTCTGTCCAAAACTCTTGATAACTTTAGCCTCTGCAAAGCTCTTCTAGAAGGCATAATTTTGATCTTAAAAATTTCAATAAGTGATATTCACAGAATCCCAGTTGATTCAGTGAATGTTAAACTCTATCTACTTGAATTTTTTCCATTGAATTATAACCTTTTACTTGATATATGTATTTATTAGCATTGTCTTTATTTGTTGCAGCTATCTTATTTCTTGGTTGATCTGTTTATTTCCATCATCCACAATTTCCAGCATTTATCATGCAGTCTCAAGTGAATTTTCATATTCAGGGAGAATTTCTAATGATAATAATAATAATAATATCAAATTTTTTAACAGGATGAAAACTTCAAAAATTAAAAAATTGCTGTTATTAATGTTTATCCTCTAGTTTTGCTGACTTGTTCAAGAACAAAATTGATCTAAGAAACGGAAAATGAAAGAATAAAACCAAGAAATGGGACCTATAGAAGTCCATTTGAAGCATAAATTGATATTGAAATATAGGCACTTTCTAATTCAAATTTTTACACAAAGTAGAGTACTTATTACAATAGTAGACAAATACTGTAGGAGGCTCTAATCTCCACTTAAATTAAGTGATATTCATTTAAGTAGGGCTTATCAAACACGTGTTATAGGTCTTTTTGGAGTATTTGTAGGCTTTTTGGTGCTTGTTGATTTTCTAGTAAATGCACGTAACCTTTCCCTAGCCAGTTCAAATTCTTCAAGTCTTTGGGTGAGTGCAATTTTCTGGTGGATAGCTTGCTTCAACAAATGATTCAATGTCGCCTTTTCTTCTTCAGCACTTGTTAATTTTCGCTGCAGTTCATCTAACTGATTAACATATTCTTCACAGCGTCCTGCAAACATACTACGCAGTGATGCAAATGTCTGGCATTCTGACTTCAGTGCTTTGATTTGCCTTTTGAGTTGTGCCATTGCCTCTGTTTGAATAGCTTTGTCGTTTTCATAACGAGATTTAAGATTTGCTAATGCAACCTCATAAGTTGATTTGTTCGCTTTCAGTACTGTTCTCAGTGTACTTATTTGTTCTCTCTTTGTAGCGAGCAGGTTTTGTAATTTCATGATCTGCTCTTTCAATGAATCATCATTCACAACTGTGCTTTCCTCTTGATTTGACGACGTCACATTGCTCGCATCTTCACGTGACTTCGACACAGCTTTCTCTACAGCTGATGTCAAGGAACGCACTTGCTCCTTCACATTTACAATCAATTTGTAGCATTGCTTGGCTGCCCCACGTGATACATCTCGCTCATTGGAAGCATCCATAGCCTTAGCAGTGCCGGGTAATGTTGGCTCTTTCGTCATTGGTTTCGGAGTTGTTGGTGGTGAGTTGATGACGTCACCATTTGTCACAATAACATGCTGGTACAATTTCGCTAAGTCCTTGCTAACAAACGAGAGTTCATCTTGTGTGCAATTCAATCCGCCTTGCGCCTCCCCAGCGAGCGTGCTCATTTCTTTTACATCGTCATGTAAATTTTTTATCGTTCTTTCTGCCTCTCGTAGCTTTGTTTTGAGTTCTCTGATTTCTTCACTTAGCTTATTTGATTCTTCTTTTAACTTGAATTCGTTTTCATCTTTCTCTTTTTTTATTATATTAATTTCATCTTGTAGTTCTGCCTTTTCTTTTTGAGATTTCTTTGCGAAGCCTTGAAGCCCGATTTCTTTCTCTTGCTGTTGTTTGACATGTTTCTTTAGTTCTTCAATTTCCTTCAATTGATTATTAAATGCATATTCTCTCTCATTCATTTCCTCTGCTTCATCTATTGAATTGCACAACGATTTCGCCTCGGTTATGGTTTCCACGGCATCGAGATCGTTCTGCAGCCTTGACAAATGCGCGTTTCTATCATTCAGCTCTTTCACCAAAACATCTTTCTCCCCGCGTAATATTTTCAATTGCTCCTCTAATTCTCGAACCTCTGACAACTGTAGCTCCTTCATAAGGTCATCGACAAGTGCTGCATTGGGCGCAGCAGTCGTCTTGTACTCTTCGGTGATCTTTCTAACGATTGGATGTTCGCCTCTTTCGTCATCAGAAACATAATTCGCGACCTCGCTTTCAATGTTCCACGATTTAAATGCCTGCTCTTGTCGGACCTCCTGCAATTCCTTTTGCAATAGGTTATTCCTTTCTCGGTGCTCCCTTATCGTCTCTAATGCCTCGTTCAACTGTTTATGATATTGTTCCTTTCCTTCATTCGCCATTTGAAATTGCAATTGCAAATTATCAACTTCATCGAGCAAACTCTTGTTTTCAACCTTAAGTCCTTCATATTCGACTAAGGTGCTTTTCAAACTCGATACATGCTTCTGTAAATTAATGTTCTCTTCCTCTAGTTCGCTGTACTCTTGATTAGAAAGGACGTCTCTTTGCTTTAATTCTCTAACCTCTTTCTGGAGTTGAGTTCTTACCTCATTTATTTTACAAAGCTGATTCTGCAAGGACGCAATCTGGACTTTGAAATCTTCGTTCTCTCGTTGGCAAACACGTTCTGATCGTTTGGAATTTCTTAATTCACTTTCGAGCTGTTTCGTTTGGCTTACAAGATTTTCTTCCCTCTTTTGACTTTCCTCTAGCAACTCCGTTTTATTTTTGTCTCCTGCTCTGGACAGTTTTTCATTTTCGCTTACTGATACTTGAAGTTGCTGAAACACACAAAATGAATTATGGTCACAATCATTCAAAGGAATTCGCATTATCTCAAACAACTGTAAACAATAGTGTAAACAAAAAATCCGATTAGAACAGCAGCAACACTCGCTCTAACAATGAATTTGAATGTTTTGTCTACGAGACAGGGCAACTCGCACATGTTAGACACAAAACCATAAACTAGGTCCCTCGACTGCCTCTCTTTCGGGGAAATGCCTCTCTTTCGAACGAAATAAACAAAACACGAATGGATAATCTAAACTGTGAAGAATACAATTTGAATTGAAGATGATGACTGGGAAGCGCATGATTAAACATCGAAGTCATAACTAATAGGAAGTATCCTTGTAATAGCGGATATAATTTGTTTGGTGTAATGTGAACGAATTTCAAATAATTATAAAAATTTAATAACAGCCAAGCAATTTACTGAAATTTGACGCATTAAATGAATTATACCTTATTGTTATTATCCGTCATGGCAGGGGTAAACCCAAGAACACAAGGTTTGAAACCAGTTTGAACTTCTTTAAAACCAATCTGACTTCCTCATATCGATTTATAACAGCTGTTTACCCTGTACGTTCCGATTACGAAAAGTTAGGCCACTTTAAAGCAAGTCACAGTGGATCTCCTGGTATCTCACGTTCTTCCCACACACACAAGCCAACGAGAGTAACTGTCGGGATCCGCGTTGGCAGGGTACATTTCAAGTCAGAAATGAAAATGAGAACAATATGACACCTTGTGATTGGTTTGCTCTTGCTTTTGTTATGTAAATCAACTTTTGCGTGAGGCACTGGTAGAACACATCCTTTAGGCAGGTCCTGCCATTGTTGGTATATTTGCACACGTGGAAGTTGGTTCAATTGAAGTTGCCTAGCAACAATCTCGGATGGGCATGAGATGGAATGTGCATTATTTACAACTAGCGGTTTGCCTAACAGACGAATATCTTAGGTCAAATGAGGCATATTAAGCATAAATTGACAGAACTATTTCTACCTTCTTTATGTTGATAGCCTAGAATAACAAGATTCGCTCTGCCTCCTGTCAGTTAACATTTCCATGAGTCAGAAGTTAAGAGATCATACATTTCTAGACCATGACAGAAAAATTATCAGCTTTAAAATCCTTTTACTCTTGGAAATCTCTCCAATTTATAAATAGCCGTATTCAAAAACCTTGGCTGTCCTTTTGATCTGAAAAAAACACCTTTAAATTTCAAGAGTCTCTAAAAGATCAGTACTAAAAAGTGTGCTAAAAAGTTTGTTAACTTATCAAACAAATCAAGTATGTGGCTGACATATGTGGAAGCTTTTTCCAGAGGAAGCACTGCTTCTTTTGACAAACATTTGATACTTATTCTTCGGTAAGAGGAGATATTCTGATGACAGACAGAGGCCTATTGCGTGCATTAACAGTATTGTGACTGGATTAGAACAGTCTGTGTATGTTAAAGAATTTAAGGACAATAGGATTGAACAATAACAAAAGCTCATTATAATGAATAGTTTGCCTTTCTGATATGAATGGTGCAAATAAAGGGCCCGATGGTAGCTATAAATTATTGATGAGGACAAACTTTGAGTTTAACGCAATTGCTAAAATAAGAAACTTTCCGCGACAGCAACAAATTAAAGACTAGACTTATGCAAAATTTCACAAATTTTAGCAAAGAACCAAATTTATTTCGAGGTTCGAATCAAATTTCTCCACATCCCATGATTGAAACAAATTCAACTCGAGAAAACAACTATAGCAACATTATCGATATAATGTGTACAAACCAACACATTGCTTAATGAAAGACACAGCTACTTAGCAATGTCAGTGAAATAATTCATTTTATCTCAATATCGTTATTGCAGGTGATGTGCTGTATTTTCAGTTCGAACTCATCTTTCTAAGCAATATGCCGTATGTGTTTAGCAAGCGATCCACAGTGAAAACTTTCATGTCGTATAGGTAACCAACTTCTAAAAGTATCTGAAACAGATGGCCTGCAGAAACGGTAAGTTAAGTCGAAACACGAATTAGTCCTTGAGGAAGCTATCAAATGAGGGAGAACCACTCCAGCTGAAAGATTGCGTCCGCTTGTTACTACAGGTTGAGGATTAAAAATTTGGGTTTGTCACATCTAGAACAAACGATCCATCCTTAATAAATCAATGCGAACTTAAGAGTTAAACTCACTGTCTTCAGATGATCGATCTCATTCTTTTTCTGATCGTAATTGGTCAGTAAAGCGTCATACTTTTCTTGGAGTTGTTGTTTTTCTTCAAGAACGGCTAGGCCATATTCTGCTGCTTGAATTTTCTCTTGGCATGCCTGGTGCAGCTCTTGGGATAAGCGTTCAACTTCTTGCTTCGAATTCTCCATTCCACGATCTTGTAATTCATACTTTGAAAACCATTTCTTGATCAAAGATTAATTTCCCTACTAATTCACCTTAGGGCCTATACCTGTTTGAAGACAACAAGAGTATGGCCACGTGACCACTAACACCGACTGAAAAATCATTAAGAAGTCTGGGTAGTAATATGACGTCACGAACTATGCAACAACAAATGGTGGCCTTCGATCTAGATAGGAATCACCCGACTTCGAGATGGACGAATCCTTTAAAAACGTTATTTCAGTATCAGTAAAAAAAAAGAAAAAGAAAATATCAAAGAAAAATGTGTATGAAATTATTGACTGATAAAGAAGTAAGGTTGCTGTACTGTTACTGTGTAATGCTATGTTGTTAAGATGCGATGGGTAAACTCTTGCAAAATTGCAAAAATCCATAGGTAAAATCTATCAATGCAAGATGCTACTCTTGGCTGAATTATCACTGCTTTGTCATCAAATTCATTTATTGTCTTCTTTCTCTTTCTAAAATTCATCTGAATTTGCTATTTAATTTTCTTTCTTTTTTCTTTACAACATCAACGGAGCTTTCAGCATGAAATTAGTATGCTGAAAGGCATAGAAGCAGAAGAAAGTTGAGCATGCAAGTTCACAACACAATGACTGTTTATGCCCATTACTGCCAGTGCCACTATCTTGCAATAACTAGAAGGTCCTAACAAATAATATTGAGCACAAGCTCCTGGCTCTAAAAAGGAAGTAGGTGTTGTAATGAACTCTCAGATTCACGCCAAGTATTGATTTACTGCAGATAAAAAGCATCCACAAACATGAAAAAGGATTGCCCGTGCCCAGAGCTTGAGAACAGCAGATGTATACTCTAACCACTTCACCAACTACCCTTGGTTCTAATTATTGAAAATTTTAACATTCTATTTGATAGCTTCTATGTTACATTAAACCGTAAAGAAGGTAGCATGATACCTACAAAAAGCATGTTGCATTTCAATACAAGAGATATAATTCTTGAATCACTAAGGCTCTAAATAAACAATTCAGCCAGAATACATTTAAATGGCATTTGTTCCACGTCACACTAGACAATGTCATACTTCAAAAGGACAAGCATCTACTTGCATTGGTCTGTTTGATTTGCAAGCTCTCACTCACATGAATCTTTATAGTGCCTTATTAGCCTCTAATAAGCAGTTGCTCCTCATTCACCATAACATAACAAGTTCTAGTATTTCTTTCACAATGCTCCATGTAACACTGCGGTGAGATTGAGTCCCCTACACAGCAATCAAAACTGACTTGGTCTTGAAGTCCATTAGAAGCATGACAAAACAATCTATGGAAAAATGTATATCTTTTAAGGAGATCAAATTAAATCATAATAATATCTGGTGATGATAATATCTATATGTTTAGATGAATCTGAGTTCCGGATCCCTAGTGGTCTTGATTTACTCTGACCTCAAAACTATTTCAGGAGACAACGCTTATAACTTCACTCATTTTTAATAGTTAAAATTGAATTCATCCTTCTTTTAAAGGAGATGCTATGAAGGAAAAAGTTGCCATTCATCAAATATGAATAAAGGAAAATAAAATTGCATGTTGTAATTTTCTAGTATCTATCTTATTAATTTCTTGCACCAAAAAGAATTTTGATGAAGAAACATTATGGCCCTACCAGTAACTTCTTCATTCTGTTAGCATAACTTCATGAAAGCAAAAGTTCTAACATTATAAAGAATTTTAATGAACTGAACTGAACTGAATTTCTTCAGGTACCCAGTGAGAAAGTTCTAATAATGATTGATTTTGATTCAGATTTAAAGTAAAAGAATCAAACTTAATAAAACTAATAGGTAAATCCATGAAATTAAAAGGAAATAAGTTTAAATTTTTATGAATATTGAGGAAAATTACTGGATAGCAATCAAATCAATTAAAGATTTAACTCATTCAGGTCTCAATCTAGAATCAATATTTCTTTAATGATAAACTGACAATGGCAATGAAATAATTTTAAACGGCATAATGAAAATTTTTCCTACTTTTACTTATTGAAATTGAGGCTGTTGATCCCATTCTGACTGCTGTTTAGGTGGTGCTGGTGTTGTCACAGGCTTTGGAGGAAGTTGCATTGGATCTGGTGGCATCTGAGGCATCACTGCAAAATTTACTGATATTTAAATTTCTTAATAAAAAAGAGGGAAATTTCTTATATATTTTATAAAACCAAAGGATATCTAAATATATTGTTTTATCAGAAATTAATAAGTTATCAATTTAGGTATGTATTAGACATTTCAGCATCTATCAACCTCTAGCAGCAGTGAAGATGTTCTTGAATGATCATGAGGAATTTGCTGATGGATCTGTAGCCTTTCTCCAAATGCTTCAATGATCAGAAGAAATAGAGGAAATGAGCTGGGCTTTGCTTGGATGGGGGTGACCTGCTGATGATCTGATGATGTGATACATTAACACAGCTTTCATCAGTAGTTTCCTTTTAATCTAGACTTCTTATATAATAATACGCTCTTTGTTAGGGTAGTTCCATCAGCCAAAATAAATTAGCTGCTATCAATAGAGGTCCTGTATCACTATGAAAATCAATTCCTGATCCAGCAAAAAAAGTTAATTAGGAAGCAACCACTGAAAACAAATACCTGGTTTGAACTGTTCTGCTGTCATTCTAGTAATCATAATACCAACACCTTCAATCAAAGCCAACAAGACACCACCAACAACAGCTGATCTTGCCATTGCTCCAGGGCCAGCTGACCAAAAATAACAAAAATAAGTCATTAATAAAGCATCTTCATTTAACATAGGACTGAACCAAGTAAAGAAAAAAACAAAATCATGACAACTAAAGACAGCTGAGGATATAATTTATAGGTTGATATAATTATCAACCTATCCAAGAAATTATCAAAGATTACCTCTCAGAGCCTTAATCATCCATGGATATCACATACAGAGAATAAATCGAATTTAGAAATACCTCTTGCCATTAGGATTCCACCAGTAATGGCACCACTGCAAATTGAATTCCATGGATCTTCTTTGCCTCGAATAGCCATTAAACAACAATCACATGTTGAAAAAGTGCCACCCCAAACTGCAAAATTTCCTTAAAAGTCGAAAAGCAGCAATCAATTAACGTTGGAATCAAAATTGATAGAAGTTGGTCATCCGAATAAGTGAGGAGCAGCTATGACAACAAGAATGCAGATCTGCATGATATCCAGATTCCATTTAAATATCAATGTGCTACATACCACCTAAGACAGGAGCTCTGGTTTTGACAGCGGCAATGCTCCCCAAAAACCTTTGACCCTACAAAATCAATATGTGACCAAAATATTACCTTTGACTGAAATATGAAAAAATGTCTATTATTATGAAGATATCATTGTACAACTGAAACACAGGGTATTCCCCATTGAAAGGCTGACAAAGCAAACTAAGACATTTTGGAAACTTACAGGTGGTGAATTTCGCCATCCTTTTATGAATGAAAACAACCCTCCACCAATCGCACCCATAGCAAATGCTCCTCCACAGTCATCAACAATCCGGTACGGACTGAAAAATAAGAGAAATTTGCAATACCTTAAAAGCAAAAGATAAATCAAAGTCAACCAGTCTGCTTGGATAATTTTGGATAATTTTGGCTTGTTTCAACATCCACCACACTACAAGAGCACTTACTTGAAAATTGTTGCATTTCAATTGAAAAATCTAAAAGCTGGACATTATTTCTTTCCCTGAAAGTTTCAATGAAATTTAAAACCATCTATAGCCACATCAAAAGAACTGCCTATAAAATTATTCATGATTCTACACCTAGATGTCAAAGGTAACCATTTGGAAACTGAGAAGCTGTTTGCTTTATAAGCAGTTTCCAGGTCCTCCATCTCAATGTTACCATACCTTGTGATTCCTATGCCTCAAATCGCAGAGAGCTTGTGACTCTCCACACTTTAAGTGAAAGTTTAGCTGAAAATGAATTTGAACCATAGGATCAATGTGCAAGAATCTTATCCTGTCTTTGAGCATAATCTAAGTGACTAAAAATTAGTGTTAGTTTGAAGTACGGGTAAGAATGCTCAAAATAATGCTAATGGCTCTAGCTTCATATAAAAGATTTCTAATTCAAAAGTAGATTCTTTGTAAAAATGCTTTAATTGGCCCTTCCATCCAGTTATTTCATTTCTTATCAAACATATTTTTTTCTCTACCCGAGTGTCAAAAAATCATCCTGCTCCACACTGCATACTCCATTCTGAGTTTACAAGAGAAACCAAAGACAGGCCTGTCAGTTTTTTTCTAAGAGGTAGACTTCTCAAAAGTTGTCTTCCGATGCCTTCCTCGCCGATAATGTATTTATAGAGAACCAAGTAAGACTTAAAGTTAGTTTGTGCCCTTGCCTTATGAGTTTAACCACTATACAATGGCAATATGCTCAGCTTAGCGCAATACTTACTACTATTTACTGCATTTAGCCTATTTCAATCTTCTCGTTTGTTTCCTTCCAATTAGCAGAACTAATGTAGCTAGATTCCAATGGTGTGCCGGGGACGCTTAACTCTGAGTTTCGGCCTTATACACGTTGGCGTCGCGTGGCTTAACAAATCGACTGTAATACCATGATTACCTAATCCTTACAGACCCAGGTAGACTTAAACATTTATTTTCACCAGTTAATTGCATCAAAACGCATTTTAAGATATCAGTCATGAGGTCAACTGCGTTGGTCATCTCACCATGGCTCTCTTGCGTACTCCTCCATTTTGGATTAACTTGAAAGACCTCTGCACATGACGTAACTTAGTAAATGCGCCATCGCAGAAACCATCTCACGTTGTCCATCAATTGTAATGGGTGAGATGTTTGGTAGAGTTCAACTACAACAAATAGTCCATTTAAGAATATAGAGCCATTTGTACAAATAAAAAATATTCTGTGATTATGCGAATTCCTGTTCGATATTTCTAGCACACAGTATGCTAGTAGCAACTCTTCCAACAGACAGAAAATCAGGGGTGTCACCAAGATTTTCCCCAGCAGGGGCTAATTTCCCCACAAGGGCCTAGATTATTAATTCACAGAAGCTTACGTTTGGTAAAGATTGGTCACAGGGTTGAATTTTTTAGCTGATGGGGGCTAGTGGTCCCAAAATGGGTTATAGCCCCCTGCCCCCTCTGGCAACACCCCTACTAGTGATACTGCATGGTTTTCACTGATTGATCCCTTAATAAAAAGTCATGCTCTGTTGCGGGAGAGGTGTGCTCGTGAAAAATATTGGTCCTGGACTATCAGAGACCTTAAAAGTCTCATGCTAACTAGAAACTGAAAAAGCTCCTTGTAAAATCAGTCATCAACCCTCAAGGATTCGAATAGGCAAGCATTGAATAGAGTAAATTCTCTTGATATCCAACAAATGAGGTGGTATTTTCTAGAAAGGCACTTGAACGTAAAGGGAATGTGACAGAATTCTTAAAGCAATGAACTTTCAAAAAAGAGCTACAAATTCATAACATTAATTATCTCAAGGATTCTGGCAATGAAATTATTAAAAAAGAAATTTAGCTTAGATGATGATTTAATTATTTTGCACTATTGCAGAAAAAGCACAAAGAAGATTTAATATTTCCTAATTCCCTCCTTTCATGCGTATATGATGATAGCAATAGCAGTGTTGATTTCATTTAATTCCAATAGCTGCACAGGCAACTAAGGGTGCCCAAGACCAAATATTTAGGACCTTTGAAAAGGGCAACATCTTTGTTAAGAAATCATACTTATGAATAATATATTTATGATAGGTGAGTACAGAACCGTTAATGCTATCTGCTTTGAGTTGAACGGGAGCGCAGCTACACCATGCACCCATTTATTGCTCAGTGGAGGGACGGGAGGGGGGGGGGGGTGGCTGCAGAAAAAAAAAGATTCCACCCTGCCTTTCGTATTTCTAATCAAATCATTTCAACTTTCTTCAGAGAAACAAAAAAGAGAATCCTGTTTTATTTTCCAAAGTAATTTTCAATGAATACCGATTTGCATTAATCAAAATTTGTGTTTCCGTCTCCTTCCTGTAAATTTTGAATCAGGTCTCACTTCTTTGCCTTGTCGCTTTCGTCTTTCCTTCTTGTCTTGAATCCAATCTCTGCTTTTCTTAATTGGCTTTCTATTTCCTTTTTGAAATGCAACTCTCTCCCTTTGACTTGTATAACTGGCAGAATTGATATCCCCAGCACCTTCTGTGCCAAGACCTGCTGGAAGTCTGCTAATTACCATACCAGAAAAGAGACAAAGGAAAATTTTCTTTGCTTTTGCACTATTTGGGTAATCAACAACTACTCCCCCAGTAAACCCAGCTCTTAGTGCTTGGCTTGTTATAAGTTCAACTTGGGCAGGATTTTCTGGATAAAATTGAAAGACTGCTTTGCTTCCACGACACAAACAAGTGTACAATGATGTGAAGAATTTATAGAGTCTTTTAACAGGATTGTGGCTCTTTTTGTCAGCATTGCATAACCACTGCAGTGCAGATATACTAATGCAGCCATCAAATGTCCCTGGTCGAAACATGACACCCTGTCCGGCATCATTTAGAAGCAAATCCCCTTCTACATCTCTCTCGTGTGCAATATTCAACATTGATTGACTAATATCAATGCCGGTCCAAAAATGTCCATTTTCTGTCAATAGTTCTCCACTGAGGCCTGACCCACAACCAACGTCAAGCAAAAAGCATGGCTCATCTTCAGCCAACGAAAGGAGTTCTAATGCTCTAGTTGACATTTGACGCTGGATTTCCATCATACGTGTGTTTTTTGTGTACTTCACAGCTTCACTATCATTGTAAAAAATGTCTGGCGGTGCCAAATGCTCCGGTCGTCTTCCTGCCATGTTTTTTTTTCAAATCTAGCCAACTAGGAACATCAGGTAACTCACCTAGCCTTTATATTATAGCCTCGTTACCAATTCCATGGCGTCTCGTAAATTGTTTGGAAGAGGGAAAATGGAGCACACGATGGAGCTGTGCGATCGTGTGGAAATTAATTCAAAAGGAATAGCCGAGCAATTAAATCGTGAAGACCTGTCAGAGAAGAAAAAGCTGGTTTTGATTCAAGCACCATCTGATGTGAGAGTTTCATACTTTGCGATGGGCTTAACCCCTGCAAAATTAGCTTGACCAGTTCACTAATCTTCTTCTGTGCCTTAGCCTAAGTAGGCCGTGGGTGCACCCAGTCACGCACATTCTTTCTCCATTCCTCTCTACCCATTGCTTTCCGTTTTAGTTGTCCCAAACCTTCACCATTCCACTGTTTGAGGCCATCTTCCCACTGTCTTGGTTTTCCTCTTCCCCTGCTGCCATCTACTTTGCCTTCGGTAAGTGTCGTGGCCATCGCCGTTTGTTTTCTCATCTGGTGTCCGTAGTACTTCAGCTTTCTTCTCTTCACCGTCTCCATTACTGATTCCGGCCTTTCTCCTAGGATCTCCGTCTCCTTGTTCCACACAAAGTCATTGGTTTTCTTTTCTTGCCACTTGATTCTCAACATTCCTCTGTACAATTTCATTTCAAACGCCTGCAACTTATTCATGCCCTTCTGGTTTAGTGTCCAGCTCTCACATCCATATAGGAATGTTTCCCATGCAATGGCCTTTGTGATCTTCAATCAGTTCTTCAGTCTGATGCCTTTCAAGCTCCATACTGTGTCCAGTCTAACCATGGCACTTGTCGCCGTGCCAATTCTGTTCCTAATCTCTTGTTCTGATGTTCCATTCTCTGTGATTGTCCCCCCGCTTTGAATGAGTTCTGCGCTAATGTTGTCCGCTCTAGGGCTCTTGTTCTTCTTCAAACTTCTCACAGCAATCTCTACCTCTAATCTTAGTATTTCGCTTTCTTTGTCCTCTTTCTGTCCCTTTGTTTCCATATCTTCATCTAGAACATTTTGGTCTACCTCCGCCTTGTGTTTGTATAGTTCCTCACAATATTCTTTCCTCCTCTCCGCAATATCGTTGCTCCATGGCAGAAGGTCGCCGTTCTTGTCCTCAATGACGTTGATTTGTCTGCATCGTTGTTCTGTTAGGTTTTTGATTGTCTTGAACACCTTTCTGGCATTGTTCGTTTCGAAAGTGCTCTCTACTAGGTTGGCTTGTTCTTCCGCCCATTTTTCTTTGGCCTTTCTTAGAAGTCTTCGAACCTCCTTGTTCGCCTTTCTATATTCCTTCATTTGTTTGTCACCTTCACCTTTGTTGCTTTTCAGTTGTCGCCTTCTGTCACAATTGGCAAGTACCTCTCCAGTGATCCAAGGTCTCCTAGTTTTTCGGCGCTTCCCAAGGATGTTCTTTGCTGTTTCAGTAATGCTGCTTGTGAACTTGTCACACATTTCTTGTGGTTGTTGGTCTTCGTCCTCCAGCAGCAATAAAGGAGCAAACTTAGATACGAGTTTGCTCTGGTATCTGCCTCTGATGTTATCATCTTTCAGCTTGTCAATGTCAAATATTGTTCTGTCGTTTCTCCTTCTGTTCTTTGTAGTTAGTTTCAACTTGCTGGATGCCATGACAAGGTCATGGTCACTTCTGATATCTGGTTTCTTCATTGTTCTCGTTTGTACGCCTTTCACGCTGGTTTTGAAACATTTAGGTACCAGGATGTAGTCAATGTGCTTCTTCATGATGCTGTCTGGTGCATGCCATGCTATCCTTCTTGATTCCTTGTGCCTATGCAGAGTGTTTGCCACTACCATTTTCTGCTATTTCATAAATTCCAAAAGCTTTGTACCTCTTTCTGAAGTCTTACCATACCCAAATTTTCCAGCTGCCTTGTGTTTTTCTCCTGCTCCAATTTGAGCATTCCAGTTACCCATCACAATTAGGATATCCTTCTTTGGGGTCTTGTTGATAATCGTCTTGAGATCGTCGTAAAACTCCTCCACAACCGGGTCTTCGTAGTAGCAAGTTGGTGCGTAAACTTGGGTTATCGTAGTATTGAATGGTTTGCTTGCCACTCTTATTGAAATTATTCTCTCTGAGACTGGGGTGCACTCCAGCACACTGCTCTTGCAGTCTTCTTGTCCCCAATGAAACCAACTCCATGCTGTTTCTTCTTCTCCAGTCCACAGTACCACACTTTGTGTTCTTCTTCCGTGGAGTACTCTCCAGTTCCTGTCCATTGCATCTCTGAGAGTCCAATAATATTCCACCGGATGTTGTCCAGTTCTGTTGCTAGCAGCTCGACCTTTCCGCTCTGAGAGAGGGATCTCACGCTCCATGTTCCGATTTCAAATGGTTCTCAAAGGTTCCATTTTTTCCGTTTGTCGACAGTAGCTAACTTTTCACTGCCCCCTGTCAGTTCCAAGGGACAGCGCCGCCGTTGGTGACCCTGGCCACGACCGATCTGGTATGGGAATTCCATTGATGTGCATGTCATGGTGTCTCTGTGGGCAAAAAAACCCCAGTGGTGCCTGTCTCCTCTCCGGGGTATGGGTGCCGTTGGCTCTTCTGAGCTCATCCGCCTTTGACAGGTCTTGTTTCTAGTCCTACTGGGTGCCCACACACCCTCCTCACAAGGTCACCGAAGTGACCGAGTGGGGTTGCCGGTTTAGTCGCAGACGGCCAGACCATGAAACAGGTGGTACTGGTTTACATGTTACCAGTAGCAGGCAGAAGCCTGACCTGATCACTAATCAATTTGTCATAAATTAATGAATCAACCAAATAACGATGAAAGCAATCATCAACGAATTCATCCAAAAGAAATGAAATGATTCATTAGCCACAAAATTATCCAAGAGTCTATCAAGCAATCAGTAGCAATTTCCATTCATTGATTGAGTGATATTTATTTCACAGAGTTCGTATTTACTCATTTTTTCATAATGTGTGTACATCTTTTTTGCAGTTTGACATCAAGTCACTCACTGGGCAGAAATTGAACCTTGAAGGTTATCAAAACCTTCCAACTGATGAGAATAGTGTGAGAATTGCTTTTAATCTTTCATTGATGGAAAATTGAGTTGTGTTTCAAAAATCATTACATGTTTAAAATTCTTGTAACAAGGTATAGAGTTGCATTAAATAGAAAATGCAAATTTAAGCAAAATTAACAGTACCTTAAAAATGCGAAAGATGCCTTTAAAAAAGTGTGAACTTTTTCCTGTTTTGTTCTAGGAACAAGCTAGAAGGTATGAAGTGAAGTCAAGCATGAATTGTCGCAAAAATGTAAGCAGCTCGTTTTCAAAATTTTTGACGAATATTGTAAAAAAGTTACAAAGTTTTTCAGTGTATTCTTATGGCTATCAATATACATACTGTAACTCTAATTCATTTCTGAGAAATTTATGTTTCTGTTTGAAATTGAGTTGGTCTTACAATTTAATTTTTGAGTAACAAGTTTCAAATGCTTTATATAGATGAAATCATACAGTGTTATAATTCCATCATTTGAACACAAAAAATATTGTGTTGGTGAGTATTGATATCTTACTTTGTCCTTGTGTAAAGTTGAATAATGTCCTTGAACCTACATTAATAATAATAGTAGCTATTTTTTAAGCCGATAGCCTGAATTCCCTTCCAGCCAACAGCTTGAGAGTGACCTGGAGAAATGGGGTCAGAGATCAGAAGACCCTCTCCTCAAATTAAGTAGAAAAAAGACTATGGGCCATGGTGAAGAGGGCGATAGATTTTGAGGTGGATAGGGTCAGGAAGAGAGGGCAACCAAAAACGAGTTAGAATGACTTGGTGGGACAGCCTAAGGGCTAGGAACATTGAAAGAAACTGCTGACAGTGCTGATGTCAATTCACCATGATGAGCAACCCCAAATAATGATAGGTGTTAAGAGGGAAGAGGTTTACGAGGGTAGCCTGTATTAATCAAGCTAAAGCTCACATTATTACAGCAGGGCCCACTACAAATAGAAATTGGGTGTTATTTGAAATAATTGAAGAGCATTAAAAAATAGTAAGAGCCACTATTAACAATAAATAGGTATCATGAGTCATAGATGTAAGCCTAATTAAAGTGCTATTTTGAATAGGAGCAACTGTTCAGCTTTGTTGTTGATGCTGATTTGGCACCTGGATGTTGTCCTGTGACCTAATTAAGTTTCTTTGCATCAAATGATATTTAAAATTATTTTGATAATTGTTTTAGTGTAAGCGTCTTAAACCTGCTCAAAGAGATACACTTTAAACATAAAATTGTATGGCTCTTCATCAGAAAAAGGCCCCATGCAACATAGACAGAAATGTTTCCAGCCACTTAAAAGTATGTGAAGGTTGTTGGGCCATGTTTGCTCAAAACTGACTGGATATCAATTGGCATCAACCTATCACTTCCCATGTTTGGAGAATTTCTCATGCATGCTTTATTCCTGATGAGTTTCCAAGGAAAACATCTCAAAAGTGTGACAAGCTGTGCTTCTGCTTTGTGATGTAGCACAAAATTTTATCTCCTTTTTGTCTCTGCATCATTTGGATTTGCTCCAATTTTTTGCAGGTAGGCCAATTCATGGAAGCCTTGTCATCACCCAAACAATCAAGGTGCCACAAGTATATCTCCCTGACATGGAAGAAGTTGTTCTTCCTGAAGTAGCAAAAAGATTTTTGCACAGATGGATTCCTTTTGGAGCTGGTAGAACTCTAGATATTACTTAAAATTTTACTATGCAAACTTTCTGAATCACTTACCCAACAAAAATAGGCAATGCTTGTGTAAAGAAATGGAACCAGATATCAGTGTGAAACTTAAGTTGCATTTTGAGTCCTGGGTATGACGTTAAACTACACCCGGTGGTGAGGCCTTGATTCGGGGTTTCAAAGGCTTGGGGATGAATGTCACTATCCCTTATACACCACTGTGCTGGGCCACCCTTGGGCAAGGTGCAGTTATTCCCTTATCAGGGTTACGATATCACAACACTGCTGCCTTACAGTCTACCCATTCTGGGAAAGGCTAGGGGAGTAAACCCCAACAGAAAATCAGGAGTGGAGTCCAATGGGCAGCTGGTTTTGCACCACAAAACCTTCCGGTAACTCCTGCAGCCAGCCTGGCAACAACTGGCTTGTCCTTTCTGTTGGATCTTGCCAGTGCGGAAGAGAGGGGGGTTCTGGCGACTGGTTAGCTCAGTTCCTCCATACCAGTGCCCTGGCCTGTGCCCTGGAGAGGTCACTCTAGTACACAGCCATGATCTTTCAAGATCGACAGACCCAGAACAAAGTTGCATTCAGAATAATGGAGGTTACTTTTTTGAAAGATTATATCGATTTTAGGTGATCCAGTGAATGCGGAGCTAACAAGAAAAAGAACAAGAGAGGAAAAGGATGAACCAGGGAAAGAAACTTCATTTGAAATACTCTCATCAATAGCTCAATCAAATGAAATAGGAATTAGAAAAAAGGACAAAAAGAAAATGAAATTACAGAGTGCAGATGAACATAAAAATGAGAAAATTAAAGACAGTCATGGGCATGAAAAGAGGAAAAAACATGAATTAAAGCAGTAATTTTTTAAAAGAAAGATTATTATTGGGCATTTGATTGTAGTAGCCAAAAACATTTTGATGCGCCAAAATTCTTTTGAATTTTTGCTCAAGATTTGTGGATATAATAATATTCGAAATCATGAAAGAATTCCATGCTCTACTTCTTTTGTTTCTCAACTCACGTATATTGACCTGCTACAAAACTTGTATTGGTTAAGAATTGATTCAAAATTATAATACTCTCCACTTAAGTCATATATTGCTATGCACACGATGCAAATATTTCCATTTGGTGCGTTTCATTGATTACGTGGACCTAATGAGCAGCAAAGCGTTCACCCTTACCATGGTGTGTGACATATCATCTCCCTTTATCAGTTTCAAAGCGACATCAACTTTAGACATCGACATGACTATGCTTATTGCGATATCCCTCTCTTCTCTTACATGATATGATAGTTATTGAGAAGTGGGGTAACAAAACATAGTTTCATTCAGCCAAAGCAAGATGATATTGGTTTTCATTTCACATAAACGCAACCCAGACTTTCCACATGCCCTCATGAATCTAAATTCATTGACACTTAAATTTCTTTCGCATAACTTCGTCTTTCTATTTCACCCGATCTCGCCTGGAAACCACACATCCATTTCATTCCCAAACCTGCATCTCAAAAGCTTGGTTTCCTCTCCAGAACCAGTGAGTTTTCTTACCTTCTCATCAACTAACACATCCAACATCTATTTTTTTCTAGAGTACAGCTCCCATGTCTAGATCGGTCCTCTTAAATCTACTAATTGTTGCTTGACAAGGTAAAACCCAAAGCCATTTATCTCATCAACAATCTCAACCTCACCAAATCTTGCTAACCCCTTTCTTATCTTCCTAAGTTCTTCATTTTCATTCAATTCAAATGACCCTGCTTCCACCGATATGCAACTCCATAGAAAAATTTCAGCCTCATTTCTCTCCAATTATCTGACAGTTATTGAGAAGTGGTGTAAAGACAACCTCGTTTCCTTCAACCAAAGCAAGACGAATCAGGCTGTCCTTTCACGCAAACGTAATCAAAACTTTCCACCTGTCCTTATTAATGATGATGAACTGGACACTTCAGCTTCTTTCACACAACATGGTCTTTCTCTTTCATCTAATCTCAATTGGAAAGCTCACATTCACTCCCTTGCTAAACATGCATCTCAAAAGCTCAGTTTCCTCGCCAGATCCCGAGGGTTTTTCTCATTTTGTTACCTTCTAATTATATTCAAGTCCCAAATCCGTCCTTCTTTAGAGTACTGCTCCCACGTCTGGGGTGGTGCTCCAAAATCTACTCTCTGTCTTCTCGACAAAGTCCAGTCCAAAGCCATTCGTCTCATCAATAATCCTAACCTCACCAAATCGCTCCAACCTCTTTCCCATCGTCGTTTAGTTGGAGATCTTTCCATCCTTTACAGATACTTTAACAGACATTGTTCTCAGGAGATCAAGGAAATTATTCCAGTTCCTCTGAGGCGTGTCAGGACCACCAGAAGCTCAACTCATTCTCCCCTTTCCAAGTTTCACTGCCTAATCCACAAACTCTATCCCACAAATCATCATTCGTCCCAAGAACTTGCAATTCATGAAACTTCTTGCCATTTTCTTCCTTTCCAGAATCCTACAATTTGCCATCTTCTTAGCCTTGCATTTTCTTCTGTCTTCCTTTGCTGGGACTTTTTGTAGGCATCGATGGCCTTTCCCGAACACAACACACTAAATAAAGATTTGCAAAGTTGATAAGACCTATGAAAAAGAAAAAAATTATGATTTCCCTAGCATTAAAAGCAAAAGATAGTAAGGTGGAGAAAATAGTTTGGGAATTGTAAGTAGATGATGATATAATTGTTTCAAGTCAACGAAAAGAATGATTGGTTGCTTAATATTCTTCATTGAACTACTGTAAAAGATAATTATGAAAATGTGACGTCAAACAAATGGCAAACTGCAACGATTCGAATTCGCCATAAATTCGTTTGATATCGAAGCCTAGCCATCAATTGAATCTTTCTGGTTTGGAAGGCAGCATCAAAATGGGCTGTGGAGCATCAAAACCAACGGGTAGGTTGAGTGTTCTGTAGTTAACTACACAAAAAATTTTAAATTGATTGATTGAGAGTCTACTGTGACTGTGAAAAAGCTTGCTTCATTGACTGTAATGTAAAATTCAAGTGTTCGTGCACAATAAAGTCCTTGATAGGCTTTGATGAGCATTTCATAACACCAGGGAATATACAGGAAACTTGAAACTCGAATAGGAGCTGTCAACGACAGCAGAACAGCAATTAATAATCTTGAAAGACAGAATTCGTGGCATACTTTTGGACTCAAAGTAGTTTACGAAAGATTTTCAGTACTAAAGTTCATCTCCATTGGGATCCTAACGATAATCCAAATATATAAATAGAAAGAAGTTGTAAGAGGTTCCAAATGAAGTGAAAGTGCAGTTTCATGTTAATTTCAAGATAGGCAAGTAGGCATCACGTACAACAGGACGTGGTAAACTTAGACAAGTGAATCGAAACGACAATGCCAGCCAATATCTGAACAGAAACATGATGTGCACAACTAAGTTGAACTAGCAATAACTTAGATTCGAGTTTCACCAGCAAATGCAAGTCTAGAATGAGTTTGCTGCGACTGGGGTGATTCAAAACACTCTTCCACATTGCTTCAAAAACATTAAGATAATTAAAGAACGGGAATGACATTTTGCCATCTTTAAATAATGAAACATGCATCACATGGATAGAATGTGGTGCAGGAGGCTCAACCAGCTCCAAAGCTAAGGATGCGACAAAGATATCTACAGGAGATACGGCATAGCTGCAATTTGCACGACAAGAAACTTGCGTTGTCCTTTCATTTGCCACTCCTCTTGCAATTCTTGCAGATTCTTATTTCACTAGTCATGTTGTGTTACCAAGAAATATCCAATGACTCAAAACATTCTATGATATTCGACTTTATTCATAAATTTCCTCCAACATTAAACTCAACTATTGTCCCATTGCAGTCATTTCACTCATGTTTAAAACAATGGAGACCATCATCAATAAAAAATTTCTTACCTTCCTTGAAACAAACAATCTTCTCTCTGATCACCAGTTTGGCTTTCGAAAAGCCTTGTCTACTGGTGATCTTCTTCCCTATGCTGTCCATATCTGGTCCTCTTCTCTAGAATCCTGTGGTGAAAGCAGAGTAATCTCTCTCGATATCTCCAAGGCCTTTGATCGCGTTGGACACAAGGGTCTTCTCCCTAAACTACCAATGTTTGGTCTCCATTACACTTTCATTAAACGGATTGGAAGTTTCCTCTCTGATAGGTCAATTGCCGTCAGAGTGGACGGCTTCCTCTCCAATCTGCACTCTATCAATGCTGGTGTACCCCAGGGCTCTGTCATCTCCCCTACACACTTCGTTCCCTTCATTAATAATCTGCTTACTTCTACGTCTTCTAGCATTCATTCTTTTGCTGATGATACCTTCCTAAGTTCCTCATTTTCATTCAACCAGCATGACCAGGCTTCATGTGATATTCCATTCCATAGAAACATTTCAGCCTCTCTTCCCTTCAATGATCTGACTGTTGTTAAGAAGTGGTGTAGAAACAACGTAGTTTCATTCAACCAAAGCAAGACGAATCAGGCTGTCATTTTACGTAAACACAGCTAACTTCCCACCTGTCCTCATGAAAGTGGATGTACTGGACACTTAAACTTCTTTCTCTTTCATTTAATCTCAATTGGAAAACTTGCATCCAACTTGGCTAAACATGTATCTTAGAAACTCGGTTTCCTCGCCAGAGCCCGCGGGTTTTTCTCATCTTCTCACCTTCTAATTATATTCAAGTCCCAAATCCGTCCTTCTTTAGAGTACTGCTCCCACGTCTGGGGTGGTGCTCCAAAATCTACTCTCTGTCTTCTCGACAAAGTCCAGTCCAAAGCCATTCGTCTCATCAATAATCCTAACCTCACCAAATCGCTCCAACCTTATTCCCATCGTCGTTTAGTTGGAGATCTTTCCATCCTTTACAGACACTTAAACGGGAATTGTTCTCAGGAGGTCAGGGATATTATTCCAGTTCCTCTGAGGCGTGTCAGGACTGCTAGAAGCTCAACTCATTCACATCCTTTCCAAGTTTCATTACCTAATCCGCGAACTTTATCCCACAA
This sequence comes from Pseudorhiza aurosa, assembly GCA_964026355.1. Lineage (NCBI taxonomy): Eukaryota > Metazoa > Cnidaria > Scyphozoa > Rhizostomeae > Lychnorhizidae > Pseudorhiza > Pseudorhiza aurosa. The sequence goes on along the minus strand of OZ032127.1, from coordinate 752,329 downwards.
ATCATCATTTATCCACAGAACATGCAATTTATGGAACGTCTGCCTTCTTCTTGCTTTCCTGAATCCTACAACTTGCCATCCTTCAAATCTAAGATCAATAGACTTGATCTGATTTTTCGCTCCTCTTAGCCTTTTGCTTTCTTCTTTCTTCCTTTGTTGGGGCTTTGTATAGACCACCATGGCCTTCCCTCCCCAACATAATTCACTAAAAAAAAGAGCTTCAATTAACTATATTTTATACTCCACCCACCATCAAGTCCCCCCTTTGGTTCTCTCTGTGCTAGCAGCCATCACTTTACTCTGCTCCTTATCAATTTTTATGCTAAATATTTTTCGTATCTCGTACAATCTACTTGATGCCTCCCTCAAACTTTCTTAATTGTAGATCAGTTCATTCATCGTTCTATCATTCATAATAGATTGCCTGCCTGATAATAAGAGACCTGTTTCCTAACATGGGTCAAATTTTGACAAGAAATTTTGGCCATACTGGAATCGGTATTCCTTGTTGAAAGTTTAATCTCTAACATTTGAAAATCAAAGGCAGCCGCATTGAAAAGTTATTAGGAGGCAAACTGTTAGGACAATCTGGTTTCTAAAAAATTCTTAATCAAAATTACTAGTTTTAGCATTGCAAGCAAGAAACGGGACCACCAATTTGTAAAATCTTACCCTGGAGAAGTCATAAATCCTTTCAAAGAATATATATTCTCCTATCATATCAAAAGAACACACGGCCTAGTGCGAATATGATAATCCTGCTTAAGGTTTAAACAGAATATGGAAGACAAATTTTCCATCTTAATGGCCGAAAATCTTTAATATGCTTCCATTGGAAGGCCGCAGCTTAAACCAACTAGACCAGTGGTGGCCAACCCGGGGCTCTTAAAGGCCGGCATCAACAATCTTTTTCAAAAAAAATCTAAACAATAATTGCCTCTCAATTTTCATGATGCAATTATGGCCAGGAATTTCCAAAAAGTGCTGAACTTCGCCATCACAAGTCATTCTGTGGTGCCTGTTCAGTGAATGCTAGTTTACCAGTGGCCTTCCATTCGCTTTACAGCATAATAATTAAATGATTAAAAATGAAGCTATATTATCATTATATTATCATAAAGAATATATTATCATTAAAAATTTACAGATGATTTTTGTGCATGTGTGCCCACGTCTCACATGCGGCTCTTTGCAGCAGCACATGGAAAATTGTGGCTGCTCTTCTCTGACAGGTTGGCCACCCCTGAAACAGACTTTTCAAACTTTCTAGATAACCACTACAATTAGCCTCCTTTCAACATCACTGTACATATCAAATGACTCCCTCCTTTATCTTTTATTTTGCTTCACTGGACACAAGTTTATAACAGTTTTAAGAAGTAGAAGTGTTTATCCAGTTAAGATATTCGTATGCCACCATTATCATTAAGGATGTGAGCCAGATAAGACTATTCTTTCCTATTATCAGAGTCTAGTTTTTAAAAGTCATTAAAGCTTTGATCATAGCGACATTCTTGAAAATTCATATCTTGTTGAATTGTGTTTTTAAAATTCTCTTCATACCCTGATAATCTGACTAGCTCGATCTACCATGATGGCTAACTACAATAGCATGCTAATTGAGGCTTCCATGCTTAACTGGTTAATCTCACTGTAGCTGAGTTTAGATAATAGAGCTTCATAGCAAGTGTTTACTATTTATTCACTATAAAAGAAATACAACATCAAGAATCCTTACCGGGCTCTTTAATTCACATATTCCTTCCTCCTATTTCTAGTAGTGGATGGCAGCAGCAGAGAATTGTGAGTATGGATTCATTTACATTTTCCTTTGATGAAAAATGTCTCATTGTCATCAATTTCGCATTCACCATATGGACTCATGTTTCTTTGACATTAAACATGCAAAAATTGACACCACTATTTTGATCAGTTGGTAATGTCAACCAATTCAGTTAAATACCAAGTGATCAATTGCATATCCAATGCTATTTGAACATTTCACGCATTTTTGCAGCTATTGACAGCTATTTTCTATTTCCATCTTACGTGGATGGAAAGAATTTTTCGGAAAGTAAAAAATCCAAACATTTTCTTATCAAATCATATAAATGAAATTATATAAAAACTTTGAATGATATTGCCTTCACTTTTGTCAATAGCCAGAGCCTTAAGCCAGCCAGAAGCCAGAAAGTTCATCGATTAATTAATGAGTCGAAACAGGCGTAGGATCTTCCCAAAGAAACTTTGATACCTTGAAAAAATAATAGCTTGCGTTTTGCATTTACGTTTAGAGCAACCGCTTCAAAAAACGTTCAGTTCTCAAATGGATACCCGGATCTACGAGACCACAGCAATTATATGTCAAAAGTTCTCACACTTGAATTGTACAGCAGATTAAGCAAATTGAAAACAGCAAATGGATTCACGGTTGATCATGCGATTCAAACGGGAGTGGACAACCCAGGGCACCCCAAAGTCATGGTTGCTGGATGCGTTGCTGGGGACGAGGTATCGAAACATCATTTCAACTTTTTGTCTATTTTAAAAGAAATTGAGTAAGTGACGAAAATCTTCGACAATCTAGAAAAATTCCTTAGAGCTTTGGCTAATATAGTGTAACAATTCAAAATGTAGGCAAACAGCTTTTCGAGGGATACTCTTAAATTTCCGCTTAAAAAGCTGCATTAAAAGGCAGTGATGGAATTCTCATTTCAAAGAATCCCTCGATGACGATTTAGTATATTTTCATTATAGTTTTGCTGTCAATGGTGGAAATTGGCCTTCATCATTTTCCTTCACGTATTATTTCTTCACTGTGCGTCTGCATGAAGGATCCAAGTCCACATAAAGAATTTAAGGCTGTTGATGAACAAGAATTGTAAACAAATGGGACCTAATTTTAGTTTCACGAAGAAGGTCTTCTTCGAAAATTAGTCTTTATGGGTTAAGAAGCTGTCATAATCTGCTACAGTTGCAAATTTGTACTGCGTTCTATGGCTTAGGGACGACATCGTTCCTAGAGAGAAGATGAGGATAGGAACTTGTCAATGATATGAATAAATTTGATACTCTCCAGCTTCCAAACGAAATTAAAAGCCTTGAAAGGAGAGGAATGCAACTGTAATCCGTGTAGACCTTTCATGATTTAGGCTTGGTTCTTAAAAGGACAAACGCGTTGCACTGTTTACAGCAAAAAGCAAAAATTGCAGATAATGAAAAAGTGATAGCTGATACTTTGTAAAAATTTGTCTAGATGCATTCATATCTAATCATCCAGTACATCAGAATTATGTGTATTTATCAATTCTACTTTGTTGCAGTCTTAGAGTAGCTTTTATTCTATAGCTACTTGTCTATACGCCTATCTTGAATAACAATAATAGAAATAATAAAAATAGATTTGAAATGGTTTTCGTTGCAGGAAACATTCGAGGTCTTTGCCGATCTATTTGATGCAATAATCGAATTACAACATGGAGGATACGAAAAAACTAAAAAACATCAAACCGACCTTAATCCAGACAAATTGGTTGGTGGTGATGACCTTGACAATAAGTATGTGATATCATGTCGCGCGAGGGCAGGCCGAAGCATAAGAGGTTTCTGTTTGCCACCATTTTGTACACGGGCTGAAAGAAGAGCAGTCGAAAAGGCAATTATGAAAGCAACCGCTTTATTTGCTGGGGAATTGAAAGGTGATGATTACAGCTATACTATCTGCGTATGAAAAATGCTATCGATAACAGTCATATGAAAATTGATATGCATGCAAGCAATTGAGAACTATTTAGGATGTCTTAATGGTGACGAAATGCAGTGTTTCAACGTACGAGTTCAAAGCGCAAGGGTTGGGGTTCAAATCCTTCACACTTCACAATATAAACAATATCGATCAGGAAGGTGGTGGGAAATCACCTCATAAAAGTAAAGCTCCCTGGAAAAAATTCGGAGCTCTTCCCCTGATTTCTGCAAAGTACAGAACCGAGTAGTTTAACAATGAAGCATGAGTTTATTTCTTGCACAGGTCAATACAACCCACTGCGGAGAATGGCGTTTGAAACACAAGAGCGAATCACAAAAGAGTTCATGCTTTTTGATGAACCAATCTCAACTCTTATCTCTTCATCTCGAATGTCACGTGATTGGCCAGATGCACGTGGTATTTGGAAAAGCGATGATGACAACTTGCTAATTTGGGTGAATGAGGAGGATCACAGCAGAATCATCGCCATAGAACGGAGCTCAAACATGAAAGCAGCATTTACACGACTTTGCACATGTCTCAAGGAACTAGAGGAAGGAATGAAGTCAAATGGACACAGCTTCATGTGGAATCAGCATTTAGGACATCTTGTCACATGTCCCAAAAATCTTGGCACGTGTTTACGAGCAAGTGTAAAGATGAAGCTGCCATTACTAACCAAACACGGAGAGTTTGAAATATTACTCGGGAAACTCCGGTTGCAGAAAACAGGCAACAATGGCTTAGATACAACATTAAACGACGGGGTTTGCGATGTTTCCAACGAAGACCGATTGGGGTATTCAGAGGTGAAAATTGTTTAAAAATGAGCCATGAATTTTCAGACTGCAAGTTCGATTACCACGGAAAGGCGAGAATCAGGCCAAATAATGACTGCATTTCACTTCTCAATTTTTTACTGATTTTATTCCTAATGAGACTTTGTATCCAGATTGATTTACCAATCACTGTTTGATTCATTTTTTAAACTAATTTGACATGGAACCCATCTTTATAACTCATAACTTACTGTACAACTTCATCTAAAATTCCCTCCCTTTCTTAGGTTGAGTTGGTTCAAAATCTAATTGACGGAGTAAAAATTTTGACAAAAATGGAGCAATCGTTAGAAAATGGAAATAGGATTGAAAAATCAATCAAGGAAATTAAATCCAAATTGAAAGAAAGGAATAAGGGTAAACCTGAAAAGAAGGTTGATGCAGTGAAAGGATCCCCACAAAACAAGAAACTGGCGTTAACGGCGGTAAGCAATGCAATAAATAACTTTGTTTCGTGCTTTAAATTAGTCTTATACATTGACTCTCATTCACAATCGACACCTCTTATTGAGTACATAACTTAATCGGTTTACGCGTTCATCTTCTCCCTGAAAACTACGTCGATAGAAAGATAATTATTTTTCATCCAACAGAGACCATAGAAATTGTAAATTGCTCTAAGATGCGATCTTCACGTTATTGGCAACTTAGATATTACAATATAATAAATGCTAAATGATAACTGCTACAAGAGCAAAAGTAGAGTGAATCAAACATTTTCTACTTTTTAAGGGAAATTTCCCAGATTTCGAGTTGCACAACAACTGGACAAGTAAATGTCTGACCAAAGCAACGTATGAAAAGTTGACGAACCTTAAAACACAGAATGGTGTTACATTGGACAACATCATTCAAACAGGAGTTGACAACCCAGGCCATCCATTTATAATGACGGTTGGGTGTGTGGCCGGTGATGAAGAATCCTATGACGTTTTTGCTGAGTTCTTCGACCCTGTTATTGATGGTCGACATGGTGGCTATGGAAAAAAGGCTAAACACGTGACAGACTTAGATAACAATAAGCTGATTGGTGGGGATGAATTGGATGCAGAGTACGTTTTGTCATGTCGCGTTCGAACGGGAAGGAGCATTCGGGGACTCAGCTTGCCGCCGCACTGCACCAGAGCAGAAAGAAGAGAGGTGGAAAAAATTGTCTGCAAAGTCTTGAGTTCATTTGATGGAGAATTTGAAGGTACGTTTCAGTTTGCATCCGATTCACGAATTTCCGGCAGCACTCATGTGGAAGATGCTTAAGGGGCATTGTCTTTTAGAACTTAAATCCACGAACACACTTTGCTAGTCTACGTCTCTATCAAAATCCAATCGCATTGAATTCTATATATGTTCACAGACCTTTTCATCTCGTTATCCACCAATCAGAAGACGAATTCATTAAGCAAGCAGTGTGGGTATTCAAAATCAAAACATTTGGTGTACGTGAAAATGGCCGACAACCCTGGCTCAAATAAGTCTACATCAAAATCAATTTTATATTCTATTTTCAGGGAAGTACTATCCATTGAAAGGAATGACGGAAAGCGAACAAGACCAACTCATTCAAGATCATTTTCTGTTTGATAAGCCGGTATCCCCCCTACTAACTTGTGCAGGAATGGCTCGTGATTGGCCAGATGCAAGGGGGATATGGCATAACCATTCCAAAAACTTTCTTTTATGGATAAATGAAGAAGATCACATTCGGGTGATATCAATGGAGAAGGGGGGCAACATGAAAGCTGTGTTTGATCGCTTCTGTACTGGACTGGCAAACTTTGAAGTTAAAATGAAAGAGAGTGGCAAGGAGTTTATGTGGAATGACCACTTGGGTTTCATACTCACATGTCCTTCAAATCTTGGAACAGGCATAAGAGCAGGGGTCCATGTGAAATTACCAAGCCTGGCCAAACACGGAAAGTTCAATGATATATTAAGTATGTAAATCTTTCATTTGAGTTCCTTATATTTTTTCAATTGCAACTGAATATTCAAATCTGTGTTGGTACCTATCCTTAATCATAAGTTTCCTTACTTCTGTGGACGAAAAATGGCTAGTAGCTAAGACTTCTAAAAACGGCTTCATTGCTAAATGATATCGACTTTAACAATCGATGCTAGAATTATTCTTCCTTGCTTCCTTTCGACAGCAAAACTTCGACTGCAAAAGAGAGGTACAGGTGGAGTAGACACAGCTGCCGAAGGAGGAATATTTGACATTTCAAACGCAGATCGGATTGGATTCTCAGAAGTGCAACTTGTTCAAAAGGTGGTTGACGGGGTAAAGCTTCTTGTAAAAATGGAGAAAAGCTTGGAAAGTGGAGAGAATATTGACGGCTTAATGCCATGAAAACAATATCGAAAGGAAATAAGTGGAACTCAATTAAGTAAATCTATTCAATGTTAAATGAAAATAAATAAAGTAGAAAAATTATCACGTACAATATTTGAAATATGTTCTTATAAAGAGACTGCATAGAATTGGAATAAAAATTGCTTCAAGTCAGTTGTATTCTATCTATTTGAATCAAATTTGCTACCTCCAATTATTTCTCATCTGCAAAGTGAGAATTGAGGATTATTTGCAAAACAATATCATATGAAAAAAATTCAAATTTGTATAATAATAATAATACGTTCTCTTGTAATTTATACGAAAGAATCAATCAGGGAACAGAATCATGATGTACTGAGCCTTACTAAATCACTTCTCTTCTTCACTTGATGTGTATAGAAGAAAACCTCTCAGCCTTGCTTCACTCACGCATTATGTCGGTTATGTGTTTGATTGATAATAATGACCTTCTCAACTGCAAGTCATCGAAAATAAGATTAATACATATTAGACATTAAAGCTTTAATGTATATCACAATCAAATCAAAAAATATATCACTTCTAATTTCCGTGATATAATATTCTAATCGTTACTAAATCAATGAACATTCCAGTCTATAAAACAATTGCTTTTTTATCCTGAAGAATTTCATGCTTGAGAATATTTGAATCAAAAACAGCGCTTCAGTTGCATGGAACAACACACGTGAGAGAAAAATTTCCCAAAAGGAAGTCCACATGAATCTTCAATGCAAAAACTTTGTGAAAATCTGACGTCAATAAACCAATTAACCCTGATGCAACCAAAGCCAGGGGCTACAAATCCATGGGTATGTTCAGGTAGTACTTTCAAAATCAAATTAAGTTATTTCTTCACAGTCTAGCTTCCATTTTGAAAAATAAAAAACATGAAAACCAGGATGTATTTCTTTGAATGATAATTTCTGACAGTGATATCAAGCGAAAGCGATATCAATCATATACAAGCTCGCCATTCCTACATGTATCATTCTGAAATTCTGAACCAACACATAAGCACCTCAAATCTTCAATCACTAAAAATTGCAAAAAAGAAAGCGACGAATTCATCAAATTCAAACTTCCCAAAAAGTGGATTTATTAAAACTAAGTTCAGTTCCAGTCTCTTGCAACAAATGCAGCTGCTCTTGCCGCAGATTGTTATAAGCACAACATGGACAAGCAGTAGGTATGAGTACATTTGTCTGCATGAAATAAAGACAAAGCATTTGTGCAGTTTCGGGCAATGGTTTTGGAAGTCCTTGTATTCTTTGCTTAAATTCTGGTAAAATCACTTCTTCTATGTAATACTTTGGAAAGTTGTGATTGCATGTGAAAACCAAGGAGTCCGCCATGTTCTTAGAGCGATCATCCGCGTTATGTTGCCAGGATATACCTTGAGGCACACCTCGTATTGCAGACGAGGCGGCAGATACAGTGGCTGCGGTGACGCTCGATAGAAATATGCAGTTTCGCTGTTTCTGGAATTTCAGTTTGTTTTCAATAATTTGTTTGAGATGGACATCTAATTTATCTGTCGTGATTAAGTCGACGTTAACTTTTCTGTCAGCTAATATGGCTTCTTCTGTATCAGATTCTTTTTCGTTTGATAAGAAGCCGTATGCCTGACTGCCTTCATAGAGCTGTTCTGTTATGCAGGACGTAATACTGTTGAGGAAATGATTACTGAGATTTGATAGAAAACCAAGCGGCAAAAGTTTGGATGACAGGACCAATTGAACAGGAAATGGCAGAAGGCGCGATTCAATTGCATGCCTATAAATGAAAAAAATGAATAGTGCTATTAGTCCATGGTGCAATAGGGATTCAACAGTGAATACAACATGCGATGGTAGAGAAATCGAATAAAGAAGGTGTGGAAAGAAAACTAAATAAAGAAGAAGGTGTGGAAGGAAACAAAATTAAGGAGAAGTTGTGGAAATGAAATCAAATAAAGAAGAAGGTGTGGAAAGGAAATCAAATAAAGAAGAAGGTATGGAATGGAATAAGAGAAAAACTGGGGAAATTATACCTGAATAAGACCATCGTTAAGACGGGTGCGATTTGGCCTTTCCTTTTAATCAAACAGTTCTCAATGTCTGCTAAAGGAATCTTGTAATCTAAGCAGGCTTGAAAGAGCTGTAAAATAAAATCATTAATTAGATTGTGAAGGACAGAGGAAGTAATTTGAACACTGATAAAATAAGATAGTGACTAACCTATGCACGAATGAATCAATCAAAGGGTGCATCAAAGAATTATCGATAATATGATTGATGAATTGATTGATTGATTGATTGATTGATTTATTTATTTATTTATTTATTTATTAACTGATTACCTCATGTATGAAAGAAACCAGATAAGAAATCTCGTTGTCAGATAGAGCTTCATCCCAGTCGATGTTTGCAATGCAACTTTGGAATGCAGAGTAAACAAATATCAATTAGAAAATGGAGACGATAACAATAACCACGATTCTTGACTCTTGATATTCAAGTGCTTTTCAAGGAAACTAAGAACAGGCAATTCCCATTTAACTTTTGTGACAAAGAAGGTAACAGGAACAACCTCGTTTAAAAACTGTCTTGGGATTCTGTTGAACTTGGGATTGAGGAAGCTGCACAGATCATCTACCACAGATGCAATTTAGTAACGATAATTTTTCCTCTTTTCATGAATTTAGTAACGATAATTTTTCCTCTTTTCATGAATTTAGTAACGATAATTTTTCCTCTTTTCATGAATTACAAAAAGCAAAATGACTCTCAATTCAGAGCAAAATATCACTAAAATATTTCGTCTTAGTAACAAGGGTAACACGTTAAAAACCGCAAACAATGACGACCGCTATAGGACTAGCGCAGAGTAAGAATTAAAAATGATTGCGAATTGAAAGTATAAGCTCAAAATAAACTCACTCAAGAAGATTATCAGCCAAATTGATAATATTTTTTTTCAGACTTAAGTCATCTCCTTTTGAATACTTCACGATGAGTTTGCAAGATTGAATTCCATAAAGGAAGGCCTGGATTGACGCAAAAATGATGACAGAAATCGATCAAAATCTACATCACAAATTGAACCATTGGAGAATCAAGTTTGCTAGTAGTTAGCACTCGTTGGAAACCATATTCGTAGAAAGGCCCATTCTCCTCTAAAAATTTGCTCTGGGAGTGGAATTTCAGCGGAACGCACAATGGACAGAAGTCTGGATGAATGAAACATACCTTATCCCACCTTTTTTGCACCTCACAGCAGAACGATGCAGCGTAAAACTGTCCTGTGTCACAGCTCAAGCTGAAAAGAGGCTTTCCATGTGATAATGATAAATGAGTATGAACATGAATGAAATTTGAAGAATCAAAATGTAATGATAAATGGAAATCAACAAAAAGAGACAAATAAGCTTAATGTGTCACAAATTCATCCCAAATATACTGATATGGGTTCATCATCATCAGTGACGGATAGGTCAATTTCGACCAGCCATGGCCCTCCGCACCATGCTCCTCCACCTCTCCAGGTCTTGTGCCAACCGCGCAGCCTCCGCCATCGAAATTCCACACAGCGACTTCACGGAGTTCGAGCAGCACGTCCTGGGCTGATATGGGTTAGCAATCAAAAATTGATTTCGTAATTATAAATTATCTAGATAGATCAATTCTCTGTTCAAAAAATTATCAAATATAACAAACAATAAGACAGGACTTACTGAGCTATTTTGTTAACATCATATGAGCCACACGTGGTCTGTATAGCAGCAAGGACGCTCTCCGGAGCATATGCTTCAGGCCGATGACCTTGTCAATAAAAAAATTCAAAATTTAGTAGTGAAGTCAAAGTTTCATGAGATTAAAAAGTTAAAATCGCGAAGCGCAACATAACACTGTGACCGGCTTCTATGCGTTTTAAGCACCTGTATTCTACAAAAATAGTTCAGTTTTTCCATAGGATCAAGAAAAATAGGGATAGCAAGAAGAGAAAAAGCATACACATCGAAAATCATAGAACGCATTTTTATTTGACAATGACCAAGGTATATGGCATATGAAACATCCTGAAATAGTGATTTTTGTGCTTTTAAAAGGCTTATTCTAAAAAGGCTGGAGTCGTTTTGTGCGCTGGCAGGATGGAAGCAGTGGGAGTTGACGGTAAGAATCATAAGAGAAGCGAACCACTAGATGCACTGTAATCGAATTTATAATGCGCACCTATATTGTACAATACTCTGCGGCGCATGTTTTCAGCAACAACAACAACAACAACAATGTTTCAAAAATAACGAGTTTTTGTAATTAAGCAAGCATGGCAAGTCGAAATTGAAAAACAACTGGAAAAGTAAACCGATTGATAAAAGTTTGTATTAAAAAATTAATCACCAATTGATGAGAAATCAGGAAATTCAGCGTCTTCATCAAACATAACATCACGCCTGTTGCTCACCATCTAAATTAGAATTAAAAGAATCGAATTGAATTTGCACGAAATTGAGCGAAATGATTCAAGATTTGAGATACTCAAACATTGACACTGGCATCTAAAATGTATTCCGATGGTACCCTAAAATATTCAAGGCACCTCCATACGAATAGAGCGGGTTGCAGTCATCTCGTTTCATGATCCTTTGTGCAATGCAATCGGACAAACACAGCGGATGCTAAAAATAGGGGCTGGGCATTTCTTAGCATCGAGTATTGACTCCCATCCGATTCTTATAAAACCTATCTCCTTCTCGCATTATTTTGATGACAAGAGTAACACTGAACTCTGTTCCCTTCGCCAATGAGCAGTAATCTACATCTACATCTTAATCAGTAAGACCCATAAGGCATCACACTGATTGAGATCATCCCACTGCCCATGCACTCCCATCGCATAGCACAGAGACAATGAAAAAGATTGGAACTCTATGGGGATTGGCTTCATATGATAAATTTGTGGAAGTTTGGCTAAATATGGGTATGCATGAGGAGTGAGAAGATCTCAAGTGGGAAACAACTATACTTTACACGAAGAGGAAAAAGAAAAAGAAAACAAATTAATTAATAAGTTAACTAATAAAAAAGAAATTAAAAAATTATATAGTTGCAAAAGAAAATTGTATGAGCAAGCTGAACGACGGTCGACTACACACAAAAAGCAATTACTAAGATACATTCAAACACTAACAACCTTTGCGCATCCACCCTTAAAACTGTTTACGATTTTTGCTTTTCTAATTTCAGGTGGAATCGAGTTCTATTCTATGATTGTCCTTGGGTAGAATGATACTTATAAATGTCCCTCACTGTTGAAATCTGAACAAATTTTGGAGCGATTATATCTGAGCCTCTGCTGTTATAGTTTTGCAGGGTGACGTAAAGGGGTAGTTCAATGTCGACGTGTTTGTTCAAAATTTTGTAAAAAAAAGTTAGTCTTGCTACAGCTCTGTGAGCCTCAAGTGACGACCTTTTAAGATCAGTGAGAAGTTTAGTCATTGAACCTACTTCCCGTGAGTGTTCATTGGCTACAAATCTGGCTGCTTTCTTTTGCACTCGCTCAATCGATTCATTTTGAGTTTTAAGGTGTGGGTCCTAAGATACTGAGGCATATTCTAGCTGAGGCCTGACAAGAGTGTAGTATGCAGCACACTTAATCTCCTTTGGATACATAGAGAGGTTCCTCTTGATAAACCCAAGGGATCTATTTGCCTTGCTGACAATTTTTTCTGTGACTTCCCCATTTAAGATCTTTGTGGAACTCCATTCCTAGATACGGGTGACGCTGGACATTGTCTAAGATTTCATCATTTAAACTGCATTGATATGGGCAGCTGGTTTTCTTCCCCGATATTTGTAGTCTGTAGCACTTTCCAACATTGAATTTCATTTGCCATTTATGCCCATTGGCCAACAGCATCCAAATCATGTTGTAACTTTTTAGATTCATATTCATCATTTACTTCGCGAAAGAGTAGACAATCATCTGCAAATTAACGGATGCGCGAATGTTTAACTTTATTGGCTATATTGTTGATGAAGAGGAGGAACATTAATGGTCCCAGAACAGTTCCTTGAGGGACCCCTGACTTGACTCTGACGGCTGATGAGCCTTCACCGTCCAGCATTACGTTCTTACTTCGATCATTGAGCCAAGAAAATATCCACTTGCCAATACTTGTATCTTGCCCAATGCCATACATGTCTAATTTCAAAAGAAGCTTTTGGTGTGGCACAGTATCAAAAGCTTTACTAATGTCTAGAATCAGCAGATCAATTACATTTCGAAAGTTCCTGTTTCTTGCAATGTCCTCTATGGCTTCTATCAATTGAGTTTCACATGATCGCTTTGCTCGAAAACCATGTTGGTTGTTAAGTATGATATTGTATTGCTCACAGTGATTCATTATATGCCTGTAAATTACATGCTCTAGTATCTTGCATGGTACAGAAGTCAGTGAGACAGGCCTATAATAAGTTGCATGGTCTTTTCTTCCCTTCCCCTTGTACACAGCAACAATATTACCTTTCCTCCATGAAGATGGCACATCCCCAGTGAAGATAGACCTATTGAGAACGTCTGTTAGAATAGGGGCTATTTCCAGAGATGCCTCTTTTAGCACCCGAGTAGGAATCTTGTCTGGGCCACTTGCCTTTGATGGGTTCAATTTTTCTAAAAGCTATTCAACACCTTTACATTGGATGGTAAGATCTTGGATATTTGGTACGATGCTTCCATTTTCATTCATGGGTACCTCAGTTTCTACTTCTTGCGTGAATACTGATTTATATTGACTACTCAGGATTTCCGCCCTACTTTTTGCATCTGTATATTCAATGCCATTGTCTTGCAAATTTGGTATACCTGTAGCATCTCTCCTTTTTGCCCTGATAAATGACCAAAATATTTTGGATGGTGAATATTCTGAAGGACCATCCTCGTTACACTTTGATACATCCAGTAAATCTAGTACATAATCATTGTGCGATGCAGTGAGCTGTTTTTTTATTAACCGCCTCATATCTTTGAATACCTTCCAGTCTTGCTCTCTTGTTGACTGTTTGGCTTTTCTATATAGCCTTTGCTTTTTCCTTATCATTCTCCTTATTTTACTAGTGACCCAAGATAGATTCCATCTTTCTGGGATGTTCTTCTGGGGTGTGTTTTTGTTGATAGATTCACTGAGTTTGTTAGAGAAAGCTTCCCACATTTCCTCTGCAGACATTTCATCAATATGTGGATGTATTACTTCTGCATAAAATTTTTTCATTTCATCTTTGATAGCTGACATGTTTCCTACCGTGTATATGTACAACTTCCTTGGCCTTTTTTTCCTGAGTTTCATTTTCATGTTAACCTCTGTAATAATAATGTCATGATCACTCATTCGGGGTTCTACCCTAACATCACCAACCAAGTCTGGGTTTGTTGTAAAAACCAAATCTAAAATTGCATTTAATCTTGTGGGATTCTTATTCATTTGTGTCAGATCATGTTCATTCATAATATCCACTAAACATTGGCTTAATGCATATCCATATTCAGGGTTTGGTTGGATTGACATATTTTCCCATTCTTTGCTAGGAGCATTAAAGTCACCAGTTAGCAGCACATTTGGCAGGCTGTTGTTATATTTTGGTAAATCATTTAGAGATTTTTCAAGTTCTAATATTAAGGGTCAACATTGCTGTTTGGCTGCCTATAAAAACACCCTATAAAGATAGGCTTGGAGCCACTTAGAGCTATTTTGATCCACTTGGTGTCACACTGGGTGTCAAGAGAAGATTCTTCTGTGGATAAGACTCTCTGATGCGTTGCAATGAATACCCCTCCGCCTCCTTCAACTCTGTCCTTCCTTGCTATGCTATAGCTTTCAGGAAACACCTCTGCAGAACTGTATTTGCTGTCAAGGTGGGATTCTGTGCCACAAATCACATATGCATTAATACAGCTGCATCAGCACATTGAATGCTAAAATTGCAGATGGCCGTCTAGTGACGCTGTATATTCAACTCCCAAAATCTTTCCCAGTGGTTTTCGAACCAACTTGGTCTGAACTTGATTTCTGATTCTTGTTGACTTATCTGCCTTCGATGATGTCACAAAAGTGTCATTCATGCCTTGAAAGGAAACAAAAGAGATGCAAAAATATGCACGAAAAGGGAAAAGGGCCTGAGAATGATCGTACCGCTGCTCGCTGGCCACTATCATCTATTCTTTCTGACGACGGCGGTAAACCTGGGACAGCTGTAGGTGACAAAATTGTCACATTTGCTTTCTTCAAACTCAATGGGTTGGAATCTTTTCGACTACCACTTTCAATACCAAGCTACAAAATTATGTGAAATATTCATAAAGGTACAATGGAAACGGAACTACAACATTGGTTAAGAAAGTGCATTTTCGATCATTCCAATTTGATGAAACAATTTGGAAAGCCGTCGATATAATTCCAATGAATCAATTGAAAAGATTCAAACAGGGTCAAAAGAGTGAGGAAAGTTTGAAAGAATTCAATAAAGCAAGAGGACAAATTTAATGCATAGGATGTTTGAAAAACATGAAGTATAGCGTGGCTTCAGGCCAGGTTGGGAAAGCAAAATTGTAAATGAGGCACCTGTCCCCCATCGGCTTTGCCCCAAACAAAAACTTGCCCTTCGGCATCAACGCATACTGTAAACTCAGCGCCTGCCGCAATGGATCTTATAAATCTCCTTGACAACGCTTTCACCAGCCTCGGCGTATTCTATGATGAAAAAGAGGCTGCTATGAGCAAAAAAGAAGAATAAGTTGGAGAGGCAAATGTTTGCATACGAAAAGCGACGAATTCCGCTCCTTTTCTTCTGTGTGAGATCAGTGAAGTTCATTCATCTGAGGTAAAGCAGTAAACCGGCAATCGGCTGCCAAATGATTCATCACACAGATTAGATTATCGGGCGACTTTTGCTAATAATACACTGCGCTGAGTTAGCAAGGGTGGGGATCGAACCCAGAACCTTGAGGATCAGTGATGACAGCTGCAGCTCCTCTAAAACCTGTTACCATTGGAAACCTACTTGAAGGAGAAAGTTTATGGGGGAAAAGCAAGATGATCGCTAGAAGCCGTTGCAGACAGAAAGTCAGAAATTGCGTAAAAGTTAAAGCTAGAAATGAAATAAGTTAATATTTATTATGAAATGCAGAATTTCAGGACAATTTGACGCTTTAAAGATAGCTAAGCAAAGGAGAATGCAAGGGGAAAAGTCTTTACATCGAAAAAACCTGTGGAGGTTATAATTATCATTATTATCACTACTATCAATTCTTTATACACATAATCGCTTCGGCTAAACTTAAGTATTAAAATTAACATAGAATAATATACGTAATGAATACATTTAGGAAAATATACATATCATTTTGAAACTTATTGCAAATTCTAGGGCCGGTTTGGTGCAAGCCTTTTTTGTATTTTCTAAGTTAGTCTTTTGGATTTCTAAATTCATACAGTTTCTGGTATTCTTAGAGGTATGGTATCTTTGTCTAAATTTATTCCACAAACTTGCTAGGCAGTTTATTGTTGATTTTGAACATCATTAACGCCTGGTCCCCTGTGGATAAACTAGAGAGGAAATAGAAGGAGGGTTAGAGACATGGAGAAAGGAGATGGAAAATAGAGGAATGAAAGTGAGCAGACCAAAGGTGGAATATTTATGCCTAAATAAACAAGACGCAGCAAGAACAATACAAATGCAAGGAGAAGATCTAAATAGAGTGAAACAGTTCAAGTACCTAGGGTCGATAGTGCAGGCAGGTGGAGGATCAGAGAAAGAAGTGGTGAAGAGAGTGCAAGCAGGCTGGGGGGCATGGAAGAGAATCAAAGGGGTTATGTGTGACAAGACGGTGACAGATAAGTTGAAAGGGAGGTTGTACAAGGTTATAGTGAGGCCAGCGTTGCTATATGGTATGGAAACAGTGGCTGTGACTAAGACACAAGAGAAAAGGATGGAAGTGGCAGAGATGAAGAAGTTAAGATTTTCCATAGAAAACAAGAAAAGACAGAATTAGAAACGAGGAAGTGAGAAGTAGAACCTTTATTAGGTGGTAGATGGGTTTAACTCATCGTCCGGGGCAGTACCACCACTCTACCTTTTTGTGCCTTCAGTGACTGTGTCACTTTCAGCTCTAGAGTAGAGATGCCGGCGCTTGTGGTTGGTTTTTCATCATGAACAGGGTCTGCTGGAGACTGATTTGCCAGTCTGTTCCCTGGCTATACCTAAGGGTACCGTTGGAAAGGGTGCACTGCAGGCCCGCCGCCAGACAGTACAGAGACCCAAACCCATTGGTAGCGCATTGGGAGGCTGCCTCATCAGCTGGTGTATAATCCCGGGCTGCCTGTTATGCCAGTTCGCAACTGTAGCCACTCTTAGCTCGCAGCTCCGGGGGGCCCTTCTGAGGCCACAGGATAGCTAAGGGAGCTCTCAAGGGATCTCAGTTTACCGCTACTACTGTCATTTTGACTGTCCCAACCACCACTCACCATTCCTTCAACATGATTCAAAGCAATTTAAACAGCTCAACTGCAGCAACTAACGTGGCACCTAAACCCTTTTCCATCTCATTCTGCAACATCCGTGGACTTTCTTCCAACGTCAATCCAGTACATCATCATCTCCAATCCATAAACCCCTATGCACTCTTCCTCACTGAAACCAAACTTAAACCTCTTGATCCCAGTAAGAGCACCGTTCTCTCTCCTCATTTCAAATGCGCAGGTTATGAGTTATTTTCCTCCTTCTTCCCTAATGGTGGGGTTAGTGCATTTATTCGCTTTGATGTGCAGACCTTACACCTCAAAGAATTCGATCTTTCTAATCCTAGCTTGCAACTCTTCTGGTTGAAAATTTCCCTCCCTTATGCCACAAAGTACATTTGCACTCTATACCGCTCTCCTAACTCAAACAATCATGAACTTCTCTTCGACCACCTTTCCAAATCAATCGAAACCATCACTTTACAATCTCCACGCTCTGAAATCCTTGTTCTTGGTGATTTCAACATCCACAACTCCGACTGGCTCTCCTATTCCTCCAATGTCACCAGCCCTGCTGGTCGGGAAGCTGAGGCCTTTGCCATTGTCAATGACTTGACACAGGTAATTTCAGAGCCGACACGCGTTCCTGATCGTGCAGGAGACAAATCAAATACTCTCGATCTTTTCCTCACATCCAATCCTAGCATTTACTCTCCTCCCACCGTTAGCTCTCCTCTTGGTAACTCTAATCATTGTCTCATAACCTTACGGCATGACTTCCTCCCTCACCTGGATAGACCCCTTGCTCCGCAAAGAGTCTTCTAGTACAGCAAGGCTGACTGTGACTCCCTTCGCACTTTTTACTCTTCTTACCCTTGGTCTTCAGGCTTTTCAAATAATCCTTCCTCTCTTGCTTCTTTCATCACCGATGCAATACTTCTTGGCATGGATCTTTTTATTCCTTCTTCTTACAAGCCTGGTAAAAAATATTCCCCTAAGTGGTTCAATTCACAGTGCGCCAAAGCTGTGAATAACAAAAACCACTACTTCAAGGAATGGAAGCGACTTCAAACCCAACACTCAAGAACTTCTTTCATCCAGTCACGCAATACTTGCTCCAAAACCATCAAAAATGCCAAATCATCTTTTGTCCAACGCATCAACAACAAAATCGCTTCCTGCCAGGCTGGCTGGCTCTCGCTCCTTTTGGTCTATGGCCAAAGTTGTCTCCCAAAACTTTTGCCAATCATCTTTCCCTCCACTAAAAAACAACTCTGACTCTTCTTCTACCACTCCTTCATCCAAGGCCAATCTTTTTTTGCGTCAGTCTTTGCCTCCAACTCCAACCTGGACGACCAAGGGGTCCAGCCTCATCACTTTCCCCCTTCAAAATTCACTATGTCACCCATTAAGTTCTCCTCACGAAAAGTTCGCCAAACCCTTCTCCAGCTCGACACATCCAAATCCAAAGGCCCTGATGGTATTCCAGCAATAGTTCTCAAAACCTGTGCTCCTGAACTTGCCCCTATTCTTAACAAACTATTCCAGCTTTCCTACACTCTTGGCACATTTCCCACCTCGTGGAAACAAGCCCACGTCTTTCCTATCCCAAAAAAAGGCGACAAGTCCAATCCACTCAACTATCGTCCCATTGAAATCACTTCACTCATCTCTAAAACTATGGAGACCATCATCACTAAGCAACTTCTTACCTTCCTTGAAACAAACAATATTCTCTCTGATCACCAGTATGGCTTTCGAAAAGCCAGGTCTACTGGTGATCTTCTTGCTTATGCTGTCCATGTCTGGTCCTCTGCTCTAGAATCCAGTGGTGAGAGCAGAGTGATCTCTCTCGATATCTCCAAGGCCTTTGATCGCGTTTGGCACAAGGGTCTTCTCGCTAAACTGCCGATGTTTGGTCTCCATCACACTCACATTAATTGGATTGGTAGTTTCCTCTCTGATAGGTCAATTGCCGTCAGAGTGGACGGCTTCCTCTCCAATCTGCACTCTATCTCAGCTGGTGTACCCCAGGGCTCTGTCATCTCCCCTGTACTCTTCATCCTCTTCATCAATGACCTGATCACCTCCACGTCTTCTAGCATTCACTCCTTTGCTGATGATACCTTCCTAAGTTCCTCATTTTCATTCAATCCAAATGACCATGCTTCCACCGATATGCAACTCCACAGAAACATTTCAACCTCGCTTCTCTCAAATGATCTGACAGTTATTGAGAAGTGGGGTAAAGACGACCTAGTTTCGTTCAACCAAAGCAAGACGAAACAGGCTGTCATTTCACGCAAACGTAATCAAAACTTTCCAGTTGTCTTCATGAATGGTGATGAACTGGACACTTCAGCTTCTTTCACACAACTTGGTCCGTCTCTTTCATCTAATCTCACTTGGAAAACTCACATCCATTCCCTTGCTAAACATGCATCTAGAAAGCTCAGTTTCCTCGCGAGAGCCCGTGGGTTTTTCTCATCTTCTCACCTTCTATCTATATACAAGTCCCAAATCCGTCCTTCTTTAGAGTACTGCTCCCACGTCTGGGGTGGTGCTCCAAAATCCACTCTCTGCCTTCTCAACAAAGTCCAGTCCAAAGCCATTCGTCTCATCAACAATCCTAACCTCACCAAATCGCTCCAATCTCTTTCCCATCGTCGTTTAGTTGGAGATCTTTCCATCTATTACAGATAATTTAACGGACATTGTTCTCAGGAGATCAGGGATATTATTTCAGTTCCTCTGAGGCGTGTCAGGACCACCAGAAGCTGAACTCATTCACAACCTTTCCAAGTTTCACTGCCTAATCCACGAACTCTATCTCACAAATCATCATTCATCCCAAGAACATGCAACTTATGGAACGTCTTGCCTTCCTCTTGTTTTCCTGAGTCCTACAACTTGCCATCTTTCAAATCTAATGTAAATAAACTTGATCTTATCTCTCTATCCTCTTAGCTGCTCGCTTTCTTCTTTCTTCCTTTGTTGGGGCTTTGTATAGACCACCATGGCCTTCCCTCAACATAACCCACTAAAAAAAAAGAACAAGCGTGGTGGAACTGGGGCAAAAGTTGCGAGAAACGAGATTAAGATGGTTGGGCCACATTATAAGAAGAGAGGAATCATACGTAGGGAGAAGAATGAGGAACCTGGTAGTGGGTAGAAGAAGAAGAGGAAGACCGAAAAGAAGATGGCAAGACTGTATCGACGATGACCAGTGAGTGGTAGCAAGGAAGGAGGAAGACGCCTTTGATAGGAAAGAATGGAGGAGGATTATCCGCACCGGTGACCCCGACAAACGGGACAGAAGCCGTAGAAGAGAAGAAGACTACCGTCTGGTCGAGCTGGATGAGATCTCAACTTTTTACTAGTTTCCTAGCCATTCGTCTTCAATTATTGCATTTTTATCATAGACGAGGCTCCGTCCTGGAAAAGCTAAAATATGTGGAGTTACGTCTTAGAAAAGTTGGCCCAAATGACATCAGCAGACAGAATGCTACTTTTGACTAAGGGTCTATAAACAGAAGATGATTTAAACTGAGGAAGGATATTTTAAAGCTGCTCCAAGGATGAAAAATCAACAGCAACCTTTCCCTTTAAGAGTTTAAAATTATCATTTCAGTTAAGATTCCCGTCTATAAGTAACTAAAGAGACTTCACACTGTGTGCTCTCTCTTGATTTCCCTCCCATTAGTTGTAAATTTAGCGATATCAGTAATCTTATTGGTCCTATGAGGGCGTCAGATAATCATATAGTCGGTCTTTTTTGGGGTTCGCACTTATCTTATCTCATCACCAACAATCGAGGGAAAATTGGCTAATGATGATGATTATACTGGTGGAAAAATCCACTTAAATCTGAGAAATTGGGCACCATCGTCTTCTTTGATCTCATAATAAGTGAAAATAAGAGAACAAAATAGAGGAATAAAAGAGAACGAATCGTGTGACAATTGACATTGTTTTCATACCTGATCTGTTTTATTGTAGTGTCCCAACTGTCCACAATCATTGCATCCCCAGGAATACACCTGTCCAATTGTTGTTAATACAGTGTAATGCCAGTTTCCAATCGTCAACTATAAGATCAGTGAACCAAAGTGAAAATCAGGGTCAAAATAAGTGGTTCTTTTTGGGGGTCCTCAAAGCCATACCAGATGAACTTTTCTGTCGACCTACTCATCTGCTGTGGCTATAAAACTGATATTTTCGAATATTCATAATTCTTGATTTAAGCTAAGAATACTGGGTCTACAAAGTTTTATATCAAAACAAAAAATTCTACCAAACATAAATTTCTGATTTGGAAATTAGAAATAGAAAATTCAAAGTTTAGTATTGGATTCTCTGGCATTGGGAATGCCATACCCCATGCACCATGCCCCATGCCTCATGCATGTCCCGATGACTTTATGTCCCAATACATCTATCCCCCAATATCCCTATAACCTAATATTATTTTGCCCCAATATTTCAATTTTCCCTGTCACACGAATATGACGGAAGACTGCTGTCAATCTCAATGTATTGCTGAATTATTCAAAGTTGGTTTTAACTGACAGATGCCACAGCCTTCCAATTATGCCATTTGCTTTTTCCCACATCTAAAGTACCTGATTCATATTATTTTACCTGAAAAAAGGTGATTATCAGTGAGAGATTCATCGTCTGACTAACTGATTGAATGCCTGAATAATTGATTGGCGGATGTTCTATTGATCAATTTTAAAAGAACCAATGAATAAATTCATCATATCATGAATAGAT
Source organism: Pseudorhiza aurosa (assembly GCA_964026355.1). NCBI lineage: Eukaryota > Metazoa > Cnidaria > Scyphozoa > Rhizostomeae > Lychnorhizidae > Pseudorhiza > Pseudorhiza aurosa. The sequence continues at coordinate 730,127 of OZ032127.1, read as the reverse complement.
TCATCATGATGGAAAATGCATGATTAAAAAGAACAAGATCTGATGATCTGAAAATAAGAAATGCCGATACTCAGTAGAATGCAAATACCAATATCATGTGCAAATCAACTTGAAGATTGAATCGCAAATTGAGAAAAATGTCATACTTCTACAATTGGTTCAGGTAAACGGAACGGTAGCTCTTCGGGATGATATTTATGACTCAAGTCCACAGCAACAGTGCTGGCAATATGGCGTCCACTTGAAGCACTCTCAGCTTTCTAAAATACACCCACATCGGATTAAGAAGAGGCAACAGGAATGTAAAGAAACCAAATTGACAGTTATAAGGAGTTCTGCTATTGAATCTATGCAATGGATGTTTAATAGGTATCCTGGTCAACACGAGGAAACTACTACAAAAGATGAACTTCTAAAGTTATGGCAAAAGCCATGAAATGTTCACCAGTAAATTTCAAGATGACATTAAATATTCTTAACTTTTTGATTCCGTAAAACATACTTTTCTTTACCAAACCAGCTTAACAGTTATATTAATGAAAAAGAAAGGTAAGGAGAACTGGTCCCCCGACGACAACAAAACTAGTTTGCCTGGATAATCTAAGTTGATGAAACTTGCTTGACAAGTGAATACAGCGTACATATGACATACAGCGCATATATGGAATTGCTTGTAATTTCTTCCCCAAGAGTAAATGGTCTGCTCTTCTGAAATGGCCACCTGAAAAAAGAATTACATGTGAGCAGTTGATAAAAATGCCAGGCTATCCAACCGATTCAAAATCTTTGTCAAAACTAGATTGTGACGAGTTGTTAAGAGAGTGACCCTGAGCGAGTGGGAGACCTTTGGGAAGCGAGAAGAGAGATATTGAAAGAGAAATAAGACAGAACGATAGGCATATATGATAGATAGATAGATAGATAGATAGATAGATAGATAGATAGATAGATAGATAGATAGATAGATAGATAGATAGATAGATAGATAGATTGATAGATAGATAGATAGATAGATAGATAGATAGATAGATAGATAGATAGATAGATTGATAGATAGATAGATAGATAGATAGATAGATAGATGGATAGCCATAGATAGATAGATAGATAGATAGATAGATAGATAGATAGCCATAGAAAGATAGATAGATCCATAGATAGATAGATAGATAGATAGATAGATAGATAGATAGATAGATAGATAGATAGATAGATAGATAGCCATAGATAGCCATAGATAGATAGATAGATAGATAGATAGATAGATAGATAGATAGCCATAGATAGATAGCCATAGATAGAAGGAAAGAAAGACTGGCACAGATAGATAGATAGATAGATAGATAGATAGATAGATAGATAGATAGATAGCCATAGATAGCCATAGATAGCCATAGATAGATAGATAGATAGATAGATAGATAGCCATAGCTAGATAGCCATAGATAGATAGCCATAGATAGATAGCCATAGATAGATAGATAGCCATTGATAGATAGCCATAGATAGAAGGAAAGAAAGACTGGCACAGATAGATAGATAGATAGATAGATAGATAGATAGATAGATAGATAGATAGATAGGTAGATAGCCATAGATAGATAGCCATAGATAGATAGCCATAGATAGCCATAGATAGATAGCCATAGATAGATAGCCATAGATAGCCATAGATAGATAGCCATAGATAGATAGCCATAGATAGCCATAGATAGCCACAGATAGATAGATAAATAGATATGGATTCATCAACGCAATAGATTCAGGTAGCAGGGGTAGGTGGACAATAAATTGCAACGCGATATCAAATTGTAATTTGATTTGAGAAAAAGATGCAATTTTTACCGTTTCAAATGCACCACATGCTATGATGTAAATTGGTTCATCGATCAATGTTTTGACAACTTTGGGTGTTGACATTTTGGTGTTGACTCCAATGCCCAGTTGACCATACAGTCCTAGCATCAATTTTTCATAATTTCAACCATACATAAACACGAAAAGTATAAAGCAGCAAAGCTGTGTACCAAAATTGAAGACCATTCTAAGAAAATGAGATTCATCAAAATCGATCAACTGTAGCCACGCTGGGGTTCTCTCATGTTTCCCCTGAAACATTAAGAAACCTAAAATGACCAGAGAAGCAGGGAACACGCAGTCAAGAGGACAGTGACAATCGCAATAATAAGAATGATAACATTGATAGAAACGGGATCTTGAGAAGCATATCCAGGGATAGATCCTGCATCTTTTCGCTACTTTATGATCTATTTAAAATCCTCCCAATGTGTTATAATGGATTCGTGATACACTCTGTGTAGTGACAATAACTACTGGAATGACAGACAGACTCGTGCAATTTAAAATAATCTCTCATTTGGTTTTTTATAATCTCTTCATTTGGTTTTTTATAATCTCTTCATTTGTTTTGATTAATGTAATAAATTCTAAGCTACTTGTATTAGCAATGTTTGAAATCTTATATCGAATAAAAAGGAAGTCTGCCGATGCATCCCCACAAATAAGTAGCACGCATGCGTTTAAGTTTCACGTAGCTGCGATTCTAGATCAAACATTGGCTGCAAAATCCGCCAGAAATTTATACCCAGAATGGCAATGAATTAAATAATGTTTTTATGAAAATTTACAGTTTATAAAGTGAGCATCGTTCGTCAAAAGTTTACGAAAACTAGAGCAGATAATTACAGAATTACAGCACATTCAAATGAAGAATTCCAATATTCTTTAATCGAAGGAGCACCGCTTCACAAAAAGGATTCCGGAAAACTTCAAATTAAAATAATTTAATGTGAAAGAAAGACAAAAAAAATCCTTACCTGCACCAAAGGTAAAGACGTATCCCTAAGATTGGGATAGGTCACGATTAAACATGGGATTTACAATTTATATGAACGCAGTAATAAGAAACTTATTCCTAATTAAAAAAGTATAGCAAGAACATGTTAGTGCAAATGTGTTAGTGAATGAAATAATCGAAGAATGGGAGAACGAAAATATATTGAGTGAATAAATAAATGAATGAATGGATCGACGAGTACATAAATTAATGAATAAGAAATTGAATCAATCAATGACAAAATACACGAATTAATAAATGAATGAGCGATAGAATGAGTGATCAATGTTAAAAATAATCAGTTGATCACCGAATCAGTTATGAACTTTCCATTTATTAATACTTGTACGAATTGAAAAAGGACGAACTTTTGAAGAAAGAGCAACACTATGAGAATGTCCAGCAGCGACTTGAACAATTTTTTGTGAATTAAGCAATTGAACGTGAACTGGGATCTTTGAATTTTCAGCTGATTGAACCCCAAGCTGGCCATGAATACCCCATCCCCATGCCCAGACGTTATGATCCCCGTCAATGGCAAGGGTATGGTAATGACCAGCAGCAGCTGCAACAACATTTTTTGGAGTCATCTGGGATATAAGACAGGGTCTGCTCCTTCGCCGCGTATCACCAACACCAAGCTACGGAGCGATGAACACAAAATAAGAGCAGCATAGAAATTGAAATTGAAAACAGAAATCGAATATGGAAATTGAAAAGGGAAATTTAAATTGGAAATACTAGGACACACGTGAATGATTTACCTGACCAAGATTGTTAAACCCCCAAGAATAAACCTGAAATGAAGCAAAAATCATGAATAATCTATTATAATTATCATATCATTATTAAATAAAAGTGCTGTCCCTGCAGTCGAAAACGGCAAGTCCTCTAGATATGTAGGCCGATCCTTCGATCGCTCTATGCATAATCAACAGCATATATCCGGTCTCCTTGACGTTGCAAATGATTTTCCGTGTAAAATTATTGATCTTCCTTGTCATCCAAAAAACAAACTACTTCTTTACCATCGTTTCGTGCTTTCTAAACGTGCCTTATTGCTAACATCCACCAAACATGGATCGCTGAGAGCCTAGATAATCGACAGTGAATTGAGTTACCCATTAGTGCCACCTTGAGTAGTCTGGTACTGAACAGGGCAAAGTTTGGAATAAACCTAGTTCTTCCATCCTCGAAATTCACACAGTGCCAGAGAAGATAAGGAATAACTTCAAGTCTTCTCCATACGAACACCGCCAGAAGAACACCAACATTACCAACCTTTGGAAATAAACCAGCCACCATACAAACATCCAATACGACCAATTTCGAAACACAAAAGACGCATTAAGGCCATAGACTCGAAACATGAAAATAGAATTAAGCAAGAATTAACGTCAGAGGGTTTTACTTGTCATCTATTTAAAAATTTTCACTTCCTAGCACTAGCTCTCTTTGGCCCAAAGTGCAAAAAAATATGCCGAGGAATATCTTTAATTTCACCATTAAGTACTTAAACAATACACTTGCTACTAATAAAAAAATCTTTACAAATGGCTTCTCCTTCTCAGTCACCATCTTGCTCCTTCTGTCTCCAGAATGAAACCTCACAGCATATGGTTTCACTCTACAAATCCTATCTAGAACATGGCAGATATGCCTGGAGACACAATTTTATCCTCCAATTTCTTGCTAGAACTTTCTCTTTCTTGCCCGATTGGTCATCTATCTAAGGTCAGTACCTTCCTGCATTTCCATCAGCAAGTTTGATTTTGGGTGAAAACTTAAGATCAGATCTTATTTTGTTAAATAGACAAATGAAAACCTCTATATTCTAGAACTGATAGTCGGCTTTGAAAATCACCTAGAGGTGAAAAGAACTCGCAAATCTAAACTGCATATGCCCCTAATACACATGTTACAAGTTATTTACACGGAAGTTAAATTCATCAATGTTTCGATAAGTGCTCTTGGAGCAGAGGACAAGTCTTGTGATCCTTTACTTTCTATGCTGAGCGACCTCGACACTCAACTTAAGGAATCGCCTGATCTCGAAAGTCATAAGCATTTCTATATTTTTTTTCTATATATCCGTTAAAAAAATACAATATGATTTTACAAGCTACACTACTTTACAAGATTACTGTACTATACAGCTATGCAATACTACTGAGACGATGCCCCGGGGAGCAAAAGACTATGACTACCCCGAGACCAATTGAACATAGAGATTAAAAGTACTGTCCGCCTCGAATTGCATGCCAAGGGTCCGCGATTTTACAATTTTTGCATAGGCTGTTTCAACATAATCACAGGTATTGCTTGGCATCTAATTCGAGACAGACGTTAAACATACGGGAAAAAGAAAAAAAATGAGAAATGAGAAATGGTGGTTGTGGTTTTGTGGCCTATACCACGCACAAAATGTTCTAATAAAATCGACCAGATTTGTGAATGAATTGTATTGTTAGCAGGAGTATATTTTTGTTTAGTTCATAGGAAAATTTTTTATCACGATACAATAAGATCTGCAGTAGAACATTCTTTTGGAGATTTGTATAGCCAAATGGTCGACGTAAAGCAAAAACTCCAGTGAGAAGATCTCTACGTGGCACGCAAGGGAGAGGCAAAGCAACAAAAAGTGTTCTGTATCCTCGATACCATCGTTTGTAGGGCACATTGGGTTTACAGTATCCCTGAAATTGTGCTTGAACTTGTGAAAGTTTAATTTACTGAGACAACCCTAATTTGAGTGAGATAGGATAAAGCCGTTGGATCATGAATGCCAAATATGGATCTCGCAGGGGGTCTGATTATTGATGAAAGCTTCTTCTAAAAAACCGCAGCGGATGGTACAAGTCTGACCTTAGGATCAAGTTCATTCCATTCTGATAAGCAATGAGGATAGAAACTAGATTTGAATTTTTCTGTTCTGGCCTTAAGTCGCCCAATAGCATCCCGGTTGCGAAGAGAGTAATATGATGGTTGAAGTGGCGGGATTGGATCCTTGGTGTAAACTGGAGTTGCATTATTATGATCTTGAAGAACGAAGTAAGGCGTCTGCACCATCGCCTGCAACTTAATGATTCCCAGCCAAGTTCTGTGTACAGCTTTTCTCTTGATGTTCTTCTCCATGCTCCCGTAATTGCTCGCGCAGCAGAATATTGAACGGACTCTAACTTCTCCATCAAGTTTGGTAAAACGATGCTACCACTGAATTGGCATACTTTCGCAGGAATATGGTAAATAACGTCCCCATAATCAAGATGTGGTCGCACATAGAGCTTGTATAACTCATTCAGGATATGCCTGGGCAGATATTTGGAGAGATATTTCAGCAAACCAATACCCTTTCTTGATTTGGAGATAGCTGATTTGATATGGGCAGAAAAAGTCAACTTGGAATCCAGTATAATTCCCAAATGTTTATGTTCTTCTACTTTCATCACAGGTGCTTGTCAAAGAAAACTTCTGGATGATCAGCTTTAATCTTTTTCTTTGAAAATAAGAGTTCCACAGCTTGTTTTTGCGGATCTGGATTAAATGACATCCTCCAGTCATGAGCCCACTGTCTTATCAACTCCAAGTCGTGGTTCATTTCTATGATGCAAGTACTACATATTTTGCCGACGGAACAAGGATTGGACAGCCCTTGCTTTGATGGACCTTTGAACTATTTTCTTGTTCAATTCAACATTGTATTTCCTTCTTTATTTTGCTTTTATCCGTGTAAATTGCCATTAGTATTACGCAGAAACAGTGAATTACATACTTCCACTTATAAGAGATGTGTGTTTTAATATTTTTAACTTGCAGTTGATAAATGGCGTACAGAAAAAACTACAAGAATCATCATCCTCATTTTTTAGAGAAGGTATTTTTAAAATCGTATCTAAATGCAAGCTAATTATGCCTACTAACTTTGATTCTACTATTTTACTGTTGCATATTTTCATCCTTTTACTCAAACAATTTCTAATTTGGAATGACAAAACTTCCAATGACAAAAGCTGCTGCTATCGCACTGACGTACGTTCAGAAAAAGCAAACTCTTCAACATATTGCAAAATATTGCATCTCGAGATAGCTGCAAAATATTAGATCTCCAAATAGTTTCAAAATATTAGATCTTGAAATAGTTCCAAAATAATAGATCTTGAAATGGTTTCAAAATATTAGATCTCGAAATAGTTTCAAAATATTAGATCTCGAAATAGTTGCAAAATATTAGATCTTGAAATAGTTCCAAAATATTAGATCTCGAAATAGTTTCAAAATATTCGATCTCGAAATAGTTTCAAAATATTAGATCTTGAAATAGTTCCAAAATAATAGATCTTGAAATAGTTTCAAAATATTAGATCTCGAAATAGTTGCAAAATATTAGATCTCCAAATAGTTCCAAAATAATAGATCTTGAAATAGTTTCAAAATATTAGATCTCGAAATAGTTGCAAAATATTAGATCTCCAAATAGTTTCAAAATATTAGATCTTGAAATAGTTCCAAAATAATAGATCTTGAAATAGTTTCAAAATATTAGATCTCGAAATAGTTTCAAAATATTAGATCTCCAAATAGTTGCAAAATATTAGATCTCGAAATAGTTTCAAAATATTAGATCTCCAAATAGTTGCAAAATATTAGATCTCGAAATAGTTTCAAAATATTAGATCTTGAAATAGTTGCAAAATAAAATCTTGAAGTAGTTGCAAAATACTAGATCTTGAAATATTTTCACAATATTAGATGTCGAAATAGTTGCAAAATATTATATCTCCAAATAGTTTCAAAATATTAGGTCTTGAAATGGTTGCAAAATAATAGATCTCAAAATAGTTTCAAAACATTAGATCTTGGAGCTGCTGCAAAAAGTTACGTCTTGAAATTGTTTCAAAATATTAGGTCTTGAAATGTTGGGAAAATAAAAGATTAAAGAATAGTTGCTTACGCCTTCCCTGCAAACGGCAATTGTATGCGCTGCACCGCATGCGACTGACATAACTTGGATGCTGTGGAAGGAAAATGAGACGAAAATCAGAGGATACCATGCAAATTGTGATGGATTTCGACTGCAAAAATTCCTCGTAAATATACCAACAAATTTGTAAGGCTTGGCATGGACGTGGGGTTATGGATAGGATGTATGGCTATTTATGGCTATGGATAGCTATGTGTCTATGGCTATGTATGGATGGCTATGTATGGATGGCTATGTATGGATGGCTATGTATGGCTATATATGGCCGTGTACGTATGGCTATAGATGGCTTTGTAAGCCTATGTATGCTTATTTGTGTATGGCTATGCTTGGTTATGGATGGCTGTGTGTATGGCTATGTGTGCATGGTCATGTATGTATGTATGTATGTATGTATGTATGTATGTATGTATGTATGTATGTATGTATGTATGTATGTATGTATGTATGTATGTATGTATGTATGTATGTATGTATGTATGTTTGTATGTATTTATGTCTGTATGTATGTATGTATGTATTTATCTTTCTAATCCTGGCTTTCAACTCTTCTGGTTGAAAATTTCCCTTCCTCATGCCACAAAGTACATTTGCACTCTATACCGCTCTCCTAACTCAAACAATCATGAACTTCTCTTCGACCACCTTTCTAAATCAATCGAAACCATCACTTTACAATCTCCACGCTCTGAAATCCTTGTTCTTGGTGATTTCAACATCCACAACTCCGGCTGGCTCTCCTATTCCTCCAATGTCACCAGCCCTGCTGGTCGGGAAGCTGAGGCCTTTGCCATTGTCAATGACTTGACACAGGTAATTTCAGAGCCGACACGCGTTCCTGATCGTGCAGGAGACAAAGCAAATACTCTCGATCTTTTCCTCACATCCAATCCTAGCATTTACTCTCCTCCCACCGTTAGCTCTCCTCTTGGTAACTCTAATCATTATCTCATAACCTTACGGCATGACTTCCTCCCTCACCTGGATAGACCCCTTGCTCCGCAAAGAGTCTTCTAGTACAGCAAGGCTGACTGTGACTCCCTTCGCACTTTTTACTCTTCTTACCCTTGGTCTTCAGGCTTTTCAAATGATCCTTCCTCTCTTGCTTCTTTCATCACCGATGCAATTCTTCTTGGCATGGATCTTTTCACTCCCTCTTCTTACAAGCCTGGTAAAAAATATTCCCCTAAGTGGTTCAATTCACAGTGCGCCAAAGCTGTGAATAACAAAAACCACTACTTCAAGGAATGGAAGCGACTTCAAACCCAACACTCAAGAACTTCTTTCATCCAGTCACGCAATACTTGCTCCAAAACCATCAAAAATGCCAAATCATCTTTTGTCCAACGCATCAACAACAAAATCGCTTCCTGCCAGGCTGGCTGGCTCTCGCTCCTTTTGGTCTATGGCCAAAGTTGTCTCCCAAAACTTTTGCCAATCATCTTTCCCTCCACTAAAAAACAACTCTGACTCTTCTTCTACCACTCCTTCATCCAAGGCCAATCTTTTTTTGCGTCAGTCTTTGCCTCCAACTCCAACCTGGACGACCAAGGGGTCCAGCCTCATCACTTTCCCCCTTCAAAATTCACTATGTCACCCATTAAGTTCTCCTCACGAAAAGTTCGCCAAACCCTTCTCCAGCTCGACACATCCAAATCCAAAGGCCCTGATGGTATTCCAGCAATAGTTCTCAAAACCTGTGCTCCTGAACTTGCCCCTATTCTTAACAAACTATTCCAGCTTTCCTACACTCTTGGCACATTTCCCACCTCGTGGAAACAAGCCCACGTCTTTCCTATCCCAAAAAAAGGCGACAAGTCCAATCCACTCAACTATCGTCCCATTGAAATCACTTCACTCATCTCTAAAACTATGGAGACCATCATCACTAAGCAACTTCTTACCTTCCTTGAAACAAACAATATTCTCTCTGATCACCAGTATGGCTTTCGAAAAGCCAGGTCTACTGGTGATCTTCTTGCTTATGCTGTCCATGTCTGGTCCTCTGCTCTAGAATCCAGTGGTGAGAGCAGAGTGATCTCTCTCGATATCTCCAAGGCCTTTGATCGCGTTTGGCACAAGGGTCTTCTCGCTAAACTGCCGATGTTTGGTCTCCATCACACTCACATTAATTGGATTGGTAGTTTCCTCTCTGATAGGTCAATTGCCGTCAGAGTGGACGGCTTCCTCTCCAATCTGCACTCTATCTCAGCTGGTGTACCCCAGGGCTCTGTCATCTCCCCTGTACTCTTCATCCTCTTCATCAATGACCTGATCACCTCCACGTCTTCTAGCATTCACTCCTTTGCTGATGATACCTTCCTAAGTTCCTCATTTTCATTCAATCCAAATGACCATGCTTCCACCGATATGCAACTCCACAGAAACATTTCAACCTCGCTTCTCTCAAATGATCTGACAGTTATTGAGAAGTGGGGTAAAGACGACCTAGTTTCGTTCAACCAAAGCAAGACGAAACAGGCTGTCATTTCACGCAAACGTAATCAAAACTTTCCAGTTGTCTTCATGAATGGTGATGAACTGGACACTTCAGCTTCTTTCACACAACTTGGTCCGTCTCTTTCATCTAACATCACTTGGAAAACTCACATCCATTCCCTTGCTAAACATGCATCTCAAAAGCTCAGTTTCCTCGCGAGAGCCCGTGGGTTTTTCTCATCTTCTCACCTTCTATCTATATACAAGTCCCAAATCCGTCCTTCTTTAGAGTACTTCTCCCACGTCTGGGGTGGTGCTCCAAAATCCACTCTCTGCCTTCTCGACAAAGTCCAGTCCAAAGCCATTCGTCTCATCAACAATCCTAACCTCACCAAATCGCTCCAATCTCTTTCCCATCGTCGTTTAGTTGGAGATCTTTCCATCTATTACAGATAATTTAACGGACATTGTTCTCAGGAGATCAGGGATATTATTTCAGTTCCTCTGAGGCGTGTCAGGACCACCAGAAGCTGAACTCATTCACACCCTTTCCAAGTTTCACTGCCTAATCCACGAACTCTATCTCACAAATCATCATTCATCCTAAGAACATGCAATTTATGAAACGTCTTGCCTTCTTCTTGCTTTCCTGAGTCCTACAACTTGCCATCTTTCAAATCTAAGATAAATAAACTTGATCTTATCTCTCTATCCTCTTAGCTGCTCGCTTTCTTCTTTCTTCCTTTGTTGGGGCTTTGTATAGGCCACCATAGCCTTTCCACAACATAAACCAACAAAAAAAAAAATGTATGTATGTTTGTATGTATGTATGCATGTATGTATGTATGCTTATGTATGGTTATGTATAACGAACCCATGCATGGAAAGTCCTTCAACTCGAAACGGAACGGAGATCCCCTTTTCTTCAATAATATCACCATGACCAAGTCTAAAATGCATTAAAGACATTCATTAAAAACTCAGACTACGTATCTATCTTCAATCTCTGAATTTAAGTATTCAAATACAAAGTATAAATAGTCTTTAGCTACAAAATATTTCCGCAAAATATTTCCAGACAATGGCGACTGTGACTTGAAGTCATAATTAATTATAAGCAATGATATCTTGCATAATAATTTCGCAAAGATAGCGTCGTATATCATCAAGATGATGACAAGATTGAACAAAAAAGAAAAGAAAGAAGATTGAACCTTCCATGACTTGATCTGCCCCATGTGTAAATATCATTCCCATTTGAAACATAAGCGATGTGATTTCTACCGCAATCGATTGCCCTTGTTTCAAAGTTTGAATCAGGTTCAAGGCTCTTTGAGCTGACCTTCAAATCAGACACAAGAATCAATAAGAAATATTATTGACGTTTAGTTGAATGATATAAAAAATACAGCACATAAAAGGAGCTAGAAGGCAGAAATGGTGATTTATGCTCTGTGTTTTCTACCTGATATCTGATACCTGATATCTTGCAGATGGCCGTTACACTTTGCGCCATAATTCAGTTCTTCTCCATCTTGCAAAATCATTTTCCTCGTTTTCAAACTGCTCGTTATATGCCAATCTTCCATCTTTTTTATCTCCAAGTTTAATCACTGGCGACTCTTTCAGTCCAGACCTTGTCTTGATAACCAACAACTCTTCTCTTTACATTTTGGAACTTACTCCAGGGTTCGAATCCAACATGCAAATAAACACCAACCGCAAAGCAATGAAATACAAAGCCCTCATTACCGACCTCAATTCGACAGACCCCGATATCAAATTTGTAAATCTTTTGATGAGTGCATTAGGAATTTTGGGTTCTTCTTCTGACTTACTTCTTTCAATATTTATGGATTTCAATTTAGACCAAAACCACCAAAATCACATTGTAAAGAAAGCCGCGAGCATCACTATTAGTTGCACCTACTACGTATTCTGTAGGAGGAATAAATTGTGGCCTAATCTGGAATTGTTATATTTTTTAACTATTCTAATCATTTCTTTTTCTTTCTATTATCTTATATTCTTGCCAACTGTTTTTCCCTATTAATTTTCTTTATCATTGTATCAAAGCAGACAGCCAGTTATACACTACCTGTTACTACAGAGGTGTATAATTGCAGATTTTAACTACACTTAATGAATTGAAGTTTCACATAAATTAGACCTGCCCCATTCTTTCGATTTAATATCCATCTTGATATATATTTACATTTATTTTGTTATTTTCTTATTGTATTAGTTTATACCGTAAACCGTAATCTAGGCAAGCCAATTTCAAACTACCTAAGTAATAGAGAGGTTTGTAATTGTAGTTTAAATTGAATTTGAATGAAAGGTTTCCATTATTATGTAACACGTAATTAATACTTGACCTGATGATCTATCAATGTGAATATAATGATGATGTGAGAATGCACAGAGGTAGGGCCATTCCTCACAAATCCATCCTCACAAATGGTCTGCGGTTCGATCCCCACCTCGAGAAGATTTTCATTTATAATAAAAATAGGGCCAAAATGGACAGACTAGCCCTTCCTTAAAATGAGGCTAATATAATCTGACCCAGACGTTAATAAATACTCTGACTGATTGGAATCAGTTAATCATTAAATCGCTGAATAATTGAATCATTGAATCAATAAAACTACACTTCAAAATCAATCAATGTAGAAGATTTGCGAAACGATGCGTTGATAATAGAACAAAGGTAAGCAGGTTCAACTGAGATTTTTGCTAAAAAATCGAAATATTTACTGTTCTTGATCGTCGCAGGGAAGAAGAACTACTGTGTCCAATTTTCACTCTAAAAAGATCATAGACAAACTAACATTTGACACAAAACATTATCATAAAGCAGATAAACATGTCTTCCTGCACAAATCTTTCAATATATCATAAGCCATTATTAGTTCATTAACTCAAGAAATTCTACAGTTCTTTAAATACAAATGCTTTAATTTTTCAATATTATGAAAAAAGGTGACCAGAGCTATGATAAACATGCGAAGAATATCAAATGAACCACAAATGAAGAATTAACCTACGTCTAAAAATGGATAAAAATTGGACTCTGAGTTGGGCTTACCTTTCTGGAATTCTATTCAGTGGGTGCCGCTTTGAATTCAAAATTACGATCGTTTTTAAAAAGAATTCAAACAAACTTGTCAAGCTTGGAACATCGGCAAGTTCCTAAAATACAAGGAAAACTATAAAAGCATTTTCATAGGACATATAATACTCTTCAATAGATTACACCTTTTAGAATCATTAAGTTTCTGGAAAAAATTGCCAAATTTTTATGATAGTTGCATTTGCAATTATAGAAAACAATACTTTCTTACCGAAAAACAGTGAAAAATATGACAGAATATAATAATGGCGGTGTTAAAAAATGCATGGAAACTACTATTGCTCATGAAATTAGGCATAATATTTTGATGTTATTCTAATAGTAGTAGATTTTAGGGTAAAAAAATTTCGCAAGAAATACAAGTGCAACACGAAGATGATACAAGTTATTAATAAATAAAATGATTCTTATGGATTAGATAATGACTTGACCTCGGAAAAAGGTATTTTTCAAAACAAACGATGAATCAAGGTTTGAAATACCACCAAAGACTCTGAACTTGATGCTGAAGTTAGTGATATTGTAGATGGACTCCTGGTAAAAAAATCCGAAAAGGAATTCATGGATTGAATGAAGAATTATGCAAATAAAAAATACGGAAGCTCCATTGAATCTTTTGAATCAATTGTTTTCAAGCGAAATAACATTGAAGAGTTATCAAAGATACCCGCACTGACAACTTCCATTATAAGAAAAGTAACTTTGGCTTTATTTAGCGATTGATTTAAAGACAAAAATATTATGAAAAAGAACTGAAAAAGAAGTTAAGTGAAACTATCCAGGATTAATTATTTGATTCATTGAATGATTGATAGATTAGCTGAGTGATTAGATGATTGGTTAATTGACTGAATGATTTACAACATCTCTATTTTAAATCCTTCAATCATCTAATCACCCACCTGATCAATCAATCAATCAATCAATCATCAAATAAATTAATCGCCCAATCAATCGGTTAATCAACCTTGAAACGATAAATGGACTGCTATTCAAATTCTAGATTCAACTATGCAATTTAGGAAAGTGCGAAGAAAAAGCAACAAACTGAGAATTACCTTTTAACAAGGGCTGCTTTTGCTTTTTCCAGATATGGTTTAATGAAGGAACGTGATGGGTCAAAGAGTCTCGCGATGAGGAGCAAAGAACTTTCATCAAGTTTGAACAAAATTGAATCCAGTTGACGAATGAAGGATTTTTTCACATCAGGCTGGGGAAAAATTCCACATAGAAATAAGTACAATACATAAATATAACGAATAACGATAAAATGGGAGAATTGCAAAAAAAACGAAAATTTCATTACGAGATGCAGGGAAATTATCGATTGGGGAATTAAATCACCGATTGGCAAGCTTGAATGCCAAGATTATCAGAAGTTTTGATCTGTGGGAAAAGCTCATTGCAAAAGCATATACATCAAAATGTACCATGGAAAGTATCTGGCTGACAGAAAAATTTTAACATTGCCTAAATATTGACAAACTAGGCAGCAGGGGGAGTATCATATTTAAAGGTATGCTAGGGTATCCTGAATGAATTTGCACTATCTTGGTAAGTAAAAAGACGGAGAGAAAACAATACAGATAATGACAATAAATTTTGATTAATACCTACTTATCACAGTAAAATAGAATGACGAGCATGCAGCAAAGGTGAAATTTTAAGAACTATTTAGTCCGATAAAATCAAAACCTTGAGAGATTTCAGTGAAATGACGTTTTGTCAGTTGCACTACACTTTCTTTCTATTGCATTAAATTGCAAATTCTTGCCGCAAGTCGATCGATCAGTAAATTTTTTACTGATAATTCACTTAATCAGCTTGCCTCGTTCAATACTCGAAATCGACCGTAACAAAAACAGCAGACATGGAAATTGATCTCTCGAGATTAAGTCCTGTTGCCTCCCTCACTTATAGCGATTTATGATTTTCAATTGAGCAGAATTCCAGCAGAGCATCCTTGCATGATGAGTTCGAATACTTACACCACGGCATACATACGCCAATACACTACGTCACCAATACACTAACCACATCATAACGCACCTAAATATTACAATTTATGAAATCAAAAGAAATCCGGACATCACTTTTGTGGCATGTAATGATTGAATAATGTTGAAATGTAATTACAAGAGTACCCACCTGCATTAGAAGAAATTTCACAGCTTCCTCGGATTTCATCAGTGAGATGAATGCACCATTATCTGTCTTACAAACAGCTTCACTAAATCCACGATCCAATAACATGTTTTGAATCGAATTGGAAAAGCAATACAAGCCACGTGATGCGCACAGTTGCAAAGCCTCTTTGATCAAGCCTTTTGTCTGAAAAAATGATTCATGGCTCCCTGAAATGAATTCCATTCTGTATAAAAGGTCTTAGGGGCATCGTGCATGGAAAGCACTGCCCTGAGATATGATATTGGTGACCATGTTTACCCGATACTTTACGCCAAGACGCTACTGGGTGGACACATGGAGGTAGATAAAAAATGGGAAAGAGCGTGGGCTCGAACCCACATACTTAAGCAAAAAAAGCGCATGATAGGACCACAGTATCAACTTCCCCTGCCTATCTGATCTGAGCTGTAAAAAATTCATTCTCATTGAGAATGATGGCTGGTGAGAATCTGCTGGTCCACTGCCTATAAGAATAATACTAATATCGATTAAGTTAAGCAAATAAAACTCCAGAAGAATGCGGTGTGAGAAAATAAGAATGTATATGGCAAAGGACTGAAAGCGTAGATAGGTTAGAACGATCGTGTCCCTGAAAAAATTCGATTCCATGATATGGATATATCGTGAAGGAGATCTGTTTATCTTCATCAAGAGTATTCTGCTTTGCATTCACTGTCTTGCCTCCATGAATTACTCGTTCGTCGAGCATTTCTCTTAACTGAAGAATCGTTTTATGCCTAGCTTTCAAACTAAATCATTCTTGCATCTTTAAATATTAAACCGAAATTTCCCATAAACAAATACCTTCGCAACTTCAAACAATTTTTCCATCATGCCATGATCAGCGAGGCGTTCCATCGCAACTGTTGGGTTGTAATCGAAGTTATCACGAAGAAACAGCCTGAAAAAATAACATTAATCATCAGAAGAAACTGTCTTTTTGCTTCGACCCATCATGACTAAAGATATCGGAATGAGGGTCTTTCAAAGCAATTCAACAACCATCTTTTCAATCTTTGCAGCAGTAAAAATTGTTACGTACCAAACCTTTATTACTTTCACAGCATAAGTCTTAACAAATATTTATCATCTGTGATAAAAGTCATTGCTCACTGAAGATGCAGCAAAGAGCGCAGAATCACCAGAGGACCAAAATTGAAAAAGCAAAACGATGTTTCAGGACATTAGGGTAGGGACCAAATGGCATCGTATCTTTTCCCACCGTGAATGGAACAAATTAGAACTAATTGCTGTTTGGTTAGACTTAAGGTTTTTTTCAGATAAAAACAAAAAGATGCTTCATGAAATGTAATGCCGCTGTCGTATTTCAAACTGGTGAGAGTCAAAAAGAAAGCTAGATGTAATTCAACTATCACTTCGGTTTCTTTCTTTGAAGCAGTGAATTTTTTTCAATTAAAAAGAATACAGCACAAAGACTAGAAGACATAAATATAAATCATTACTCCTACATAGAAGTTAGAGCTTAACTAGGCGAGTCATACATACATAAAAGAATCAACAACTGTCTTTCGAAATGCGGCAGATTTCTGTCTTTCCAATACCTAGAATAATGCTTAAAGCTAAAAAGCTTCTTTTTTATTCAACTTAGACTTGAGAATGAGACGAACTTCAAACGTTAATCCATGCAGTCACGAACGAATAAAGGAAACGAGAAACAAAAGTTAATCTGAGGACAGTTATGCAAAAAGATACTAAATCTGACACAAAATCTCTGAATTTCCCATGCAGATGATAGAATTAGGAAAAAACCATCAACAGGGATGAATATGAAGAAGAATCGACTGTAACATGGCAAATAATGGAATGTCTTGTTTCATCATATTGATACCTGGAAAGCATCAACCTCACATTGCGATGATACTGATTGAGTTTATACCGATTGAGTTGATACCGATTGAGTTGATACCTATATAAATGGATAAATGGTGCTTGTTGTATCTCTTTACCTGTTGGGTGTAGCATACAACTGCCAAATCAGCAAGTCTTTTTCTCTCTTTTGATGAAATACCTTCCGGATGCTTCAGTACCTGCGGATGAAATAAATCAAGCTGACTTAGCTTGGTATTTGACGTGCTCTCGCATAAGTAATGGATACCTAGTTTGGATTCTACCTAAAAATTATATTATATATTATAAACTTATATTTTACGCAGTTTTTCTTTAAGTTTCTCCTTTAAAAGGATGAAATTGAAAAAAATACCTGGCGACAAAGCAAATGAAATGCACAGACACGAACATGGATTAGCATGGATTGGTATGCATGTCAGCTTGCATGCAATGATTGATTCGGATAGGCTACGTTTAGGCAGATGGGATCACTCCTCCCCTGGGTAAAACTTCCTCCTTTTCTCTTACATCATGAAGGGACAATGAGAAGCGATTTCCCTACCGAACAGTTTCGAGGTCCTTCCTCTCGATGTGACCACACCTCTGAATTCCTACGCTTGGAATTACAGGGAGCCAGCAATTCTCCTCACTCTAAGTGAAAATGTAGCTTAGGGTGGATTCGACCCACTGATCATAGGATTCGTGCGTAAGAATTGCTCCACTTACTATGAAATGTATGCTATTCAAAATATATGGTTTTGGGATCAATAAGGATTCGACCGGATCCTCATTCGTGGCGTTTCTGACAAGAAGGGGTCTCGAGAAACATTTTTTACAAACTGTTGACCTTTGTGACGTAAATCAACCCATCAGTGACAGAAGCAAATTCAATCAAATTGTTGGTTCTTCGAATCGGAGAACACTAGAAGAATCAAAGGAAAAATCAAGTGAGAAATAAGTATAGTCATTAGGCAAAAAGGAAACGAAATTGATTTCCACCGTGAACATTACGGTGACGAAATTTTCACAACTTATGCTATGCATATTTCTATATACTGAGAAATTGTTCAAAAATGATAAAAATCATACTTTTTGTTAGTTTAATGATAAAAACCTCCCCCCAAAAGTGAAAAAAGTTTTTAACATAGAAAAAATATAGACTTTTGGAACTCCTTGTATGAAACGTAAATATTAACTTAATAGAGATGAAATTACATTCTTGATATGAATTCGAGGTTGAGTTTGTCATTGGTGGTACCCACAGGCAATAGGTCTTGCCTTTTTTACAGCTCGCTCCGCACACTGGCTCAATCGAACAGTATACCTTCATGATTCCTCGCAATCTCAGTTCCTCAGTAGACTTGACTTTCCATTTTATAGCCCTAAACAGATGTGAATACATGTGGCTGGAAAACCACCTCTCCAGTACGCCCTCGCAATGAAACCGCAGACGGGCTGCAGCGAAGCAGGCTCGACAGGAAACAAGAAACATCCGAAGATGGCCAAATGCTTCTTAAGCAACTGAAGAATTGGAAGCCAATTGCACCAAATGGCGCTTGAGGCTCTTGTAGGCCATACCCAGCTCACAAAAGAGCCGCATGTCAGCTCTCCATCTGATTTTGCTGATTTTGAGTTGTCGTCCTACCGACACATAATCGTTGTGCAACAGTTCGAATCAGCTTGCAATTTATTGATGAAATAATTGATGGTGAATTTCAAGTCAGCTTGGGTTGCTCCCAAGCAGTTGGTCCATGACATATCGCAGCATTGGATCTACGATGGGAGATTTTCAGCCATATTGTGGCACTTCGGAGCCTCTGTGCATGGAATTCAATCCGTAGATGCACCCTAACATGCGATAATTTTACGGCCTACCAGCAATCATACGCCCCTGCCACTCCAACAATGCTCCCATAGTCTATCACGGCTTTGCCATAATTGAGATCAAGCTCATCCAATCTGATCTCTTCATCGTTGTTTTCAATACAACTAAAAGCATCTCTCTCATACTCACTTTCTCTCCGTCAAAATGCGATGCAAGAGACTGCCATTCATTAGCCTCTATTTCGTTTCTTTCTTTCAGTTTCTTTGTCATTCTGATCTCTGCTTGGTATTTGCCCGATTGAGACAACCTTGCTAGCTCCCCTTTCTTCGGAAAGTGCTCTACAGACATCTGCAGTCTTATGTGTACTTGGGTTTTCATTGGTACCAGTCATACTGCCACTGCAGTCTTGTGGCAGATCCCTGGCTTCTTTTCATTTTGCCGTGGTGGTACTCAGTGGGCCTTATTTCTCTTGATTCTCAGACCTAGCAGCAACACATGGTATTACAATATTTGATGGATGGATTGGAACTTGCATGCTTCTGATTC
Source organism: Pseudorhiza aurosa (assembly GCA_964026355.1). Taxonomy (NCBI): domain Eukaryota; kingdom Metazoa; phylum Cnidaria; class Scyphozoa; order Rhizostomeae; family Lychnorhizidae; genus Pseudorhiza; species Pseudorhiza aurosa. Next base: position 710,308 of record OZ032127.1, on the reverse strand, counting down.
TACAACATTCTCCCTCTCCTCTTAACTGTAGATAAAGCAGCTCTTGTCTTCCTGGCTGAGACATTCCCCAGTAGTCTGAGTTATATTAAATCATTCTGAGAAAGTAGAAAACAATTCATTTGGATGTTTCAATTACTGATCACAGACAGTCAGTAGCTTCTCCTTTTTTCTCTTTCCAGAGTTCTCAGTCACTGTTGGCAAGTTCAACTTAAGCCAAAGATCCATGATTTCCTCGACAAAAGTAGCTTTTTATCCTCTCCTGTCTTTCATTCGATTGGTAAGACAACGAAACCTTCCTATGATCATTATTTTCTGTATAATCTTACTCATAGATGAAACACACAGAACATTCTAATGACGTAGATTTTCAAATGTCTTAGCTGTGTAATTCTTAGCTTTTTCTTGCATGATCAATTACTGTATATATGAAGTCATACCTCAGATAAGTTGTAAAACTTTGTTGCTGTTTGCAGGTCTCTTTCCTTGAGTTTTTCTTCAGCAACCAACTGAAAAAGTGAGAACATTTCTTAAATAAATGTTTCACACAAGCTCTCCTCACATCAACATCAAAAGGTATCAGAAATATTGGTAAATTGCTGCATCGCATGCGATGCAAAATAAATCACAAAATTGGTTCATTCCAAAGGGTACTTTTTTTCCTAAAAAGTGGCCTGCATTGACATTTTGTACCAATCCTGGGTAAAAGCTAAAGCAAACGAGCTCCCTAATAGGAACTTTTTATGTATGACTGAATTCCTGGCTGTAAACATATCAAATTTTGAACAAGAGAGAAGCAATATTTCACCATAATTAACATGTTTTCGTCTGAGACTCAGCAAAGTATTAAAAACCCCTTGGTGGGAAAGCTAGTTTCTACTATCAGCTCTGCACTAAAAAAAGGAATGAAAATGAGAGGCCCCACCATTGGATGAACCCTGTGTTTGTACCTATCCCAAAAAGGAGAATGGGGGGCAATGCAGCAACAAAATAAACCATTCCACCTATCAATCAAGGCAACAAAATACTGTTGAAGATCATAGTCAAACGAATGACGAAAAAAATGGAGGAGTAGAATTCGGAAGAAAAATTTGGCCTTAGACCAACCTAGGGAATGAGAAATCAAATTCTGTGATAATGGACTTTACCCATGGACATGGATAATGAAAATGGCTATTAAGAAGTACTGCATGCGTGGCGAATTGCTTATTGATTAATTGATAATTAGTGATAACGCTTTATTGATTAAAAGAATTCATTTGACATGGTAGTCCACGGTACCATTTTGAATGGTAGGCACGATATGGTGTTCCCTATCCATACCATATTGCATCTGAAATCCATGCATGACCACCAAAATGCCATTGTGAGAAGACTTATGGATCAACTGGATGTTTTGAGATTGGACAGGGGGTCAAAGAAATCCTATCTCGCTGCCCTACTCTCCTAACATACACTCAAAAACAATAATGAGAAAGCGTTGCATGGGTTTGAAGGAAAATTTGAAGTGGCCAGCCACAAGGTGGGCCGATGATGTTTTCTGCTCGCCATAGCATGAATAAACTCCAAGATCTTCTTGATGGAGCGAAGGATGAGAGCGGGCGCAGAGGACTATTCGAAAACACAAAAAGCGCGCAGGTTATGAAAGTGTGAAAAGTAATTGATGTAACAGACGATTTCTACGTCTCTGTCAACAACTATCCGGTTGAAAATGTCACTGAATTCACCTTCCTCGGAGCAATTCTCAATAACAGTTATGAAGAATCTAAAGAAGTCAGAAGAAGAAATTGCACTGGGACTAGTGCAACAATCGCCCTCGATAATATATGGCGGGATACAAGAATCTCCCTCAATACAAAAGGCGACTTCATCATCCCGTTTTTTCTATTGCTACCTGTGGTTCAGAATCCTGGGTTTTGAAGACATCACACATAAATGGCTCGATAGTTTCGAATAATATTTTACCGCAGGATTCTACGCATTACTTTGACGGAAAAGAAAACGAAAGAATATGTGATACAAAAGATGAATGGAGATGAGAGACTTCTGAACACAATTTATGCTTCCCCCTACCTTTCATCTGCCATACGCTCAGACATGAAAGGCAAAAAAACTCCCATACTATCAAAAAAAAATCTATCAGCATTATCAGCTTGTAATTCAACAAACAACTTAATTGATTGGAAAGCAGCAGATGTACGCAGTGCCCACGCAGGTAGTATATTACTGACTGAATGCTACTTAAGAGCAACCAAAGCTGGTTCAATGTATTTACAAGGGAAAGGAAACATTAACAAACCTCGCAGAGGTAATGGACGTTGAGGTCAAGAGTTATGCCAAGTGCCTCCGCAGCTCCAACTTCAGCGTTTGAACATAATTTGGTGAAGTAATGTTCGGGTGACAATCTGTGTTTATGATCATTGGTAAATAATGCTATAGCTTCATGCATAAAAATAGCTTCATCTTGAAATGGAACAAAGTCAGTCCACAAACTCGGCAGTAATCAGATTAATGGTTTTAGCATAAAAAAGCAAGATATTAGATTCATTTGATGACTTTTTATAATGATAATAAGAAATATCGATAAATATGATTAAAATGAAAATCACCCTTACATGTGTGATACGATAAAAATGATTATAATTATAATCGCACCTAGGACGACACTCCATCACACCTCCTTCTGTGACAATGGTACAAAATGGAAGTGTCACTTCTTCTTTTAATCCATGTGAATGAGGAAATAACGTTTTCCATTGATTCGGCCGTTTAAATGAAGAGGAGTAGAAAGTCAAGACAGTATCGCTCTGTGACAGCGGAAAACTTTGAATTTCTGCTTTGTATGCAGTCGGTTCAGTTTTCTACAATAAGCAAATCATGGTCAGACGACAAACGTGCAATTCTAAAAACTTATTCGTGTTTTTTTTACCAAATTCTAACACAAAATTCTGTGGCAATATTATGAGTACCTGCAGGCATTCTTTGACTGCAACTTGAGCCTTGATGATGATAATGATGATGAACAATGATTGGTTGATGATGGTTTAGATGAAGAATATGGAAAAGTTGGCCGTTGTCATTTGGGAATGTATTTGGTCATTGGCTCCCGCCTGCGTTTAGGGACATATACAACGGGCCTTTAACTGTGTCCCGGACAATGAAAAGGTACCTTGGTATGAGTTTGGGTAAGAGCGCGTCGAATCTATCCATCTTGATAAGGTGTTGCTCAGGATAAAACCTCATCGCCCAACGCTCGCTTCGAAAATAGCAGGATTTTTTCACATCAAAAGTTATGAAAACACTGGTGTAACTGATGCAGTTTTATGCTGACACCAACTGAGCCTTTTTCAACGCTATAGAAAGAATCAGTGAAGATCTTTCTGCATTTTAGGCGAAATAGTTGGTTGAAAAATTACCTTCAATGGTTGTTTTGCATTGGCAGCTGACGCAAACCTTTTTGAAATGATGCTGAAGACGGACTAAAATTGAATTATGATCATGCTTACAGATTTCAGGAATAAAGAAAAACTATAATTATTTCATATCTATTACTCATATGATCCTTTAGTTATTCATTAATTAGTCTATTTTTCATATTTTTGAGTCAATGAAATAGTCATGAAGTGAGATCCAGGGTTTACTAACTGAATTTTTTTTAGGCCATAATTGAAATACTCACCGAATACACGAAAGACTTAAAATGATTCAGACGTCTTATTAGATTGATTGAGTGACTGAAATATGACACTTTTACACAGAGAGAAATTGGCAAATAAAAATACTATTTGAGTCCTTGAGCATTGTGGAAATAATATCTCGATAAAAAGACATTTTTCCAGACAAAAGAACTTCAAAAAAGTGCTTTATGACTATTTTCTAACATCTGTAAGGAGAAAAACTTTGACCAACCGCATGTGATGTTTTCCTAGGAATGCATGCAATAGTTCATGAAAGGATAAGAAATTAAATAGTAATTACTTTTTTCTCTTTTTGATTGATAACAAAGATAAGATTGTCTGTTATGCGAGCATTTCTTGAGCTTTGAGGCAGGTGAAAACTGTACTCAGGTCCAAATTCAAAAGATCTTTCATAATCACTGAAAATCTACAGGTTTAGGACAGCCAAAATTACGAATCAACTGACTTGATTATGAATATTGATGAAAGTGAAAAATAGTGCAAAATGTCATGAGATGATTGTTTGATTGTAACAAAAATGAAAATGTGGATGAAATGAAAACGAGTAGCAATGATTTGTGACATCGTATGTGAGAAAGAAGACCATCAGCAGTATATCATTAACACGTATTTTAAATTTGACGTGAAAAGCAAAGCAGTGATGATGATGGCTCTTCATAAAAAATTAATGATTAGAACTTATTTAATTTGGAGTTAATGACAATGATTTGACGAAGAACAAGATGAAAAAAATTATTGAGTCTTGAAAATTGGTCGTCCCAACAGTCTCGAAGGACAATGAAAACTCATAACGAAGACTTCGTAAAAGCAGCAATTCTTGATCGCCTTAAATTAACTAACAACATATAGCAGAGACAGTCTATGGACAGATTTTGAACGGCCACATCCTAAGATTCACTGTACCCTCCTGATGACATTAGGTTTGGTGAAATCAATTAGACTCTAAGACATAACTCATTTATCGCCGATCCTAAGTCACTGCTGGAAATGGGAGAGGTTGGCAACAACACCCGGATATAAAATGGGGCACCTCCTTACCAAACCATCAAAATGTGAATAAAGATTAGTGCTCAACCACAAAAGTGATACGCATTCATGAATGGTATTCAGAACACTAATTCTTCTTACTGTGTATTTCGTTTGATGATAACCTTCGGCAAGCACCGTGCTAGCGAGGTACCATTCTAATCTACGTCATCATGAGATAGGATTGTAGATGAATTTATCAATTTCTTACGCAGCTGAGTATTAGAGCTACTCTGCAGACAAAAATATTTTCCAAGATGGAATTCAGGAAATATTTGCCACTTCTATACTCTGAGTATTATTCCGCAAATCCCAGTGGACTGACATTGTGAAGTATAACTTAAAAATAAGCGGGTTCGAATTTACCTCCAGCGTTTGGTTTTTTGTTAAATGCTTTGCTATGAACATTTGATCTTTGAAGCTTTGAACACACAGGTTGAATTCTTGAGCGGGAACCTGACAAAATAATTCATTGTATCATCATGACGTCTTTAATAAGTTGCAGATAATAGAGATTTCGCAGTGTACACCGATAAAAAAATGAACAAAATGAATGACTTGAAAATATAACATGATGAAGACTAAATAGATCCAAAAAAGTATAAGAATATAGTTCTGCTTAATTGTAAAACATTTTCCAAACATATATTGAAGGCTTCAAGTGGATCATACACCACTTTGGTTAATACGACAGCACCAATCTCCATTTGATGATCCTTTGTGTCATGCAATAGGACAAACACAGCGGATGCTAAAAATAGGGGCTGGGCATTTCTTAGCATCGGGTATTGTCTCCCATCCCACTCTAATAAAGCCTATCTCTTTCTCGCATTATTTTGATGACGAGATCAACACTAAACTCTGTTTCCTTCGCCGAGGAGCAGTAATACAGCTGCGTCAACACATCGAATGCTACAATTGAGGCTGGCCGTCTGGTGACACTGCATTTTCAACTGCCAAATCCTTCCCAGGAAGAGCGTCAATCTGCCACTTTGAAAACGAATATTCTTCTACTAGGTCAAAGACGCGGTACTTATTAAAAATACGAAAGATTGTCTTTCGATGAAAGTGGACCGTATTTCTGTTGAAGAACATCACACAATTCATTCCATTTCTGGACCATTTTCTGCAGTTTTCCAATATTTTTCTCAAAAATGGGATGCTTTGGCTAATAAATGGGATGTCACTATTGTGTTGATTGAATCTCAGGTAAGAACATTGGATCAAAGATGCTTCAAAATAGTCGCTGGGCATACGGGCGCCATAAAGTTGCCAAAGATATCACCGGTTCTTGGACGAGAATACTTAAGAACCATGCACCAATCGTGTGTTCCTAGCTGTCCCTAACATAGCTGCTCTCTGCACATATTCGAAATGGATTTCCCATATCCCCTACGCCACCTCCCTCATAAATTTCCCTAATCGAGTCGTTATTGCGTCTAGTGCTCAAAAAACTGTTTGGATTGCCATAACCCTGCAATCTTATCCTTAGGCGGTTTCTGTCAATCTATTCGAGCTCTTTCCCTCATTCTCACATTACCATTATTTCTATTGTCTTTATTATTCCATTATGTTTGCTAAATTAGCATCTCAAGGCAAGATCTTAAATGCTTTGGAATTCAAAATTTGATTTTGGATAACTGCCGGTCATCAAGGGAATCACAATACTTTCTCCTTTACTACATGTGCTCAACAACTAAGTGTCAATCTTAATATCCGGGCTATTCCAAATAACACTGTCTTTCGTGCGTGTTCCATCTTCATTGTAATTCCAATGTCTGTCGTAAACTTCTCAAATCTGGTAGATACTGCTCCGAATGCACCAACAACCACTGGAATGACTGACACCTTTCATATGTGCCAAAGCCTAGCGATTTCATCCATCATCATCATTATCCTAATTACTGTCATGATTAAAAAGCTTCCAGTAATATTGAGATGGGAGCTTTTTACAGCAAATAAGAATAAGAGCTAATCAACGGTATAAATCATTCAAGAGCTTCTCAGGAATCGAAAATGAATGAAATTACCTTGAATTTAGTAAGCTGGGGCTCATCTTTGCCCCCATCACTATTGTAAGCTAAGATAGTATCTGTGCCACACTCTGCCACCATGTCATACCCCATATCAAAGGCAGACGAATAGCTAGACGGAGACACCATCGTGCTCATTGAAGAAGGCCATTCCAAAGCCATTTGCCATGCTGCTTCAGCTGCTGTGTGTATCTAACACAGGAAGATGCCACGTGCATAAAGAGATGCCTTCGTCTCATTCACTACTTTATATCATGTAAGCCAGTCAATAGCTTTGCAATACTTGGAAGAATTTTCAACACATAACAAACTTTACTTTGGTGTAGAGTGCCTCAGTATGGGGGGAATAGAGCCACGAACAATGAATAGAGACAAGATTTGTGACATGGTACAAAACTCGATGATAGAACATGATTGCACCAAGAGAAGGAATGGAAAAACGATTCGCAAAACTTTTCACGGCGGAGGATTTCATAGAATTGAAATAAATGCTGAATGAAAAATAGATAAATAAAAAGAAAAAAAGGCCGCTGACGATTTGAAGGATGCCAAAAAGAATCCTGTGCCATTGAGTTCTATAAACATTAATTATCAAAATAATCAATACAAAAAATGCTATACGCACTGGGAACGTAAAAAAATTATGATCCGCTAAAAAAAGACTTGATATTCACTGGAAATTTTAAATTAGCTGAGAGAACTTTAGAATTATGAGTAAGGTCAGACTGACTTAGATCTTAAAAATTACTGTGAGACATGTATAGTTTAGAAAATGAAAGTGAATGAATAACACTAGCTCTAGACATCATTCTGGATGTAAAATACATCTGAGGAGATATTTTCAAGATTTATCATTTCGAGAAAATTCGAAGCTATATTTTTCAAACCAAGAAATGTTTTTGTCCAGTTCATGAATCAACGAAGCAACCGTAGTATTACTTCCAAATACTATAGCCTTTTAAGTGTTTTAACTAGCGCTCGAAGGAAGATTATAGTAGACTGATAAACCATGATTATCGGACACGGTGTCCTTATCCTTCTCAGTGTGACTGAGAAGTTACATTTATCGAGCAGTGCCCTAGTCGCTCCTCTCCATTCATCCCGCCTAGTGATTCTAACATTTACCATTACAAATGGCAGCTGTAAACGTTGCAGCGGTGCGGCTTATACCAATGAAAATACTGTCTGTGAGGAGCAAGCGTGAGACAGGACCTTACCACTACGTCATCCTCCCAATATAGCACTCAGACTCGCCATTCATTTGAAAAATTATAGGTTTCTACGTTGGCGTAGAAATGATGGCAAACGTTGTGGTGGTTTTTGTCAGTTTATCATCTAAAAATCAATGTCTATTTTGTCACTTGATAAGAAGAAATTGAAAGCTCACTATCTTTCCGACGTCAATTTAATGAAAAACCGAAATATGACTATATTCCTAATCATTATTGAGTCTATTAAAATGTCTAATCAAGGTGAGGCACTTCATTTGAGAAAAATTGAAATCTTTTCAAATGAAACAAGACAAAATGAAACCAAAAAACAGTGTTGACATAACACTTACATAAAGTTGAGTTGTGTGTTCATTAAGGTCCTGCATCAGTTCTAGTCTGGTGATTTTTTCTTTAATCAAAACACAATGGACTTGCCGATGCATGGCCAAATCAACGAAAACTACTTCTCCATGCTACAGCAATACGAAAGGAGATATGCCATTAAAAGGTAAGCAGGGTGGAGGGATGCTTTTGCATGACAAAGAACGACAGAAACATTCACTAAACATCAGAATGGTTACAGGAAGAGTCCTGCAAAACAAATACTCACTTGAGTTTGAATGGCAACGGCACTAACGCACTTTGTATGACACTTTTCAGAGCATGAAATTCAGAGTAATAACCGGAAGAAACATCAAAGCGATGATTGTGGAAGGAAAAAATCCTAATCAACCTTTATTGCAAAAAGGATGTCTTCCGTTGCGTACGCAAATTTTCAAATCAGTTTTGCATAAATACCTTGTTGCGAGTAAAAACGCATACCGTAGGTGGAACATAAGAGCTTTGAAAGGATTTGAAAACAAATGCTTTGATGTAAAAAATGTCAAATGTTGTAAAAAAGGATATGCGGAGGCGTAATTGCATCACAATGAAAACTCTTCTGACACTCACCATGTCAAGGGCGATAGGCAATGATTAGCACAAACTAGCAATCAATAATCTGAATAATTCCTTCACTTTTGCATGCTTCGATCCGCACCTTGACATAATTTCTATAGTCTATTCTGGCAATTATCTGACGTTTCATACTTTGACGGGTGTCGGAAGAAGATATATGCAGCGTAACGAAATTAGTCGGAAGAAGATATATGCAGCGTAACGAAATTAGTTTACCGCTTATCCGTGCAAGATTGAAGATTCAAGAACATAATATACATAACTGAAGAAAGTACCTCTGTTCCGATAATACATATATTTCTATCGTCAAATGTGTGCCACCAAACAATACTTGAGGTCTTCCCTTAGAAACATACAATGAACATCAGCAGAATATTACACTTATTAACGAAAGGGATCCACTCATAAAATAATCTACCCTTTCATTCGTATTTTGACTTTTCATTGGTTCATTCATTCATAACTTATCTATTTTCCATATTTAATTACTGCTCTGTTCTTCACTTCGTCTACGATTCAATCATTCATCCATTAATTTATTCACTTGCGATAATTTTGCTAGCCAGTCTCCGATTGATTGACTGATTCCCTCATTCATCAAACTTTCCTTCATTCAGTAAGAAAATATTTGATTAATTCACTAACTGATTAATTAATTGATTGATTGATTAATTGATTAAATCATTCATTCATTCATTCATTCATTCATTCATTCAATCACTCCCTCAATCAATTAACAAATAAATCAGTCATTTGCTCATTCAATTACGTGTTCATTATTTAGTATCAACAAGATAGCAACTACTCAATTTTAATCTGAAACAAATCTTCCTCTAAACCACTGCACAAAACTATTATCATAATTTCATAACAATCCTTTGCTATATTTGTTTTAGATTTATAATTCCAATTTCCTTCCACTTACCAGTTTGTATGGTTGGCTCCATTTTAGTCAGGTTTGTCAAAGACCAGGATGAGCAAGCATTGATTATTTTTGATTCAGGCTACCAACAAGAAATCAACTTGTCAAACACAATTAGAAAAACTCTTAACAACTTCAATAAAATGAAGTCTCTGAACTGAAAAGGCTATTACCAGAAACAATGCTTTGTGCTTTATTTTCCTTGTCTTTGAGTCCACTTTGCAAGTATAAATTCAACAACTGGTCAACTTTCAACTCAACATCAGAATCCTTGTGTGGCCATGAATCTTATCACATGATATTCTCTTTCAGATCAGTCACCCAGAGTTTGGGAATGAAAATGTTCCAAAAGCAATTTAGATCTGTTCATAGCGCTCACTTTTCCAAACTTATCAGCATTTTCCCAAAAAACTAACATCGACTTCCCTGGCGAAACATTCAGTAGACTCTGACTTTGTCAAAGCTAGAAATTAAGAATGCCAATATTCACCTTTTTAAAGTGCTTCACCTTTTTAAAAGCTTGGAGCTTTGTATCTGCTTGGTGTTATGCTCAACATTGAACATGCTGAATGACAATGAAAGTTTTAGTCCAAAAATATAGTGATTACCTTAAGCTGGGCCAGGGCTGGTATTAGGTAAAGCGCCATGTCACTAGATGCAACAATGACCCAAGCGGCACGAACTGGGTCAATGGCAAAACTGCGAATACACTTTGAAGGATTCTGAAATCAAATTGAACCATCAAGGAAGCGCATCCTTTTCTGAAATATGTCCATCAATTCTATCAATTATAGAAGAGGAGATGGGATTGAAACTAAAGCATATCGCAAACTGGCTGAGAAAAGATTTAAAATGTAAAAAGAACAAATAGTCTATCCTACTATGAACTGATGCCAGCAAAAGCCAGTTTATCAGAAAATTGGTTCTAAATAACTTCAGCACTGCTCATCTTGCTTTATACCGATCCTAAACATGACCCTAACCCTAACCCTAACCCTAACCCTAACCCTAACCCTAACCCTTAACCCTAACCCTAACCCTGACCATAGCTAATTTGAACAGTCACTGCAAAAAAATTTGCTTTTCTAAATCTTTAGAAGCCATAATTCCACCTTTTCTAATCATATAGTTAAGCATTTACATACTTGTAACCATTCAAATTGTTTGACAACAGAACCATGCCCACATTCATTTAACCTCATTAGTAATGAACCTAAATGGGAAAAAATAACACTAAGTTGTTCATTGGTAATTAATGAAATTCCATGGGTGAAAACAGCCTGCAGGGTATAGAAAAATGCAAAGAGGTCTGAAGCATGCCAGGAAAACATTCTCACATGGAATTCAAATAAGTTAATTTTAATACTATTATAAAATACAAAGTAAAGTATCGTTTCCAATTATTTGTACTCCCATCTTCACATGATATGTGCAGAATATTTCCAAGTAAAAGTAAATCTCTCATTTTACTTAATGTAAAGCAGTTGCAAACTGGGCTCACTTTTCTTTAGTGGGTTTTAGTGAAATTTCTTCGATTTGTACATCTACTACAAGCGTTACATCATACTTGGCAATAGCCATGATTCACAATTTTCATGACAACAACTGGGTTGACCACTGAGTTCACACTCAAATAAGGTTTGCATTCTAATCTAACATTTGAATGCTTCCAAATTCACATTATGGAATAAAACGAGTCACATGATCTGCCAAATATTCCTATCAATCTGGTCCAATAGATAGATTCACTGATAGCACTTCTTCATAGTATTGCTCAAAACTCAATTTTCTTTCTTTTCTTTCACTTTTAGCTGCCATTTGGCTCTCAAAGCCTGCTGTTAATTCTAAAAAATTAATTTTTCCTCTTTACTATCAACAAATCTGGTCTATATTCTTGTCCTGTCATGGTAGATAGTGATACTCATCCATTGAAATCAGCAAACTAGCAGCAGCTTTGTAGACATAAATTTTTGCAACATAAATCTGAACTGAGTTATGATACTATATATAGCTTTCTTCCTCCAGACAAACTTTGCATCTAACTTATGTTTACAGCAATATTTATATTCCCTGCAATGGGAGTTTCCCTTCTGATTGGTTAACAAATTCTTTTGTTGAGCTTAAGTTGTCAAACTGCAAATTTCGCCCCATTGCTGGAGTCCTTCTGCCTTTTTCTGATGTCTGCATTAGGGACTGCTCCAAGTAATTTCTTATAGTCACCTAGCATTGTATCATTGCATGAATTTAGTCAAAGAATAATGATATCTATAGCAATACTAATACTAATTACAATGGCAGTACTAACAATGATGAGAAGAAAGGAAATGATGATGATGATAATAATATTAGTTGTAACATTCGTAATAATAGTTATGTTCATAACAACATACCGTTGCTACAAAGAAGCACAAGTAGGCATCTTTCTGCAGTTTCTTGAAAGCAGCTATCATAAAAACATGGACTATTTTTGTCTAGAAAAAGAGCTAATGTGAATGCAAACAGATCTTACGTTTGATAATTCAGAAGCCAAGTACAAGGTAGACCATTAAAAGTTGCAGTTACAAAAGATCCACGAGTGTGATCTACGTAAAGCAAGCAGAGCTATAGAGCATTATTATATACGGATACCCATAAAAGCCTACAGCAATTCAATGTTAACTTAGGATTGTTAATGAGCGAAGATTGGGAACAAAACAGTCTATACCGATTTTGACAAAACCGTGTTGTTCGTCTTGCGGGGGGAATGGCCTAATCCTCAAAACATGGACCATTTCATAAAGGCGATAATTGAATGCCGTTAGATTTGATGCAGCGCGTTTTTTATTACGTCTCGGGTTGCTCGATGCCATCTTTTTATGTCTTTGTTGAAGAATAATGGCAATGTTGCCGATTTTCTATCCAGTAACGAAAGTGGTCAAAGTAACCTTTCCTGATTTCATCCCATCTTGCTTTGGCCTAATACGAGGCCGAGATAAAATCCTCCATAGCGTCCGTCACTAATAACCCTAAAGTCTGATCGCACTTTGGCCTGCTAAAGCTGGGTATTCGTGAATGTAGTTGATTAGACAAAACCGATCGACAACAGGTCACCTTTTCTGTGAATGAACACGCGTTATCAAAGCAAATTCCTATAATTTTGTTAATGCGACCAATTAGAAGGCAAGGGAGAGACGCCGAAAAGGAGCTCCGGAGAGCAAAAGAGTTGGGGTTAGGCCGCTGTACAACGAAAGAAGCGAACGAGAAGAATGAAACTTGCTGGTTAAAGAATTGCGAATTTTTGACATAAAATTACTTTATCAACAATTTAGAATGGTGATTTGAAAATATTAGAGTTGATTGGCGATGGCTGCCCATAGAGACGAATCTTTATACTGGATGAAACTGTTGGCTTGTGGTTTGTGATTCCGCCGACTGGATTTGAACCCACGCGAACGAAAATCTCCAGGAGAGCACTTCTCGATTACTTAACGATACCTTGTGACAGATGGCGCGCAAACTATTGCTGCCAGTTATCGAATGAGCAAAACATCTTTTCATAGGATAATAAAAGAAACTACTGAAGCCATTTGGGGTGAAATTTTAGAAGCCGAGCTCTCAAAAGTTCCAGCAAATATGATGGAGATGGATCACTTAGTTTTTTTTCGACACAGCAAAGTATTTTTCGTAGTAGTCATATCACTTCTGCGATTTGATTTATCAGAAGATCATCGATCGATGGAAAATTTCAACTAATTTGAGCTTCTGTGACGATTGATTCAATCGACGGCGGTCAAGAGGGAGTCCACATTTTCATCAGCTGCGCGCGCACCTATTCGATCTGATGTCGACCACATTCGTTTGAATGGAAAATCGCCTTAAGTCCTCTTTAAAACCGAGCATACTGGTCCATACAGGGCATGAATTCAATAAGGAACAGAAGAGAAAAGAACGCCCTCTTTGATATAACTATCAGAAAGACGATAACGTGTGAGAAGTTGCGGTCGTTCCTTCAAAAGGAATGTGCGCCCTTGGTAAAGTTGCAACATAGGAAACTGGCTCAAGCGTAGCGTTCGCGCTCCCAACGCAGGGTTTCAAATTATGCTCGAATCACAATGATAGCAACAGTAATCAAAGCAGCAGAAACAATCTCGGAAAATTCCGTGTCCATGGGAAAGCGCGGAACCCTAACAAGGTGACTTGTGCAGCTTATAAGAAATCCGCTTCGTTCGAAAAAAGCGAGGAACCCCTGTTTATTCTTTCTATTGCACTTGAAGTTTAGCTTGGCATGTAGCAGCAGTTATGCGAAGCATTTGAAAAGTCCAAGCTAAGCTTAGATGGCACTAGGAAAAGGGGATCAAGATGACATCAAAGGCTGGACGAACATGTCAATCGGGCAACTGGTACGACTGGCAGAAGACCGAAAGGCATGGCGAGACCTGGTGAAACGCAATCGGCACCAACGGGCCAGACCTGGCCCACGGAGGTCAAGTCAAATGAAAGGTCAAGCTAAGCTTTATCTTTCATTAGGTTTTCAGGAAAAATTCCGCCAGCAAGTGTTCCTTGCAAATCATATAGAGGTATCGCTGAGCCACATTCTCGATACTGCTGTTCTGTGCGAAGGAAATGTGTTGAGTGTCGTTTAACTTTAAAATTTGCTAAATCTGTCGGCAAGAATAGCAACTAATTGCAACTGCTATGTTCCCGTCGAAGCTCTGATTAAAGAACTTCAGTGGCCAACTGTCAATGCAATGCTTTGACGTGGGACTGAAAAGATTGATTTCAAATCTTTTAGTAATCCCGCTCCTGACTATCTCTCACTCTTGCTGGTGTCCGAATGCCACCTGTGAGACTATGAAATACCAAAACTGACTTTTTATTGCCGTTGGTGAAAACTAGCAACGAGCAGAAGGTGCTTGCATCTCGAGGAGCCTGGGATGCATGTAACCACGTTGCCAAGCAAGCTCCCTTTCTGTCTTCTTGGTCCCAGCAATCAAGAGCGTAAAATGACTTTTGATTGTGGCTGTCGCAATTTTCTTACTAATACTGTTTTTGTTAAGTTGGCACGGCTCCTTGATATGTATTCACAAGGACTGGTGGAACTACCTTGTTCAGATGATTCCAGAGTGAAAAAATGAAAACAAGGCATGCTGAATATTATGATAAGCTTTGCTTGAACAAAAATGAACGTTTCTAGGCACTCTATTAAAAAATGGGAGATTGGTTATTTGAATCGAAACAGGGTGAAATTGTGCAAGGGAATATATCGAATGAGCAAGTGAATAGGACAGAGCTCGACAGTTCATTCATAGCTACGTGAAGCAATAATTCATATCGAATCCACGACTTGTATGGTCAATGTCAAAGGGGATATTTTCATTAAATGGAGCATGAGTATGTCTTTGATGAGTTATGTGGGAAAGGTCATGGTGGCCTATGGAAAGCCCCAACAAAGGAAGAAGAAGGTGAGTCACAGGCTAACAGGAGAGAGAGAGAGAGAGAGAGAGAGAGAGAGAGAGAGAGAGAGAGAGAGAGAGAGAGAGAGAGAGAGAGAGAGAGAGAGAGAGAGAGAGAGAGAGAGAGAGAGAGAGAGAGAGAGAGAGAGAGAGAGAGAGAGAGAGAGAGAGAGAGAGAGAGAGAGAGAGAGAGAGAGAGAGAGAGAGAGAGAGATAAGATCAAGTTTATTGACCTAAGATTTGAAAGAGGGCAAGTTGTAGGATTCGATAAATAAAGGAGACAAGACGTTCCATAAATTGCACTTTCTTGGGATGAATGAAGATTTGTGGGATAGATTCCATGGATTAGGCAGTGAAACTTATAAACGATTTGGATGAATTGCGCCTCTGGTGTTCGTGACACGCCTCAGAGGATCAGGAATGATATCCCTGATCTCCGTAGAACAATTTTTGCTGTATTATACAATTATCTGTAAAATGTGGAAAGATTAGCAACTGTAACGAATTGGCAGAATTTGAGAAATGCAATCGTATAATACCGTAAATATAGATTTGAAACTGTTAGAAAATGAATTCATGCTGACCTAACCACAGTGGTTTGCCTCCGCAATTAAGTCTGTCTATATTTCTCCTATTTTCTTGTTCCTCAATTATGATTCATTTTATAATGTCTTGGTTTGCTGCAAAATCCAACAATGGATCTACCGTCACTCTTGCGTCAGGATATTGGAGTGAATGCGCGAAGTCATGAATAACGAACATTTAAGAATAGGTATAATGGGGCAAAGTAGAACCCTTGTCGTTATTTAATGTCAAGGAAATTCATAGCCTTTGTTCGCTAAGGTACTAAGGGCTTAGGGACATTTTGGGGGAAATGGTCATGTTTTGTGGTCGTTTTGTCGACGCTGTTAAGGCTACATCCCTCTCTTTTGGCAATTGACCCATTAGGATAATTTCGGTACCGGTTGGATACAAAGGCTAAGTAAGGACTCCCTTTTCCACTGCGCTTATCGACGGAAAAGGAGAGGCGCCCCACACAGAATGTCCCCTACCCAATGCACGCGCATATAGGGGAGCGAGCTTCAAGCAGTAAGTCAGTCGAGATTGGAAGTTCGTTTGGAACGGACACAGGGGCTCCTCGTTAAGTCTACTGTGGATCTATTAGTACGGTATGTTCGAATTAGCTATTTTTACAATACTATGTCGATTATTTAGATTTATGAATCTTCGATTATAGTATTGCCGTATAAGACCTATGAGCCCAGTCTTATAGTTTTCTTATACCCTTTGGAGCTTCATTCAAGTTTGCGATAAACTATGATAATACTCTATTAATAATTGCATTGAATTAGATAATTCAATCCCGGTCTAATTTAGCGAGTTTTATGCAAATTGAAGTCGAGATATTTGTAGTGTTGTATCTGATATTGTATTAGGACAATAGCTTAATGTGTATCTTTTGTATCTATTTTTAGGAGCAATACGCTAGTTGTTCCCGTTTATTGGACGTTTATTGGACGTTTATTGGACGTTTGAGGTTTACGTTAGAGGGTTACTGTAGCGATGTATCCTCAAAACTTATTTTTATGAATGCTCATCAAATCTTGGAAAATCCTTGAACCCTTATTGCTTCCTATGCGACCGCTCTAGCTGTCCTGTTACATAAGTTTACCTCGTGAAAAATTTCATTTTGCTGGATAATAGCTTTTTATTGGATTTAAAAGGCATTGATCAACAATTACTTGTTTTGCACTTCTGTCCTAAGCAGATTGCATAGTAACACGTGGCTTGCTTGTTTGAACTATTCTGTCATTGATCTTTAATCCATGGCCGATATAGGCAATTTCTTCAGCCTCTTAGAAATAAGTCTTTTACTCGTTTGCATGATTGCCCTGCAACTTCCGCTGATCATTTTGCATTTACTATTAAATGCTTTCCTCAATCGCAGGTGTCTAGGCCGTGTGTTTCCGCTTTACGCACTGTCTCTTTGAGTTAATGCGGCCAGTTTTTATCAATAATTAAGTCTACTTTCTTCCCAATTCTCTATAAATCCAACTTTCTCCCTCAAAGACATCTATTCATGTTTCTCTCATTCATCTAGTTTGTTCGTGCTGCTTCAAAAAACAGTCGTCTGCAAAGCTTCTAAAAAACTCATCATAACGAAAAGCTCTGAAAATTTTGCAAGCAAGGCCGTTTAGCAATGATGCTACAAGCGCATTTATCTATATTCATTCTCATTCTTCACATTGCTAGCAGTTCACCTATCAACCTAGCGAAAAACCTTGATTCTTTGGCAAACCAGAGGCGGCAATGGGACACAACCTGTAGCTACTGGAGATGGTCAAAATGCAGAGGAAAAGCAAGGAATCAGAAAAAGGTAGGCAACCAGTGATTGCACATCTTTAATTATCTTTGATCATCTTGAATCATCTTGAATCAATGCGAACACTTTGATAACGACAGCAGTCTGTAACTCTTAAGAAGCACTTCAGCGATCTTGAAGGCCTTCATGAATTCGATCAACTGTTGGATTTCATCCTATAACGTCCAAGAGCAAAGGGAGAGACTTTTCTCTTTTATTCTCAAATTTTGATTGATGTTCGTAAGATTTGGAATCATGAAAGATTCAAACCTTCTTCACAGTGTAGCTCAGGGGTGGCCAACCTGTCAGAGACTAAGAGCCACAATTTTCCATGTGCTGCTGCAAAGAGCCACATGAGACACGTGGGCAAACCTGCGCAAAAATCATCTGTATATTTTAATGGTAGCTTATATAAGCTTCAGTTTTAATCATTTAATTATTATGTTGTGAAGCGAATGGAAGGCCCTGGTAAACTAGCATTCATTGAAGAGGCACCACATAATGACTTGTGATAGGAAAGTTCAGCACTTTTTGGAAATTCCTGGTCATTATTGTATCATGAAAATTGAGAAGCAATTGTTGTTTAGATTTTTTTTGAAAATAATAATCGATGCGCGGTCTTTAAGAGCTGCAAAAAATCTGGCGAAGAGTCAAAAGCGGCTCGCGAGCCGCGGGCTGGCCACCCCTGGTGTAGCTATAATATACTATAAGCATAGTTGTCTTATTCCAATCTAAGATTATGAATCATCTTGGAAATTAATTTTGCTGAAATGACTCAATAGGTGCTAGGGTGGTGAAAGGAATGATGGCAAGCTTCGTTTTAGAAGGCAATTAGTAAACTGGTAGATAGAAAGGAATAGATTGAATTCAAGACAGACAAAGCAGTTTTGAACGTTAAAATCCTTTACATGGTTTGGATAATGCTTGATAACACCAAGCAACTTAGTTACACATAGAGACCACATGGTTGGCCGAATGTGACGTAAAAAGTTGAAAAGGGGTTATCTATCCATATATCTACCTATCTAGCCATCGATCTAAGCCTATCTATCTTTGCCAATCTATCTGTGGCTATCTATGGCTATCTATGGCTATCTATCTATGGCTATCTATCTATGGCTATCTATCTATGGCTATCTATCTATGGCTATCTATCTATGGCTATCTATCTATCTATCTATCTATGGCTATCTATGGCTATCTATCTATCTATCTATCTATATATCAATCTGTCTATCTATCTATCTATCTATCTATCTATCTATCTATCTATCTATCTATCTATCTATCTATCTATCTATCTATCTATATATCAATCTGTCTATCTATCTATATATCAATCTGTCTATCTATCTATATATCAATCTGTCTATCTATCTATCAATTGGAGGGTAGAGACCGCATGCAGTTCAAATGTCAAGCGTTCTATCTATTGAATGTACTACTTGACTTACTTTATGTATGGCTATCTGGAGAGAACAGGATTCGCTTATCCTTGGAGTACATTGAAGGATGGACTATGATATTTTGATCACAAATAGGTTATCGGACCATGCAAAACGGTCTTGAAGATGTCAATCCGATACTTGAATGTTATAACTAACAACTCCATTTCATGGGAGATGCAATGCGCTAGTAACCTTTTGATTCTTTCCACTTATTCAAAAGATATTTAATTTTTAAACTCCAGACAGATGAGAGTCGTTTTCGGAAAAAGAACATTTTAAAAAAAGATGAGTTGGAGGAAGAAGGAAAAATGGGAGACTTGGAACTGATGTCAAGCCTTATGGTAGACCGAGATGAACCAAGAAAATTCCCACCCAAAAGAAACTTAGCTGACCAAGAATTTCAAACTTTATATTGGAGGGAAACCTGAAAAGATTAACGCATGAAATGACTATTCATCAAGAGGAACACGGATTTATCATTTGTACGCTAAACTGATGAGCACAGCTATTTAGCTTGAGCTTTTTCAAATGGTTTATTGAACAGAAATGATTATGAAAATGTTGCTTTCATAAACATTTTCCCGCAGGCTAACTTTCTATATCAAAATAAACTTCAATGAGATATGTATCAACTACTTTTGTGTCTAATTACTGAACTGCTTTATTCTCATCCTTCGATAAGTTTATTCTCATCCACATTTCGACCATCTTTTTCTTCTCGTAAAAAGTTTATTCTGGCTTACTTCTTCCAAAAGGCACTTATTTCAGATCAGCATTCTGATCGCAATTGACAGTTATTATTGAGCAATGGTTTCACATTGTAGCAAAAGTTGCTTCCAAAGTTATATCAGGGACAGCTGAAAAGACAATTAATTTATTGCATTAGTTATAAATAATGCAATTCAAATTATCAATTCTGTTGGTAAATGAACATCAATATATAGATACGATGATATTTAGAAAACTTGAAAAATATATTTAGAAAACTGTTTCAGTGGAAAAGCAAGGTGTCTAATTTGTTTGGTTTGATGTTTGAAGCTTGATTCAGTGACCATTTGGATGAGTTTCAAGTGAGCTCACTGCTACTTTACATTGGTGGCCAAAATAGGAGACGCGTGGAGTGTCACTCAATCTTTCAGTTTTTTTATTGATGTCCGTCTGCTTTTTCGTCAGCTAGAAGGTTCATGCTAATTTCAGTTGCATTACGATGACGTTTTTGATATTGACTGTTGTATCTTGATGACCTCGTCGATAAGAAGCGCCAATTAAAAATTGAATTCGTAGAAAGTAAAGTTCAACATCTTTCATCAATTATCATGAATGCAAAATTGGTCTTATCTGCAGCTTGAATATTGGGTCAAATAAAGTGATTTTAGTGTAAAGTAAATATTGTGGACTTAGTGAATGAAATAAATGAGAAGAGCAATGCTGAAAAAGGTCAAAGTGACCCCGTGGCGCAAAAATGTCCATAGCACGACAAGGCGCTGTCGCTGCAGCTGTGACAAATGTGAACCCTCTTATGTAAATGTGATGTTGAGAAGATCTCCAAGCTAATAGGATTTGCAACTGGCATGAAAGTTTATTAATTTACAATATGCTCATGTCATATGCTGCAAAATGCATGCATTGCGAAACACTTTACGGGGGTTGCGCTGCATAGTCATCTAGAGCATAGCTCTTCACTTTCATCTTAACACTCCCTTGCATTGCATTTCCAGTTGGTGAATTATTCATCGGATGCAGAGACGGTTGTTAATTCCATGTAATATTTACAATTTCTGCAGATATCTACTCAAGCTTTATAGATTTTCGTTAAGTAAATGTCGTATTCTAACTGTACCGCAGAAACTTGAACGTACGAAATCATAGCTTTTTCTTTGCTCGACTTCGGGTACGCTGTGCAACATTTGCACCTGTTTGAGTGGCATTTCAAAGAAACATCTACCAAAACGTCATTCCAGAGAACTCCTTTTTGTTATACAATAAAGTTGATTTTGAAAAATGTCTTCTTTCTTCGCTATTTCTACTTACCATCCGAATGTAGATTTGTGGACACTGAGAAGCCTTTTGCTATTAGAGCAGCGTCCATATCCTTCCTATCAATATGACCACATCTCCCGGTTCCGATGCTTGGAACTGTAAAGAGCTACAGGCTCTGCAAGAACTACAAAGAATGGTGGATTGCTCCATTGAAGAGAATAAACGTGTTGGCTTGGCTCTCAACACAGCAAACATCGTCTTGTCAAAATGTAAAATTATTCCAAGTTGCAACATCAAAGTTCACGGCGAGGAAATCAAGCAGGTTCGACATTTCAAATACCTCGGATATGACGTCACTGAAAATGCAAAGCCAGCAGAAGAGGTCAATTATAGGATAGCCCAAACAATTTAGACATCAACGTCTATGAAGGACGTGCTCTGCAATCAGAAGCTTAGATTGGAAACTCGTCTACAGATCCCTTACTGCTACACTATATCTGGCCAATTTTGCTTTATGGCTCTGAGTCATGGACTCTATGGAAAGCCGATCAAAGCCGACTTGACGAGGCGGAAGTGTGGTTTCTAAGAAGGACTCAAAGGATTCCTTGGGCAGCAAAACAGTCGAATGTTTCAGTATTGGATTCAGCAGAGTGTGGGAGGAAATCGTTGCAACTATCAAAAAGCGACAAATCGTGACGATTTAACTGATTATGATTAATTTAAGCAAAAATGATTTATCTTTGATTTGATCAAATTCTTAATGATTCCGGAAAGCTGCTTTTAATTAAACTAAAATTTAACTGATTCCAAGCTTACGTTGATAAATGATGAAATAGAAATATTTTCGGCAAAATATCCCACATTTTTATGGGTGGATATGTGAAATGAAGAGCAGCAAGTGAGGATTTTAATCCTGTGGCTTTGATTTTCTTGCATTTTTTCTTAGATTATTACTTTTCATTGAAGTTTGAAGTGAAAAACCAACCTCAATGTAATGTTCAAAATAAAGAATAAATCATGGCATTCAATTTCTTGGATAGTGAATTATTCCTCAGGCTGTGTTTAAAAACAATATTTTTGTGATTGAGCATTCTTTTTGACTACTTTTTTAATGGAACTGGAGCTATTCAAAGCATGATTCAAGCGAAATGAAAAGGAAACTACCATTATATAATAATGCAAATCAGATCAATAGACTCTACAGGTTTAACCAAAAGTGAAATTATGTGTGAATCTTTTATAACAACGTTTACTTCTGTTGCTGGCATTAGTAGATCAATAACAGATTTCAATTACTGGATGATGATACTTGAGCTTAGATAAGAAAGCATGTTAGGCCGAAACGAAAAGAAGAGTACCGTCGAGCAGAAACGAGCAACTAGAAATATTTTATGATTGGTTTAATGTTTAGGAATCACCAGTTTCAAGGCGTGCGTATGAAACTGGTCCTAAAAGCTGATAAATAAAAATTTCCTACGCATTTCTCTTTTGGGAGATTGAAAATCCCCCGGGAAGTGTTTTCACGATCAAAAATCTTGTTGATCGTTTTGGAAAACATTTTTGTCTCATGTCAATCAAAGATTAGACCATTAGATTTGAAATCGAAGAAGGAATAAATGAATTCTGACAATATGGTTATGATCGCGCCTATAAGCCTGTTAGGCTCAATAAGCGGTGACTAAACACAAGAAGTCAACTTATCAACAACGATTACAATTTAGATCTCATAACACATGAGTGATGCTGCACCTGTGGGGCGAGTCTCTTCAATTGAAAACACTATTGTCCTCACCACAAATGGCCGACTTTAATGATGCAGGCTCCAAGTATAAAAGCAGAAGTATCTGCAATCTCATTTCCATACACAGACAGCAGAGTGACCAACAAGGTTACGTGACATAATCCTTGTGAGAGCGAATCATCAATTGGTTATCGACAAATATGCATGCATTGTCAACTTTTGGGATTTTTCTGTCGTTGATGATCCTGGAGAGTGTGGCAGCAGCAAGTATTCGCATTGAAGAAAGAGAAGCTGCTAAGTTGAAACGTCAGTTTGAAACAACCTGTGCCTTCTACAGATGGTCCCACTGCCCAGGAAAGAAAGAAGTCGACAATGTAAGACCTTACAAATTGTTATCTGATTTTCTAACCATGTCTCGCTTTCAGGCATTTCAAAATTACTTCATGGAAGCTTGCTGGACTCTTTCTTGCCTAAGCATCGCTGAAATTCCAAAGCAAATTTCATCACACAAGATGAAGCTAAACTGGTTAATACCAAAGTACCGAATGAAAACCATATTAGGAATTCTAACAGATATTTAATTATCTCATAATCAAGCCTTGTTAAGGATTTGAGCTCTTTTCCAAGAGATACAGCCATGTCTCATTTGGCTTTACTATGAATGTTGATTTGAATCAGATTGATCTGTAGGAAGCAATGAACTCAATAAAACTGCTCGAAATGCCTTTTAAAAGCGTTAACACGAATGTGATAATGATAGCATGCTTAGCAATAAGATAACATCTTAAATTTTTGAGGCTGATGGAAAAAGACAAAATGACGATGCAAGAAAGGAACTGAACTATTTTGATGCCAATGAAGTGATGAATGACGTAGCAAGAGAAGACGAGAATGAAGCAGAAAAGGAAGAATTGATTGCCAAACAGAGGTTTATTCGAAAGCTATTCAGATTGCTGTTTCCAAAGAGGAAGGTTGAGAAATAACTACAGTGAGGGCAATTGGGATGATTGCTAATTGGAAACTTACAACAGTTACACAAAAGGATGTTTTCCATTAATTATGAACATACAGAGATTGTATGGACCAATATATGCAAAATACATGCACTAAAAAACCATGTAAACTTAGATGAATATGGTAATACATAAATTAATGAAAGTGATGAATAATAAAATATTGCACAGAAAGTCTGTTGTAATGATTTATTGCGATTGCATTCATCTTGTGCAATTCTGTGATAGCATGATGGCATTATGACGAAGTCCAACAATTTCTAATAGATTTTTTCAAATCTTTCAGCCTTTGAATTCCAGAGACTAGCTTTTTATTGTTTGCTTTGAAGTTTACGTCTTTTCTATGACTGTAGATCAAGGAGAATGCTGGGAGCCTCCTCTGTAGCTCCCTTTTGAGCAAATTTTCACTTCTTACATTTGAAGAGCACACCGACAACAAGTGCCATTTTCTACCACTTAAAAGGAGTTTTGAAGTGTCAGGCAAGTAAAGTAAGGAATGCTTGGGGAGAGTAGGTGCATCAGTCAAGTCAAGCAAAGAGCATTAGAAAAGTTTTGGATGCTTATTCAGATTTTAAATCTTTACTACTAAAAAATGAAACGTAAAGATTTCAAAACAAAATATCAGGACTTGCAAAAAATTTTGAATTCCAGTTCACTTATGACAAGTTCACAAATCTATTAGAGATATTCCAATAACAGAGTTAACAAAAGCTGAAAAAGAGCATTTAAATTGAAAATTCTTTTGATTAAAGTTGTAAAAAGGGCATTAATGCTTTCCATGAATAATGAACTAAGTTATGGCAGAAGACAATCAATGAATAAAGAAAGACCTGATAAAAAGTACCTAAATGCATCTTAAATTTTTCTATTTCAATCTGCAAGGAGCCTTGAGTTTTGTCCTCTTTTCATCTCAAAGTTGTCAGCAAATTTGCCTGTGCTTCAAAAGATTCCTGAATGTGGCGGCTTTTTCATTTTGAATTATTACAAATATAAGCAAGAAGCATTGGCTATTGTAGCAGCAAAGAGCGAAGTCTGCAAAGCGTATCGGTGACCAGATGGACCACCAGAGGAAAAGCAGGAAAAATAATAGTAGGAAGAAGGCTAGCTCTTTTACAAGTCCTCGAGGAACAGAACGACGATAAAGCAATTTCAGAGGCGGCAAAGCAAATTGATAGAAATGAATAAACATTTATGATCTTTTGCCTAAGTATTTGACCTGAAAGCATTCTATGAACTTCTATCTGTATTTGAAGATCGATCGAAGAATTTCCAGCGAGGTGACGTAACTGCAGAGCTTGCTCTTTTTCCATCAAAAGGTGGAGTTAAGAGTGAAAGAGCTTAGGAAAGATGTAGAGTTGAAAGGCTTTTTAGAAAATTTGAAACTTCAGGATTAGCCTTCAGACCTGTAAAATGTTTAGAAGAGGCTTGATAACACTGAAATTGTGATTGAAGCTATAGAAAGATTAAGATGGGTTGCTGTCTGACGAAAACGGTATGTCTGAGCTAAGACGAAGTTACGTTGAAGTTGTCTACGATGTCAGCTGAAGAGAGTTTCAACCAACAAGCTTTCGGTATCTTTAAGCAAATTAAGCACTTGATTCTCCGTTCAATTAATGGGGAGCAAATCAAGAACAGAGCATGCATCATAAGTGCGATAGCCATTTGCTTTGATTCTCTAATCTATCAGATATTTTTGGAAATCTAGATAGATCACATCTTAAATTAGCTTAGATTAAGACGTAGGTCAAGAAAGAAGATGTAGACTAAAATCTAAAATTATCCCCAATTCATGATGTGCCCTTAGTAGAAACCTTGTCCCGTGCCTTTGCTGCGTGCAGATGTCCCTGATTCGATTTTTGTATTTTCCAAGCCATTTCTGCTCAGAAAAATAAATACAAGACACAACTTTCTTTCCATTTCTGTTAGCTGCAGAGTTGCTTGAATATTGAGTTAAATTTATAAAAGATTATCATCTTACATTGAACTGTGTGAAAAATTTAATAAATGTATTCATTGGTCAGAAGTAAAAGGCTTTGTTTGGAACTAGCACTTAGAGGAGTTGGAGAGAGAACCCAGCTAGCGATTGGTCAAAAGGGGTTCGTAAAGAGATGATTGTCGACCGGCGTGTACAAGAAGTTGAACCAAAAAGATGGCTAGATGGCTAGATGGCTAGATGGCTAGATGGCTAGATGGCTAGATGGCTAGATGGCTAGATGGCTAGATGGCTAGATGGCTAGATGGCTAGATGGCTAGATGCTTATGATGGAGATATTTAGTTATGTTGGATTTACAGATACAATGACCTAGGTACAGCATGTTCTATGTATGTCATGACATTGATTTGCTTTGTTCAAAGGTTCTAGGATTGGCTTCCAATTTGCCATCGTTGAAGAATGAACCTCATCTGCATTCAATCGCTGCTTGATCTGAAAATCTCATAACTTAAACTTGATCCTTGATTGAATCAGTAACCTATCTTATATACGCATCTTACTCAGAGACTGTCTCGCACACATCTACCTAAACCACTAGCATTCCTTTTTAATGTGTCCCTCAAAGTCAGAACTGGAGTGAAACGAGACAGAGTTGCAGAATTGCCGTGTGCCGACCATCTGCCATCGCCAAGTGGAGTGTATGGTTTGCCGTTTTTACGATTGTACTGATTGCTTTTCATGCTAGTGGATATTCTTGAAAACCTATCAAAAATATTTAATTAGTCACAATGGTTCTCCTCTTAAAGAAAGAGTATCTCAGTAATAGAAACCCAGTTTATTTGTCAATAATCCACGCTTTCACTAGATTTTTAAGAAAAACATGGTCAGAAGGACCTCTTTCAGTATATCTTTTTAAATGTGAATCATTGTCTGAACCGATACTACGATCCATCTTACGAGATTATCCTGCCAGTTTTCAGCAGCATAGTTGACACTGTTTGTCAATCTACACTACCGTCATTTTCCGAGTGTCTGAAGGGTGTGGTCAATAATAATAATAATACTTGCTGCGGTCATACCCCCAAAGCCAATCGTTTAACTCTTGTCAGATGTTTCTCTTGGTTCACTGCTGAGAGCATAAAAATTGGATTGAAATTCAAGCATACTGACCCTATTTGCATGAATCCTTGTCTTGTTTCCGTTGATGCTCAATTCGTGCCTGCACAACGCCGAAGTCTGCCCTGCTAGCACCCTCTTCTTCACTTAGGGTGTGCCATCATTAAAAGTCGATGGTTGGATTAGCCCCCGTCTATTTTACTCCATTTTATAGCTTTGGTTTCTTACGACTGTGTGGTATCATGCTTGATTCAACTTTGGCAGACATTTGATCTATAACGGTTTTGGAGATAATGAGTATATTACAAGATAAGATAAGGAAATTAATGTGCAGAGCAAGCAAGCGTGTCTCTATTAAAGCACTTTCTCATTGACTTGGTTTAAGCACAATAGGTTGTGGGAAGAGATGAACAAAGGGGTGGCCATATCAAGTACAAAATTGAGTGATAGAAAGTGACCTTCTTGTTTCGCGGTTTGATAAAGAAGACATGAGGCAAGAAAACTCATGCGTGAATGATGAAATCAATATTTTCAGATATGATTCTCTACTCATTAGATCTAAAATTGATGGCTAAATCACTCAATCTAGCCACAATAGAAAATAATCATTCGATTGACATAAATCGTGATGTAAAAGGGATTGACAAGAATTTCTGTTTTTTTTCGTTGTCTCAAAATGGAGCAAAAAAGTCGTCGAAAAAGTTATAGAAATTTTTTTATTGATGAAACATGGCCCTAAACTCTTACAATGTAAATATGATATTTTCCTTGTTTATAAAAACTATCATCATTCATGTAACGTCATAAGTTATCTGTCGTCGGTCTGACAATGAGACGATTAGACGACGAGATGGAAAGCTCTTTTTTGGTACTTTAGGACTCTGCATTCACAAACATTCAATTTTGAAGACGTTCCAAGTTATTTAGGACCAAATCTAAGAAATAACCTAGCAACGGAAACCCCCCTAGATCTCATCAAGCTCGATTGTGGTAAGACTTCAAATATTCCTCGTTATGAATGGTTTACACTATGCATATAGGGGGGGGGGGCATGTTGTTAGTACACATTAATTTTGACGTCATCAGCCATTAACATTGATCACTCACTAAGATTGGTAGAAAATTCGAATGTAGATTAAATGAGTTGAAGATGGAGAAATCTTGTGAGTTTTTTATCGAAACATTGCCTATGTGCGCTTTTAATACGTTTGACGGACTGAATCCGAGATGCAATCAGAATTGAATATGGATTAAGACGCGAATTTTTCCTCCATACCGACAAATACTTATACAGTCGATTTAATTGAAGGATTGAAATTGCTTCAAGCATTGCGTGAGGAACAGATTCAGCAAGCTTTCAACTTTTCTTCGATATTGGAAATTTAAAGGTTCATGTTGCCATCCATCTGCCCTTTTTTTAGACCTGTGGAACTTGGCAAGAAATTTAGTGGAATAATGAAAAAACTGCAATTTCAAATCAATAATTTGCTTTACCCTTACTTTCAGTAGTGAAATTCTAATCAATAAACTTGTTTGTTTTTACCTCTGAATGAGTGATTGATTTTGCCGAAACCGACTGTCAATCAATCGGTTTTTCTTTACCTAATTAAGGCGGCAACTGACATAGCCAATACTAGCTATTAAGCAAAGCACAGCCTACTATCCCATTAGTAAAATTACCTTAAAAATTATGCCCCGAGGTATGCTGTAAAAGATGGAAAATGCAATCGAACAAATATATAGAAACACATTCATTGGTGACGTCTGCGAATAAGAGAAATGTGTTAACGACGAATCACGTGGTACCGTAAGGAAGAGGTTAATATAGAAATACAAGAGACGTTAAAGTCGAAAAATTGGATTCTGAAGCCTTCTTAGAATTGCAAAGATCAGGAAATCAACCCAGAAGCAAATTTGCTGAAAGTATTGACACTTTTCGACATAAACAATTTTCCTTGCATTTGCGATGAGCGAGACAAAACAAGGGAAAACGTCCACTGAACAAGGATCTTGTAGATGACAAGTAATAAAACATCTTTAGATAGGAGGATAATCACCAAGATATAATAAGAACGGTTATGACTGCGGCGAATCAATCGATTCCAGCTGAGCCTTTTTGAAACAGTAAACAACAAAGTGAGACGACGGTACATCGTCATACGTTTTTCATGAAAGACGCTTTTCATTAAATCGTCAGAGATAAATACAGAAAGAATTAAGGTTGAACAGCCAGTTCTTTCTCTCAACCCACTTGATAACAATGATAGCAATGAATTAATGATAATGATAATGATTTCTTCAAAAAAGATGAAATGTGATGATAGCAGCAGTATTATGCTAATACTATTTGATAATAACATGATTAAAATAGCGATGATAGATAATAGTAATGATGATGATAATAATGATGATGATAGGGATGATGATAATGATGATGATAATGATAGAAATAATGGTGATAGCATTCACAGTATTTAGAAATTTTAATATGAAGCACTAGCTATACATATAAGGACGTAAGAGCCACGTAGAGTGACGAAGTAATGAAAATATAGTGAGCACTTAATATAACGAATCGCTTTTCCCAGTCCGCAATTCTGCATTGAAAGCAAGAGGTAAGCATTTTGTCTGAATGCACCTTATCAACAATGTATTTTGATTATCCCTGGCTATTCAGTGTAATATTACTTCATCTCTTTAGGCTTGTGTATTATTAATTCAATGGCCGATGTCCTTCTGTCGTCCTGTCTAAAGGAACGGAGACAGGTATTATTAAACAGGCTTACGTGCAGGCTAAGTCGTATTAGCTTTGTCACCAAGGCATTATGCCAATATCTAAGCTTTGTTGCCGCTAATCTGATCTGCTCCTTATACGAGCTTATCCCAAGGCTG
The DNA here is from genome assembly GCA_964026355.1 of Pseudorhiza aurosa. Taxonomy (NCBI): domain Eukaryota; kingdom Metazoa; phylum Cnidaria; class Scyphozoa; order Rhizostomeae; family Lychnorhizidae; genus Pseudorhiza; species Pseudorhiza aurosa. The sequence continues at coordinate 680,546 of OZ032127.1, read as the reverse complement.
CGAAGACTAGTTGCAAACCGAACCAAAGCCTTTTCACTCTACATAAGCAACTCCGTGCTCACCCCAAGCCATTTTCAACTCAGGGTAAGTTGTGTTCGCTCACACTTTATACTGCATAGCAGGAGAGAACCTGGGGCGAGCCTGCGCAAACTAGCACTACGCATATGCAGTTATGTCATATTGCACGTGACAACTAATAGCAACGAGAAGAAGCAACAACAACCAGAATGCATTTTTCCACGATCAAGATGGCGTTTAGATAAATGATCGATAGTGGTCCCGCGTATTTAAAGGAATTACTGATCATCAAAAAGTCTCCCAGAGCACTTCGATCAGCAGAACTGTCCCTACTTGAAATCCCAAGAGTTTTCACTGAGACATTTGACAAAAGAACCTTTGAATATGCTGCACCCCATACGTGGAACTCTTTGCATCTCCAAGAGCTTGGCTATTTTCAATAAAAACTTATTATTCTAAACATGCCTTAATTAATAAGTATATTTTTATTGTTAGTACTATATCTTTTAGAACCTTTATTGTAATTCTAAATAATTTTGACGTAATATTTCATTTTCATCACTTATTGTTTGTTCCGCAGAATATTGTGAAATGAAGGGACACATTATGAATTCAATTACATTACATTGCTCAAAAAATATGCGAATATTTGCAGGCATATGACAACCAATCAGGGTTTGGTCAAGGTCATACCCTCCTTTGAAGGTGGGCTAACCTTGGGTTGAACCCAGGTCAGTTGTGTCACAGTGAAAAATCTAACTTGGGCTAGCGAGAAACCAGGGGAAAAGCATAGATTAGTTGGCGCATTTTGAACAGGGTTCAAGGCCAATAGTTTAACTAATTTGATGGAAAACAAGAAATACCAAAACGCTGCTTCCACCTAAATAATTGATTGCGGAAAAGATAATTTTTCGGCAATTTTAATCAAAGTCTCGACTGTCTCTGATTACAGGACTAATGGAACAAGGATACAGAGCTTACTAAAAATACCCAAAAAATAATTTCATAAAGCAAGATAGTTTGTGGAGCTTTTTCTTTGGATGTACCTGTATGGATATTCGTCATATTACAAAGAGCAGTAACAAATTCGCGATTTTTATTTAGGGTGCCATTTGACCATTCCTTTAAATGCATGAGTAAATTGCAATTAAAAATAACAGCTTTAAGTCAGCTTGCATTGAACCAAGGCTTTCCTTTCAAAAATGCTGATGCTGCAACAGCAAAAAGGTCCACCCGATCATAATCTCTTTACTGAAAAGTTATCAAGGATTTTTGAATTTATACTGGATCACCACAAACAACATGTTTTTGGGCTCTTGAAATCCCTCCATGTTTAGCTGCATAATCCCAGCACCATGAAAAACGATGAAATAATGAGCCGTGTGCTATGATTGTACTGAATCACACTAAATTCACTGGAAAGAGATTTTATTCCATTTTTTGCAGTCAATGAATAAACTAAATTTGATGCTGAAGTTGTTGGAGACAGCCACTCATCAAAATTTTAAATCAGTATAAAAGCACTGTGAGCATTGTTGAGATTTTCTAGATGGCTTGGTACAGTATATAACACATTGACTGCAGCCAGCCAATCATTTAAGCCTAATTAGTGTTTCTTACTATCTGTGCAAAAAATTAAGAAACAACGAAACATTTATTGAGTCATATGTATGAAGCGCCCCAGTAGGAAGATGTCTTATCTGTGATTCTGTGGATTTGTAGATTCATTTCAGCTGAGAGAACGATGGAGATATTTAGTTATGTTGGACTTACAGATACAATGACCTAAGTACAGTATGCTCTATGTATGTCATGACATTGATTTGCTTTGTTCAAAGGTTTTGATTGGCTTCCAGTTTGCCATCGTTGAAGAATGAACCCGGTCTGCATTCAATCTTGAATTGTTTTGATTTCTCGTTAGAAGTGCTTCAAAATCGCTCTTCTTAATCATCATAGATTAACAAGAATGATAGTAATTGATACTAGTAATGCAAATTTTTAAAGTAAATTTTGATTAAACCCAGTTAAGCATATGGCAAAAAATCTTTTTTCTATGTTTATATCAAGGCTTTTTTGGGGTCTTGAAAGAGGTGATTTGTGCTCGCACTTGGAAATTTGTAAGATATTCATTCGCCAAACAACATCTAACAGCAGTTTGCTATGAACAGAAAAGAGTGCTCTTTAAGTAATTACAAATTGCAAGAAACAAGATTAGTCGATTCTAATCATCTCTTTTGTAGCATGGCTATTATGCGTTCATTTTTGCCGCAAGATCCTGCATCATCATGTCCCTCTCTGGATGTCGCAGGGTGAACATCTTAGTGATGCAAAGTTGATGAGGAGACGGAATTGAATTCAATTCAATATGCATCAACGCGAAATAGAAAATGATCAAGTAATTTGATAATCAAGATATTAGCGGAATTCTGAAATGAAATTTAATATAGGTGAAAGTCACTTTGTTAAGTTTCTACCTAGCATACCAAGGTATCTTGCAAGAAGTAAGTCGCTATGATGATTACTGGATATTATTCTGTTACTTTCTCTAAGATTGACCACACCTCGAAACTTTTGCGCCTGAATAGTAGAGAGACAGTGACTTTCCTCAATCTGAGCGGAATTTTTGCGCGAATGGTCAGCTGCTAGCAATCAACCATCGGTTTGTAATCTTTGATTGTAACCCATACGACATCCAATAATGAATGCTGTGGCATCAATATTCAAATTTCACTCACGATATTTAAGCATAAAAGCTGCCTTTGTCTATTTACTTTTTGAATCTACACGTAAGACAGATTTATATTTGGTACATTGATAAATGTTGTAAGAGAGGTGAAAGACCGGTGCACGTTCAAAACTTATCTTCAACTGACTGAAGAGACCTTCGGGACTTTCTTTTCTCGATTCTAAATCTAAATCTGTCTAATTTTGAATTTGCTTGAAAGTTGACAGATTGATTCAGCGTCATTATTTTGTCAGCTTAAATGACATTGAGCACAAAGTTTTCCTTAGTACTTCCAAAGCAGATTTAATCGATCTTAACTCTCAATCATTTCCAAAAGTAGAAAATAAATAAGAAAACCTTGATTTATCAGTGGAATTGAACCTCTAGGGACAGTAAGATACTTGGCTACGACTGCAAAAATATTTGAATTAAGAAATAAACGGTGGAATTGCTATATTCTGACATGTTAGTAGAATATGACTGGCAAGTTTAAAACGATAGAAAGATGTAGCGCATAAAACAACTTAGCATAACATCATATAACATCATGTTGCACTACATAGTGAACCATACCCTAAAAACATTGCAAAGCATGACAGAAAGGATCAGAACACTTTTAAGCATAGGATGTAGTCATGTAACATAACAAAGTACGATGATATTACATGATTAGGAAGCAAAACGGCCATTTGCAAAAAGCATCGTTGCATTCTGCTGAATCTTCATCGTGCATTTGGCGTGGACCGATTTGGGGAGCAATGTACACCTAAGTGGTTCTCAAATTGCATCTCATCAAACCAATTGCGAAAAATATGTTCAATAAGGAAGTGCCAACCCATATAACCAATTTATTCTACATCTATAGAGTAGAATTATGCAACTTGACTGTATGTGGCATTTTGCGTGACAAGAAAGCCATGCAATGCCCCTAATCACCTATGATGCATCCATTGAATCAGCTAATGCCGAGAAGTTTCATCAAGATTACTTCTCTTTTATTCTGCAAATGGTCTCAGGGTTGGATTGCAGCAAGCACTGTCTTTCACAGCAAAAGAGTTTTCAAATTGTAATCTCCTACTTCAAAGGCGTAGCGCTGCTTATGAAGACCATAGTGGGAACTTAATTCAAGATTGTTTTAACGTAAATTATATTAAATAAATCAATGAAATTTAAAACAAAAGGGCACCTCAAGTACTACAGAAGCTCAAAGGGGTTTGTTGGGTCCTTCAAAGCGTACAATTTTTTTCATTGTTGCTGGATAGTTCTGCATTGCTTTTCTTTGAATTTGGACAAATCGTTTGAAATGATGATCACCCTGATAACCGTTTGTTATCATTTATTGCGACATTTTGAATTTATCAGAACAAAACATCGGAAATTGGCCTTAATTTGCATTTTAAATATGTAACTCTGCTTCAATAACTTTCAAGCTACACTAAAGTCTTTTAAATGTCTCCTCTCATCGCAGAGACGCATGACCAACCTATAGATAAGTAAATGTCAAATGGTTTTAACTGCTCTTTCAACAGCTTCTATTCTTTCTAGTTGAATTATGGAACTCTTTTTCCGACAGTTATCATCATTTCAACAAAAGAAAGGTTATTATAATTGTCAAAATTGACTGCATAATTATAGTGGTGTTGTCAGGATATTATTTCGAAGCCACGCCCATATTAAGATGAACAGTTAAAAAACAAGAGAAATCGCTTCTAGGCCGCTTTTATATTGCAAATGTATGGGATGCTCTAAGATTCATACGAATGGAGAAAAAGTAGTTAGCAGCAATTTGTTTCCCTGCAAGAGGGGTTTTGACGAACAGAAGGTGAGTTTATTAGAAATAAGATTCAGTAGAAGGACCCAAGTGCTTTTGAAGCTTTTTCATTTTCATTGATAAAATTGATCTAGAAATTCAATTTTTCAGTACTGTAAATTTTCATAGCAGTTGACTGCAAGGTTCATTTCTGAAATCCTTCATTTGTGATTTCAACCATAAGCATTCAGTCAGCCTTGATTTCCAGTAGTAAAAGATCAAATTGATTTTCAAGTGAATATTTAGGCATGAACTATAAATGATAGTACTTTGAGGTTTTTGCAGTTGTCTATGAAGCAAAATAGAATCCCATACTGGATACCTTGAAAAAACTCTCAGCAAGCCCTTTTTAGAATGGTATAATCTTGAGTCACGGCATTGCGAGGTAAGCTGACCAGGCACTTATGTGCCTTTCCCATTGGATTTCTAGGACTAAGAGAATTCTCTAACTCAGTTTTAATTATTCAAATCCTCATTCGACTCAACGATAAAAACTTTTTCACATTCACAAAAATGAAATCATTAGCTTAAGATCCGTAAAATTACTCAAACCGGTATTTTAAAGACAGAATGAATTGCTGTAAAAGAAGGTGCTGGATTTGGCCAAAGCAAAGTCCCAAGAAAATCTCTTTTGTGTCAAAATGTTAATTCCTTCTTTGCTACCTATTATGGAAACGGTTTATACCCGACGGGTAGATTCCTTGCAATGGGTAACAAATTCATCGCATCAAAGACATATTTTGGTGGCCCTGTAGACCTTAGTCAGAGTGACCAAGTATTCAATCACAGACCAATTTCCTGTATTTCTATTGATATGAAAATTGAGTCATTTAATTGCGAATTGCCACCGGATGCATGAAGACATAAATCCACACCAAACCTACATCTTTCCTTCCTCGTTTTACAGGATTTTCATTTTCGTTGTTCATCGTATCATTTGCAGTCTGCATTTTCATTCTTTAATATCCAATTAGCTTTGAATGTCTTATCGGTGTTGCCATTTAAGCCAATTAGAATAGTACCATTTAAGCAGTTTACTGTGGGTTTTGGCTTAGTCTGTACAAGCAATTAAGAACAAGGATAGGTGCGTCAACATTTTTCTCCAAGGGCTCCTTTGCGTTATCAAAGTTGTCTGCACCAAAGCATGTGTGTGAGCTATGGATGATCAACTTCGTGTTTAACGACCTGTTTACAATAGTTCGTTCATAGCTGGCTCAAAAAGTATTCTAACTCATATCTTCTTCCGGGGCAAGGCCTCAATAGTGCAGTTAATATCTATCTTAAGCTGCCAGGAGCAATTCAATATAAACCGTTTCCTGATATGTTGTATTTGATATAAATGTATGGCAATTGCGGTGAGGCCTATTTCTATCAGACTGCTGATAATATCAAGGAGGGGAACGCCTCTAGGAGACAAAAAAGGAGGATGACCTTTGTATACTTTCACACAAAGGACTTTGTCTGCTTTTTTATCATTAATTTGAATAATCATTGGCCAACTGGACATGGCGACAAATTACAGTGATTATCATGGTGTTGATTAATCCTGGCGATAATGATTCTTGCTAATAATGATGATCAGGTGCTAATTGGCACAGATGATGAGGGTCAGATAAGATATTAATTGACAATAATCTAGTGATTGATGGTGATTGATTGTAATCATGATCATTGCCATGTTCATAGTTATCATAGTCTTTATCAAGTGAGTCAATCTACCTGTTGAAGATATCCTTAACTGTAGGTTTCAGATAAGTGAGATCCTTAGAGAGAGAGAGAGAGAGAGACCCTGAGAGAGAGAGAGAGAGAGAGAGAGAGAGAGAGAGAGAGACCTTGAGAGAGAGAGAGACCTTGAGAGAGAGACCTTGAGAGAGAGAGAGAGACCTTGAGAGAGAGAGAGACCTTGAGAGAGAGAGAGAGACCTTGAGAGAGAGACCCTGAGAGAGAGACCCTGAGAGAGAGAGACTCTGAGAGAGAGAGACTCTGAGAGAGAGACCCTGAGAGAGAGAGAGAGCTGGCAACTCTCCTCACTCTAGGTGAAGTTAGACTTGAGGTAGGGATCCAACCAGTCATCATAGTGGATCCGTGAACAAGCTTCTGAGCAATGGCATTCATACGGAACATTTCTCTCGTTAAATTATAGCAGATAACTTCATTTTCACATTCTTCTACATTTACTCACCAACGAATTCACACTGACAGAGCTTTATAGCTCTCGCGATTTTTCATTCCCTCTTCTACTGATATGATTAATATTCCTATTATTACTGTTACTATTGATATCTCTTTTATCTTTATTGATATAATTTTGATCTGCTAAATTTTCGACAAATTAGGCATGCGTAGAATGAGGCTACACTATAATAGACTCCTCATAATCATCCATCAGCTGAAATCGCTTACCAAGATGCTTACAAAATCAGACAAATCCCAGCATCAAACAAATCACAAATCAAACAAGTCACAAATCAAACAAGTCACAACCATAGCCTTCATTAAGTGTTTTTTACTTGTGAAAGGGTAAATCCGGGGGTGCCGCAATCGGCAGAAACATCGACGAAGAGAAGCTCGTTAGAGATGTACAATCAAGAGATGTGACATTCCGTGGCCATTTCCTTTTCTCCAAGTATTTTACCTCCAGGTTTATGCATGATACTGATTAACTGCTGGGTGGAAAGACAGAAAAATGAAAACACAGCAAAATGACAGAGCGTGGTCTCAACGGTGGACATTTCGTTCAGTAGACGTCTAACTTTAGCCAACATGCAAACTACTTCTGTAACACTCTGATCGAAGGAAAGGTTTATAGAGAATAGCTTTCTCAAAGGTTGTGATGCTTTATCCTGTTTTGGAAGAAATCGAAATTTAGAGATGTTTCGCAATTTCATATAGCTTTCAAATGCTTTTACACATTCAGTAATGCAGCGAAGTTTTAATCATGTTTAGTTGGAAAGAAGCAGGACAGGACTTTTAGTTCAATATGGCTATGTTTGTTGTTGCAAGATGAAAAGGCAGAAATTCCCACACGCCTTCCTAGATTCTTCTCCTCTCTTAGCTGATTTGCCCTTGGAAGAGACTCCTAGGTGAACTGATTTCGTTTGCCATTGTCAGAACTGCGAGTAGCCACTTTGTATGGACGCTTTGCATGGGAATTCTAATTTCGAATCACTATAATCTAATTCCAACTTTTTCGCAAAAATCAAATATGGGAGGAAGCTATCCAGTTGACCATTCCTTTCATCTAGAATCAACTTTAAGCGATTGGAGTGAAAGTGCATCCGTTTTCGTTCAAAGAGAGAATTTTCCCACAAGATCTCTTTCCGTTACAAAACCAGACGCTGCCGGACCTACTGTCAATTACGAGGTATTGAGCTCAATGCCGCTGTTGTTGTTGCTGTTGTTGCTTTTTCAGAACACAGTTAAAGATGTTGCGGCTTGATAACATGCAACCAGTAAAAAAAGTAGGCAGGATGGAGCATTGCTTAGCAGAATGAATTGATGAATAGAGAACGAATTACTATATACATCGTATCAAATCGTTTCGAAATGGAAACAAAGAGCTAAAAGCGTAACGGTTCGTTATTCAAACAGTCTTCCTGTGTTCCCATGAGAAGCGTCTGGAGGGCTGCAAACCTCAGCCAATAGAAGGCAAGTTTGTTATGACTAGGTCATCTCTCTGGTTAATGTAGCATCGAAACAAAAGTCAATTAAAAAGGAGACCATTTTTACTTCGCTTTGAAATGAAATTGTCCTTTGTAATTGTGGCGATTCAAGAGTGTTGGTTGTGGCATACAGTAAATGTTATTTCCATATCTCTTTGATAAGCAAAGCAGATTTATGATGAAAATGTAACATCTGAGGACCGAAAATGCTATCAATCATGTTTAAGCCAACGGCCATCGAATGAGCGAATCACAGCGCAGTCAGCCAGGCGTTATTCTGACAGAGCTTATTGTATTAAAGAGACAGGTCTAGGACACTTGTTATGACGTTCAAAGATCCATGTATCTCACACTCAAAAATGCTAGCAACCCCGAATATCAAGATGCTCTTTTTGTTGGATTTTTGTAGTAGAATAAAGACAACAGCTTTCAATTAGATGGAGCATGCAACCTTTGCTTAACATTTGCTTTATTACTAAGGTGTTCTTCATTATAGCAAACCACCAAACATGATGTGATATCTTTTAGAATGATGGTTGAAACGAACTAACCGAAACATCCCAAAGAAGTTCATTAAGCTTTTGACTGATCTTAAGTATTGATGAATAGCCCGCACCAATAACTGCAATAACTGCAATAATAATGATAATGATAATATACGAATTTGTATACAGGAATAACCTATCAGCATGTCAAGCATGCTGTTATCATAAGGGTCCTGTGCTATAGCTAAAAAACAAAGTAACATTTAGTTCAGCATATAAATTGGAATGCCAAGCCTTGAAGCAGAGTAGAAGCTTTGGAATACTGAAAACCGTGTTGCGATGGCAGCTAAGAAACTTCTGTGGATGGTTTTAGCTACTTTTTGATGTATTCGATAAATTGGCTGAAGATTGTAATGTGACAAAGAAGGACTGGAGACGCCTTGCAAAGTGTTCCTGGATTCTACAGATCTCAATTTCTGACTTAAGTGTCTGGTAATGCTAGAACAGTTTTCTACGTATTCTTAATTCGAGAATACTTTAGTTTAGAACTACAATGGTTTTAAGACAGTGTTTATAAACATGAGCATCAATGTTCTTAGACAAAATATCTATTTTCGTTTTAAGCCATGAATAAATCTAAAACTAGACCAAAACAGCTATTCTTTCAATCAAAGCTGCAGCACTGAATTCAATGCGATGATCTTAAATGATGGTCTGTGAAAATGCCAGGGTTTGATGCTCTCGACTTCAATTCAGTTCATTACGCCTAGTAACATCCTTAAAAACGTCTCTTCCGTTATTTCTGGTTAGCGAGGGTACTGGTGAAAGCAAAGATGCTTTCTTGGACTGATGAAGAAATTTGAAAAATGAAAAAGTTCTGTTAACGAAGGTGATACCGGACTACAAGACGAAAAAATTCATCGAAGGAGAGGTTGGGAGAAAATCCGTTCAAAATATAACGATATTTAAACAATTATTTACAGAACGTTCTCCAAATGATGCCAACTCAGTTTGAGCTTTGATTATTTTTCTTAAGATGAAGTGGCACCAAATTTTGGTAGAAAGTTGTCTTTTTCAAACTGCCTCTAACCGAACTTCCATTTGCCTCGTTTCTAAGAGTACCCGAAGAGAACATTCTGGGACTTTACACGATTACTTGTGGGTGTGGTTTTAAACGGGACCTACTTCCTAGGCGGACTCGCTTGGGTATGGCTAGTGCTTCTATTTGGAATGGTTCCATCAGCTCTTACGTAAACACAAGGCTTATCCTAACCTTTGTGGGGTATGTCTGCGTTTGGAACCGTTCCAGTTTAAACACAGCCTTGAGTTGCAGAAAATAAAAATCACAGTCATTCGAGAAGAAAATCGCTAGTATGCACTAGACTTGCTACGTAGATCGACTTTTGATTTTGCATTGATTGGCTCATGAACGTGACGTCACGAGCTTAATGCTGACCAGTCCATTGTCATGTGATTGGATCACTCTGTTAGCTTAAACGAAAACTAGCATTAGCAATGGATAGTAGCCGTTTGATTCTTTGACCCCATGGCACACGTTGTTTCAAGTTAAGTAGCCATGCAACTCTTCTGTTCCGTACCTAGACCGAAAGTTGATGGATGGAATTAAAGTGAAATTCCTTCGCTAAGCCTCGGTATCTACAGTTTTCTTCTTCTTGGTAAGGTGTCAGCCTCGAAATCACCTGCGGTTTTTTATCATCAGAGGCTTAAAATAGTGTCCATCTCTTCCTTTCTGGATGCCTTCTATCCAACCATCCAAAAATGAACGGGGTTGTTATGCAAATCTGTGTGTAAAATGTGACAAAGAGAAGAACTGGCTGCTCTTCCTCAAAATGGCGTCGGTCACGGTGGTTCTGCTCTAGCAAGGTGTTCTTTGACACTCATCTTAAGAGTAGGATTCAACTGGACTAATGTTATCCAATGCTCAAATGTAAATGTCATGACCTTGTGACGCTATGCCGATCGAATAGCGTTGTGTCATGAACCATAACCGGTAATCACGCGGCGTTGCCATACGTCGCACTCACCATTCATTTGACAGACCTCAGAACAGCTTGCTGCTATGATACCGACGCCGCGCTGTTTCCTACATAGATGTAAGCTTTGCTCAATGGTAGGGCAATTGCTTGCAGATGTTATGGTCGGTCGTTCAAAGTTTACGTCGAACTTAGCTTTGCCTTGGGGAATGAGAGAGAGAGAGAGAGAGAGAGAGAGAGAGAGAGAGAGAGAGAGAAGAGAGAGAGAGAGAGAGAGAGAGAGAGAGAGAGAGAGAGAGAGAGAGAGAGAGAGAGAGAGAGAGAGAGAGAGAGAGAGAGACGAGAGAGAGAGAGAGAGAGAGAGTGAGAGAGAGAGAGAGAGAGAGAGAGAGAGAGAGAGAGAGAGAGAGAGAGAGAGAGAGAGAGAGAGAGAGAGAGAGAGAGAGAGAGAGAGAGAGAGAGAGAGAGAGAGAGAGAGAGAGAGAGAGAGAGAGAGAGAGAGAGAATTCAGACAGTGCTCTGTAAGCAAGGCTTTTAATTATCTCCTAAAGATCTACTTCATGATTTATGAATCATGGAATGCTTGAAATGACGTAAAGTAATAAGGGAAGACCAGCATTGAGGTTGATAGACTGAGGTTCTCAGCATCCTAACATATGCCATGCAGGATGTTTGATAGAAGCATAAAATACCCCTTCTGCTTTGTTACATAATCTGGTGATCCAATTTATCCCATTTCATTAAGGCAGATTTCAAGTGAGTGGATTGCTTCCACCATTTAAACTAAGACATCTTTGCTGAGGCTCTCCTCCGTTTTCAAGGTATCAACGAGCTGGAGACGAAAATTTGAAAGCTGAGATTACTAAAAGGATTTTACTTATCCATTTAGACTATTAAAAGCCGACACTTCAATCGTTGAATAATCCCAAAGTTGTTTCATATATTGATGCTTGTCTTGTCCTTGTCTTGACGGTTGACAGGACCTCAAGCAGCAACGAATGAACCTATCAAAGAGGTTAGCGTAAAAGAGGTTAGCGTAAAAGAGGTTAGCGCAAAAGAGGTTAGCATGAAGCAATTTGCACTCCAAGACCAGACGAGGCTGCAAGGTAAGTCCTTTAATTAAGATATGCGGAAATATCAACGATTTCAGAACTGCTTTCTTTACTTAAATCTCAAGTACAACCTCAGCAACTCAGACCACTTTTTACAGTTACCAGACCTTGATTTTTGTATTATGAATCTTGCATCTTATTGGTGCAAACTAGACAAGTCATCACGTGCCCATCTCATAATTGATCTGTGGGAGGGACGTTCATCTAAGACTTTTCATATTTATTGATTAGAATGACAGTGCCAAAGAGGCAAAGAGTCATGAGTACCATCCAAAAACCAAGGCTCTTTGCGTCGAACAAAGCAAAGTGCCAAGGGAATGGCTTAATGTGATTAGTAGAAAACTTCTCATTTACATGAGAATCTCAAGAGAGCTTGTGACAAGAAGGGGAGTGACATTGCAATGTGCATTCATTCTAATCAACTTGCTTTTTGATAAATAAAGAACAAGATCGCTACTTGGATAGTCTTGATCGTTAAAATCATCAGCACCCGAATCATTTTGATAATAAATAATCATAATTATCATTCATTTAAACGCCTGCTGTTTGGCTTTGAATTAAGACTTCCTCAGCCATATGTACGACACATGTTTGTGATTTGTGGCCGATGAGCCCTCCAAGTTAAATCAAACCACTCCTAGCTTCTTAACAATGTGTTGCAAACTTTTCCATGTGTTTACACATTCTCTGAAAGCGCTCTCAGAAAGTCCCAGGCATTGTCACAAGGGTATAATCCTGTGATACCTAATCCATTTTTCTACATTGAGCAATACCGTATGCCTTACAGAGGCAACAGCATATTTCCTCAAATTTTTCTATGCCCAGCCAAAGTAAATGCATCATCTTTGATGTAATCTTTATGGCAGTCATTCTCTTTGTAATTTTTTGGCAGTCTTTGCTGAGCCTGGTGATTTAAAATGATGACGCCGATGCTTCAACAGTGATCACGATAATGATTCCAATGTTTGTCATGCCAACCTTCCCCACACCTTGCATCAGCAAACCCTGGACTAGACAGACATACGTAAAAATTTAAATGATTATGGAAGCACAAAGCAAGAGTGAACAAGTTCAACTCTGGTTATTAAAATTTTGCACGTCATGCACTGATTGTTTGCCTAAAGGGGACAGGTTTTCGATAACAAACGACTTCAGTTTTGCGACAGAGGTCATGATTCATGGTTGGTAAACAATAGTGAATGGTGAATCAAAACGGCAGTCTCAGATAATCGATTTGTCTTGGAAATGTCTTGACAGCGAATGAGAATAAGTATTTGCCTCTGGCAATCATAAAAGAACACGTAGAAAATTTAGATGTGAAAGAGTGCTTCAATCCAAGCATTTCTGAGCAGCTGAAATCTTGCAGCAGTGCGCATTATCTTATGCAATAACAACCAGAACACCTACTCCAAAACTTAGAAAGCTCTACGTAAAAGCTTCATTACTCACTGTTTTGTACCGATGATAACCATTACCCTGAGAACAGTCACTTTGAAAGCTCTTGTAAATACTTGAAGACCACTTGCGTTTCTCTATACTTGAAGTAACCTCAACCTCACCTTATCAGACCGCCCCTTGTAAAATAATCCAGGATTACTCATACTGCTCTGTATTGCTGCTGTCCGTTACTCTAAGGACATGAAGTCAAAAAGCCCTCCGTAGAATACTTTGGGGCTACTTATGCCGCTCAGTGCCGATGCTAACCCTACACCTAGCTGATCAGACCGCTCCTTGTAAGATACTTTAATCCCACGAGTGGCAATAAATATGCCCGGTTTATAGAAACTGATGAAAATATCATCATTCACTATTCTCAACAATGGTCTCACAAACACGTAGGCCTGAACAGCATGGAATGCAAGGCTTTATATTAGTGCTATTTAATACTTTGAGTTTCCGGACCTCGGTGTTGCATTGCTCCACCCGTTCTACTCCGCATCCGGTTAGTCAGTGACACTTGAAATGAGCAAACGAATAAAGCTTCTAGACAAATGTTATCAGGAAGGCAAAGTCATCAAATCGAAGACAGAGCGTCATTGATTGTTTTTGAACAGTCTGGGAAATATGCAAGTGAAAATACCGAATAGACTTATTGAAGGATATTAGTAAGCAAAATTAATCATGATTGATAAAAACATGACAGGGCTCTTCAGCAACAATAAGTCTCTCTCTCTCCATGGCAGGTCTGCTCCCATGGTTTTCTCTAATGAGAGACGAATGGAACAGGTAATTCAGCTTTAGGAACGGCAGAAAAGGATATTAAAGAAGAAACACACTTTTCATGAGAAGGAAGATTACATGATTGTCAAAGCACATGCCTACGGCTTGCATAACCTTCCGAATTTGAGCCAAGCTCATTCACGTTTTGAATGCACTTCAACTGTCCAATCACCAATAGCTGGGTGTACCAATCACCAATGTTATTAAGTTACTAGGTGAAGTGCAACACAACGAAAAATGAACTTACCACTGTTTCACAATGCCGTGGCTAGGGTTGGTATCGCACTCGCATTGTGTATCGGAATAATCTGTTTATGCTCATCCCATGGTGTGATGCAAGAACAAATCACACAATTTTTTCATGCAAATTAGTTTTTATTGAAGCGGAATTAATGACTCATTGATTTAATTGTGACGATGGCAATGATGATGATGATGATGATTATGCTGATAGTGATGATAATGGTGATGATGATGATGATGATGATAACGATGATGATGATGATGTTGAAGATGATGATGATGATGGTTATGATGATGATGTGATGATGATGATGTTGAAGATTAGCAGTGGTTGAGCAAAAATTTGCTAAGACGTACGGTTCTGCACAAGAGTCGACAGGTATAAGGACAATTTGTTGGAACCCATTGAGGTTACTTGTTGACATATTCAACAGTCCAAGCAATGTCTGTTAATTTGTACAAATTTTGCCCTAGCGGCTGGTATCATTGCTTGCATTATTCTTGGGTGGCATTACCATCGCAATAGGTGCTAGGCATGTATCAGTACCCAACCGCATAATAATCTGCCAAAATCGGTAGAACCTAATTTTGTATTGCCATTATGGCTTAAGTTTGGTAAAAGGAAATTTGATTCTCGAAACTTTGGTGCTATAAATCAAAATGATGGAGCAGAAATGTGGGATGATTCCGATGACTGATTTAATCACTTGAATAATGGATTGAAAAAGAAAAGGACTTCCTACATAATCAATGATCAATGATCAATGATCATATTAGACCTATTTTAGTTAAATGGACAGAATCGATCGGTTGCGTAGAAAAATTTTTCGGCAATTCATTTTTGTCAAGAACAGCTACTATCTGCTTTTAGCGAAGGTCAATGAGTGATTAGCCACTCAGTAGTGTGGCTGATTTTATTGGCTATTGGTATTGCATTAGCATTGAAGCATTGCGTTTTCATTTTCTGGTTTCCATGCGGATCATTCCACTTCACTGTCACAATTTTTCCAATAGCAAAAATGCAAAGTAAAAATGTTTGCAAACTGTCGGAGAGTTTTCTTTTAGACCAAGGGTTCAGTTGCAATATCGCACTTTTCGGGAACTGTTTTTCATCTTGCTGCAAACCTACCCATATTCTACGGTCGTTCTTCCATTCCACGGAACATTTTTGGCCTAAATAAGCTACGAGCTATCCCTGCAGCGTCCTGTCTTTCCTCAGTTAAAACCTGCTGTTTATCCTTCAGAATGGTTCACCACGCTCTTTTCTTGGAATATTTCTGGCATTTTCTGTTAGGCCGTTATGACCTTTGATGAATGACGATAATCGGTCTCCATTGGTTTATTTGTTTTCAGCAATCATTTACGGATTGGACAAAAATAGCAAGTTTGCATGTTTGATCCAAGCCAGGCCATTAACAGTGTGAAATCTTCGCATTCATGTCACTTAGGGGAATTCGCAGCTTTTAAAACGAGAGACAGATTAGATGAATGTGAAAGATTTATTACTTTTTAATTGAAGCTTGATTTGGATCGATTCAAACATATGAGGGATTTTAGATGCCAAGAAATGCATGGTAAGGAAGAGAATTGAAGAGGATGGCAGAGGAGGTAAGATGAAGACGAATACACCCCATTGGTTTCATGGAATGATGGAATGAGTCGTTCAAAACCCCATAAAAAGAGGGAGAAACGGTCCATCCTCGACTAGAGAACCATTTAAAAACTGCAGACACGAGGCTGTCACCTGATGAAAGACCACATTTTGGACTGGCTTGAAATCATAATTCTTTTTATTTGTATGATTTGATTGTATTCATATGTAATGGCCACCAGAGTGAGTGAGGTTGAAATTAGGGTTCCATATGAAAAATCACTATAGAGCGCAGAATCAGTGGTGGCTTGGCAGGAAATCCGAGGAGCATGTCCCCAGCAAGCATTTTTAAGGGGTTCCTAAGTGTTGTACAGAGCACGGAATAGTCAACGGGCCGAATCGATTGATAAGTCAAATTCAACGCTAATGAGTCGTTATAAACCTGAGCTTTGTAAATAAACTTAACTTATATCCAAAAACGAAATTGATTCTGCCACTAACAAGGATGTTTGTGATATGATTTGGGTAATTTCTTGAAGCTTCAAAAAATCTTTCTTAATACCAAATCCTTCCAATCCTTTAAGCGACAAACGTCAGGGTGAAAACATGTGTTGAAGGTAGATGATGGAAGCCCGCACTAGCATAGTTCAGCGGTATAAGTCCCGTGCATCGATCTTATGATAAATGGTTCGATTCCACCCTAAGCTAAACTTTCACTTAGAGTGAATAGAGTCATAAGCTCTCTGTAATTTCAGGCGTAGGAATGACAAGGTGTGGACACACCGAGAAGAAGGATCTGGGCACTGATCGATGAGCAGAGAAGCTTAAAAAGACTCATTAGATATTTGTATCACCGTAAGCATCACTGGAGAAAAGAAAGTTGCAGAAAATTTCAAACTTATACGTGAGCATCTTAAGAACTTTACAATACAGGGAAACTTATGCTAGAGAAGTACATGCACTGCTATTGAGCAAATTACTGCTTCTAATAGAGATAGGGGCTTTCCTCTCGTTGGTTCTAGGACTACTGGGAGAGTCCTCCTGCAAGAAATTCCATTGTCCCTGCAGACCAGATGATGCTTCATATTATACTTTACTGGTGCACTATTTTTACATTTCATGTATTGTGTTATTTTTAAATTTAATGGAATTTCAAATTTTGAAATGAAATGAAAGTGAAATTGTCAAACTTAGGCTTCAATTCCGGATGCTGCTGCAGATGCTGCTGAGCAGGAGCAATCAAGTATCTGCGCGGCAGTGGTGATCAAATCTGGCCGCTGCGCTGGAACCAGAGTGTATCATCTGCAGCTTTAGCACGCAAAGAAATCTCCTTTGAAAAATTGCCTGCTCAAAGTCATGGCGTTCCATCAAACATGTGGGGCTGCAAACAACGGACGGCAAGCCATTATCAAAGATGCGGTCAGATATCATGTACGGTGTGTCCATGGCTATGCACTTACTCTCGCCCTAGTTCTATCACACGAACCTGGTCCATATGCTCAAATTATTCAGTTATTTGATAGCCTTGAAAAGCGGTAGGATTTGTTCTGAAATGCAAATCAGATGCACGACCCATATGAGTCAGTTCAAAAAGAGAAAGATGTGAACGGCGTATCTGCGAAGCGCAGCAACACAATTAGATGGAGCTCCCGTCCATTTCGCTTCGAAACATTTCTCCAGGGCTATGAAAGCATACTTGCTGCTGGCCTTGAAAACATTTATGCTGACATCTCATGTGAGAGTAGCCAAAAAGTACTGTAGAAGGGTTGACAGACTATCTTAGAAGTCAATAGTTTTTGTTACAAGAGCACATCCTTTTAGAGATATATTTGCTATCACTAGTTTTTTAAGTCGCCAACTGCAAGGAGTTGATATTGGCGTTGGCAGGGCAACCTAGTCTATCATTGGAAACAGTCTATCATTGGAAAAGAAAGCCTTTAAACATTACTGTATATCAAGAACTATTCGAGACTAGCATGCCGATGCTCGAATCGATGTCCTTTTCCAATCCCATCAAATTTCTCTGCTCTTCATCAAAATTACAAAGCACAGTCGCAATCTTCGGAAAACCTTGAAGGCTTCTGCCAAGCATATGAGCTTGATTTTATATCCTGATACCTATTCAGTTTTTCCCCAAATAATTCACAGTTTAAGTAAAATAATTGTGGTTTAAAATCCAAAATACCCTCATCAATCTGATAATGACGATGAGAATAAATGATTCAGTTATAATGATAAAAATGTTGGCTAGGAGCACGATGAAGGAAACGAAGACATCTCAAATAAAAAAGAAGCTTCACCTTCATTAAGCAATACCCTGGCTGTTCTCTGTCTTCCAGAATGTCAGCTGATCAATGCATACTCGACACTTAACAATGCTTTTTCAATTTCAATAGCTATCCCAGCGAGCGCTTCAGCGGCTGAGAGACCTTTTGCAGCACCGAAGAGGCTTAGGAATCGAATAAAGCCAAGCATGGCTGAGGAAAACTTGGAATTGCTGCTTTTAAAGACAACTGAGAAAAGCATTTTACTTTGCCTCAATGAGGAAAATAATTCAATTTCTTTGCTAGACCCTCGAGCGAACTTTCAAAGGCTCTTTTGCAAAAATACTGTATGCTCTTATCCTTAACAAATCATTCTCTTATTGACTCTATATCCGTGGAAAGTCTTTCACTATATTTCTATTTCTCTCTTGTATGCATACCCTTGCAATCGTTTGGCTGAAATTTCAGTTATAACCGCTCTGCTTCTTTGCTCTTCTCGTTTCGATTCCTTTTGGATCATCGCACAAGATTCAATTCAGTGACGTATGAGCATGAGTATTTAGAGAGTATTATCGTTTCATTTTCGTCACCCCAGACCACAGGTACCTAAGTCGCCACTGCTCAGAACAAAGTATTTACGCTGCTCTTCATTTTACTCATCATCAACTAAAGGAATGCCACTTGTCGTTCAAGTACTTAACCAATGAAACAGATGCTGGAAAACATTGACCATGTGTGTATTCCAGTTTATCTAAGAGACTACTTCTTGGCACTGGACTCAGGAATTCGAAATCATGTGTGCCATCTGACCATCTTTAATCAATTCCTACAAAATCTGTTATTCTACACACAACAAGGAACTTGTTGATAACAATTTAAGTCGTCCAATGGATATTGCCTGATTCAGGACAGTTGTCAACAAACTTCACGCTTCTGTGCCGTTAAAAAGAATATTGATGATTAATGCGATTTTTAAGATATTGCTTGCGCGATGGAGATTTGTTTTAAATAATGTAACGGACTAAATCATTAAGTAATGACAGTCACTTTATGATGAAAAGTGATTGGTGAAAAGCAGCCAAGCAGAAATGAAAATTTCACAGAATTGAATCAAACTTTCAAGCACAAATATCACAGTGGGCTTTCATCAACCTCCATTTTAACTGAAGAATAAAAAATAATGATGATTTTAATGATGACCAAGAGAGCTGAAGACGATGGTTATTAATGATGGTGATGATAATGATGATGGCGACGATTAAAATGACGACGATGATGTTGATGGTGATGTTGAAGATGATGTCGTGATGAAGATGATGATGATGATGATGATGATGATGATGGTGTTGATGAAGACGATAGTGATGGTGCGATGGTAATTTCATTCAGTTTATTTCTTTTACCTTGAATCAAGAGAGCGAGATTTTATGGTGGAAGCAATTTTCACGATTTACAGCTTTTACCCTCCGAATAATGTTTGATATGATAGTATGGCATGTCTGATTAATGTAAAACTTTCATCTGTCTCATTCCAGCATTACGTAATGAAATTGGACAAAATGGGATGTAGAGACAGCTCTATTTTGCTTTCGTGCCAATCCAAAGTCCAGGAATAGTGATAAAATGAATCAGACAAAGGTTTTTCAACTTTTCCCTTTTGGAATCTTACTTAGAAACGTTTTCACAGTGCGTTTTGGCACGTGCTACTGTGGCGGTTGACAAAGTCGTGCCCTCTTTACTGCGATTA
This sequence comes from Pseudorhiza aurosa, assembly GCA_964026355.1. Classification (NCBI taxonomy): domain Eukaryota; kingdom Metazoa; phylum Cnidaria; class Scyphozoa; order Rhizostomeae; family Lychnorhizidae; genus Pseudorhiza; species Pseudorhiza aurosa. The sequence continues at coordinate 660,675 of OZ032127.1, read as the reverse complement.
ATGGCTTTCTGGCACCCGATTAGCTTTAACTATGACAAGAACATTCCCCTATTCGGCGTTCAATTGGTTTGATTCCAGTTGGAAAAGGTTGTCTTTGCATTAGCTTGCCAAACATTTTTGCACCACGGTACCAGTTTTCTATTTGGGTATAAGGATAGTGTTGCATTGTGGCAAATGATTCTATGCTAAGTGGTTCGAAGTCAATTGTGATCTTGACTTTTCTCAACATTGGGGGAAGTCACCAGCTCTTTGTGATTCCGGGTGTGGGAATAGCAAGGCGTGGTCTTATCAACAGGAAGGAACACAAAATTGTTCGATACGCATGGATTCTTATCTTCCTAAATTCCACCTTCAGGTGCTAGGTGGAAAGTTCAAAAGCAACTCCAATTTCGTTTGTGTGGTGCCGAAATAGAATTGCTCATGTGAATGTTTGAAGGTGAATGAGAAGTTTGGGTGTGAAATCAAGATTGAAAGAGTAGGCAACTTGCGTATTCATATTCATGTTCATTTTCATTATTTACCGTTGGTTTGCTGCTATTATGTTTAAATAAAAATCCAGACCAGTATGTGCAAAGACGCAGGAAACCTTCCCTCATTCGAATATCACGTTACGAATAGGGACAAGTGCTCTGAAAACATTGGTTTGACTTGACATTGGTATAGTATGTTCTCGTAGCTGGCGGTGCAGGGATACTTCATTCAGATTGGGGGTTGAAAATTTTGTGTCCGAATGAACTGCGGGAGACAAGGTGTATGCTGATGGAAATTGCATTAAGTGTATTGCTCCATCAGCATTCGTTTGCTCCAACTGAGAGGCTGACAGTAATTCCTCCTGGCTCCTGTGCCTATGGCGTTGATAAAATCAATCACTGATTAAACCTGGGGACATTGCTTGTATTTCTATTTTTCCTCTTTTCAGAACCCCCGAAAGGGACATTGCTTTGTGTGTTTCTCTTTCTTATGTGCCCTGTCATTTTTAAGCAGCACCTTTATCTCCTTCGCAGCATGCATCATTATAATCCATCCTCGTTAGCAAATGAGGTTGACTAGGCGTCCCAGTTTCCACCATATGCGCTATAGAAATCCTGCGGTGCTTGTCAATGGGCTTCTAGTCTATAGATTCCGTTATCGCAGTCTCGAAAGGGGGAAACACACATAAGAGCCTTGGCTTTGCAATATGTTGAGCGCATGTGATAATGAATCAAGGAGGTCAACCAGCGTCGTATTTTCTATGTTATCATGAAAGTATTGCTTAGTCTCTCGACATGATCTTAACTGCATAGTCCTTCTAAATCTTTTCATCTCTGACAAGTGATGGATGAAAGCTTTCTTATTGTGCGTAATACTTGCTTTTGAAAATCATCACACAGTGATTTTCATGAAACCGTTGCGTGGTCTGCATGGCAGCCGCAAACAGTTCATTCAATCGCTGCAAAGCTCGAAGACGAGTCTGCTGCTCTGTTGTCAAGGTTCGCATGAACCCATTTTTTGGGTTAGGGTATTTTGCTACGAATTAGCCCTATTACCCTTTCTCCATATGGTTGAGCTTTTTAAGTTGCCCTCTTGGATAGCTTTAAAGAAGTGGCTTTAGGGAACATGAAAGATAGAGAGCAGAGCCACCCAATTATGGGCCTGTTTGCTGTAGACGCTACGTGTGAAAATTGTGCTTCAATTAAAATTTCAGATCCATAAAAGACAATTGCTGAAACTGGCGATAGCTTGCAAAGGTTGGGGTTGCTGGTATGATGTTGAGTTCTGCCATTGATAGACGCTTCAAATTGTGGACACTTGAGAACTGCGGAATGGTGCATTTGATATATGCAAAATGAAAGCCTTTTTCATTACAGATAGTTGCAAAGGACTCGCAGCTCTTTGTCGTTCAGAGGTTAAATTCATGCAACAAGTGTTGAAGTTCTAATAAGAATTCAGGCCAAAATTCATCCGATGTTAACTGTACATAAGATTAATGCATCAGTCCAGTACAGGGAACAATTTGATGAATTAAAAGATAAATACTTGTTTTCTGTCAAGATTTTATGTAAAAGAAGAATCCACTCTGTGCTTTCTTGGTCTGGCTTTCAAGATTTTAAGATAATTTCACAGGGGAATAGAGCCACTGTTTTCAATGGATATATGCTCTATTATTTTTACATTAATGTGAGAAATTCTGAAAATTTTCCTTCATTTCTGCATAAAAGCCGAGACAACTTGGAGCGACAAATGGGGATCTACTTGCCTATGTTACGAGTTTTGATGAAACAATAGGAAGATGAATAGAAACGGGGGAAACAAACAGTGATTGCGCCTCTCCTTGCGGCACTTTGTATTCACACAATGGCCGGGGGTCATGTTAACATAGGCTCTGTTATTCTCTCCAGAGATGATCACGTATTATGATTGGTTAACAGGAAATACCGGGGCGTCCCCTGAGGGTTGGTCTGCAACTCGAATGCAAGTGCAGAGAAAGTGTTGATCGGAAGGGCATTGAGTGAATGGTGTCCATCCGTAGCACCTAAGGACGAGAACATCTTTCATAAAACAGCTCTCTTGTCGCAGGAGTTCTGATGACCCATGCATGATTGGAATAAAACTCTTTATTGCTGATATTATCAATCAGTCACTTGTTAGCTGCAAATCTTCCCACACAATGACGTCTTGGAGTGCAATATCCTCACCAATAATTCGAACGATCGCATTTTTTCTTGCAATCTACCAAGGTATGATTACATCATATTTAAAAATCTATTAATTTTACACGCTGAATTTTTCGAATGAATTTCATCGGAGACAAGCCCATAGCTTTGATCTTATTTCGATGTTTCACCGTATTGAGATTTCGCAGGGTACTTTCCTATTGCTTGATCTTTTTGCTTTTTTTCTTCCAACAACCGTCTAACTCCCAAAGGTTCAAATAATATTGTTTGAAAATTGATTCAAATTATAATCGACCAATTTATGTATTTATGCATATGTTTTGTTCAAGTATTTTACCCAGGTGTTTCTTAAGAGACTCGAAATTGCGAGTCGTTAATATACTTATTTGCAAATAGTCGTGATGAATACATGAATTATGAAGGACTTTCCTCGGTAAAATTTTCTTTAGAAACCTAATATGTTAGTTTGAGCTTTCCTTTGGTTTTGCTGAAATACTAATTGGTTGGTTGTGGAACCAGATAAGCGTAAAATTCTGTCGCCAATGGAGACTTATCTAGACTATCTTGAGACAATTCATGCAGATCCCTAAGAAGGGTGTTTCCCGAACTTTAATTGGAAGGGAATCGGAAAGCTGTCGGGAGATTGTTATCTTGCATGACTCTGACTTAAATTCATTAGATAGGAACCCAGTTAACTTCGCGTTAGAAGATTTTGATATTTCTGTCAGGAATGTATTTTTGAATATAAAGTATTTTTCTCAAATGGATTCGTCATGGGTACTCGTTATTTTTCTGATAATAATCATTTGAATGTTTCTGTACGCGAATTATAATTTTGATTTCAAGTGGCTGAAGGAATTGAAGAATCAGTAGAAAGAGTGCAATCCAGAAGACTGTTCCTCGAAAATGGAAAATTTGTAGAAAAATATGGACAAAGTAATTTTATATACGAAACTGATAAGGAAAAGGAAAGATTCTACGAATTGAAGGCGAAAAATGAGACGTTCGTTTTGAGAATTCGTCTCGATTCTGGTCTGGTATCATCAAATTTTCAAATTGAAAATGTAGATGGAAATTCATTGGATACAGCAAGGATTCCTTCAACAATACGTTGCCATTTTACTGGAAATATTGTCGGGGAGAGAAATTCCACAGTGATTCTTGATATTTGCCGTGGTCTGGTAAGTTCATGATTACCATAGCTTTCAATTGAAACCGATATTTAAAGCAATTCCACATTTGAAAAACCCACACAACGGTGGTAGCGATTTTCGTTATGGGGGCTTTGTGGCCAACGCGAGTTAACTTTCTATTGATGTCAAAAGGCCCGCTCGGTTTACGCATGTTCCAGTGTTACCCTTCTTTTCTTCAAAGCACAAAACTTGTGTTACCGTATTCATATCTTTTTATTGAAATTTTTTGTGAAATCAAAGCATTTCTCATTTTTTAAACTTCTTCATGTCACCCCCTTCCTCGCAATGAATGTTAGGTCGTGCTTATAGTAAGGGGGTTTCCTCTGAGTGTGTGTAAGGCCGTTCATTCATATTCTTTCTGTGACTTTGGCAGATGTAAAATTGGCACGACTGCACTTTGAAGAGGCATATATAAAGTGTATCATCTTAGGCTTTCCTAAGGCTAGGCAAAAGGCTGTCTTGTGACAAAGTCGGTGAAACTTTGTTTTCCTCCGTTCTTTTTCGCCAAGTTCGCATCATCTACCAATGTCCTTGCATGTTTGCAGAAAATATATCTAATTTGAATCTATTTGCTCTAGACCGCTAGCCTTTAGAGTTTTCCGAACAATGTAGAGCAAATGTTGTCTTTCTCTGGACTTTTAACGTTTATAAATTACTCGATTTTGGGGATGTTTACTGTAATCATGGCAATAGTTTGGTCGCCGCTGAATGTAACCCCGACCAGTCGATATGCAATCGACCCTGGATCACCTCCATCACCTTTACAAGTGATATAAATGAAAAGGATTCTCAATTTTCACTAAGAAGGCCAATTTTTACTTTTTAACTTTCTCTCACAATTTTATGGGGTGCAGTGTCACCTTCCGAGGGTCAATCACGTCTCTCTTGGACCTGATATTGGCCACAGCACCATTACACTACAAAATCGCCCGAGGAGAACCAAAGAGACGGCATTATTCATAAGTAGGAATTCAGTAGAAAAAATTAATACCATTCCATTGATATTAAATGGTCTGGGGTTATTGTCTGCCGGACAAATATGTGTTAGACAGGAATGAAAGTCATACTTTGATTAACGAGTGCATAAGTAGGCCCTTTTAGCGGTAGTCTGAGCTTCATTCACTTCATTTTAGTCCCTTAGCAAACGGAGATTTCTTAACGACTTAGGCTGGTGTATCTTATAGATTAACGGTCCTTTATGTTCGAATTTGTTTTATGTTGATATCCATTGCATGTTTTTGTCCGAATTCTATCGCCAGCCAATCTCAGTTATATTGTGTCTGTGACCGATTTTCTTATCGCTTCGTTTTATTAATTTCCCATGCGTCTTATTCTCTCAGAACCCCGTATGCGAATCGTTTTTTATCCGATTTCTTCTACTGAACTTTCTCATTTTGACATAGATATATAAAGTACTGGTTTTTTTTATTACCGCAAGAAAATCTGTGAGACTGCTATCAGTAGATTCCCCCTGCGGAAGATTCAATGAAAAATTGCATTGCATGCCTGATTCAAGAAAAAGTCAGGATTCGAACCCGCAACCCAGGCGTTATGAGTCGCGATATTTTTTCTAGAAATCCAATAGTTTTTTTAAAAAAGAAGAGTTATAATGAATTTCATCCCAGGAAGGGTTGGGGGTTGCATCAATTAGATTGTGTCACTCTTTGATTCAATAGCAAACGTTGGAAAGCGTGGCGGGATTCAGTTCTCAAACGGAGGGAGCGTTGGCTGCCAGAGGGATCTGGGAATAGGTAACGAATCTAATGGCAAATGGGCCACTGAAACTGATTTAAGTTCTGCGAAATGAGAGAACCTCTCTTGATCTTGTGCCATTTTAGGTTGGTCTCTTTCGAAGTTCACATGGGAATTTTCTCATCGAACCAGTGAACAGGACATTAGACGTTGAACATGAACCAAGCGAACATTTCCTTCGTAAAATGGAGAACAATTACAGATCATCGTATCAACCAGAAAATTGTGCAGCAAAAGGTACGCAAAAGTTTCGCCGATATTGTCTTGATTCAATCCTATGCCCTTCTTCATCCTCTTTCATCAGTCTTTTGGGTTGCCTAAATACTTTTGATAATGACACCTGCATCTGAAGATGGGTTCGAAACAAAGGGAATGTTAGCGTTAGAGACTTCAAGCACAGCAGATTTCTAAAAAGCAAAACCATCACAGAGTAATGCCTACTGAAACGCTTGAGAAGCATAGGCCCGTGGTGAATCTTGAGGAACCCCATGTCAGTAACGTTCCAGATCTATTTAAGCACCCATCTAAGAACAGGTCCGCATCTTTTCATGTTTTACCTAGCATCCTGAGGTAATTTTCAGGAGCTTATTCTTACCAAGTTGTGTACCACTGTCCTTCTTCAAGTCACCACACCATGTGATTCCTACGACTTGCAATGCGGTGAGTTAGAGGCTGCCTCACTCTAAGTTGAAGCTAAGCTGGAAATGGAACTCGAACCGCAAACCAAAGAATCGACGAACAAGTCCTTTACAACACAGCCATGCTGCCAGGACATGCCCGTATTTTCTCCTCTTTCCTTACACTATCTCATAACCAGAGTTGCTGATAGAACATTGTTTTAGCATAATATTTCGTCTGCCTTGGCAGCAACTTCCTGGTATTTCGTTTTTGGATGTTCAGTTTGAATGTGTCATTCGACTGGGATTTCGTAGTTTGACGAATGCCAGAAGAAAGAGCACGAGGCTCTATACCTTCTATTCAATCCAATTCAATGCCGAAATCTCAACTCGTGAAGATCATTCGGGGTTTTTCTGATTCGCGTCTTAAGACGACCGTCATTATTACTATTGATGGTGAATGAAGCGTGGGGCATGGGCAGCAGACAATGACGAAATTTTTGGAGTTGACACTTACTTTTAGTGAAGACATTGGGCCTCATGTCGGAGTTTCCTAACCTCGGTTGAATTTTAATCTCCTGCACAGACTACCTGCAATGTTCAAAGGAGAGCAACGTTTGTGAGTTGCATCGTCCTGTATCATTTTTGCATTTATCAACTTCCTGGTTGTATTCCTGTTTATCGCAAAGGCTTCTAACTCTGAACCCTCCACTTTTTGATATTAAAATCACTTTCAAGTGCTGACACACCGACCGGGGTAAGGACAATCATCCGGAAAGCCATTAATCAAATTTACAATAGAGCGTGCACATAGGGAAAAATCTCGACGTGTTTGAATTACTATACAACTCCGTTATGTTAAAGAAGTTTGCGTAAATGACGTTGGAAATTTATGTAATGTAATCGGGTTTAGTTTGATCATCTTTCAAAGGCAGCCTTTGCTTGAGTAAGCGATCGAGATTTGTTGGTCCTACTGCGGTCCGCTCAAGCAGTGAAGTTCAGTCACGGTGTGTTCAACAAATGGTGTAGCTTGCGCCTTCATGTAAACACGGATTCATCCTCATTCAAAGGGAGCTCCGAAAGTTCCGCACAAGATGTATGCTAGTATCCCTCATTGTTTGTTAATTGTGAGTACATCGCAAGAGAAGTTGGTAGCCGAGCAAATGCCAAAATGGATGAAGCATTCATGAATTTTCTGCAAATTTTGTGACAGGCACCCAAGCGTCCAGGTACGAAGTCTCGGGTCAATGCTTTGATTTCGTTCAAAGCTAACCCCATAAAGCCCCTATTTCTGTTTGCTGGTATCCCGCAATCTGGTGGTTAGTGGTAATACAAGGCGAGGATGATGAAGGGTAAGATTACAAGTTGACGAGGACACTGCTGGATTAGGTGTAAAACGTACCCTTATAGTTGCGAAGAGAGACAGAGACTCGGGAAGCTCGCTATGACCTTGCTTTTTCAAACCCTGTCATCTTCACGTTCTTTTTGCTATATGGGCGGGCGGGCTTAGATTTCTTCAATGGACAAAAGGAACTTTGTTCATACATTCAAACAAATGCGTCTTTAAGCAAGTAAATTCTTTCCATTGACCATCACATAGCATTACGTACAGCCATGCATCTTAAGTGTTGGAATATCAACATATCCTCTGAAGATTTTCTTTAATCCCTTGCAAAATTTGGTTCTCTTTGGATACTTTCATATTTGATCCTATCCAAATATCATGCTTGGCTCTTGTAGGTAAATTGCAAGTTGCAGAAGTTCTCTCTTGCCTGTCTTTGCTATAGTCTTTGTCCAACGTTTCACTGACTAACTGCGATACAGATAACCTTGCTCTCTGATTATCATTCACGCATGCGAAAATTTTATCTAACGAATGCAATATGTGGAAAAGTGCCCGCAGGCCATTTCACTGTGCGTACTAGCTATGGTTTCAAATGTAATGCGATTTGATTTGAAAGAGAAATTCAGAGAATAGCGAGAACACGTAGAAAGAGATCCAATGCCAGAGTTATCTTGTTATCAGCAACTTTTTTAGGACTGAGCAGTCCGGCATAATAGCTTTAGGCTTTTGCATTGTTGAATTTAGAAAGATGGCTTCTCTCAAAACGAAAAAGGGTTTAGGGAATTATGTCAAAATAATAACGACACGTTAGCTTGCTTTTCACGTTGTGTGAAATTATGGGATGCTGGAGAGTCTTGTAAAATAGAGTCATGTAATGTAAGATAGAGTCATCTTATGCTGGAGAGTGTTGTATGTTTTTCCATGTTGCCCTGCAGGATGTTGTATAGTGTTGTTATGTGATGTTGCATGGTGTTGTAATGTGTTGTCATGGAATATTGCAGAGCATTGAGTGGTACTACGTGCTGCCCATGATTTGGATCAGGGTGTAAGATGTTGCCTGCTATAGTATTATAGTATTGTAATCATTGGTACTGGTTTTACACAGTGTTGTGTAATTCTTCTGCATTCTGTTGTGACGGTGGTGGAATATCCCAGCCTAATATCTGCATCGAGCACCGATTTCACTGGTACACGCAGTCGTTGTCTCGTTTGCTCTTGTAGTGTTAGCACTGTGTTGTGTATTTTTCCCTCCCAGGTGTTGCTTATTAAGTGCATTCACCATAGACAGTGGTCCTGTTATCGTTTTTATATGATCTTGGACACCGTTCATTAGGTCTATACAAATGAACATGTAATTCATATTATGCTGAGAGGAAAGCTAGGAGCATCAAAGCAGCCCATTCGATAAAAATGTAATTTGATAACTATAATAATTTGCTATGAATTAATTTCTGGATTTGTTTGAAGCTAAATTTTATTACTGTTCGCGTGCCGCTAGTATTCGCTTCGTATCAGCTATGCAAACACAGAGCCACCTAATCTTGTCTTCGATTCTTAGTTACATTTTAAGATCCAAATGGATTCATAGTGGATATGACCACAGAATAGGAGTATTATGATCTGAGACGTTGATCCATAATACATTCTAAACGGGAACTGGATAAGTACAGTTAAGTGCAGTTCATTCATTGTTAATATTGGTCTACGTATTAAAAGCACCGCAATGGCAATATTTGAGTTAGTGATGGACTTGATCGCTCTGAGTTGCCTCACGCTGTCGGATTGCTCCAGCAAAGGGTGTTGGGGTTTTGGCCAAGAGCTTCTGTTTCAATCTCATATCTTGGACAAGCGAAGTTGATGTGATGGATATCCGCCTAGGTTTCGTTGATCAAACCCCTCTCTTCACAACTCAAGCTTGTTCAGGAACACGTTTCTTCGAATACGTGTGCACACATGGATAATTGCTGCTTGTTTTATAAATCTCGTGCATACAGCCTCGCTTCCTCTCTCCATGGCACCAAAGCTCTCAATTCCTGCAAGACAACTTCACGCTAGGCGTACAATAATGTCAAGGGTAGCCATGAAGCATCTTCCTGCTTCTATGTCTCGTATCCGTCCCACTTTCGTCCGTTCGCTCGTTCGTCCGTCCATTCGTCTGTTCGTTCGTTCGTCCATTCGTCTGTTCGTTCGTTCGTTCATTCGTCTGTTCGTTCGTTCGTTCGTTCGTTCGTTCGTTCGTCCATCTGTCCATTCGTCCATCTGTCCATTCGTCTTTTCGTTCGTTCGTTCATTCGTCCATTCGTCTGTTCGTTCGTCCATGCGTCTTTTCTTTCGTTCGTTTTTTCTTTATAAAGCGACAGGCACTCGGCTGGGTCTCCTAATTCTCTAAGATTTTGCGTGCCACTTCTTTGTCGAAGGGATTTATGCTACGTGGTGTGATAGTAAAGATAGCGCGCATGATATTACAATTACCATGACTCTCAGACAATTACCCTTATGGATGCTCGCCATTTGGCTACTCTCCATTTGGCTACGATTATTGTACACCAGTGTAATTCAAGCACTTATGAATCTAAATCGTGAATTCTTTGTGCATTTGAGATTGCCAATATTGAACAGCGCTTATTTTCATCACAGTACCGTTATTCAATTATTGATTTAATTCTTGTAATAATCGTTTTCGGCTTGCAAATTCTAATAAACGTGTTAAGAAGCAATTTACCTCTCCTTTAACAAGCTTCACCACTAGCGCGAATGCGTCAGTTAGCACTTCGATTGGGTGAAGTGAAAATCTACTGTAATCTTTCACGAGCTGATTCGCTTTACGAATCCCCTCGGGTGGCTGTTTGCTAAACGATTGCCTGTTATGAAAGGCCAAAGATGCTGCTGCAAATTTAGAACGGTTATTTGACTTTGCTTCCTCGCGAGTTTTGTATGTTGTCTAAAAGGTAGAAATATCACCAAAAACAATGAACTTTATGCTCAGTCGGACGTAATTAGATCCGAGCAATTTTGTTGAAATAAAATGGTTTTGATGCTCTGAAAGAATTAATGCCCGGGTCACAGACCTCTTGCTTATATTTTATGACGTTGAAGCAAAGATGTGACTCATCTTTGTGAACAGATCATCATAATCATCAAGATCGTGAATATGATTGATTATTTTCTCATCAACCAATCAATAAGTCCATCTATCTATGTATCTACCTTTACCTATCTGTGCCTGTCTTTCTTTCTATCTATCTATCTATCTATCTATCTATCTATCTATCTATCTATCTATCTATCTATCTATCTATCTATCTATCTATCTATCTATCTATCTATCTATATATCTATCTATCTATCTATCTATCTATCTATCTATCTATCTATCTATCTATCTATCTATCTATCTATCTATCTATCTATCTATCTATCTATCTATCCATCTATCTATCTATCTATCTATCTATCTATCTATCTATCTATCTATCTATCTATCTATCTATCTATCTATCTATCTATCTATCTATCTATCTATCTATCTATCTATCTATCTATCTATCTATCTATCTATCTATCTATCTATCTATCTATCTATCTATCTATCTATCTATCTATCTATCTATCTATCTATCTATCTATCTATCTATCTATGCCCACCTATGTATGCCTACCTATCTATGCCTACCTATATATGCCTACCTATATATGCCTACCTATCACTCATACATGACAGTGATTAAAGTAGTGCACTGTGATCAGCTGTAGTCATCAGTAATGATTGCAATCTATGGGGTTTTCTTCCAATAGTTTCAAATGGGATGTCGGTCAATCATGATTACAAGATGCAAGTCGAACCAGCTACTGGCAATGTTGGCATAACCCAGGCAAAAAAGAGAAACAAACGTTCAGTCATTCGCCAGAGATTCGTAGAAACAATGATAGTTGCTGATGAAACCATGTACAAAGCTTTCGGTGGCAATGAAATCGAGCTTCGCAGCTATTTGTTGTCAATGATGGCCATCGTAAGTCTTTCTTGTTGTTACATTACACCTTATTGATATCTTATTAATGGCGTAGATGATGATGAATGAATTAGCTAAACAAGCGAACAATGTTGCAAACCATTCTTAGAATTAGTGCCTTTTGCTTTTTCGTATCACTCTGACACATTATATTCAGAGCAAAAATAGTAGGCCTAACCAGCACCGTTTTTCGAGACGAACGTTCCCTAAAAGATAGGTTATGTGATTTATAGACTAAATGAATACAGATGTAAAGAATGGCAATAAAAGCAATTTTTTGAAATTTACAAATAGTTTCTTCACTATTACTAAATATTTTATATTCTGAGACTTCGTTTTGTCGCTTTTCAATCTCTGTGGCAATTTGTTGTTATCGACAATCTTTCAGAGATGTAACTGTCCTTGTGCGCGATTCAAATTGTTTCTAATCTTACTTAAGGCTTCATTTTGAATAGTAAATATTGTTGGATAACTTGCTAAAAATCAACTTCAACTTAGTTTTATTTGATTTAAATACGGCTAGCGGCAACAAAGCCTCCGAATTCTTCTTGTAAGCTGATTAAACATAAAACAAAAGACATTTTACGACAATCGAAAAGTTCACACCGTCGATTTTCAAATTTATTTCAGCTTGTTACATTTGATAAACCAGTACACTTTGTGCTTTCACAGCATTTGCGGCAGTGTTCCCTTACCCATTTCTAACCACACCTCCTTCGAACCGTCTCTTCCTTTTCATCTATTTTCTTTCTGCCTGTTCGATTTGTTCTCGATTGCATTCCACTGTTCTTAATGCCCAGTTTTCAGTACTTAATGCTAATTGTTGTTCCCTTGTACTGTCCTTGTGACAGGAACCCACCAACCAACTCCCCTTGAGCTTCCCACTGCCAGTCCCCATGGTTGCTGCCTTTCTTCGGGTTAGTCTAGCTCCATCCGCTTCCAATATATACCATTTGTAAATTCGCGCTAGTTTCCAGTTGCATTTTCTACATCCTGTATAAATTAAGTAAGATTGCAATGGGGCATAGCTTTATCAAATGATCTTCATTAATCACAATAGCTTGATAGTAATAGTTGTTAAATCTAATTTGAGTTTTTAATGTTTTGAAAATTCCCCATTTTTTCATCACCACTAAGCGCGTCCTATGAAGGTAGCAACCTCACTTTGAATGAAGTAATCTCAAGTGTCGGGGTTTGTGTGCCTCTTTTCAAGTGGATGAAAAGCTTTCGGGTTTTCAACAAATTGTGGTCTATTTGGTGTTGTTAAGGTCAAATATCCAACGACTTTGAAAAGCTATGGGATGTGTGTGTGACCACGCAATGAAAGATCCATTGCCACTGATCAACGTGTCTCAATTATCGTCAACGTATTCAGTAATATAGAGTGTTTCAGTGAAGACTCTCTGGCAAACATGCAACGTTTATCACGTGATTTGACTAACACGACAAGGGCAACCAAGTGTCGCACTTGGCATAAACATGTTTGAATTGTCCTTTTTACGTATTCATATTGCTTCGTTATCTTGGCATTGGTCTTGTTTCCTAATTTACGGAAAATATCCGAATGCTTCTCTAATCTCCATAACTTTTACAACATGGAATAGTCAATTGGATCAATTTTTAAAACTTGCAACCATCAGGCTTTAGCACTTCATTGCAGCTTTTGTATACCTGGACACATTACCCAGTCAATATAGCGTTTCCCAAGGAACAGCTGGAATCGATTCCAGTCCTCGCCAAGTCAGTTGGTTCATCTGAACAGTGCAACAAATAATCTGGAACCTGATCGCAGGAGTGGCATTCACCCTCCCCCCGGGGGCAAAAACAACTTCTCCGGTATGTTCCAAATGAAAAGGGAAACGCATTCGTTGCTATTTGATTGATGCTGCCGTTATCTCACTTTGATCGATCGATCATTATCTATATTTGCATTTACCTGTAATGTATTATTTCTCTGCCCTTTCATTTCAGGTACGCAGAATTTACCAAGATGCTAGCATAGGGAATGCAATTGATGTCTCTGTTGTCAAAATGATAATCCTTAAGAAGCCACAGGTAACCGCTCTTTCCAGAAAACCCAATCTTTGCCACCTTGATCTGATCACATTGTCACGGCATTTAAAATCATTAATGAAGTTAGATGATTATTTTCCGTTTCGTATGCATAGTTCAGAGTTTTCCTTTATCTGAAAGAATGATTATGAAATTAAAAGACGCAAAACCAATAAAATTGCAACCGGCTAAGTTTGGTTAATCTTTTGCATATTTCTTTAATTTTGTTTATGATTCGAAGTGGTTCAATCTTGCTAACATTTGACCTTACGTTTTATTTTGCAATCATCCTCTAACCTACCTTCCAATATTCTGATTCTGTGTAATCCTTTTAATGGAATCAAATTCCATCGATGATCGTCACGTGTTTGTGTTCGTGGACGCCATCCACGTCGGAAGACCTTTCATTGAACAAGAGGAAAGCAACGGGAAACCACTACATAAAATCGACTTCCTTAAAAAACTTGGATCGTCGTCTCTGGTTTCTTCTAAGGTTAGAATCAATAATGCTACGTTGCTTATTTAGAAGCCTTCTTCCCTGGGAAAATTTCGGAGCCTCGCTCTGCTACCTGTTAAGCTGGGACTTGAATACGCTACGCACTTAATTGTGTGCACCCATCATTCCCTCCTTCGCAATAAGATAATTTCATCAACTTGCACGTTTTGTTCATCGTATATCAAAATATAAGGAAGTAATATCTTTTATTTTTCACGTTCCTTTGCAGAAATTAAATTCATTTTTTGTGCAAAATTTCATATTGTTAATGTAACCTTTTATGTCTATTTCACGATATATCCATCTATTTATTCCTTTATGAATGGTTAATAGTACATGTTAAAATGAATTAATCGTCTGTTTAGCTGTATTTAATTTTGATTTAGGCACGTCATATTTCCATCACGTGTCAAGTATCATCACCTCCTAACCATAGGTAAATCTGAGCAGTCAGAGTCATCCATTAGGCTACGCTTTAAAAGGAAAGAGGGGATGGGGAGAGATGTGATTTTCTCCCCTATTAGCTTAGGTATTGGTTTTTCCTTCGGGAAGCTAGGAAGATCTTTACTTGCACATATTGTAGTCTGCAGTTATTCAACGCATAGTATTGCACGTAAACTAAATTTGCAGTTGCATACATTTTAAAGCAGTTCAAAGCACTTTAATGCAAGAAAGAGTTGCCAAGTGCAACATACGCAATACAATGCAGTTAGATGCAAATTTATGCCATGCAGTGCATCACAAAGTTTCTTCATGCAATTCGTTTCTGTCATGCCATGTTGTGCAGAATAATACGACATAATTAAGTATGGTAATGCATTTTTAGGAGCATCGCAGTGCTATTAATGGCGCATGTTGAAAAGATGTAAAAAGTTCTGACTGATACAAACATCAAAATAGTGGCAAATGAATTTTATTAATTAGATTGAATTATACCATCTTAATCTATACTATTCTACTATATAATTATACTATATTATCTTAATCCATTGATTTGATATTTTGTTAATTGGCTGTGATCATTTTCAGTCGGATTTGAAGATTCCAGGACGGGGGTCAGACAGTGCCGACATTGCTTTGAAAAGTTTTTGCAAATGGCAGCGGAAACACAACTCAATGAACGATGAAAGCTCAAAACATTTTGATGCCGCATTTCTAATCACAAAGTAAGTTATATATATTCATTTTCCCTCAATTATTTCATTATCCTATCAAATACCACATATATCAATAGGATTCACCTCTCAATTTGATCAGTTTAATGCCGAAAGGAATGCCACAAATGTCCCTTCATATTAAGACCCCCTTTGTGAACCATGTCATTTCAACATGCCTTATAACTACAACCGATTACAGATACCTTTGATAGTAAGAAGCAAACTGTGCTGGATTTTGGATTGTCATTATCGTCTTAGTCATCTTCATCGTCTTTAACAGTCGTCAGGGTAATGATCAATCATCATTATCATCAATCATCATTATCATCAATCATCATCAATCATCATTATCATCAATCATCATAAACCAATCACCAATCATCATCACAATCTTCATCATCACCATCAAATTAATCATCGCCATCATAAGCATCATTATCATTATAGTGATCATCATCATCCTAATGATCAACCACATCCATTATCCTCTTCATGGGCAAGGGAATCCTCTTTGAAATTTAGCTCAACACTCTGGCCCGTTAAAGAAACGTTCTATTAAGCATTTTAGAAACAAACAGAGATCCATTTCTGATTCTAAGAATCACTCAGAAAGGCCATTTCTTTCTTTGATCGGCGACAAGCATTTGAAGTTCGAAATGGTAGTGGGTCACGTGACCTTGAGGCAAAGCCGATAACGCAGTTGATTGGAATCTTGAAATAAAAGAAGATTTTAGGCCCGTTTAATTCACCGTTCATTTTAAGCATATTCAAAGGATATTGTTCTATGAAACTAATCGTTTTTGGTCCTAGCATACTTTGTGGTTTATCTTTTAATTGTGATCATGTTCTGGCTCAAAAAACCACGAGTAGAGCTAGAAAATGGATGACTTTGAAAGAAATCTTCTTCTTTAATGCACAAATTAAGATGAGACGATGTGAATGAATGCAAATTATGCTGTTCTCCGTTTGGGTTTTAACATGACCATATGGCTTAGCGATGAACTCGCCAGCACATCTTTTAAGGAGGGTGGATTAGGAGAGGAGTGATAGCAATATATGAGAATGGTGAGGAACGAAAGGTTCTTTCGGAATGCTAATGGTGAGACGAGCGAGAAGCCAGAATCCCGTCATTAAATCAGAAGACTGGCTGTTGCCGGTTAGTAAGATTATGGTCTCTTTAGTTAATGGTCAAAGAAGCATTCGTCAAAGGAGGGTGATAGAAATGATTAATTATGTACGAAGGGGGTATGCATTCGAGTCATTGAAATGATAACAGTAATACCAAGCATTTGTAAAGTATGTGGTTGAATGATTTAAAGTTTAAATGAAATGATATGTGAAAAAAACAGTATGTTTTAAGTAAATATCTAAGATTTTGAACATTTCTCAAAGCAATGGTTATAGCGAAGCTCAGAAAGAATCGTGTCAGATCAGGTCTATACTGAATGTCGATGATGTTCTCGCACTATTGTGCATTTATCTTGCGAAGTTAATCGCTATAAATGCTGCAAGCCACGTCCTTCTACTGAGGTAGATTTATCGAACTGATTCTCAAATTCAATGACATATAGCATTTAAGTGTCAAAGGTTAATTGTCGTTTGAATTTTTAAGCCTTGTGATTCCTTAGGCCGTGTTGCACCCACGATTAGCTAAAAACCATTTCCTTTGGTTAAAGCTTACCATGACGTAGATACAATCAGAATCATCAGAATTACGTGAGATAAACTTGCAAATGCAACTTTTTAATTAGGCTTCGTTTCCTTTCTATTCCTTCAATGAGCCTCGTTTTCCCTTTCCCTTCCTTTAATCGGGCCTCGTTTTCCCCGTTTGATCCTTCATTCGGGCCTCGTTTTTCTATACAGATCTAGACTCTAGTGCAAATGCTTTAGGTATTTCGTATCATAATTATACGTTTCATGCCCCTCGCTTGAAGTTTCAGTAAATCACTCACTTTTTAAGCTATTTCTTTGTTTTATTTGACGAGACGAATTCTAAATAGACACTTCCAAAGTTTCCCTTAGTATACTTGCAGAGGGCATTGGTCTTTAACTATGTAGGTTATTTTTACTCTTGTAATTGTGGGAGTCGTCGAAAAGGGTTGCCATCAACCTTTAATCTTGGATCTGTTGAGGGCAGTGATAAGTTCAACTCATCGTGTCTGAACTCATCCAGGCTGCAATTGAAGCGAACCCCTCCATATTTGGAACTTATATAGCACCCAGTGAGAATGATAATGGATTACTCTTTCGAAGCTAGCAGAATACGCGTCTCTTTAAAAATTTGCATTGTTATGCAGTTTTTGATTGCATAACAGATTGGAGATGAATAGCAATAGATAAAGCAATCTGTTTTGTTGATTGCCAGCCGACGGCGTGTTCAGGTTATCATCGTTATCATCATTCTCATCATTCTCATCATTGTGAGACCGGTTATCCTATTGCTGTGAAATTGGGAATAGAAAACACATGAACGGAGCATTGAGGAAATGGATAGGGAAGTTATCAGTTGAAATCTGAAAATCTCGTTGAAGACTCGCTGCCCCGGGGCAGCAGAATGAGGAACGGTACAGGGCAGTTGCGTCATTTGCACAGCTGAAGATCTCAAATTCAATTTCGCGATTTTGTTTGGGAAAAGCTATATTTGCATAAGGATATTATGAAGACTAGGTCATGGGAACTTCAGTCTGTTTTGAGTGAATGGTAATAGGGCTTGTAAAGACGCAACGGGTGCAAAAGTGTCATCGTTTGGTTTTGATTAGCTCATGTTTTCTATCTTAACAAGAAGTGCATCAAATAGTTGACCCTTGAACAATGCAGCAGCAGTCCAGCGGTATTGATACCGGCAATTTCTTTCATTGCCATTTCGTATAGCAATCTGTCATCTTGAGCTTTATGAACCTTATCATACTATATCTATGCTAATCTTAACCCTTTACCGTGAACAGCGAAGACAATTGTTGTAGCAATTTCCATAGCATTCAGTTTGTCAGCAGCAAGTCGGTTGTTCCTATCACCCATAGATTACTGACTTGGAATACCTGGAACATAATGTTATTTAGACAACTAAATGGTGCTATGTCCTGATTTTTGCGGAATTAGTTGTTATTCTCAATACGTTAAGAAATGATAACGATATTTTGATTGTACTTTCAGACGTGATATTTGCTCCAAGCAAAGAGGATGTGATACTCTGGGTATGTTGATAAAACATTTTGCTTTGTATCGTCACTCCCCTTCGATTCCGTGTTTCTATTAACCTTTGACCCTCTCTCATTCATTTGCCTATCAGTGCCCTTTGCCCTTTGTTCTCTATTTTTCTCATTGCCTTTTGGGAAGGGCTCTCCTCCCGAGCGCCCAACATATCCTTCGCCATTGCTTGTGTTCATGTATACCATCTCTGTTCGGCAACTTTCTTTGTTATCACTAATACCCTTCTTTAATGCCCCTCTCCCCTCGGATATTAACAATGTATTTACCGCATATTACTCAAACCATTGTGATTTCAATATTTAGCAGCGCCGGAGGGTGTGATCATGCTTTGTTCAAGCTTTTTCGGGGCATTTCATCAATTATTACGCTTCTTATTGCGCGCTCCTTCCTCCTGCGTTTTTCTCTCCTTTCCAACTTTTTCGCTCTAATTATTGCCACTGTTTATAAAAGGATTGATTTTACATCCTCACCGATAAACCACACTTCTTAATTACTTTTTATTCAATTGGATTTCATTCTCATCTTATTTGCAACATCCTACCTTTTACAAGGTCACCAAATATTTTCTCCGTCGCCTTCGCAAGGCTTCATCTTCAACGGGTCATGCTTCCTCTAAAAGGATCATGGGCACAAACGTGATATTAGCCAATCTGCACAGAATTCGTTCACCAATTAATGAATTTTTCCGTTAGTAAATATTTATCGAAGATTTGAGCTAACAAGATCGATTGAAAGATTATTAACTTTGCCTTTGTCTCGTATTCATTTGATTGAATGAATGAAAACGGACAGGCAACTCAGTTGGCAAGGGCGAGGATATAAAAAATTCCGGCTCGATAACAGTCCTTGCCAACGCAGCGTGTGAGCACGATCAATCCGGAAAGTGAGAAGAATCATCTAAGAGCTGAGATAGTAGCTGCGGGGCTCCTCCCCAATGAAGAAAGCGTCTCCTGTCGTTGAGAAGGGAAAAGGACAGTTTCCCTAGCTTTTTGGCTGACATAAAACCACTGGGAACGATCGATTTAAAGAAGCTTTTCTGTCAAGAAGTTCTATCAGTATACTTAACTTTGTCATTTCTGATTACCAAATTCATACTTCTCACTCAGGATAGAATTGATTGATGCTGATTGGTTGATATGATGATCGTCACTATCACATTCAGTGTAATCATTATCATACCATTTCATCATCAATCATCATCAAACGCCACGAATATGACTTATGTCTATTTGCATCATTATCATCGCTAATCATGTCTCGAAAACATCAAGCAAAAGTTTGATTTTGATAGAGAAAGAACAATTCATTTGATCATTTACCGTTCATTATCCATTCGAATTGCTTTTTTGTAGGATTAGCTGAGATAGGAGTGATTTGTGACCCTCGTCGTAGTTGCGCAATCATTGAAGACAACGGCATTGCAGCAGGCTTCACCATTGGTCATGAACTAGGCCACTTGTAAGTACTCAATTTTTAGCAAAAAGCCACAGGTAGCAGTGAAACTTTTTCCACGGAAAACTGCTTTATTCTTCGGGAATAAAGTTGAAGATGCTCGCTTCCGAGTGTAGTTATTGCCAGGTGATAGAATCCAAGTATTGTCAAGGGAAATAGTGTTCCATGAAGGGATTTTCTGTTACCTACCTCCCCGATAATTTCTTCTAACCCAAAAGCCCTGCGTCATGAGTTAACACAGTTTCTCTCTCTGTCTCTCTCTCTCTCTCTCTCTCTCTCTCTCTCTCTCTCCCTCTCTCTCTCTCTCTCTCTCTCTCTCTCTCTTCTCTCTCTCTCTCTCTCTCTCTCTCTCTCTCTCTCTCTCTCTCTCTCTCTCAGGGGCTCTCTCTCTCAGGGTCTCTCCTCTCTCAGGGTCTCTCTCTCTCAGGGTCTCTCTCTCTCAGGGTCTCTCTCTCTCAGGTCTCTCAGCTCTCTCTCAGGGTCTCTCTCTCAGGGTCTCTCTCCTCCGGTCTCTCTCTCAGGGTCTCTCTCTCAGGGTCTCTCTCTCAGGGTCTCTCTCTCAGGGTCTCTCTCTCGTCTCTCTCCTCTCATCCTCTCTCATCTCTCTCTCTCTCTCTCTCTCTCTCTCTCTCCTCTCTCTCTCTCTCTCAGGGTCTTCTCTCATCCTCTCTCTCTCTCTCTCTCAGGGTCTCTCTCTCTCTCAGGGTCTCTCTCTCTCTCAGGGTCTCTCTCTCTCTCAGGGTCTCTCTCTCTCTCAGGGTCTCTCTCTCTCTCAGGGTCTCTCTCTCTCTCAGGGTCTCTCTCTCTCTCAGGGTCTT